>JAWWES010000171.1:21644322-21680588 GCA_035583135.1 Lophotriccus pileatus
CCTGACCGGGAATCGAACCCGCGGTCTCAAGGGTACCAACCCTGCGTCTTAACCACTAGACCACCGGGGGCTCCCGATTCAGAGATAATAAGTGTTTAAAAACTGTACCTGGCTGATTGCAGGACTGTTTGGTTTTGTTTGGTTTGGTTTGTTTGGTTTTTTCCTTTTGTTGTTGTTGCTTTTAATTATTTTTATCTGGTCCCTCTCCTCTGGGCACTTCCTGCTTTCCTCATCATCTTCCTAACATAGTCCAGCCTTTAACTGCATGGCCAAACCTAGACTGAGGTGTACCACATTTGCTAATCAGTCTGTAGAAGTGTCTTCTCTCCTTAGGCAATAAATCCTGTTCCTCTGTCAGAGCAGGACTGTCTTCCTCACACTTCTCCTGTTTCTGTTCTGTCTTCCCAATACTTTTGCTACATGGGCTTTTCCAGCCTCTCTCAGCACCGACCAAGATGTTCTGTGAGACACTGCAGTGGCACAGATGGATGGAGACTTCGCTTCCATTCAAGTAAGTGGAGCCACTGCCTTGTGCCAGAGTACTGCTGGGTAGGCTGGGCAACAAGGCTCAGCCAAAAAGATAATACCCCTGAGTCACTCCAGGAATGGTAAAACTGTGTGCAGCAGTGACACACAGGTGGAGCTGTGGCCTGTGGCTCTTGTTCTGCTTTAAGTGGTACTGGGACCATTAACGAGCCAATGGTGTCGTGCCAGACATGCATTTATTCTTATACTGTTTATGCAAAAGTAGAGTCTGAAATTCCAATTTATTTTCTGTGCTCTCCTCAGTCCTCATGGGGGTTTTGTTTACCTGATCTGCTGCAGCTCCTCAGCAGAACTCCTAGTAGGGCTTGCATAGTTTTCCGATATAAACAAACAAGAAAATAAACTGCTGTATGAGGATAAGCGAACAAATTAACATTCACATTTCATAAGCAGTACTTGGTTTCTCAGCTGACTATTCATCCATGATGTAGAGAATTTATTTTTATGCATGCCAACTACTGGCACTTTATTTTACCTACTTCTCTCATGGCAGTTCATCTGATGATAATTTTCTGCATTCAGATATGTAGAACCACTCACACCTCTAGATGCTGAAACATATAGAATCATACTTACTGTCTAGAATTGGGGCACTTCTGTCATTAGTAACAGTCTTCTTGAGCTTTTTTCCTTTGGTAATATCAGATAATAGAGCATTTCGTCCTGCTTGTTCTGACCTGCTTAGGGATGGCTTTTCAGTGTTTGCCTGCAAAATAAATGAGAAGGCAAAATAAACCTCAAGGTCTAGATAAAAGTTCTGCTAAAATATGGTAGTTACTTGAGACTCCAGTTTCAGTTTGGACAGCACTGGAGTGGGTAGCACGCCATGTCCATTTTTATGAATGATTTTAAAGGTAGTTGCCCCCAAACACTGCTACTATTCTAACCCACACTAATCACCAGAAACTGAATACTTCCATGTGAATTCACGTTCTTTAAACTCAAGATTCAGAGTTTCTGACTTTTTAAAGCCAAGGTATATCTATGGCAAATTACATACATAATCTGATTACACAAGAAGATAGGCATTCTTGAAAGTTTTAGTGAAATACAAATTCTAGATAAATCAAAAGAAAGATGGACCTTTATCTACTATTTTAGTTTTGATAGAAATATTTCAAAATGGCAATTGCCACTTCAATATACAGACCTCTTCGTCTAGACCCAGTGAAACCTTTAGATGCATGAGGTTTGTCTCAGTGGTCCTCTCTTTTCAGTTTATGTTTTGTTGACAGTTTTTCAAGGAAGAACAAAAAAACTCAAGCCATACACATAATGCACATGCACATGCACATATATATGCCTCTTATAGGAAACAGAAAATCTGAAATAGAAATTCTGAAAATCTTTCCGGCTTATCAGATCAGTGTCACAGAGATTTCCTGAAAGGTAGGGAGAGTTTCCATGAAGGGACCAAGCACAGAGTGCATATTTGTGGTGGAAAATGAGGAAAAGACTCTTCAGAGGCACAGCCCATTCTATCCATGTTACCAGCTAGGGGTTTGCTCTGAAAATATCTGAGTACTTTAAAATGGCATTTCAAGAAGCCTTTTCCTTCTTGTCAGTGAGACAACTGACTGTTGGGAGGGCAAACACAGCACAAGATCTACTTCAGCTTAGGCTTAAAATTAAATCAGGTCCAAAGTAGTTTCACCAGCAGTGGATCTTGTGCTCTGATACCACAGGTTGGCTGAGGGAGCTGTGCTAGCTAAGAACTATCCTTACTGATTTTGAACAATAGGATTGATTTTTTTCCAGCTTGGGTCACATAAGTGCTAGAGTAGAAGGTGAGAGTACATGTCTGGAGCAAATCAAGGGGATACCAAGATTTCAATTTCTCTGACTTAGACAAGCTGTTGTCTCTCCACCAGATCAAACCACCAGTGTGGGAGGGAGAGAAGCATAGAGAATGAGAGTAGATAGTGACATCCATATGAGCACTGGAAAGGAGTGGAAGTGATGGACTTTCTCACAGGATCAATAAACAACAAAAACCAAAACGTTGGAGAGCTTTCCCCAAACGTCAGTGCATACCCTCATCCACACCTCTGTATCTCTGGATATCCTATTCAATGTGGCAAGCAGCAGTAGAGAACAGTGCATATGGTACATTTACCTCCTGTAAAACTTACCAAGGCCAGTGTTGGGGGTGGGGGGGGAGCTGGAGGGGGAGGCACAGGCATGGTGGAAAGCTGAGCTCTGTCTGCTCTTGCTAAGAAACCTGCACAGTAAAACACAAACACACAAGGCTCAGAGATTAACACATCTTAATAAATAAAGTTCTACTCACCTAAAAAACATCCTTGCAGCTAACAGGTTTATCTTTTACATTTTTTAAGTCTAAGTAATATATAAAAAGCACTTCATATTTAATTGTATGGAAACCAGCTGCATCTTTAAAGAGGGGCTCCCTACATAATCCCCATTGACATATAAACTCACAGACATATACATCCAGTTTTGCACACTTACACAATCCACGCAGTGCAAAAAATGCAGTAACAAAATTGTACTATTTTAATCCAACAATCTTCTTCCACTGGAAGTGCTTCAGGATAGTTCCATAGCTACACCATCAACCCTTGCTTCAACAAGATATTGTACTTTTAAGATCGTACTCAGAAAGTACACATGTGCTGTTATGGGTAGGGTGGAAGAGCAGAGCTCTAGGACAGACTCATGCTTCTTCATTTCTCCCTGCTTGCTTGGAAGATTCCAAGCTCCATCATCACATCTGAATGCAGCTTCCTCTTCCTCAGAGGTAGCACACGCAGTCACAGTATTTTCCCTGAGGAGGAAGAGTAAGCAGGCAGCCTGGCCTCTCAGCTGCAGGCTGCTGCAGAGGAAAAACCTGGTTGCTAAAGCTCAGCCTTTCACAATATTCCCTACTGGAGACCGGGCTCCCGCTTTCCGACACTCCAGCCAGAACTTTCAACCTAACACAATCCTAGGAGGGTTGCATCTGGGATGCAGAACTTCATTGCAAAAAAAATACGAAACAACAACAACAAAAAAAGGCAAAGTGTCAACGACTATCTTTTTTTTAAGTCACAAGGGCTTTTTGTGGCATTTTGGCACCCAGCTCACTGGAACTGTGCCTGTTGGGGCTTTGGGGCTTTTCTAATGGTGCTGTGGCATTTCAGCATGTGGTTTGCTCTTTCACCTGAGCTTTCACCTTCTCCTGGCCCATGCACCTGAGCCAGCTTCAGTAACAGTGATTTGCCATAATTTGTATATTGTTTGCACACAACAGGTAAACACAGTGGGGACAGGAATACGGGTTATTCTCCAGACAACCCCAGGCTGACAGCTGAAGTCCCCAGGGCAGTTATTTACAAGAATACACAGCTTTTACTTTTTAAAGTAACTTATGTGTTTTTTGACAAAACCAAGGGGAAGTGTAACACCACAGTATCTGTCAAATCAATATCATGCTAGGTACAGTACCCTTTACAATTTAAATGAACATCAGGAAAAAGTGCTGAATGAAACTAAATGGCATTTGCAGTGAGGGCTTGAGGTGAGTCATGACCTACAACATCTCTAATTGCTTCAACATGATCTGTGATGTTTATGACAGAAAAAAATGGTACAGACAGTGCAGATTTATCTCATCAGATGTTCATGCTCCAAAATAATTAGAATACAGCTATTAAACACCCCCCCCCAAAAAAAAAAAAATTGCTGACCTAACCTTCCTTGGGAGAAAGCTTTTCTGAAATGAGACTTTAATAGATTTTGTGTAAAATCTTTAGGGAGGAAAGGGCTTGGAAAGGAGTCAGACACATCACCCCTAGCTCTGGCTGAATATCTAGAAAAACCATGGAGTTCGAAGTGGTGTGAGGCACTACTACTGTCTCCAGTGTTTGCAGGTTTTCTTCTCCCATACTGCAGAAACTGTTTCTCTTTCCGGTTACTGCAAAAGAGCGAGCAGAGCAGAGGGGAAGCTGGAGGATGGACAGACTGACTGACAAAGAGGAAACTGCGTGAAGCCAAGCCTACGCACTGCTGAGCAAATGCATGCGTTCGCAAAGTCCTACAAACAGACCAGCCTGCTCTCATCAGTCCTCTGGCGCATTACTGAGCATCTTAGGGCTTTTCCAGAGAAACAACAGTTTCACATTCAGAGGATCTGCTTGAATTCAGTTATATTCCTGTCTTCCATATTTCTAGCTCTCAGTTGTTATATAAAACTCTGCACAAAGCCCGATCCTTTCCTGATCTGCATATTCTAAATGCAATATTTGAAATCTGAAGCCTATTAAAAGCACCAAGACTAATGCTGCTTTGTTCTTCAGCTTCCTGTTTAAAAAAATAGTCAACAGGAAAATTATTTCTTACAGCAGACCACAACCATCCTGTTTCTTAACACAGTCTTTTCACAGCTGCTGTTGTCTCTAGCTTAACTGTGCCATGAGGGTATTTCACCAAGCTTTTAACTACTTCAACTGATTAAAAAGAGAAAGTCTGCTCTCTGCACTGCTTTGCTAAGAGGCCAAAGCAGTCTGGATAATGTACTGCATCTCCTTGGCACTCAGTGTGTCACAGGAAGGTTTCTGGGACAGGCAGAATACAGTTTGGTTTGATATCAGACTTAAATGAATCCCTTAAGGCAGCTCAGACCTGAATGCAGCAAGTGAGCCAGGTGGTCTACAAAGCACTTTCTGTAAAATACCATAACTTGTCTACCTCCCTGTCAGTTAAGAGATTGTTTCCTGCATGCTTGGGCTGCTCTGCTCTACTTTTATGTCCTTTTAACTTGTTATTTTAGATCAGCTTCTTAAGGGATTGGTGGGGATAGAGGGGAAGAAAGGTGATGCTTGAAGCCTCAGTTCTCTAAGGGGAAGCCACTACCCACAGACACATCCGGCTTCTCCAAAACCCTCCCTGCGCAGACGATTTGCAAGGAGGTAAGTGGGGAGAAAGGCACTAGGTGTTCCCTCCTTCCCTACCCCTGTAGTCACCTGTAGCACAGGAGCTAGTATTTCTGATACTGAAGGGCTTTTTCAACAGAACTGAAGTGGAAATTAGGTACACACAGCTGCACAATGGCAAGCTTGGCATTTAGCTGCTGCTAAACAAGCCCTGTGGCCCTCAAAGGTAGGCTGGAAAATGGCATTTTGGAAGCACAGGACAAACTCCTATAATAAGACAAACGCAGGCAGAACTGGATTGAAGTTTAACGCAAGCATCCTGCAGGGTTGTTTACTCGTGATGTTCTAGAGCACGCACTTCCTTTAGGGGCCATCAGAAAACAGAACACATGGTTTGACTCAGAAACCTGCTTGCCCATGCAAAAATGTATACTGCATACACTTACAGAGCCAGTAAAACACCCCATATTGTCAAATTTTAGTTTAAAATCCAAGTTACAACAGCACTTCACTCTTACTTTTGTCACTCTGACTCTACTTCTGCTGATAAAAAAGGGAATTTCAGAAATTCAAGCTGAAACTTCACAGGAAGAAACGGCACCTCTGTTTTTGAAGCTCCAATTCACCCTTGCTGTTCGATTAGATCCTATACAATCTATTTCTTTGTCTGACTTATTGTAACCAAAAAAAAAAAAAAGAGCACTCTGGATTTTAAAATTCGATCACTATAAGCCTGTAGGAAGAATAATAATGTTCTGAATGATGAGAAACACCTCTTGGGCTGCAGAACCAAAGCAGCTGAGTCAGCACAATGCTGAACTTGAATTCTGCAGCTGCTTTGTTCATCACTAATTCCCAGGAGCATGGAGATGTCCTAAAATGTTAAGTGTAACTGCAGTTACAAGAAAGCTTTGGTTACTGTCCTACACTTCAGCAATAGACTCAGATAATTATTTGCTCTTGCTCAGTGGGAAAGAGCTGAATTTAAGAAATGGACATTATGTTCAATTGTTAACAGCTGACACTATAAAATACCTGAAATAGTAAACGATCTCCCCAGTAACAAATTTTACCCACCAAATCTGTTAACAACCAAGCTGACTGTAACACTTGGTGTTGCAGGGTGTTAAAAAGGACCCAGTTTCAAAAGACTGAAGGTATACTGATACTTGAAAACGCAGGACACATGTCCTAGCATATTTTCTAGGCCGCAATGTAAGCCATCACAGCTTTTAAGAGCTGCATGTTAATGTTACGTCGAGATGAGCCTCGGTGGTGCAGCCGAAAGGATTCCGGTAACTAACCCGCACACGTACACTGCAGCATCGGCCACTGAGCCCCAAACACAAAGGTCTGTATTGTCAAGAGGAGAGAAG
Source organism: Lophotriccus pileatus (assembly GCA_035583135.1). Classification (NCBI taxonomy): domain Eukaryota; kingdom Metazoa; phylum Chordata; class Aves; order Passeriformes; family Tyrannidae; genus Lophotriccus; species Lophotriccus pileatus. Next base: position 21,651,119 of record JAWWES010000171.1, read on the forward strand.
GATTTCCACAGCTGGCAGCAGCGGCAGCAGCTGCTCTCCCGCCGCGCAGCAGGCGCCGGCAGCACCGCGCACACCGCCGGTTCCTCCGAGAGCCAGCCCCGGTCGCCCTGGGCTGCTGTGGCCGTGAGCAGCCACCCACCGCATCCCCACAGCCGCTCCGCACCGCCCCGCACACAGCGCGGGGCCGCCTCCCTGCACACCCCTCTCGAGAGGGCCGCGCACAGCCGCGCCTGCTGCCCTGGGAGGATGCCAGCCCGGCCGCCAGCAAACGAGATGCTCCAAAGCTGCCTAAGTAAAGAATACCTGCACGAGAAAGCTCTCGTTTTTGCAAACTACCAGGCACAACCGGCGGTCGCTATCAGGAACGATATAAAAATATTGTGATGTGCAATATATAATGATAAAAAATAATTTCCTTTAAAAACCGAAAATAGAGGCAAGAGAAAGCATACGTTGCATTCTGCAAAGAGTCCCTTGCTCCACAGAGTAATCTATGAAGAGTAATGAGCAAAAATGTCACTACACCGAATTTCATGAAACAGAAATTCTGGGTATTTCAGATTTAATTTGATATTTCAGAAATAATTTCAGGAGCATGACAAATGCTAAAAAGGAAAGTGACCTTTAATGTGGGATGGACAGTGTGAACAACTAGACTGCAAGTGCACAGTTTGCATCTGGTCAGCCATTAAGAGCTGCTTGAAGGCCCTCCCTCTTAAACATATTGAGTCAGAGGCAGACAGACAGCTCACTGTGGTTAATCATTTCCTGCATGATTAATTTCCATGCAAAAAAAGAGGAAGGAACAAACAACTGTAGAAATAAAATAGAATTGATAAATTTAAGGGCAAAAACCCTGAAGTTGCCAATTAAAATGCTGACTGCTCCTCTATGCAAAGGACTCAACTTCCAAACTAGTGTTGATTTGGTTCTTTCAAAATTAATTACTCTCTCCTAATGAAAAAAAAGCAACTTTTTTTTTTTTTAATATGAATTCGAGGCAATTGAGCTACGTTACCAAGTACTTTAGTAAGGTAGCTCTCAAAACAAAAAGGACAACTAACTGTAAACACATTACAAAGTAGCTGGAAAACCAGTTAAAATCAGTTTTATACAGACCACAATATTTTTTCATGAGTCATTTTTTAACAGAGTACAGAGCTATTAAAGCTCTGTACTCTGTTAAAAAAGTGATGTCATGAAATTTGAGCCACCCTGTTCCCACTTCCCTGGGCAGACCCGAGTCATTAGTAAGTCTATATGTCCCACATTCCACCACTGTATTCTCCCAAAGCCAGAGGGGCTGCCTGCACTAGGAGTCAGTGTGGGAGTGTGGCACGGAGTGAATAAGAACTTCAGAGGTTGCAGAAGATGCTCCTCCCATGCAATACCATGCCAGTAAATCCCACCTGAAAAAGTCATGTACTTCTTCTCTTTTTATTGATGTTTCTAAATATAAAGTAACTCATATATAAATATGCAGATGGATGACTTTAAGCCCCTAAAGAGTTCAGCAAGGGCCCTAAACTGAATTCAGTAAAGCATGAAGCTACTTGAACGTATTGAAGAAGAACTCCCTCACAAGGTGAGAAAAAGAATATTTAGGGGAGACTCTCTGGCCTCAATCACTCACTAGAGGAGTGAAAAGCCTGTTAGACACTCAATTAACCTGATACTAGTTTTGAGACACAAGGAACTGCTGTATAAGAACCCTATACTCACCAGGAGAGCCTGAATTTTCATTCTCCTAACTGGGATAAACCTTTTGAATCTGAGGAGGTCTGGAGGAAGAAAAGTGACACGTAAAATGTTACTATCGGTATTTTTGGATCCTTTAACACCAGTGATTGGTCTTGCAAGGATGGTTTCTGGGTGAAATGACAATCCTGATGCAGGGATAACCAGTCTTTGTGGCCTGAGAAAGGACATTAAAAGGGTGTGAGAATGCAGACTGTCCTATTCTGTCTGGCGGAAGCTGTGCTAGCAAAACTTTTCACCCTTAAAACCACTTACAGAGAACTGGACAGCCAAAAGAGAGGCCCACAGAGGAGAAGTTACTTTGGATATCTGAGACCCAGGGAAATTCTGGGGAGCTGCTGCTGCCAGAGAGAGGAAGCCTATTTTACTGGGGACTTTTCACATTTCAAAGAAACTCTCTGCAGTACCTGAAATGAGTGGTTTGAGTATTACTTTCCATGAGACTGAAATGCCAACCCTTACACAAAATGCCAAGGCAGAGTAGGTGCACCAGTGATGGAGAGCTCTTGCCTAGACCCTGAGCCAGAGCTTCCTGTCTCTTTCCACAAACTGCCATCAGAGGGGTGATGGACAATAGGCTTTTTTCACAGCAGGGTATAAAGTGGATGAGGTCTATGTGGCCCCAAAATAGGATTTAGTCCAAGCTGAATGACAGAAGGATCTCCCGTGGAGAACTGCACCTTTACACACTCAGCAGTGATTGATGTGGGGGATGTAACACCATCCTGCTGCAGGCAGGGATCAAAAAGGAGAGAAGAGGAAGGCAAGAGCCTAGAGGCCTCTGGCAGAAGTGCATGGAGTAGTCTTGGGGAAGAAACAGATGTCAATCCAGTATTACAGTGAGCATTTTTTTCAGCCCTACTGAGGCTGCAGAGAGTTGATATATTTCTTGTTTCGTTTTGGACATACCCTTTTTAATAAATTGCAGAGTTCTTTTACCTCTTACAACAGCACAGCTGAGCTATGTGAAGGTGCTGGGGAGTTAATGATGAGCAGTAAAGATAAATAGCAACAATAGGAAACAAAGGACATGGCTAGTTATGAAAAAAAGCGTGAGGATGCTGTGAGGTGCTTTCACATCTCTGTGCATCTTATCCCAGGCACCTATGCCCTGTCAACCCTACAGAATCTCCACCTCCCTCCATACCCCTCATGCTCACCTCCCACATCCCAGAGCATCTGGCCAAGAGCAGTGATCCTCCAGGCAGCACTGTCTGCATCTCACATCAGGGAATTCCCCAGCGACCTAAAACCCCCTGAACACTTTTGGTCTACTTCTTACCATCACAGGAATATAGTAACAAAGCAGGTTACTGTGGGTAATCAGTAACAAATGAGCCAACACACCACTGAGCGAGCACACGACTGCTGGGTGCCAAGCAGTAATAGCCAGATGCACCTCTGGCCCATGGCAAGCTGCATCCAGCAAACCTCATCTGTCAAATGCAATCAAGAGTTATACGGCCAAAATCCCAGTTGTGCTGCATCCATGGAAAGTTACAGCTAAGAAATAGGCCATTATGGTGTCAGAATGTTGTTTCAATCCAAGTATTTAAAAAATATTTTTCTTGTCAGTGACATATTTTTCAAGATATGCAGAGGGTCACAGGCAATGGCTAGCTTTGGAGGACTTCCCCTAGTCACCAATATAGTCCCTATTTGGAAGAAACAGCAAAGCTTTTGGTCAGTTTAAGTGTTTGGATGTTGACTTGAGAAAAGCTGATAATACACTATAGCAGAAAGTATCTGACTCATTGAAAACAGAAATTGCTTCCGTCCAGTCCCTACTCCTATAATTTCTTTCAGCCAGTGCTTTCAGAAGAGATGCAGAAAAATATTCCTGTCTGCTCAGACTCTGAGAGTGATCTCACATCCCCTGCCACAACGACCTGGCCCTGGGGAGCAGGACCTCAGTCCTACAAAGGACACTTGGAGCAAAGCCCCTGCACCGGGCACCACAGGAGGGAATCTCTGCAATGTTTTAAAACAGGCACATGTGAGTCATTCCTCAGCAGGAGGCCAGGGCCAAATCCAGCAGAAAAACCTACAGTCCTCGAGTGAGAGAATGCAATGTCCTGCAGCTCTCCCCACGCCCCCCACCTTCATGTCAAAAAATGAAGAGCCCTTCCTGGGACCAACCACTCTGCAAAAAGCCCTACGGCAAAAGTCTTCACACTCTCTCCCAGGCAGAAGTGATGGTTAAGGACTGAGCTGTTTGTGCCTGAGCTCTTCTTCAGCTGTCCAGAATAGAGTTGTCTGCAACACTCCACCATCCGCAGCAGCCTCTAGTCAAGCCGAGTGTTTGAAACAACACACGAGGCTGTGTTATCCCAGGCACACTGCCCAACAAGGATTCACCCACGCTGGAGGCAACCTCAGCATGCAGACCTAAAGAAAGGGACACTTGACTCATGCTGTAAAGAGGCCACAGGGACAACATACTTCGGGCAATAAGGACCCGATGTCTCTCTCCAGCTTATTCCTTTCTCTGTCAGTCCTTGTGAACATTTTGTGTTCACGAAATACTGTTCCTAACATGTAGCCCAAGAGCTTTTCTCCAATGGGGCTGCTTTTTCCAGTGTCTCATTGCTGTAGTAGTGATCACTCAGTGTCACATGGCTGTTCAGCGATGCACAGCTTTCTCCCCAAAATCTGAGCAGTTTTAAGCTCTAGGAGCTGTTGGTAGGATGAACAGGCTAATTCTGAAATTAAGGATTTCTGAGTATTGCCTCTGGCTTATTCAGTCCTAACAGTCCTAATCAGAACAAAAATAATTGCATTCAGTTAGAAGCCATTAAGAACAGGACTTTTTCTACCAGCTTATCCTCTCAACACAGTACTGCTCATCTCTCTCACCGGACAGGGTCATTCATGGCCTGGCAGTGGCAGGCAGCCCACAGAGGGATGGGATGGGGAGAGCAGGAAGGGATGTTTCCCACAGCCCACACCTGGTGACCCAGAGGTGGAAAGGCATAGCCTGGCCCTTCGAATCCCCAGCTGGTTAATATGGGAAAACAACTTTTGTTTCCACTATCATAACAGCCTTTTGCCTTTCCATCTATTAATCCAGGTATTAATTTCCTTTTTAGGATGTTACAGCTCTGACCAATTGTTTGCTTTGTGTAACATGAAAGCAATTCTGCTATTTGAATCAAATTGACAGAAATCTGGAGGATTTTTTTCCCTTCTCTCCACTGTTTTGTGGAGCATAACAGGCAAAAAGCACCAGATATTAGTCGGAAATTTTTTTTTTTTTTTTGGACACTTGAGCTGTTGCAACTTTCAATCAGCTCAGAAAGAAGTCAAAAAAGGAATCAAATATGGAGAGCAAGTCCTGGTATTTTGCTGGTGGACTTCTGTTGCCCGCAGTGGATGTGCTGCCGTCCCCTTTGCATCAGTAGTTATAAGAAGAGGAGCTTCTCTCTGCAAATCCTGAGGCTGGAATGAAAAGAGCCTGTTTGGAGCCACAGGTTACCTTGTGTGAGCTCTGAGACACCTCACACCACATCCTCTCCACACTCTGGGCACTAAATTAGTAATGTTGTGACCTGCACAACGCCATTGCTGAAGATGCGTCCTCTTTCACCTTTGTCTTACCAACAGGATGACACGAAGCTATAGTTGAAAACATTTTGCTCTAATGAATACTTACAGAAAAGGATCAAGAATCTCTGACACTGTCAGATTATTTTACTTCTCAGTAGGTAGAGGTTTAGAATTGAATTGGCTTCAGCATTCAAATAGGCTTTTTTAACATAAAGCATTTTCTTCAGCACAATCAACTAAGTCTTACTAACCATGCAGCAAACTGTGACTAGTCTACCAAAGGCAGCATCTATAAAATAATATTAAAATAGCAACCGCCTCTAAAGGGGAAATCTGAGGCATATAAGGGCCAGACATGTGGAATGAATTTAAACCACTGTTTTCCAATCCCTGTCTCTTATAAATACTGTGATATTCCTATAAAAATGTTGAAAAACTACAGTGTACAGAGATTAGCTCAGATTTCACATCAAAAGCCCAAACAAAAAGTTGAGAGGCCTGGGCAGTCAGCAGGGAAAGAGCAAGTACATAAGCAAGAGTACATTAGTTTTCACAGCCCAGGTGTTGACATAAATTAGAGTAACTTGAATACCTGTCATTAGAAGAGCAATCTAAGACTGATCTACCCAGACTGTGGGAAAAATAAAACAAAACCCAGCCCCAGATCTGCATAATGTAAGGTAGCTTGCTTTGCCAAAGACAGTGGAAAAAACCAAACACCACCTCAGAACCATGCTACTATCAATAAAAGCCTCGGTTCAGTGCAGCAAGCCCCATAAATAAGTTTTGTGAGCAACAGGCAACCAGTTCTGGTAAAGATTTAAATTAAAAAGAAAAAAATCTAATTTTCCATTCCAAAAGTTATTTTGAATGATTTGAGACTACAAAGTGCTGAGACTACAAACCTCCACTAAACAGGGTGGAGATGGAGAGTCTGATTTTACTCTCAGTAGAGTTCATGGAAAGGCTCAGAACAGTTTTCAGAGGAGGCTGGATGAGACCCACTGTACCTTCTGACTTTGCTGAGAGCATTTGAATTATTTGAGATCAGACTTAGAGACTAAGAAGAGTGCATCCCATGAAATCCCTTGATGATCTCTGCTGTACAGGGATTTGCACTGTAGCTCGAGGTTAATCATTAAACCAGACCATTTGTGAGGCACCGAATCCTATTTGCACACAAGTAATGAATTTGAGAAGTGTCACAGTCAGCATGCAAGGCTGGCCTTGGCTCCCACAACACCATCCTTCGGATGCCAAAGGCTGGTGGAGCAAGGATCACAGCCATAGTCTGCACAGTGATGCCATGACTTGTGTTCAGCACTGCTGGCATCTTGCTTCATAAACTTGGGGAGAGCATCCAGCAATATATACTTTCATCTGTCTCAAAGAACCATGACCTACTGAAAAACTCCCCGTAAATTACCCTCTGTGCCCTGCTCACAGACCACAAACTGAATAGAAACCTCACGTCACATCTTACAAACTGACTAGATACTAAATGAGGACTCATTCTGCATATGACTTGTATCCCCTGTGTCCTGAAACCTTCTCTGACCTCCAGTCCAAAAAGCTATAAAACAGCATTTGATTTGCCATTTAAAGGCTTATTTCACTAACATGGCCAGTAAAAGTTAAGTTCTTTGTAAACTCTGCTGGGTTGCTACAAAACAGTTACTTTTTTATAATTCACATTTCCAAAGGAATTAATCCAAGTTTGCAAATAAAGCAATTGAAAATTTTCAGTTTTCTGAGGTATAAATGAACCTGAGGTATGAATACACAAGATACACCATTACTTTGCACACCTAGGAATTTTTAGTAGTTACTACGATTGGTATTTTATCTCAGATACCCTCCTCTGAAAGCAGCTACAAAACGAAACTCTCTCTCTTACAAGCTTTATGTGACTAGCTCACAGTAATTAAAAATTAGTATTGCTTTCAACCCCCCAAAACACCGAGGTATGTGAGGCTGGGCAATGCACGCTGGGCATCTGCACTCACAGGCAGTTGGACAACAAAGTGACCATTTGCACAAGCACTCAAACTCACAGTATCCGTTCTTGCTTGCTTGGAAGAGAGTTTCTGCCCTCTGAGGTTTGGCCTGCTCTGTAGCTCATACTGTGTCTCAGAAAGCTTTCAGATGGGCTACTATGGTTTCAGTAATTATTTTTAAAGGTTCTCAGCAATATAAAAACAAATCTGTGGAAGAGACTTTAAAATCAGGATGGAAATAATAAGTGGGAGGGAAAAGAGGAGGCAAAAAGTAACCTGAAACAAAGAGTGTTTGCTTGAGTAAACAACCCCTCCCCAAACTCTGGGACTTCAATCTCTTCTTCACATTGGAGCCAACCTTAGCTCACCACAAACTACTCAGATACCATGGCCAAAAGTTGATCATTTGTTCTAAAAGGTCTACAAAACTTTAGAAACTGCATCCAAAGCAATTAAAAAACCCAGCCCAAACCCAAGGTTAAGAGATTAAAATTAATCTTAAATATCTTACCATACATACTTTGGTTTGAAATGGATTTATTTAAAAAACAATAAAGAAAAGCAATAATATTACTGAAAACACATTACTGCACATGTGAAATTACATGATCATCTAATATCCTGGCAGTACTGGCAAATGATGTCTTGTTCTAATATTAAAAACAAATCCAAAATGTTATGTTCCTGCACCACCAGATTATTTGCCTGGTTGGAATCCCGCAGTAAACTTCTCCTGCAACTTACTTCAGAGATATACATAAAGGAAGCAATACATTATTTCTACTAAAAATTGTCCAATAAGAGAAATGAAAAACTCTTTAGATGGCTTTTACAAAACTAACAGACCAGATAACCATTAAGTAACCACTGAGTAAAGTAGGCTAAAAGTTGCCATTATCTCTATATTGTATGGTTCTTTGTACCATATATAAAATCTACTAAATCTGATCACCTTTTTCTCTATTTAAAACACCATAGATTTTATAACATACCTTTATTAACTGTGTCAGAGCCACCATTTTTATTACTACAACAAGAAAAGCTTAATTTTGAAATTCTAATTATTTAATAAAAGTTTAAAAAAAAAAAAAAAGTGTCAGCTGTCCTTAGCTGATAGGAACTGCTCTGGCTTCAGTCCAGATATAAGAAGTCTTCTACCAGAGGAACACATAATCTAAAAGTTGTAATAGGAATCTTTATGATAAATGATGAGGACTGCCAGTGGAAGCTCTAGGGCTAAAGCAGACTGCCAGCAGGGAAGAGAAAGAATTGTCTTTTCCTTCTGCAATACGGAACTACTGAATCCATCACGTGCCTTATTCTGAGCTGACCAGAACTTCTCTGCCTCCAACAGCAGTCACTGGACAAAACAAACTGCTACTTAATGGAAATATGTACAGAAACCCTTCAGAGGATCTGCTCAAGGAGAGGATCTCCTCCTCTCCTTGCTTCCTGGGAAGAGCAGCCTCAAAGCAAATTAACAGTTTGGTGACTGCCTTGCAGGAGGTCCCCTCCAATCCAGGGGATCATGGAACTGGTGGACTGGTATTTAGAGACATCCCCAGGCAAGGAGCCTGATGCCCTGGTGGCTGCTACCGCACACTCCCATTCACAGCTGGAGCAGTGGAAGGACAAACCTGAAATTCCTCTTCCTCTGTTTCCATTTAGTTTGGCTCTTTGCAAAGCATTCAAAATCTAATGCACAGTGCATTGAATATTTCTCCACATGTAATAGGAGAGACCTTGGCCTTCAGCATCTGAGCTTGCATGTGTGCAAACCACCGGCAATACTCATGTGCTGTTCCTATCACCGGCAATTTCCATTTGGTCCAATCTGGAAAACATCCTGAGTAACACAAGGATTAATTTTTCTGTTAAGTATTTCCAACACTGCCTTTTGGCAAGAAAAAAATGTCAAAAGTCACTTGGAAAAGAAAGGTACAGCTAGGAGATGTTTCAATTATTTCATAAATGAGCTGCCAAAATGCAAAGAGCAAAATTCAGGCAATATAATATTCTTCATATTTATACTATTAGAAGCCAAGCAGAGATCAGAGTATTGACCAATCACAATTATACTTTGTTTCATTTACTAGAGTAGAGCTACAATAAAAATTCAACTCAAACCAGCTTTGTAAAGCCATTTTTATATAAATCATTTCATCTACTTTTGCAGCAGGACTTGATATTTATGCAATATAATATTTCTGAAATATAGGTGAGATAAAATTAAATCAGGGGGTTCAGATTATACACCTGGACCTTTAGCTGAAGACCCAAGCACTGATAATGGGACCATGAAATTTGCACGTATACATGTGAGTACACAGTCCACACCTGCAGCAGATGATGCCTATTGAAACACTTACAGTAAGGGCACCCAGTTAAGTTCTCTGTACCTAATCTAAGGTTTTCATTGTCCAGCTGAAAGCCCTGTAAGTAAAGATAGCTTCTGAAGATTTAATTTATGAAATACACTTATCCACTTGTTTTGGCAGTTATTTAATAGACAGCAAAGTCTAAGTTCTGTTTTGCATCAGTCTGTGGTTCTTTCAAACTCAAAGCAATTCTAATGTTACATGCAAGACAGAATCTAGATTCCCTGATCTACCTAGAGAAGCACAAAAATTTGTGTGGGTTTAATAATGTGGGATTTGGGGAAAAAAAAAATAGAGTGGGAAATTAATTTTATGTCCTGAAAAAGTTTGAGACATAAGAGATTTCCATCTTAATCAGGAATTAAAAAACAACCCAAACATTCTGTTGTTGGAAGTCCAAATTTCAGCAGATCCTATATTGCACTTCAAGTATTCTAAATTTCTTTTAAAAGCTCACTTTAGAATTTTCTAATTTATAAGATTTAAATTTTGTGCCAAATTCTCCTTTGATCTCGGGGGGAAAAATGTTTTGATAGGTTTTGATAAACTGATGGTATTAATTAGAACATATTTTCAATAAAAATGTCCCAAGAAACTATAACTACAATCAATAACTTTGATATCCAAATTAAATTTTCCAACTCAGGCATCTAAATCCAATTGCTAGATGTTTATGTTTTCTTAGCTTCCTTAAGACATGGTTCTGCCTACCTAGCACAGGGATCTCTTACTGACTCCTGATGTCCTGATTATCCCTAGTCCCAGGAGGGACGGTGCTACTAGAGCTAAGACTGGAAGGACCCACATGCAGACAAGCCAGGGGGCCCACAGTCCTGTAAAGGGCTCTAGTTTAAAGCATGGCACAAATCAAACAAAAAGCAACCAAGGACACCAAATTGAAAACGCCCTTCTGCTTTCCTCTGCATCTCCGATTACAGAAGTTTTTGCTGCAATTTATTTCTCTTTGGAAACAACTTTTTACAGCTGCACATGGCAAGTACTTAGCTAGTGAGCAAAGAAGAGAAGATGGAAAGAATGATTATTAATAGATTCTGCCAAAAAAATAGGGCAAAGTCTTTCACAACTTAGGACAAGAACTAGATATCTTCCCCTAAGTGAAGAGGAGGCATGTCCTGTGCCTTCCTGAGAAGGCAAACAGCACAGTTGCATTGCCTACTGCAGCAACCCAGGCTGTAAACATGCAGCACCCTTCCACTTTCTATTTATGAAGCCGGTTGAGTCAACACACACTAAACCAGAACATTTGCCCAAGTCATGGTGAGTAAAAACCAAGCGGTTCTGTTTGGTTATCTGCATTTCATTTTAAATATTTATCTCTCTAATTGTTTTCTAGGACCTTTGACAACCAAATGTTTCCATGCAGCAAGTGTAGTCAGTGTGCCATGTGGGTGCCAGCCCTGGAGGGCCTGGGTCTGCCACAGGGCCCAGGCCACTGTCGTGACATCCTACATGAGGTCGCATTTAGCTGACTGTGTAGGTCAGACCCAGGTGGACGTGCTAGGCAGGTGAATTTGTCAAGAGGGAAAAATCCACATTTTGCCTGAACTTGGCAGGAGCCGCAAGTCATTGCTTGAGGAGAGACAAGTTGCGCCAGAGAGAGGCTCTGGGGTCCAGAGCGGTTCCTGCTCTTGCCAGGTTTTTGGAAGCGGTGCCCAGCCAGTACTGCACCCTCATTTTAGCTGGCAGCTCTGAGGCAGCCTGCCACACGGGCCGTGTAGGATCTTACTGGGAGCTCAGGAATCAGCTGGGTTTGGAAGTTATTTGCCTCCATTCAAGACAGCAGGTCTAGCTGAGCTCCTGCTAGTATTCCAAATGCAGCTTTTTGCCTAAAAAGTAGTAGGTCGTCGTAGTCCCAGCTAAAAAAAAAGTATGGATGGCATACCGCTGCTACGAAAAAACATACCCACAAACCCAAAAGCAGCCACATACCATCATTCAACACTTGCATTTCCTCTTTAGAATGTTCAATGTTCTCTTACTCAGGAGAGTCCTCCACAGGACTTAAATTTGCCCTTGCTAATGCCAGTCTACCAGAAGCTCAGAGGAGAAAACAAATTAGTCACAGCAGGCTGGAGTGCTCAGTGCAGGTGCCCTGAAACAGCAGGTATTGGAGGGTGGCAACCAATTTCCCCTTTAATTTATTTGTAATAGGAGTGGCTGTCACAGTTGTTAAGCCCTAGCTAAAGTTAGCATCACATCTGCCAAATCCTGTAAATACAGCCAAAACCCTGATCAGACTGACTGAATGATTTGGTTAGCTTGCATGGGCAAAACCAGACTGGGTTTATTTTCAGAAAATTTGAAAGCTAAGTTTAGCATATGGCAGACTGAAATATGACTCCCAACATCTCTGCTTTCAAAACCAGAAATTGTAATTAAATGGAGAGTTAAGAGCTACTTCAAATCTGAGACCACAGGCTTCCAGATAAAAAGAAAACTTTTTCCAAACTCAGAGAGCTGTAATATCTGTATCAAACCCTCAGCTGCAAGGAATATTGATTTATTGGGTCATAAGACATTATTAATCTCATGAAGTCTACTTTCTCTCTTAAACTGCAGCCCTGATGACTGGCAAAGGATCATTGTTTTGTTCCATATCTGCCAAGGCCCCTGTGAGCAGGCAGACTCCCAGAAAGCCAGGTTACAGGGAATGCCAGGTTCTGCCTTTCCAGATTTCCCTCTTATGCCAGGATCAGACCTGACTGTTACATGCCAGCTGCTAATAGTAACTCAATACTTAACCACAGTGCTGTGTAATGCACTCATTTTACCTATTCACCCCCAAATTACAGGAGCAAAATCTCCTCAGGAAACTCAGCAACAGAATTTTACCTTCCCTCCTTGAAAAGTGCAGCATGGAATATACTGTACTGTACATATGGAAATATTAATTTTAAAGGCAATGACTATTCAGCTTTCATCAATAACCAGAAGAATTCAGAGTTATGTCAATAAGAATACTGAACAAAAGACAGCAGGGCTGGAAGAAGGCATCTACTCTTCCACTGAGTCACCATGGTATTTATCTCCTTTCTCTCTAAAAATCTCCACTGATGGAAATTCTGCAATATCCTTCAGTCATCTATCTCATTAGTGTGACAGCTAGTAAAGCTTTTCCCAGTACTTAATTTAGACCTCTTTTCCTGTGATTTCATTTACTATTTCTCATCCTATTTACAACTAAGGCTTAGAAGAATTTATTCCTTTCCTCTTCATGGTTATTTGAAAACTGTTTACATGACTCTTTGATCTTCTCCTCTTTAGGCTAAGCAGTCACATTTTCTCCAGTCTTTCTTCACAGGTTGTATTTGTGCTGTCTGTCATCATCACTGCGTTCGTAGGACGTTCCATACTCCCATATCATATATGAAATGGGTGAAGGTGACGTAATTCACCACCTTTATCTCAGTATTGCATTGTAAGTTTTTTCACAGCATCCAATTTACTAATTTAAAATAAAATATAAGTGTCAATTTAAAAATACTGATATTTTTCCCTATCTGCACATCTCCCCCTTTAAGCAGGCCATCCTTTCCTATCACCAATGACCAAACAGGTATGTTTGACTACTGATCACACAGTAGTACCCTCTTCTTTGGTCCTGTGGAAATAACGCTTCAAAAAATAGTCTTTGCATCAATCCTCATCCGGTAGCAGTCCATCATGCCTGATAAGAGTTGTGGATCCACAAATAAAATGAAACATTTCTGTTCCTAGGGCTAACTCTTCCCTCTCACGTTTCCCAAGCATGGCACACAGATTTCTTCAGACTGTGGTTTCCAAAGCAAGTGCACTGCTGAAAATACACCAAAGCATCAACCCACATGGACCAGCTATAGACCTTATCAAGGAGGAACCCTGAATGGTTTTGTGCTCATGTCTACAGAGAATCAAGATCCCAAGCACCTCTTGGACGCTCCCAGCATCAGTTTCTACCTGGTCCACTAATCACAGAGAAGCCACATTTGGGGCTTACAACACAGGGCACTTGAGATAGAAAATAATACTTGATCTACTGGACTGCACAAGCTCTAGGTCAGCATGTCACAGCCTATCTACAACACATACTTTCTGATGGAGCCTCTGCTTCAGTGAAAAAAAAAGTAAACACTGTTTTTTCTTTCTTTCTCAGTAACTATATGTTTCAGTGAACCTTTTCATACTATTACTATTCATTAGCACCACACCATAAACATTGTAGGCTTCACTGTACAGTTTTCAAGTGTAATGCCATCTGCTCTAAGTCAGGACAACTACACATTAACAGTGCTTGGTCACATAATATCTCAGGTCTCCTGCCCTACTTGCCAAGCATTAAATCCCTTCACTATTAGCCTTGTGCTACTGGAATGAAAAAAAAAACCAAACCAACCCGCTGCACATGTCAAAAGCTTGTGGATTTGGTATAAAATTTGATGTAACCTAAGGCATCTGACTCTGTCATTAGGAAAGGTGTGCCCCATCAGAGCATGCCAGTAAACTAGCACTGCCAATAATCCCGGCCCAGAAGAACGACTTCTGTACTGTCACACTGCAATCTAAGATATGAGACGGCTCTACACCTTCCAACTCTTATAGGCCAGGAATGCCACACACCAGAGATATTTCTCCCGTGCTGCTGTTTACACCATGACTTCTACCTACTCCCATCCCTCTTGGAGGAGAACAGAACACAGGTTCTGTACCTGATCACCAGCAGGAGAGATGCTTTCATAGAATAGGAGGCCTGGTCAATTCATCCAGAATACACTTCCTGAAGTTAATTCAATTGAAATAACATTTCCCAGGTTGCACACTCCTGCAAGGAAAAAAGAAAAGAACTATTAATTGTGAATCATTTGGGACCACAGAGCCTGGGTACATATCTACTATGTATTTCCTTGCATGAATTGAAATTCTGCATGAGAAACTGGCAGCATGTGAAGAAGAGCCCCTCTCCTTCTAAAGAGGAATCAGAAAAGGAAAACACACTGGCTGTGCTCTCCATATCAGTCCCTGAGGCCAAAGGACCCAATTTGTTCTCAAAGAAATTTGAGATAATTCCCCCAACTTCAGCATAGCATAGTAAAAGCCAATATAAATGGTGAAGAGAAAAGCATAAAAATCCCACAGATGGACATGATGGTAAGACTGAACAGAATTATCCACTGTTACAGTTGCTTCTCATAAGACACGTGTTTTGATGACCAGCTTTGTAATAAGGAGGTTTCTATAGTTTAGGCTAGAGAAAAATGCAGGCAAAAGCTGAAAAAAAAAATCAGTTAAACAAAAGTAAAATTAACCTCCTTCAACATCTAGATGCTTTTAACAGCTAATTACAGAAATGACTTGCAGAACTTGCATTCATGTGTGGGGGCAAGGAAGGCAGAGGGAACAGCTAGCAAGAGATGTGCTGCAAATAATGTCCCAGCAAAAGATACACTTGTCCATTTGATGTATTTAGCATTAGAACAAAAAAAAAGTATTTAACAATCCAGTAATGTTAAAATATAAGAACAGTAATCATTCAGCATTTTACAGATTTACTTCTGTTAAGAAACCAGTCTCAATACTCCAGTCCCTCACTGCCATGAAACCTTTGCATACACTATGTAGTGAAATGAAACCCACAAGGGGATCCTGGTATAAACTCTCTGAAGCTGGCTCATGCAGTTCGGGTTTGCATTAGGTGATGTTGCACACCTCAACTCCTACTTTTTCCCTTGCAGAGAGTAGAATACTGTGGATGTGGATCCAAGCGTACAGTGGACACAAGATCACCAGAGTAATGCAGCTGAGTAGTTTTTGGGGACAAAACTGGCCAGTGACTAAGGTGGCATTGAGTGGTTTATTCTGTTTATTTGCAGAATTAAGGATTCTTTAATGTTGCTTTCACCTAACTGAAGTTCTCTCAAACCTAAAAACTTCTATAGTAACACTGCCCAAGGGAAAGAAACAAATGTAAACAATTTTTAAAAAATACAGAAAAATTATTTTTTCTTCCATAAATGCTATGAATACATGCAAACACATGCACACAGTCTCTCTTCCATCTGAAGTTCAAGAGAAGAGCAGCATTTTTTCCCCAAGTTTCCAGAATTTGTCCCCATCTGGTTCCATTTTTCACTATTTTCTTTTTTGGTTTCCTTCTCTCTAATTCCAATGCATATTTATTTCATTTTGTTTAGTCTGTGCTCTTCATTCCCTTTCCTCTTTTTGCAGATTTACTTTTTAATTTGTTAGAGGAAGAAACATTCTTTCCCTGGTTTTCATAATATAAGCTGGTGGACAGGGCCCATTCAGAAATCCTCCCTCTTCAACAATCACTCCTGCTGTCTCAATTCTGGTTGCCTGTGTTCACTCCTGGTAGCAGAGTAGACGTGTTAGCGTTTATTTATTTAGGAAACTGTATTGGTTTATTTTTTAATTCAATTTTAAAAACCTGGCACAAGCCTCTCTGTGGAGGCTCAAATATATTATTTACAAGCCATTATATTTAGCTTAAAACAACTCCTGATCTATCTGAGATGAGCCACTCTAAGACAGGATTAGACTGAAATGAAAATGTCTGCAGTGGGATTTTACTAAATTGCTTTTAAAATCACATTTCTAGTTAAACAGTGCTCTGGTGAAGGCTATAAACCCTAAATACATCAGAGAAAGGCTGATTTGGGGCAGAACTTTGGCTCTCTGAAAACTTGCTGGTTTTACAGAAGCAGAGGAGCCCAGCTAAGGCCAAAGCCTTCTCTGCATGTAAAACCCCAAGCCTGAAACATGAGAGCAAGCTCTCAAGGCTGAGCCACAGATCTATTAACTGCCCAGAAACAGAGCCCCGCTATTCCCATCTCGCCCAGACCCTCAGTGTTCCACAGCAGGGCCAGATGCAGCATCCAATTCCAAGTGTGGGAGGAGGCAAGTACTTCCCTGCTTGAGCAGCCTGGTCTGTCTGGAGTCACTGCATCCATCTTATGCAGATGTTTCTACGCTGAGAACAGGATGAACGCGCTGGGTGGGATGAGGAGGCTGAGAGAGCTGTGCAGCTTAGTCTGGTTTTCTACATAAAACCAGACAATTTCTTAAAAATATTTGGGAAGAAGTATGGGCAGTTTTAGGAACACTTTCCTGGCATTCAAATCTCTGATTTTAACATCTGCCAGGCCCTTGTTACAGCACTGTCATCCCCAGGAGCTGCATTTTGTGCTAGATTGCTGCCACTGCCACTGTACAAGCCGCCCTGTCTCACAGGTTGTGACCTTGCCTGAGCAGAGGGGGCACCTGCCGTCACCGCCTGAGCCCTGTGTGGCTGTCACCTCCTCTTCCCCCCATGCTCTCCCAGAACCATTGGGCCCCATGTTGGGATTTAGTTTTAGTTCATATTCTGCGCAGTATTGCTGCTATATTCTGCATTTTATCATCATTAGGGTTGTTTTCTATGTAACTTTCATTTTAACTTTGCATTTAAGATTTGTAATTAAACACAATCCCCTAATAATTTAAAAGTAAGAATTATATTTTTTAATATAAGAGTTATAAGAATTATAATATTATACATTAGGATATATATATTACTCCTGATATTATATATTAGGAGTACAGAACATGCATCCCGTCCAACAGTCTCCCTCTGAGAGCTCCCAAGTTTTCCAGAACCAACCAAGAGCCATATTATTCCAGATACAGTGTGTTCCCAAGTCAAAACCCTCCAGCACAGAAAAGCCGTAATGAAATTCCACAACAGAAATCACCAGGAATGAGAGAAAACCTTAACAAGACGCTACACCAGCAAAATCAAAGAGAACAGCTACTTGGTACAGCCGAAGCAAACAAAGGAAGTTTTCACTACAATCAATGGTTTTAACCTGTGCTTGGAAAAGCGCTTTCTGGTATTTATTCACTGAACACTTCTATTAAAAATTCAGACATCTAGCATGACTCAGGCCCACACTGCTGTTGCATTGCAACGCAAGCTCCAAGCTTCTCACAGACGAGCTTCCTATTTTTGCCCCGTACCATTCTGCTCTGAAAGCCCACGTTGTTTACTACCTGCTAATGCAACTGCCATATGGACCACTCCTTATCCACTGCTACAAGTCAGTGGAAATACACATTCAGAACCCCTGTAGGACTGTTAAAGAGATGTTTTAAGAGAACTAACCTGTGCTATTTGAATCCGTTGGAGGTCACCCAGTTCTGAACTTCCTCAGCAGCTTCGGTCTTGTTTCCTGTAGAGTGGCATGTGACACCACACTTCCTCACCGCACCTTGCTAGATTCACTTTGCTTATGTTTCAAAACCTGATGAAACAACTAACTGTCCCTCACAGCATGTTTAAGAAATTTCTGATCTAATGCCGAACCACTGACATTTTTGCATAGCCAGAGGGCCCTCCTCTACTGCCTTCTGAATCACTCCATGATTCAATGGATCTTTCTGTACTATTTCTTTCTATTAATACCAAATGTCGAACGTGATTCTGTTACAGTATGCTCAGTGTCCCCGCTCCTTCTTTTAAAGAGGAAACAAATACAGTAGTGCAGGATGTAATTACACTGCAAGTGTGGGAAACTTCACTTTAAGGATATTTATCAAATTTTCATAGTGGTAATGAATTGATGAATTCAAACAGATGCAGTTATCAGAAATTTTCAGAAATATTTTCCTTTGAATACGGCAAACAGAAGTTTGAGTCCCATGAAAAGTAGTTCATGTCTTCTGAAGAGTAGGGTTTTCTCAGTTGTAACAGTATGAATCCATATCCCGTTATCTAGTCCAGGGACAAACAGGCCTATGTCACAAAAGGAAAGACAGTAAAGTCCTGGATTACAGTAGTATGTTTACAGGACTAGTTAATAGGTGTTGCTTTACCGTATTTTTTTTTTTAAGTCATGTGAATTTTGGAAAGGCAAGGCAATCCTAAGTGGTACCAACACCAGAAATACTGACACAGCCTGGAAATAAAGTTTGAAGACTACCGTATCAGAGGAGAGGCAGAATGGTCTTGCCAGAGTCAGCAAGGGTCTGCTTGAAGACGTTCCTTGTGGAACAGTTAAACACTCTTCAATTAGGCTAATGGAAGGGGTGGAGATAAATTAAACATCCCTTCATCTAGTGAGGGCTGAAATAACAACATCCAGTGCCTGGGGCACTGATCAGCCTGGCAAGCACTTGTGTGAAGGCAGTGGGTTACAGAGCCAGAGAGGTTCCCTTACAGACTGAGTGCACACATCTGTGCTGGAGCACAGATTGGGTTTAGCTGCACCTAAGTGTGAAACTGAGGACCCTGAAGGTAAGAAGAGAGCAAATAAACAGAGAGCAATGCTGCACATTTGGGATGCAAAGCTTTTGGCAGCAACACTCATCCATGGCTGCCCTGCCAACACCATTCAGTCCTCGCACCACAGCTGTCTGCGGTGTGTTGGCACAGTGGTTCCACAGCCTGTGCCATGGACCACACTGAGGAACTGATCTAGTGGTCAACGGGTGATTAGTTTTTTTTTCTTTTTCTCACTCTTGGGCATGAGGGAACAAGTGTTAGCAAGAAGCCACTACCCAGGCTGTAACACAAAACCACAGCTACAGTGAGAGACCCAAGCCAATGAGAGCTGCTTCTCTGTCCACAAATTGACGCATTCTATGTAATTTCTACATAAATTGAGAGATTTACACTGAAATGTCATCTTTTAAATTAATCTGTGCCAGATGAAGACATCAATGTTGTGAGTTGCCTCCCGGTGAGTTGCCAGGGATTATATTCCTATCTGCTGCCTCAGGACTTCCTACCACTGCTTGCTAATTTACTGCTATCAAGCAAGCCAAACTAGCTCCAATAATTTTTATCAGTGGGTTAAAATAGTCTGACTAATCCCATTGGAAATGAGATGGCAATGGTTTTGAGGATCCCATAGAGATGTGGGAGTAGTGAGCTCTGGCAAAGAGGTAGCAACAACAGGATTTCACGGAGCAGGAGCTAAGTATTGAACAAATCACACCCAGCTAATAAGAGATGGAAGTATTTTATGTGTAAACATGCAAAGGATACCCCCACAAAAGGAAATACGTTCAAGATGGAAAAAACACCAAAACTAGTCCAAAAAAGGGATGCTTCTGCATGAGATACTTTCAGAGCACACACATACCCCCTACTTGTGCACACACATCTGAGCTCCTACAGCTGTAATAGGAGTGCATGTGCAAACACGTCTGCAGATGCACCTGCTCTGCCCCAGTGAAGGTTTTGGGCCAAATGGCCAAGGTATTATTTACACTGGAAGACAGTTAAGAGCACTGTAAGGCTCACGCAGCTTAAGCATTTTCCCCTCAGTAAGCATGCAGAGACACGATACACCAGACCCTGAGCTTCAGAGGCACTGAGGGGAAGTTGAAGAGTTCAGGAAGTGGCCATGTTTGCTCTCAGCACACTGCTTCTTTGTCCTCCCCCAGCTGCTCCCACAGGGGCTTTCAGACAGCCGGGATCCCTCACAAGAGAAGGGTTATATATCTCCATTTTAAGAAGGGGCTGCGTTTACAAAGTCACTTTTAATGTGTCAACCCCTGTGTGAGGATCTAGTCACATATACTGGGGGCTGTGCCAAAGCTGTGCTTGGAGCTGTTGGTGGGGCAAATCCACTTTTACATCCCCCCCCAGACACTGGGGGCTGTTCAAGATGGGAGGAATTCGTTCACCCAGCAGGTAGCTTGCAGCAGTCTCCCAATCACTTTTAATCTGTGCCCAAGCAAAACAGCCTCCCAGGGCGTTGCTTTAGCCAAGTTCAGAGTGCAGCAGCACCTCGCCACGCCTTTCAGTGGGGCCATGGCGAAAGCACTGCAGGGACAGCAGACGCAGCTGTGTGACACTGGAGGGACCCACCGTGTCCGCAGAGATCTCACACAGCAGGGTTTCCTGAGTCACCACAGGCACCAGAGCATCTGCCAGCTCTGACTATGGACCATTAAGACATGAAGAGAAACATATGAAGCCTGATAAATTCTATGCTCTGTGAACAAACCACTTATTTCTCCATCCTCGTCACAGATGAGGAATCTGTTGGCTAGCACCTTCCAGAGGAGCAAAGTTTTAACAGGGATTTTTGGCAGTAATCTTGTGTAAACCAATGACTTGCAACTAATGCTATGGCTCACCTTATATATGCACAAGACAATCCCCTCTCTTTGGCTTCTGACTAGAAAGCATACCTGAAGCTCTTCTTTATGTACATCTGGGTACTTCATGGAGGCATGTGCTAGTAACCCTGCAGATGGCACAAGTTGTTTTTAAAACCATAAACTGACTTCCCCTCACTTGCCATGAGATCAAATAGTGCTTGATTTATGAATAAAGGACCACCCCAGCAGCAACAACAACTAGCACAGTGGCCTAACAGATAAGCTACACAGGGATGAAAATAGACAGTGCTGTAAAGCTATTTGCACAAATGATACGCTTGTCCTGTGCTGTCGGGATAAAAAGGCAATCATGGGCTCTGAGGTTTTTGTTTTAGATTAGAAACTTGCACTACAGTATATCCATACATCTGAGTATACTGGCATGGTGATCCAGGCTAAAAGAGCATGCTGAAACCTAGCATTCAATATACCTCTTGCCTTATAAAAATGGTCCCCATTTATTCATTATATGGAAATCCCCCCCCTTCACCAATATGGCTCTGACCACACACACACACAGAGAGAATAGTGGATATGGTGGGGACTGTTTTCATCTGGTACCCATCACCAGCAAATACGAAAAATGAACATGTCAGTTTTCAGGCAAAACAGTCTATACTGCTCCTGACTTTGAGCAGGCAGAGGTGAGTGCAAGAGTAAGCCATAGTGTGGAACTGCTAATGTGCAGCTACAGATAAACCAACCAACCCCAAATCTGTTAGCCAAATCACCAGAGCCAAGCACTAATACAGAGGTGCTCAAACTTCAAAGCAGGAGTGCAGTCGGCAAGTTTGTTGAAAGAATTACAACCAGGCATGGAAACTGGGACTTCTCAGTAGCATATAATCCCTGCTGTTCCCATTTCCTCTTTCTCATTATCGGCACAGACGGGGGCTGAAGATTAGTAAACAGTGGGTGTTTGAGGTGAATTAGAGCATGTGTGATGTAGAGCTAGGTATCCTGGTGGCATCTGTGTGACTTCGGAGTGATGTAAATATTTAATGTTGCCCACTGTATTTCTTCAAAATGATGAAATATTAACATG
This sequence comes from Lophotriccus pileatus, assembly GCA_035583135.1. NCBI lineage: Eukaryota > Metazoa > Chordata > Aves > Passeriformes > Tyrannidae > Lophotriccus > Lophotriccus pileatus. Next base: position 21,673,006 of record JAWWES010000171.1, read on the forward strand.
TTCCTTGGGGATGAGAAAATCATACCTGATAAAACAGAGAATCTATTTTGTCCTTCATCCAGGATGCGAACAAAATCTGATGAACAAAAATTTTCTGGCAGATTCCCCTCTGTAGTCATGTATATGTGAAAATGTGTTTTAACACTGTTCCTGTCCTGTCTGAAAACAGGGGAAAAACCCCAAACCCAAGAAATTCTGGGACAAAACTGTTTACACAGCTATGGGTGTATGAGACATTACATTTACAGCTACCACTCTTGGTTTTAGCCACAGATTACCCTTTAAGAGGACAGCCATGTAAATAAAAGCCATTCCTAAGAAAACTATGCCTAGGAATGCCTATGTATTTCTTGACTTGAGTGAAAACCACTGAACTGACAAACCTTGCTCTCAAAGTTACTTGCCCTCCCTGCTCCTATAATACAGACATTAACACACTCCTGAAGAAGAGTTCTGCACAGCATACATATTATATATATATATATATATATAAGATATATATAAGATATATCTCTAAAAGGAAAACTCTTTTGTCTTTTGGAAGTTCCTTCATATCATCATAGATATTTCTAATAACCTTAATATATTCTCAGAACCAAAAAGGAAGTTTTAATAAAAGGAACAGCACTGGTCGTAGTTTCCAATGCTTATTTTCACATAAAACCTAATTTCTTAGTTTGTCACATTTCATAAAATAAGCTTGAGACACAGTTTCTCTTTGACCCTATGGGGTTACTCAGCAGGTCCATCAACATAACAATCAATGTGTGCTATCCTTCCAAACAGTATTTTCACTACTCTTTGCCCAGTAAAATCTGCCTATGCAAATAAAGCTACACAAATCTACACTTTAGAAATCATGACCCACCGCAACATTTTAAAGCTACACAAACATTGTGCATGTGTATGTATTAAAGTCACACAAACAATATTCACCGGCAAGAGCTGTTACTGCTGCTTAGTTTATTTCCCCTTTACATTCTCAATCTCCTATCCAAAGCTCATGTGCTCGTAATTTTTTTTTAAGATAAAGTAAGTTCCAATCTTTGGGAACTTTAGTTCATTTCTTGCATTCTTCCCATGGGTGGTATAGTCCACATCAGGAATAACTGGATGCCAAATATAGCCACAGATGGGAGTCTGTGCATACTTGCTGGGTGATTATAAAATAGAATCAGCTTCTCTGTTGTATAATGGATGAAATCTTTTATTCTTTGCTTAGATACCAGTGCCAGCAGTCCCATACTGATTTGAACTATGCCCAAGTAAGGTGAGCAAGATCAGGTCATGTGCAAGATCAGATCATGAGGTTTTGTTTCATTAATATTTATTGACAACTATATTCTCCCAAGAATATACAGGAGAGAGGGAGGCTCAGTATATGAATATGTATATACACTATATACCACATTATAATTTAATTATCTATGCAATTACTACGAATTAGGAGAGCAGTAGTGAAAAAAGCAACAGAGAATTTGCAGAGTCCATGAAAAGCATTCGGATCAGCCTTGGAGACTAACATTCTCTGTTTCCTTAGATGGTGAAAAAAAATTCATCCCTGTTGTGAAATCCTACACCTCACTTGCACATGAGGGGTAGCTCCATGGGACACATCTAAGCAAGACTGCTCACACCACTGGGCCAAGTGTTGGCTCTGGTCCAAAGGGATTACTCAATTAGCCATTAGGGAAGTTTCCAACCTTGTGGACAATCTGACTACTTCATGATGGCCTTCAGCATGGAAGTCATTCAATGCCATTTTGAGCAGGAACTTCTGTCTTGCAGATCTGGCATTACCAACTCATTGACTCATTACCAACTCATTAGACTACACTAAGCCTGACAGAAAGCAATGTTTAGTAACAGCTCACCTAGCTTAGAGATAAACTGCTGATTTAGAAATAAAATGCCCTGTATTGCCATTCATCAAAATCTGGTTTCATCAACTGCTGAAAACGGAGCCAGTTACCAGGAGACAGCACTCACAAGATATAAAGCAACACCTCTACCTCAAAAGGCTATGAGAATATTCTGTGTCCACAGCTAGACAAATAAAAGGAGCTGGGCTTCTCATGCCTTGGATATGCAAGTTCCCATAACATGCTTGGGAACTGACAATCAGGATAACCCAAATGTGAAGGTTGAAAGTAGAGGCAGCAAGTTGTACAGCTTGGCAACAGGTCTCTCATTAGCAGAAGTCTGACACAACTATAACTGACCTTGGAATCACCTGTCGGCATCCCACTCTACATGCGTTTTGTTTCTCCTTTCCTCTGCCACTAGCAAAAGGCCAAGTACCCAGTAGAGAATAGAAAAAATAAAATATATGGCTTATGGCTCCAAGGGTGTTACCTATGCACAACAGAAAACCCCAACTGTGTAGTTTAAGGAAGTGCTGCTAACAGAGCAGAAATGCCTTGCAGTTCAATTTCTAGACTATTCAGCAAAGCCGGCTGGCTCTCCTGAGATGCTGCACCACAGCAGTGACCTAAGAGAACAGTGCAGAGGAAAATAGCAAGGACCTCCAAAAACCCTCCTACTCAGCCTGAAAAATCACAGCTGCCCCAGAGTAAGGGGGATCCTATAAGCATGGGCCCCTTGCGATAGGAAAAAAAGATCAGTCACAGGCATTTGGTAGAGCCCAACATTTTCAGTTGGTCTGTGGGCCGAGTCCCAGCAGACACAGCACAGTTCCTTACAGAGGATGAATTGAGAGTTGATACTCTCTGGCTCTCATCAACAACACCTCAAAGCATCCCCACACACTGCAGGAGCCTAAAGGTGTTTTTTCATCCGCTTCCCTGACGCTACATGGTGCCAGCAGGGGCTCGGCTGCACCAGCTGTGAGACAGACTGTATATACCTGCTTGAGGTTTCATGAGGTTACTAGTTTGAATTCAAGTAAACTTTGTGACACTTAACTCTGGGGGGTTTGCTACTAAATGGGACAAGGGCTGTTCTCTCAACTTTTAATGCCAAAACTGGCACTTCGCTTTGCTTTGGGAAATTCCAGTTTTGAAGACACTTGATTGTCCCTGAGGCTATTTCCATAACTGTACCCTTAAGAACTATTTAAAAATTCCCTCATTTTATACTTGTCCTATACCAGACAGTATTCCTTAGTGACAGGGTCTGAGTTCCCGAACTGATGCACATTACAGAAAATGACAGTGATACCAGGGCTCATATGCTCCACTGAGAAATGCAGAAACCAGGACCTGGACGTGCCAGAGTTAAATACAGAAACTGAGACTGCAATTTGTGACAATGTCACTGGACAGAACCAAGAGTTTCTACACCAAACATGCCTGAAAATAATCTGTTTTTTTCCCCTCTCCACTACAATCACATCACAGCAACCCTGCAAATCTTTAAAAAAAAAAGGTGTCAAGGCAACTGGAGCTTTAGAGCAGAAGAGTGATCCTGCCTTTAGGATGCTGATTTCCAAAAATAACCACCAGTGTCTACCACGGAACAGAGGGAGCACCTCCAGAAGCCTAAAAAAAAGATAGCCCAGAGAAAAGCCTTAGGAAACACTGCCCTGACCTTATCTGGAGCAATCCTGCTCCACTGGTCTCATCTCAGCACGGATCCCTCACAGCAACCTTACATCAAGACCAGGGTTGCACCTACCAGACTTTTGCTAGTCCAGAGTGATTTTTTTAGTGTATCTCTGCTCTCACTTCCTGGGGTATAAAACCTCTATAAGAAATAGCAGTGGGACATTTCTTTATCTCTATATGAAGGGAATAAAATGCAAATACATTTTTTTTTCCCCCCTTCTTTCTATACACATTTGCTTCTATCCATATTCCACAGTGGATGGCCTGGAGCAAAGGCCTTGGAATCTGTAAATACTGTGGTGTTATACATCATGTGATATAATTACCATGGTTTCTTTAAGGCCTTCTCAATATTGCTGATTAGTGAGTGGACAGTGAACAAACATATTTTTGAAAAGAATTAAAGCTTTCAGTCTAAACAAAAAAGAGCAGTCATATACCACTCTTACTATAAACTCCATTACTCCTCCTAAGAGGAAACTTTCTTGGGGAACTTCTAAAGTGACACAAACCAGAAGAAAACAATGACAATTCTTTCCCTTGGAAGCACAAAATCCCTCAGTGTTCTCATTTAAGTACTGCACATGATGACATCCAACTGGGTTTTACCCTGCAATTCACTCACATTACCAGGGATGTTCTGCTAAACAACTGGCACATTTTAGATGAATAAAGAGGGAACTTGTCCAGTCATCTCAAGCTGTTTGTCAGTTATGGAACACTTAATTTTCTAGTTCCCTACAGCAGCTCAAGTTAATTTGTCTTCCTCTTGACACCAGTCAGCATGCACACTTTTTAAAGGATGCACACATGAAAAAAAAAAGAAAAAGCTATAATAAAACTTGGAGACACTGATCCTGCAGAGAGCTGCTAGGAAAAGGATAACCAATAAATGAGGAAATAAATATTGCTCTAGTTCCACCTAAGGGTACAAGTAAGTATAAGTATGCAGCAACTCCTCAGAGTAAGATGCTTCACTTTGAAAAGCACCATCATCTTTAATTTTAACTTCAAATGAGATAAGAACATGAGCTGTTCATTTACACCCAAGGGACATTAATCAATTCAATTAAGAATAATCTGTTTAAAGTAAATTTTACAGGAAATAATTTTTCTTTCCCTCCCTAAGCCACATATTAAGATAAAATGCAGAACTTATTTGAAAATACAGAAGGAAGTTCCAAGGGAGAATTATTTCTTTATGATTTGCTTCTGCCTACTATTAAAGCAAAGGTTTGGGGCTGTCTGCTGCCATTTGAGAGCTTCAGGTTCTAAGATGCCATCAGAATTATTGATAGGAAAAGCTGTACTTTTAAGGAATATCTTTCTCTCTGTTTCAAAGTCGTATTAGTCTAGAGTGGTTTAAAAATGCAACCTGCAGATAGAAATTATGATATACTGGTAGGGGTTGCCTTTACCATTTTAGTTGAACGGCATTCTCCCTAAAACTGAAATGATCATACTTGCATACCTTCCTTGCCACCTCATTGTTATAATTTCATTTTTCATTTCATCCCATTGGAACAGAAAATGTATTTCTACTGGGCATTGCTCCCTATCTCAGTGGTCTTAAAACCAAAGATAAGACATACGACCGTATGAAAAACACAAAGGAGCATCTGACCAAACAGAGATACATTTAAAGAGACCATTACATTGAGTCATGCAAGCTCACTTATGGTGAGCAAGTGGTTTTTTACCTACAACATACACAACACAGAACCTTTTATGGTTTACATTTAATGTTTCCTTTAAAAACTGTTTTCAGCAGCTTCAAATGTAAAAATTCTGTTTGGCATCTCCATGCCAGAAAAACAGTTTTGGAAATATGTTAAGCAAAGTAGGTCAGGCAACACTGGGTAAACCAGAATGTGAGCAGAGCAGTGAATGATGTGACAGTGCTAAGAGGACTGATGAGTTGGAGCAAATTGAAGAGAGGCTTGTAGAGTTCAGTACTTGCATGGCTGATGCTGTCCATGTTTGCCAAACCACAAGTCAAATTGATCCAAAAGAGCATCAAAATAAGTATCCTCGAATTACTAGCTGAGGAACCTTTCCTTGGGTAGAAAGTGAGGGGGAGAATAAGCAATCCTTCCCTTCTCCCCACCAAATACTTTGTCCTTCATGTCTTTCTGTTACAAAGCTACCAAGCTGATGCTAGTTACAAACACGGTTATCATACTGTTTAGATTACTCATAAAAGGAAGGTTCCTGATTAATGCCACCCTTACACCTCTGGAATGCTACTTCAACCAGAGCTGCAAGCTACCTCCAAGCACCCACAGCTTTCCTCAGGGACCAGGGTAATTTGAGGTCAGCTAAAGGTCCCACATTTTCAGAGCCTGACAGTGAGGTGAGCCAACGAGGCAGTGACTGTCTGTTGTTCCCAGCAGAAATAGCAGAGACATCACTAATCTAATTTAAGGCAGCAGTTCTCACTTAACTGTTCATATCATTGCTCTAAAAAAGGCGGGAGGGAAAGGGGAAAATAAAGGGGGGAAAAAAAAAAGAGTTGGGGAAAAAAATGGAAGCTCAGGCAAACTCCTCTTGCAGTTCTTGAAAAAGGAGCCAGAGCACAGCTCAGAGCCATGGGTGCATGGACTGGTCTAAAGGGACAGTATCTGCTGAAACTCATTCTTAATTCTCAAGAATAAGTATTTTAAGGATTCTATTTTGCATATTTGATAACACTGCACTCACCCTTCTCCAGTCTCTCTTGCCTAAGGAGATCTTTAAACCGGCAAAAGAAAAGACGAGAAAAACAACCTTAAAACAAAACCAGAGAACCAGAGTCTGGATCAGAAAATTAGTTACACATTCTGTAATTTAATCTCCTGTGGTTCTGACTTTTAAGTTCTCTATACCTTCAGGTTCAGTGTAAAGAAACTTCCACTGCTAACCAAATCCTGCTCTATGCTGAGCCAGCATCATAAACCCAGGGGCAGAGGCTGGACCTGCCAGCACACTCATGTATGAACTGTAAGTATTTCCCTTCCCAAAAAATTACAAGTTCTCAGCTCTACACGTGTTCCCATTGTAAAGAGGCCTTTTCTAATGCTTAAAAGAGACTGTTGTATTCAGCCATATCACTGAGCATGTCTAATTTGGGATATATCTGTGAACACTCACACTTGCCTTGCTTCCACTGGAGCCAGGCATAACATCCATACCTATCTTCCTAGCAAAGCTGCCCACACAAATCAGCTTTATGTAGCTGGCAGGCTCAGCTGTTACAGGGCATTACTCTGACACACAGCTCTCTTCACAGAACATCAATGCACATGCATAAGTGGACAACAGGTTGTGGCCACAATAAAATAACACATTATCCTATCTGATTTCTATGACTTAAAGGATTTCCCAGCTTGCCATGCCTGCTGATGCCCTCTTAACATTTAGGCAGACTTGTGTCAAGCGAGCTACAAAACCAACCTATTATTGTAGAGAACAAGCAATGGCTAGAACTGCTGACTGATGCAAGGCTCCACTGACTTTCAGTTATGCTTATGCAACTCCATAGTTCCACAGCTGCTAATAATTAGCAGACGATCTGCGTAAGTGCTAGACACACACACACAAAAGGAGAATCCTACTTCATCACTTAAAAAACAAGCTACCAAAGAGTAATGATTTTTTTTCCATTTGACATGATTTTCTCCTCTCAACAGAATTCAAACACAGCATAACGAATTCAGTATAACTTATAACTGAAGATCTGAATGGTGCCTTGTTCGTAGCATTTGGATTTGAAACACAGATGCAGTTAACTCATAGCTTAACTCCTTCCATGATACTCTTTAAAATGCTGATCCGTGTTCTTCTCAACTTACAGATTTTTAAAAGTTTTCAAGTGAGTTTTTTTAAAAAAAGAGAGATTCAAACTTGGATTCAGTGTACAGCTTTCTCTGCTCTTTTCCTCTCTTAAAAAATGAGATTAATTGTTGTGCAACTAACTGGGAATAACATCATTTTCTAAAAATTTCCTTTGCAACTCTTGTCTTTATTTCACCAAATTCT
>JAWWES010000171.1:21680688-21744947 GCA_035583135.1 Lophotriccus pileatus
CCCCCCCCCCCCCCCCCCCCCCCCCCCCCCCCCCCCCCCCCCCCCCCCCCCCCCCCCCCCCCCCAAATCAGTGCACTAAATTGTTCTTTAGTACTAAAACTGCCTATGAATGTGACAGAAAAAGCAAGAACAGGAAAAAAAGGAATAGGATCTGTCAGTGGGTAAGAGCAGTCTCTGTTGCCAAGTGATCTGAAAATAGTTGAGTAGGGAAAGGAGATAGTTTTATGTTTAAAGATAGAATCTTTTAGGTACTAAGGCAGTAGTCTGCCAATCAGGAGATTTCTGATCCTCTCCCAGCACTATTACTAACCTGCTGCTATGAGACTTTGGGCAAAATTACTTCCTTACACTATGCTTCTCTATGTACTCCAATTTTTGAAATCTTCATTCAGACTTCTCAAGACCATTTTCAGATGTTTTAAGACCACTTTTATTCCCACATGTTCTGGGGACAGACAAAAGCAGTCATGCTTTTCCAGTAATGCAAAAACATAGCTTACAGCCAGCTGGAAGGAACTGTTGGATCTCATCTAGTTCAGAGCAAGGCTATCATGGCTTAGAGCAGATTGCTTGAGCCTTATCCAGACCAGTTTTCAGACCATCTCCAACAGAGACTCCACAATCTCTCTGGTCAACCAGTTTCAGTGGTTAGCCACCCTCCCTACCAAGGACCTTACTGGCAATTTTTGTAGGAAGGAGGACAACACAAGGAGGAATGCAATTTCTTCTTAGGGCTCACTTCTGGTCTTGTTAAGTCAGGGTCCAGGAAGATACAGAGAAGCCTGCTCCAAACTGCTTGCTCTTCATGGCAAGAGGATTTCAGCACTCAAGCACAGCATTCACCAAAAATACTAAAGAGAGTGAAGAAGAGGGAATCACCCCACTTCCTGAACTTATCACAAGAGAAACATGCACAAGTTATTTCAGGCTCACTGAACTACTAAGAGCATTTATTTTAACCTCTGTATTACTTCCCATTAAATAATATCCTGTAGTTTCTTCAGCAGGAGATATGTACTCAGCTATAGCTCAAATGAGAAAGAGCTCTCTCGTGAAAGCACGCACTGGTGGACAGAACGGCCCTTCTCATGGACTTTGTCTCAAGAAGGAAATAGCAGAAGTAAACATACACACACACCAAAGAGATTAAAGATGAGGGGTGCCACACAGACACACTAAATCTTAGAAACTTCTGCTTCTACTACATTAGTAGTTTAAGGAGTTACAAAATTATACATTTTAACTCCAGAGCATACTTATGTGTAATTGGATCCAAATGAAGAACACTAAAGATGTTATGGCCAAGTTAAGTGTTACAAAACAGACTCTCAAACTACTCCTTGTGCTTCCCGTTTATCTCCTTCCAGGAATTTGGAAAAACTTTCTATTCTGAACTCCTTTGATCTCTCAGATTTGAATGAAACTGCTCCCCCACCACTTGCGTGTCCAGCCTTAGAGACAGTCTTGACTGATCTTTGTGAACTGTGTTGGATGAGGCCCAAGGACAGCTGCTCTTGCAGACTTGTGTGCTTTCAAGACTGAAGAGCGTCCCCAGTATCTTTCAGGGCTTTGATGTTCAGGGTTATTTCCACTGAAAAAAAAAAATCTTTTTACTATTCAGATTTCACTCTCAGCTCAGCAGCGGTGACAGAGCCCTCACAGAGAATCTCAGAGTACTAACATAGTAAACAGTTCATTATTTTCTTCTTCCTCCTCTTCAGATACCCTGACATAAGCATATATGTAGTGATGCTATGTCAGAACACTACACTATCATACTGGTCACCACAAGCACACAAAATGATTCTAGACATCTTTATTAAATTTAGTTTTTAATAATGCCTTTTCTGGGCTATTTGCCAACTAACAGTTCAGCAGTTATTTTTCAATAACAGATTTTCACATCAATCTTTGAAATAAGGAGCTAAACAAGTAGGTGCTAACTGCACACAGGACAGGCAGCTGCCTTGATGATTTGTGGCTACTTTCAACTTTCTCTTCTATGGTACTACCAGAACTTAACTATTTCCCCTTATAAAGGCTGGTCTCCCCAGCCCTACTCAAATATAGCCAGCACCAATGATTTTGAACCAAGACAGTCAACAGTCTCTTTTTATAACGGATCCCACAGACCAAGTGTTAGAGTGCACCACATGAAGAAAAGGAGAAAATGTTCACATTGGAGCCAAGAATAAGAGAAATCAGCAGAAAGAACACAAAAGCATTTAATTAAATTTGAATTTTGATAACACTTCACTGTTGTAAAGAAGTCACAATTCAGATATGTTTACCTTGGCAAAAGCATAGACTTTAAAGAAATCCTGTTGCATCACTATTTTTTATGGTTTCTATACATAAGTTCATTAACCACGTGGAGATTCAATGTAGTTAAAGGCACAGAATACTTCAAGGCTGTTGCATAAAGACATTTTACTAAACTGTACATGTACACCAAAACTAATGTATGTGACTCCAAAGGAAGCCTATGTATTTCTGTCTTCATGTCACAATTGTCAGACAACACCAACATACACTTTTCTCCCTCCAAAGGAGCTTGGTGTTGATACAAGCAGGGCAGATTACACAGCTGTTAGAACTATAAGCGCTGTAGGCCATAGAGAGCAATTCTGCAGCATGTTCCCTTCACAAAGGGATTAGCATTGCTCGTCCTCCTCAGTGGTCTGGAGGTCATCAGATACAAAAATCATACCTGTTGTCACAGCTGGGAAATTGCTCCTTCTATAGCAAAAATCTTTTTCTAGATGCACACGGAGTGACTGTACTATATAGGTAAAAGCACCGAAGCCCTGCTGCAATTTTGTGATAACTGTCAGTTCTTAGGAAAAAAAGAAAATAAAAAAGAGAAAGGTTTAATAGTCTCGTAGCAATGCAGTTGCCAAACACACTACTTTGCTTCCTGATGCTATTTAGACGGTAAATTAATGCTGGAGAAAGTTCAACATGTAATTTCAGTAGAAATAGCAAGGCAGCAGTACTACTTAGGACTCAGCTAGAGAGCTTCAACTGTTTTAATTTCTATTAGTTGTGGTGAGGGATCTCAAAGGAGGAAGCAGGGGAGAGTCAGCACAGGGCTGAGAAGGGACTTCTATATAGATAGAGCAGTAGCTGCTCTCTCCTTCTTACCCAGATTTCTGAACTTTTGAGCAATTCACTTTACAGCACAACCCCACAGATAACTGGGAGAGGCTGAAGCTGCTGCCACAGCATTGGGAAGAACCGGTGAGCAGCAATGAGACATAAGGGAAGGGTGGGAGGGGCAGGAGCAGAGGCAGGAACCCCTAAGTTCCCAAGGGTAACATGTAGAGTAACCACAGCCTCCAGGGCACAGTCCCCTGCCCCAAAAAACTTGCACTCCAGTCAAGGCAAGCCAGAGGAACTGGCATGCCTCTTGCTTCACATTCCTTGGAAACTTGCCTTGACCAACTATGGAAACAATCATTTCATGTACAACATGGAGAGCTACACATTTGACAGGCAGATGCTAAGGGCAACGTCCTGCTCAGCTTGAGGTCAGAGGATGCTGAAGAGCCTAGAAGAGTGAGACAGAAAGACACACATAATTCTTAAGGAATGAAAAGCAGTGCTTTCTGGAGGAACAATAACAGGGATTCAGGAAATACAATCTCAATTTTACGATATTTGCTCTTCCCTAGCTAAACAGGTCTTTAAATAACATTTGTGCATATATAAAAAGCTTTTCCTCTCCATTTGTAGCTTTCCTCTACTCCCCGCCCCAGTTCTCATATTCTCTTCCTGATTCTCCCTTTCTGCGTGTCCTCCCCTCACATGCTCCCGCTGCACATGGGGCAGAAGTGCTCTGGAACGGCTGGATTTCCTCCTTGTATGCTCCTTCCCCTCAGAGCAGAGGGGAAAGTACATGCCAGCTCAGCTTGCCTCGTGCTTCACAGCACTTGAAAAGGTAGACTGCCAGAGCAGGTCTCTCCAAGGCAGCACTGCCACCCCTCTTGCCTTCACTGCAGGGCATACTGTGGGTAACATACAGAGGCTAATCAGACTCTGAGAGGACCTCTTTTTCAGATGGACTCTTGGGTCTCTGCACTGTCCTCCCAAGCTGGGCTTGGAAGAGGTAATGGACAGATGAAACAAAGAGGAAAGTAGAAAGAGTTAAAAAGGGTGTGAACAAGGAGCACGCTGTCCACCCTCTGGAGGTCAAGACAACTGAGAACAGCTGCTTATTACAGCCCTGTCTTTGAGAAAGCACTCCAATGAGCAATTTAGAAGCACCTCACGGTGGGTTCCTGAACAAGCACACCTTATTGCCAGAGACAATTGCTGTATCACTTTTGTTTTAGAGGATGCTCAAACAGGATACATGGCAGCTGCTGAGGAACACCAACTCTCCGAGGAGGCATACAATCCTGCTCTGCAGGAGCTATTAGTTAGAAGATGAAGCACAACCATTAGAGTAGCAGAAGCAAAAAAAGGGGAAGACAAGCTAAAACTTGAAGACTGTTTACTGTTCCCAAAATTGATTCCTTTCAAAAGCCCCCAAGAGACATTTCGGAGGGTAGAGGCCTGCTTTGCTGAGTCTCCCAGAAAGCCAAACTACAAGGTCCACCTCAACATTCTCTGCACACGAAAGCACTTGAGAGAGGAAGGCTGCCACACAAACACCTCCATGAGTATGTGACCAAATAAAACCATGCCCTGCGTGGTGCCACACGTGCGGGCAGCGGCGTGTGCCACGGCTCCAGCGTGTGTCACAGCCCCAGTGTGGCTCTCCCTACCCTGCCATGCCAGCCGGGATTCCACAGCCCTGGCTGTACCGCAGCAGGGATGGCCAAGGATGCCACGAGCCACCTCCTCTGCCCGGGCAGAGGCACGGTCCGAGCTGCCAAGAGGGGCCGGGGCTGCGCCCGGGGGCCACCGCCGCCCGCACCGCGGGCACGCACCCAACCCCGGGGGAAGCGAGGGGAAGCAGGGAGGGATCCCAGCCCGCCAGCACGGCTTCGGGAGGCAGGAGGAACGCGTCCAGCCCAAGACAGAGCAGTCTGGAAGAAAAGAGAGAAAGCAGGCAGGAACGAAGCGAGACTCGGCTCCCGACCCTTGTACCCGGAGGGCGCTGGTCCCGCGGGGCCGGGGAAGCCGAGCCGTCCCAGCGCGGCGGCCGCCGGGGCCCCGCCCGCCCCAGAGACCCCCCAGCCCCGCCGGCTCCGGGCAGCGGAGCCCCGCCGAGCCCCCCAGCCCCGCGCCCCCTTACCGCGCTCCGTGCGGGCGAGGCGGCAGGAGGGGACGGCGAGTCCCGCCGGCGCTGCAGCCGCTGCGGCGGCCGGGACATGTTGGGCCGGGCGGCTATTTATAGCGGCAGGAAGCGCCGCCGCGGCTCTGGGGCGCCGCTCCCGCGCCGCCGCACATGCCCCGGCCCGGCCCGGGCCCCCGCCGGGGGGTGCCCGCCCCCTGCCCCCCGCCCCCGGGGCTGTGCCCCTTGGCCCGGGGAGGCTCCCGCAGGGTGGTCCTTCCCGGGCAGCGCGGCATTCCGGTGGTGGCCGTGCCCCCGCCCGCACCCGCGGTCCTCCTGTGCCCGCTGGGAGATCACACCGGTCAGAGTTACAGAGGTAGCCCCTTACAGGGATCCAGGTCCCCATGTGCCAACGTCTTGAACCGTAACTTTGGGAGCTCTTTCGGGGACTCATGCCGTTCAGACCCTCACGGGTTTCCCGGTCATGGCCTCACCCGCAGAGGCAGCTCTGCATTCCGTGCCCTCTTGCCCGCCGCTGCCCCCTTGTCCGGGAGCGCCGGAGGGCAGAGATGCGCTGGGCTACCCTGCTCCGCAGGGACAGCCCCAGCCCCTGCTCTGCTCCGGGACAGCCGCCCGCCCGCCCGCAGGCTGGGCATAGGGCTCCTCTAATCCCTGCTCCCTCGGCCACAAAGCTCTCCGTACGCCTCGTTTTCCCTACCTGCCTCCAATGGCCTTGATGGCAGCCAGCAGGGAAGGGGTAGTGGAGCCTGGGGAATGGCAAGGCAGCAGGCAGAGATACACGGAGTGGAGTAGAAACGTAATAAAACAGTGGGAAAGAGGTACTTGCTTTTTCCCTGTTAAGGTTTGCACTATACCGAGGTGTGGGAAGGTCAATTACCCCTCTCTACATGATGCCCCAGAAGGTATTTGTGCTTCATTCCTCAATTAACTCACGCAGAGATTGCTTTACCAGAGAACCAATAGAGTCTGCTCCCTTTTTCCTCTCAGCTTGACTAAGTTTTCTAGAAACAAAATTTCTGTTAATCTTTTTAGGTTCAGCACTGAGGTTTTGAATGGAAAAATGCCCAAAGTATATACAATGGAGTAGCTTGTGCATATGGAAGCAAGGGTTGAAGGGCAAGAGATGTGTCCTTCGTGCCTATTTGAGCCAACAGATTGATGTCACATGTTTTTGTCTCTGTAGGAGTTTACATTTTGGAGGTGTTGGTTTTTTTTTTTTATTTACTCAATGCATGGACATGGTGCAGTCCAACAGCTACATAACACTGTTATCTAAAATATATGAACGTTAGGGACAGATGTCCTGAAAAACTTAAATATGCTCTTCATTCACTTGTAGCAACATGTCCTAGCAAGGTCAAAGACTGAGTAACCTGTGTGCTAAGCTAACCTTCTGCAATTTACTTTCATGTTTTCACCAGGAGATGAGCAGTTGCCTAAAGGCATAGCATTATGATGAGACATGCTGTCCTAAGAGCAATGGCATTACTGATCAGCCATAAGTGTAAGGTTGGAAACCTTGCCAGGCTTTTATATAGGTCATTTCTCTGTTTCTGTGTCATTGCATGGTTGGAGCGTTGCAAGATGAACACAAAAACTGATACAATTTTTATGTGTACCCTTTTCTAACCCATGCACACAATGTAGATTAGCTTGCAAGCAAAAATTATGGTGCTCACGAATAGTAAAACTGCAGGTAGTCTGTGTTTACTGTCTTTTCAGACCCAAAACCCTCTAAAGAAGGTCACAAATCCACATGAGGTTCCCAAGCACAGCATACTGCATTTGGGTCATTGGTTAGCTGAAAAGTCACATAGAGCCAAACAACTTCCTTTCATCTACATACTGGGGGAATACCATGTGATGTGTTTATTCCAGGCTCCATATGGGATAAGAAGCAAACAGTGATACAGATCTCCTGGCTGTTAAAAGTTGGGAAGATGTGCTGCAATGGGAAATCTGTGCTGGGATGACAGGAAATAGTGACAACTCTTGCTAGGAAACAGTTGTCCCTCTATGTGGAGTCCACTGAGTGGCCCATCATCACTGTGCTGCAGTAGCCTACGAACTCCTTTGGACTGTTGCCTACTGGTCAGGCTGGCCTGTCCATGGTAACAATGAAATTGTCCTGTCCTTGCTGTAGACAACCCATCTACAGCCAGGGGGACTCGGCAGGACTCTTGCAGTGAGCATGGAAATGCTTGCCTGCGGGTTGCGTTTCTTCCATAGCTGTGTCAGTCTTTTATACTTTATCAAGGACTGAAGTACATTTATTTTAGAGAATCTTTTGCAAAGCAGTGTATGATTGCCCTTTCTGTGGTTGGGACTTGATTTCCAGAAAGAGAGAAAGTACTCCAGAGTTTTGTTAGAAGTCTGTCTGTGCAACATTCAGCTGAGAGAAGCTTAGGAGACTCTGTATTGGTTTCACAACTTTTAAGAGAAAGAGAGAGGGAGAAAATTTATACCCAGGAGCACGCCCAGGGGCCTGGAGGCTGTGCTAGACTTTATATAGCCCTTGTAAACATCTGAAAACGTGAGGTCTTGTGACCGGATTCAAGGAGATCAACCTTCTAAAAGTGTCCAAAGTCAAAAGCATTTCTGATGTGCTAAACTATCAGTGACTTTAAAGGTGGCATCGTGCATGCCAGCACACCAGAAAACAAACCATTCAGGGAGGTAATGTGCTCCCATTCTCCTCTAGCAGCATAATGTTCATGGACTGTGCGGGTCCTGTATTACATGTACTCTCCCTTGCCCCGCTGTCTCTACCTGCTGTGGTTTGCTTCAGCTGTGGAAACAGGAACTGCTGACTCAGCATGCTGATGAAACTCACACTGCTTTCACACATCTCTGGAGAGACGACCACAGCAAGGAGGTTGGCAGCAACTTATATCCTGGAGCACAAATGAGTACTTAAATTATCTTACAATTGCCTGAAACAATAACGTGACTTTTTAAAAGCTCAAACTGAAGGGGGCTGCAGGACCCAAGCACTAGTGGCAAGTGAATGATCACACCTGGCACACACAAGCTCATAATCAAGCATTTGGAGTTCAGTGAGTGTTATTTTTCTGTTCTCTCTCTTGATCAGCTGAAGGACATTTTACAAAGCCAAGATCCTACTGGCTGGATAGACAGGATAAGGAGATTGGGTTCAGCTGAGTTGTCTGGTGACGATGGAGAGCAGCAGCCTGTTCTGATTACAGACTCACGTAGAGGTGAAACTGCCCCCCTGGAGCTGGTACAAGGTAATGGACTTTAAAAACTCAAATAACCCCTCAGAAAGGTCAGGTCTCTTGAAGAGCAAAATGCCAAAGGGGAAAGAGATTTGAGGGTGACTGCATCTCTGAGAGCAGCATATCCATGGCAAAGTAGAGAGTGGCTGAAGATCAGCTAAAGGGGTGGGAAGGGGAAAGTCAACTGTCACATGGATTAAAAATTAGAATGAGAATCAGACTGAAAAAGGTCGAGATGTTCCAGAGAGCTATTCTATTAAGGATATAAATAGGTGTTACCAACAAGCACAAATTAAACAAAAGCAGCTTTAGTAGCAAGAAGATGGCAGTGAAAAGAATAACTAGTTAACTGGCTTGAAGACCAAAAAGTGGCCGAAAGAACTGCTTAGAGACAATTTGGGGTCTTTTAAGCAGCAAAGGTATTTATTACCAGCGCTGGGGAAACCCTCGGCTCATGCCTGGAAGAAGGGCTCCAATGTGTTAGACAAAGGGCAGATTATTTATACAATTTCTGGGTAGAATTACAACATCTCTACATGCATATTCATATCATTACATCATTTGATTACAATATTCATAGCAGGTGTTAAGGCGGAGTTGGAGGTGTGGTCTTTATTTTGAGGAATATTTTGGGGTACTTCCTGCTTTTCTTCATCCTGGGGGTTTAAAATTTCTCCTCATCCTCAGTGACCTTGTGTTCTTTTGGGGACCTTTCATTGTTCTATGTTCTAATCATTGAAGCTTACAGAAAATCTGGGCTTGGAGCCCATTTTGCCTATTCATATGTCAACTTTGGCTCTTATCATGAGATCTATGGCTCCTTGGCTTTTTGCAGCATGTTCTTTTCTAGGTCTATTGACTCTGTACAGAACAAGATCTCCTTAGGACAGAGAAAGGGGGAGAGTGGGCCTCCGAAAGCGAGGGGTTTTTGGTTTAAGGCCTTAGTGGGCCTCTGGAGCAAGGGGGGTTTTGGCTTAAGGCCTTTCTTTGCTTCAGGCTATAACTATCACTATAAAAGCAACGCCTTCTCACCCAGAGGCCACTAGTCTACCTTCATTTAAATAAGGTCTGCTTAGTTCAGCACCATGGTGTTTGCATGTCATTACTTTTTATACTTACTAGAGAAATTTAACAATGAGTGTGTGAGGCCTGCTTCTTATTTTGCTTATCATGAGAATTGTTAGTTGAAGCTCAGAGCTGAAATGTGCCTGTTTAAGGCAATGAGGCAGCAGAGATGCATGAGTGGGTTGCAGGAGTATTACCAGGGTCATCTCTCCCTGGGGCTGCTGGTTCTACCCATGTAGGAGAGAGGAGAGTTTAGTGTTAAGGTTGCAGGGAGAGACTACAGTGCTGTAAATGAGAGATGATTAGACAACACATACTTACACATTGACAGCAAATTATCTGTGACCGTAACAGAACACTTAAACCTCCAAAGCTACTACTTTAGCAGGTACTGACATATTAAAAGGACAGTAATAATTGAGAAGAAATAGTCTGCATGTAGGTAAGGGTACTCTTTCAGTAGATGGGTACTGGTAACAGAGGATGTTAGTGGTGAACAAGTGGTTTGCAAGAGAAATGTATCACAAAGGTGATCTAGGAACAGAAAATAGAGGCTGGTACAGTCTAAGTATTCAGACCAAAGCAGAAAAAAAAAAAAAAAGAAAAAGTGTGCTTATTGATGCTTGGAGAACCTTCTGTTTGGAGAGACAGAGTACA
This sequence comes from Lophotriccus pileatus, assembly GCA_035583135.1. Taxonomy (NCBI): domain Eukaryota; kingdom Metazoa; phylum Chordata; class Aves; order Passeriformes; family Tyrannidae; genus Lophotriccus; species Lophotriccus pileatus. The sequence continues at coordinate 21,690,889 of JAWWES010000171.1, forward strand.
ATGCCCTGAATCTGCAACCTAAGAAGGGAAGTTATTAGCATATATTTTTGCCTGGTGTCACATCTTTTGAGACACAAGTAGTTCATCAAGACTCAGAGTGATAGGAAGGCAGAAGATTTGCTATGCCTGTAAGACAAATCAAGCCATCACAAATGAATATTTTCAAATAAACGATTTCAAAAGTTTTTCTGAAGCGAGCTGGAGAAGCAAGCAGGCAGGCACACATGTGCATGCACACACCCTGGCACACACATAGGGGGAATCGGGAGGCCAAGACCAAGATCAGCCTTGGGGAAGCTGAATAAAGATACTGTGGATGCTCACCATGAATCTTATTACTTGATGTTTATTTTTAATGCTAAGATTCAACCACATGCTGCTCTAAGAGGATTGTTCTGTCAGTTTTAGTGCCACTCACAGGCTCCCAAATTAAATTCCAGTCACCATTATGCTGCAGCTTATCTCATCATGAGCAGGGACCTACGTGACTCCCCACGAGGGCTGAGAGCTGGGAAGTCAAACTGAAGATAAACCAATCTGCAGCAAACACTCCCCCTGTCAGCAGAGGTTTTGCCCAGCATACATCTTCAGCCATCGTTCACAGGGTTAATGATCATCCAGGGAGGCAAAGATTACTATCTTTTAAACCATAAGAGCTGAGCAGAGTGCTACAAGTGATCAGTTGCCTTAGACAAACTGTTTGCTTAGGACTGCATCTTGCCAAAACATTGTCCAGCAAACACTACGCAATGATGGGAGTGTTGCACAAGTGCCTCATTTTCCCTACAGTGTTTCAAATGCCTGTCCTCTTCAGGCATGACACAGTCCTGTAGAGCATTAATATAACACAAATTATTTTATTAAACTCACAGCAAATTATTTACAGCTGCTAGCAAAGTAGTCCTCTTGGCTTGGACAACCAGCTGGGAATGATGAGTAACTTGTCGCAGTTGCCCCACCTCTCCTTATTTATTTTAGAGAAAAATAGGCAGCACTGCTAGTATTGCCACACCGTATTATTGAAATACACAGAGCCTCCTTGCTCACTAACGCCAGCAGTCTTTGTCCAAAAGCAGCACTACTTTGCTTTAGCCACCAGAGTGAGCTGCTGCTCAACTTTTGGATAAAGTTTCGGTAATTACTAGTGTTTCTCGGAAGAGGAGGTGTCCTGTCATTTTTGTCATATATAAGTACAGCTGGGATCCAGACCTTTCCGAGGAATGATCTGTGTGCTGCTCTGTCTGACGGTAATGCTCACGATTTATTTCAGCAGGGCAGGAGACAGTTTTCAGGAAACAGACAATTATGTTTAAGGTAAACACACCCAAGGTTGAAGGTGCCGCCACATTACTCATCACTCGAAGAGCACAGTAGGTTTAATATAGGGATTATTCTAGGAAAAAGTTTGATCCTTCCCACAGTAAGGAACAAGTAAGTCTCTCCTCTTTGCTGCAGCAAGAGTTTCTACAGGTAGAGTCATGCATGACAGTCAGTTCAGATTTGTGCATGAAAATCAAGAGTTTAAGCATGGAGTTTGGGATATTTCTGATTTGTGACCCTGCCAATACAAAAACCACAGAGCAGATATTGAAACCAGCTTGAATGCTAAAGTTGGATACAGATTTACAGCTCAGCTAAAGCTTATTACACTGCTATTGACTTCACTGGAATTGTATCTGTTACTTGCAAAGTCAGACAGTCTTATTAATACATTAACATTTTCAATAAACGGTAAAATGGATCAAACCCTGGCTGACAGCCATTCAAGTTTACCAGTAATGCAAGTGTTTCTTTTTGGCAATGAAATGCCACTGAGCAGCAGCTCAAAAGTGCTAAGTATGGAGCCTTACATTTTATTATCCCTGCTCTTTCCCAGCAGGAACTGATTCCTGTCAGTGAAACTTTCAGAGGCTGCCCAGATTTTGATGGTTACAGTGCTCTCAGATGTTCAGGGTAGCAAATAGTTTCCAGCTCACATTCATCCTTGCTGATTTAATTCAATAAGTCGACCAGCAAATACAGCTAATGTTCCTATAAAACAAACCAGCATAAATATGCCAAGGAGAAGATGATCAAGCACCATCGCAACAAACTTCCATTCTTCTGCAGCCTGGGAAAGAAACAAAGGAGATGGTAAAATCTCTGCAGAGCCATGTTTATTATGGGCGTTCTTTTAATTTACTGTCTTGAACAATGGCAAGGCTCTACTATAAGTTTCATTATTGTTATGCAAAAAAATACTCATTTTCTTCTCAAAAGCAGGTCAGTGGTTAAGAAAGCCTCAACAACCTAGAAATAGAAGTTTCAACGCTAAACTGATCAGGAACCCTGGCAATTTACTGAACAATTTCATTTTTAAAATGTTGAAAAGTTTGATTTTTAGGCAAATGGTTGCTTTTGAAACAGAGTTTAAATCATTGAAACCAAAACCTTTATTTTGACCCAACGGACTTTGTTTTTTTCATTGTGTTTTCCTTCTTGTGGGATACCTAGGCAATTTCCATTAATTTAACTCTAATCCCTGCTTTCCATGCCTAGTATATACTCTAAGGTCTTATAAAAAACACCTTCTTGGTAGCTCCCTTAGTCTTTTTTCCAATTGTGGGACACTGTGAACCAAACCCAGAATGGTAAGACTGAGCAGAGTGTGAGGCACCAAGTACAGCAGGGCTCAGGAATTCCACCCTGTAACTCTGCTTTAAGGAGTGACCTGTGCTGGCCTAAAGCACCTTCTACTTTTGCCTCGGTTGTCCCACACGTAGAGGAGGCTGTTGTAATTATCTAAAGGACACTGATAATGAATACTGGTTTGAGGTGGTTCATAAGTGAAGGCAATGAAGAAACAGCCTTCAGAAGCCATAACTTTCGTTTCATTTGGGGAACTTGACTTTTGAAACCCCCTGGAAGTGATATCAACAGTGCCCAGATGACAAAAGCATCTGGGCTCCACTTCCGAAAGGGACACTTACTGGTAACCTGAAGATCCTCCTTGTAAGCCTAGAAGGAAGTGAAGCCCAGGGATGCTGAAGCCATGCCAGCCCTGCTGAGAATAACACTTGATCTGCAGAGGGGCATAGGAGTCATGAGGAATATGAGACTACAGCCGGAGTCATTTCACATGCTCCAGGAATTTGGTCACAGGAACAAACACCGTGGTGTAAATCCTGTCCCTGGGAAGGAAATGCCTCCTTTTCAAGAGCATGGGCCAAATTATTTTCTCAGAGAACTTGCTCTGTCTTCAGGCTACCCTGCAGCCCAACAGGAAAGGAGTATGACCATTTAGAAAGGTGAAGAACCAAGACTCTGCAAAAGCTGTGTGAGCTGTGAAAACTGAAATAAAAGAGGGGTTAATTGTGTTGAATGTGCTAGGAGGAGGCAGAGCTAGATTTTCCTGGGGAACACTGCCATGTGTGACTTTATATGCTTTTATCCTTCCTTTGGCTTGCAATGTGGAAAAAGTCAGTAATCAGAGTAGCTCATGACGTGCTTCATTTGGAGGGACTACTTGTAACATTCAGGAATAAACCAAAACCTTATCAAAATTGGAATCATAATTTTTAAGTTACATTTAACACTTCTCAGATAAAACTACTAGTCTTTTGGAGTTTGGCTTGCCTCCTGGTTTTTCAAAAGCAATAGGACCTTACTTACCGCAGAGGGAAGATGACCGAGTGGGAGACAGAAGGAATGTGTTTTGGAACTTGCTTACAGTTCTTGAAACTGCTTTCCTGCTCACAGACCCTCCATCTCTATGGCTTCACATACCACATTTAGAAAACCTTAGTACTGACACCTTTTTTCCTTTCTCTTATTTTGAGGGGCCAATATTCAATTACCATCTGTGACAATTACCTGTCTCTCCTTGTTGACTGCATCAAGGGGAGAAGACTGTCCACTGCTTAAGCCAGATCAGGGCTTTGAGTGTTTTTGTAAGGCAGGGATATTTTGCCAAAAAAGTAAGATGTAGCAATTTGAAAGCTAGAAATGAATCATGCACAAAAAAATTGCTTACATTACTGGCTTCTTGGTCCGATTTCATCGTTTCCGCAATGTATTTGATTCCCTCTATAGCATTTTTCACATCTGGATTCTTGGTAAGCGGGGAGTAGAAGTTGACAGGCACAGAGCCTGACTTCCCAGAAATGTCAGAAATATCAATATCTTCTGCAAAAATATTTTTGTCTTGTTTGTCTCTGGATGGTCGTTTCATTGTAGAGAAAAACATGACGTTTGGGATCGTGTCAATAAAGATCTGAAAACAAAGAGGGAGAAGATGACAGTTGCTGGTCTGTGGGGCTGTGTTACAGATGCAGCTGTGTGCTGAACAAAGACAAGCCTCTCTGCTCCCAGATCGCTTCCCGTGCTGGATCTGCTACAGATTCCCTCTTGGAATATATCACAGCCTACGCCTCAGTTACACTAGGGCTTTTGTCAGCCTCCTGCCCTGAAGCAGAGGGAGTCACCCGCAGGCCTGCCACACGTTTTCTTTAAACCATTTCCCCCTGCCATACACCCAACATTCACACATGAAGTTGGAAGCGATGCTCTGGAGCAGATCCTCAGCTAGCATGAGCTGGCAGAGCTCTATTCATCTCATCTAATTTGAAACATATTGCTTACAAATCTGACTTGAAGAATGGACTACAGATAACCTCTTTTGGCTACTTACATTTGACATTCCTACTACAAATGTTTGCTATACATGCATATAAGGCTTACAGCAAATTCCTTAGGAGTGACAGAGGCTTGCTGCCAGGGCAATGTTAAGCACATGCTCTGTTTGCCTGTTGAAATGTCACTTCTGCAGGGATTGCTTGTCTGCAAAAGGATCTGATATAAGCTGTAGCCTTATGTAATTACAGATACACAGAAAAATCTCTTTTTATTTCATGGTTTAGCATGAACGCAGGCAGGCTTCAGAAAGGCAAGAATTACTGAATGGATCAGATAATTTTTGGTACCGTTGTCCTGGAAAAGAACCTGTAATGACAGACAACCAATTTTTTCTACATCCTGCAGTTACGATTTAGACTCCTGTACAAAGATCTCCTCTCTTCTCAAGGGCTGCAGAGCAGCTGAATACTGGAAAAGTACAGAGAAGATTGCTTAGCTTTTACTAAGCTCTCTTTTGCAAAATGGGATGCTGAACTCCTGTTTTCCCAATGGCCTTTGTGCTCTCTACTCATGCAGGCCAGGGACTTGGCCACTGGCAGGCAGCAGTGCTTTGCAGTCAGATGGAGAATTAGACCAGGAAATGTAATATAAGTCCAGATGGATATTTTCTTTTCCATGTACCTTCAGCTGCCCATGTTTTTTCTTATCTGTTCCCTGCAAGACTCTACCCCAGTGGACAATTTTGTTACTTACGGGAGCACTTTAGCAGTTTTGCTGACTTTATGCACAGCTAAGTAGTAAACACCGGCTCTTGTGCCTTGAGACATTTAACATGATGCATTTACTTCCCCAATTCTTGTTGACTTTTATTAGAAAGCCTGCCAATAATATATGGAGCGTTCAGTGGAAACCAGCAAACATGCAAAGCCATAGACCTCACCTTCCTGACCCAGTGGGGCATGGTGTGAGTGCTTGGGGAGCGGTGGTGGGTGTTGATGACGATGACCGTGATGATGATTGAAGCGATGACAAACACCATTGTGAACAACATGTATTTGCCTATCAGAGGCACTGCACTGGAGGTGGAGGGGATCAACTCCACAATGACCAGAAGGAACACAGTCAAAGATAGCAAGACAGAGATGCTGAGAGTCATTTTCTCACCTGCCATGAAAACAAAACAAACATAAAAAGATAATAGCATTGCTGCTCCTATCATCCAGTACAGAAAGTATTTATTTAAGATCCAGGATTTGGATGATAGCTGCTCACACAAATACAGGTGTGCATTTGGAGTGCTATGGTCTCTGCCGGCATCCAAAACAGTAACTAGGCTGGACAAACCTGAGAGCCTAACAGAATGTCAGCTCCAGCACTGAGGTGGGAATTACCAGGTACTGCTGGGCTGAAGTGTGGGTGAAAGATATGGACAGCTTACTTTCCAGGAGCACTTCATTACTTGCCAGGGCTGTGTATTTTGAACAATGCAGTATATACATAATTAGCACTTGCTCCACAGCCTCCTGGGAGTTTGCTTGCCTTGCTCTCTGGCTCTAGGCTGAGAGGGCAGACCAAAAAAAAAAAAAAAAATCACATATCACACTAGAGGTCAGTTGCTATTTGAGATCTTCCAGTATGCAGGGTGTCAAAAATGAACCATAAAACATTATTCACACATCTTTTTTCAATCCAGTTCAACTTTCTAGAAAGTATTCCACTGAAAAAAAAAAAAAGCATCAAATATTTCATGAGAAGGGACTTACTAAAATTAAGCACTATGAAAAGCTGACAAAAGGCAAAATGAATGAAGCAGAGGAAATGGTTGCACAGGGAGCACAAGCTGCTCAGCAGTGACAAAGGAAGCCAGAATAGGCCAGGATTACTCTCGTGTCACACGAGGTAATGTGTGTGAGAAGATAACAAGCTCTCTGCTCTAACACGACGCAGAAGGGCCTCAGTCACTTATGTGCTCACTTACTGCATGACGTACTAACACCCTGACTACCTATCTATGGCAAAACATAAAAATTAACCAGCTAAATCTTTGGTTTGCAGAAGTTAACTGGATAGTTAATTAGCAATTTCTGTGAGAAAGTACCCCAAATTATTTCTATTAATAGTTTCAGCTTTTGGCACTTATCCTTTCTTTGCAGAATATCTAGAGATGCTACTTTCAGTAGAAATGTCCAGTTTTTGTGTGCACTGGCCTTCAGGCTGGTTGGTGATTTCAAATACTATGAATTTCTCAGGAATTTGTTAGAAGAGTAATTTCTATGGCAGTAGAATGAATAAATTTACATACCTGAGTCTGTGGGTAGGTAAAAAACTAACCCTGTTAAAAAGGAAAAGAGTAGGCAGGGGATGATGACGTTCACGATGAAGTAGAGAGGCAGGCGTTGCATGAGGAAGTGGTAGGTGATGTCCAGGTAAGGGGTGTCAGGACAGCAAGCATAGTAAACCCAGTGCTTCCAGCCACGGTAATCCTTCATCACCCACTCCCCACTCTCCATGAAATTACTCAGATCTGGACGATCACTCTCCTGGCAGCAAAATCCCAAACAAATTCTTAATACCAGATGTTCTGAACCGAACCAAAACTTGACATATTTGGCTCAGGATTCCAAATAACTCAGGCACTTCATGATTTTTTGTGAGCAAGTCACTCTTGTCTGTGTTATATTGCCTTAGAATATCAGCCTCTACACAGCATTCAATTATATGCATGCAGAAGTTTAGAAGTCAAAGCAGGAAATATTGTGCTAGATCTACAAAAAGGGCTTTTCTATTTTACAGGTAGTGCCTGCTTGTTTTTCCAGTCAAAACTAGGTCATATTCCATTCTAAATCTGAGATTTCCCTAAAAGCATACACGGGTCTTTACTGATTTTCCCAGTTACAAGCTCCTTGCTTACCGGGTTAATAACAACCACTGTCCCATCATACGTCCAAGTTCCCAACTTCATACTGCAGTTCTGCTGGTCAAATGGGAAGTGTGTGACTATAATTTCACAGTAACTCTTAAAAATAGCTGGTGGTGTCCAGGTGATCAGACCTGTGTGCTCCAGGAGGACTTTGGTGTATTTTACAATGGCAAAATCACCATCTGCACTGCAAAAGGAACAAGGACATTAACAGCAATGTGGGCAGCATAACTGACACGGTCACAAAAGGATTTCTGCCTGTGGGTCAGCTGGTCCCCCAGTGCCACTGTGCCTTCTCCTGGAGAAGCTTGCTCTGAGAAATAATACCCACTGGACCAGATGTTATGGGAAAACTCCCTCCCACCCTCCTTCCCCAGGCAGCTGGCACCCCTTACTTGTTGTAAAGAACAAGGTCTGGCCGCCAGATATCATCCGAAGGGATGCGGATTTTTTTCACGCCACCATAGTCGTCTGGATTCCACTTCAGGTTGACATCTGTCCATTGCTAAAGAGGGAAGATTTCAGCCCCTGAAAACCTCTTCTAGCACTTCTGGGGATAGTTTTCATACTTCCTAGAAACAACACCTCCCTTGCTTTGGGATATGCAGGTAAGCATAAATATATGGGAGTGGGACCCCCAGCTCATTTTTTCATTAATTCAAATTTTGGTTTAAGAAACTTATTAAAAAAAAAAAGCAAGCCAAAAAGAAAATAATAAAAAAGATAAATATATTAGAAGCCTATTATTTGAAATACAATGCAAAATGTTTTCCTTAAGACTCTTAGTGTCTAAAGCATTTTATTCTTGAGACCCCAGAAAGAAGAAATGCTTTGCTAGCTGATCCCACCTGTCCAAATTGCCCCTGAAAGTGTGATACAGTAATTAATTCCCAGCTGTGTCCAGTGCATTTGTTTGAATTGGATGAAATGGTTGAGAATATTTAGAGTTACCTGTTTCAGGCGTACATTGGTTGTCACAATCTGATTTACTTCATCCTTAAAAAAAAGAGAAAAAAAAGGAAGAAAAAAAAAAAGAAGGCAGTAACAGCAAACAGAATTAAAGGAGAAAAATTGTTTTCTTAGAGAAAATCCCCCACTGTTTGGCATTATCACGTAGACCAGCTGATCAACATGTTCATACCGTACCACGCTAATCAGCTGGATGAGCTGCAGCCCGACGGTGATGACGACGGCGTCCCGATGGTCCTCCACTGGGCGCACCACCTTGTTGTAGTTCCTGAACAAGTCCTCAACAAGGCGAGTCTCGTGTTCGTAGCACAGGGCCAGCCCAGCTGCAGAACACCAGGGGTGGCACCAGTGAGATGGGGCAGGGAACAGGCTGCAGCACCATCAGTCTGAGGTGGGCATGAAGGAAATACTGCCAACACCAAGCTGCTGCTGGGGGGTGACTCCTCATTTCAGACATGCACTATGTGCACTGCAAATGCCATCAGTGGGGGTAACTGCCTATCTGATTTGGGTACAGCTTAGGAGTTGAAGGCAGCAACAGCCTCCAACCAGGAGACGAACAAAACCAAATAGCCAGGATTGTGGACATCTGACTGAGCGTTAGAAACCTCCTCCAGGATTTTCCAGGCTGCAACTCTGCCAACATGCAGTACTTGTGGACAGTTAAGCAGAGAGAATGCGCAGTATCAGGGATTTCTAATGTCAGCTTTTCCACCTTCAATTCCATAGACTTGCTTGTGACAGTAACATCAAAGGAGAGGGCCAAGCACACCAGCCATTGAGATGAAATCAACACCCAGACTCCCTGCATCTGCAATCTGAGCAGAACAAGAGCCCCTCTCCCTGATGGGAGTTACTCAGGTTGTGCAGATGGTGAGAGAAGAAAACCATTCACTACGTGGGCTCTCTTTCTTTCTCGTCAGGGGAGGTCTCAACCTGTCTGTGGACAGCTCTGCCCACAGGCTGCTCAGTGTGACTTGGCAGTGCTGTGTCAAAGAGCCCTTGTAGGAAAAATATCACAAGTGGAAATGGCAGGGAGCAGTTCTGTTCCAGTGGAACCTTCATAGTGTCTGTGCCTGGCATTGCACTCCCAAGGAGCAAGGGCACAGAAAACCAGACGGACTCCCTTTCCAGAGAGCCTGTGGTGGAACAAGCAGGTACGAGATGTGCTCAGATTGTAGCTGCTTCACTGTTACAGGGGGGGAAAAGCAAAGGGAAGGGCTACTTGGGGCTGTTTTTGTATGCATCCCCTCCTAAACGTGGTGAGAGGGAACAGAACAGTTGATCCTTGCTGCAAGTGTTTTTGGCAGATCGCACCCTTGCCTCCCATTCTCTGTTGAATCCTGGGCCATTGAAGTCAATAAGAATTTTGGTGCTGACTCCAACCTAAGCCAAGATTTGCCCTTATTTCCTAACTGACTTTTCATCAGCTTTTATACAGCTTTTCTCAGCTTTTATATAGCTGAGATTTCCAAGGATTCTGTCTTGGCTTTGTCCTGCCATGAGATTATATTAAAATACTTGGATGCCAATGAGAAAAGGCTGTCACAGACAGGCACTGCTTTCTTCCCCTGCCAGGAAGGCTGGGCTATGGTGGGCAGGAGTCATCTTTCAATTTTTAAGTTATGATCACACCATCACATCTAATTCAAACTCTTTGCTATGCTTCAATAATCTGATTAAAATTGCCCCCTTCTGGTGTGCCTTGGTAGGAATTTAGTATACTGCTTGAATTTGGTAAAAAATGTTTAGGATCACAAAATAGTTATTCTTTTAAGAGACAGTTTAAAAAGAATTATCTCGGTACAACACATGCAGCTGCAAATCAGTTCGACCTCTTTATCAGTCATCCCACAACATAATGAAATTTCCTGTAATGATTTTTTACATTCCAAGCCATGCTAAGTAGATCCTTTCATATATTTTGACATACATGTAGCACTAGGGCAGATGAGAGCAATTAGACACAAAACCAGAAAAATAATTAAACGCAGAAACTTCTCAGTTCAAAATATCTGGTGTCTGAAATTACAAATATCTGAGCTGCTGCTAATGCACTCCAAAGCTCTCCTTTAAATTATTTGGTGTGTTCCCTGAACACACATTTGCTCACACTGATGCATATGCAAAGCCCTGGTCCCACACACTCCGGAAGGAGATGACCCCCTTTCAAGGCTGGAACACCTTTACCTGCAGAGATGAGGAGGAGTATATGATGGACCTTCATCATCCCAGCTCCCTCTTGCTGCAGTCATACAGATGGAGGCACGCACAGAGCACCTTTAAGTTCTGTTCAGAGGGGGGCTGTGCTGCCTCCTGCCTGGGTGCTGCCAGAATATAACCACCAGGGTATTGATTTACAGCACCTGTTTTGGGAATGACAGCTGAGGGCCACTGCATTTCCACGGGTTGGAAATGGGAGCACAGTGTGTTTCACCAGTCAAATATCTTCTGCAGTTTACAAAAGGTCATTTTTTCTAACTGGCAGTGTGATCTGTGACTTAAACAAATAAATGCACAAATGAGGCTAAGAAAGAATTATTTGCAAGTAATTGAACATCTCAGTGAGATCTCAGAAACTTCCTGAGCTGGAGACTCAAAGTTGTGTGTCACCCTTTTGAAAAGAGTAACTTGACAGATTTAGGACTCTGTTTCTCCAAGAGAAAACAGATCACAGTTCTTTATTTCTAATACACCCTCACCAGCATACAGACCACATGCTGGGATGAAACTACTCCCTTGGCTTTATAAACAGATGGGAAGTCTTTGAAGAAGTGAACAAATACTTGAGAAGTATTGTTGAGAAGTTGAAGAGATCCATCGCCTTGAATCTACTGGAATTATCAGAAGGTACCTGGTAGAGTCCCCACCTCGAAAGCTGTTAACTAACCTTAGTAACCTGAAGCAAGGGGGACACCCTCCCTCCCCACCCCCCATCTATATACTTACTGAACTCCTAAAGTCAAACGGTAGGAACACAACTGGTGGTTTTGACAGCAGGCAGATCCAGTGGATTCCTGTAGGGCATTCAAGTGCTTGCTCTTTATTGCCATAAATCACCTGGAAAAGTGGTGAAAAGTGGTGTATTTGGTAAGAACAATCAGTTATTCAGGCTAAAAAAGAAAATAAGAAATTATGAAGAATTATCTATCTATCTCTCTCATATATATATGATTATCTACTCCGAGCTCAACAAGATCACTCAGGAACAAGATCTTGAGAGAGTCCTGTGAAGTGTTCAGCAGTGTAAGAAACAAGTTCATCAGTTCCTAGGAAAGGACATGAAGCAAATATGAATGATGCTGCTATAAATCCATGATGACCTGAGTGTTCTTTGCAGTTCCAGTCCTCTGGTTTTAAAAGACTTGGAAAAGGCCCAGGAGAAAGTGACAACATCCACAGTACAAACTGGCTTCTGTACCTGGCACAGATAGATAATATGAACCATCAGCCTGAAAGAGAAGCCAGAAAGAGAGCTTTAGTAGGGCCCGTAAAATACCAAATGGTCTGGAGAAGGCAAATTTGGATTCACTTGTTGTCCCCACGCAAAAAAAGGTAGAGGGCATTGAGGGAAACTTAGAGTTGTCAGGCTTAACCATGACTCTCCTTCACACAGCATGGCTGCAGCGGAGCATGGTGCCACAGGAGCGTCTGGTTGTCAGGGGTTTGTCTGTATTCAGAAAAAATCGTTTGATAAATTCATTTCATACTATTAAATACATCCCCAGTCCCTCTAAGAAGTCTGTCAGACAAGTCCCAGAATCACAAGTCCCAGGTGGATGGGGTAGTGTCCTGGGGATATATTGCCTAATGCTTACACTGTTCTTGTATTTTACCTTTACCTGCCATGTAGAGACATGACATGGCAGTGGATGACCTGCTACAACCATTCTTGCAGACTGTACCAAACTCCCTTTTCTAGAAAACATTGCCCACAAAAACCTTTCTTAGCTTTGCCTCTGGGTGACAGCAGATGCATTTTCTATTTCTGTTGGGTAGCCTTTGTGCTGGCTGCCAGCTGGTTTGGTGTTTCACACTGGATGCCTTTGTTATTATTTTAATTTTTTTTTTTCCTAATCAGTCTCCCTCACCCACCCCCCTCCATTAAGTCAGCATTCAGCCTCTGCATTTACATTTATCCTCCAGTAAAAACTCTCCATCTACATAACTCTGGCCTTCTTGCTAGCTAATTCCCTGCCAGCAGCTCCCATTGTTGCAGCTATCTTATTTCAAACCAGCGTCTGACTGCTTCCAGCCTTTATCCCAGGCCAGGCAGCTGCCGTGAACAGCGGAGATACAATTGCATGGAGGCACTGTGGGAATGCCGACCGTGGCCCTCCGGATCCTCTCCGGGTCTCTCAAAGCATTCCTGCCCACCCCAGGCAGGGCTGGCAGGTTCACTGAAACAGATGGAGAAGAGTGTTACCACACTCTGGCAAATTATAGCTCTTGGGTTACATAAGTTTCTGTCCCCCTCCCCCGGAAAAGGTCTAGCTCTTGGAGTCAGCAGGGTGCAGAGTCTGCTGGGGCCCGAGACAATCTGCAGCTTTAGCAAGGGGTTACTTCTTGTGCAGCTGAGCTGAGTCCTCCTAGCTTGGAAGCCAGGCACCCCTCACTGGCTGGAAGTCAGAGCTTGTGCTGTAAGAGGAAGAAGCAGGTATTTGGAGAGGCCTTTAGGGAGCAGCAGCCGCCTGGTTGCAAGGAATGTTCCCTGGCAGAGGCACAAGGCCTTTTCCCTCCACCCCCAAAAAAAAAATCAAAGCAACCTGACCTACTGTGGTTAAGTACAGACAGAGAAGTGAATGCTGTTTGTTATTAATGGGGGAATGTGACCCATATGACCGAGGTGAAAAAGAAAGGGGAGGGAACAAGCTACACTGAGTGCCTGAATTTGATCCATTGCTAAGGTGGGAGGTTTTTTTGCCTTTAGAGTATTCAGAGAATTTTTTGACAAATGTTTTATTCCCCCTCCTCCCGGGTATTTTTATGTCTATCTTGACTCCATGCTTTCTGGCTGTTTTTTTTGAGCCCCCTCACCAGCCCTCAGACAAACCCACTACACACCATTCTAATGGCAGACCAGCTTCATTCAGATTGATTGGAAAGCAGCAGAACTCACTGCTTGCTGAATTTAGGGCGGTGTTCCTTCCATCCATGTCAAGGAATAAGTGCTGCAAGGCCATTCCTGCCCAGAGGAAGTCTGTTGAGAACAAGTGCTCCTATAGATAGGTCTCCTTGGCAGGGCGATATCGTACAGACACAGTGCAAGTGAGAAGAATACCCTAATGCTTTTGACAGAGTGAGGAATACAAGACTTGAACTGAAATTTTGGTCAAGGAACTGCATGCATGAAGGCAATGGCTGATGGAAGAGAGCCAGTGCCAGAGGCTCCAACAGATACACAGACGACAAGGCCTGTGGGAGGGTGGGGGTGATGTGAAGCAAAAGCAAAAGTATTAAAAAGAACAGAGAAAGATTGGATAGTACATCAGGGTAATTAAAGGAACAAAAGCTGAAAAATAACAGTACTGTTCATTTGGGGTGGGGGGTTAGCTTTCCAGTACCTTTTTTTAATACATTTTTGTATCAGAAAAATGGCCCTGTTGGCGACAGTAGACTATGGCAGCACTGGACATGAGAAGGCGGACGGTTAGACAAGTATCTGCGAGTTCGCCATGTGTTTGTTCCCAGACTGCCCCCGGTTACAGTCATCCTGGCACATGTTCCCCGCTGGAAGCCCTCGCAGGAGCCCGGCTCGGCTCGGGGCCGCCAGATGGCAACAGCTGGGTGAGGGGATGAGCGGGCACAGGGAGCGCCACCGCAACCGCCCGGCAAGAGAAAACAGCGGGAGGGGGACGTCTTTTCTAAAAGAAATTCATTCAAGGAATTAGCGACAGTCTTGAGATGCTGAAGGATTGCTCTTCCCCATTCATGCCAGTGCCCATAAGAATGTGCTGAACATTAATATACACATCAGTATGTACTGATAAACAGGACTAAATTCCTCAAATCAAGAAATTCAGAATTGCAGTTTTCCATACCTAGACACACCTCCATCAACACCAAATGTATTTTATCGCCATGGATATTTGTAGGAAATTTAGTTTAATCATATATTTTGTTTGTTTCCTAATACGCCACCAAAGGAATTGAAAATACCAAAAACTTGCTGAAAAGCAGTTGTCTTAGCCTGTGCAGTTACAGAGCTTGCAAGTGACAGCAGAGACATGGTGCACACATCTAATCTGAAGGATGCTTCTGAAAAAAAAAGGACTTGAGTCTCAAAAGAAAGAAGAGCAAGGAAAAGGTCCACAGTCAGACAGAGAGACCAGTAGCACAGATGCTAACCTATTGCAGCTGAGAAGAAACACTGCTCCCCATGCCAGCCCTCATGGTCATGCTTCTCAGACAAAAATGACACTGGCAACAGAGACTCATCTAACCATTTTGGGCAAGGCAGGTGCAGCAGTGAGAATGGAGATGGGAATAACTGTAAACGCAATCGGGACAGGCAGACACAAGCTGAGCAGCCATGAAATGTCTGAGGAATTGGTAAGCAGGCTACAGCTTCACATGGCCTTTCTGCTATGGACACTCCAGGAAACCTGTCCTGGACTGAATAAAGTTGCTGAAAAGAGCAGTGGCATATT
Source organism: Lophotriccus pileatus (assembly GCA_035583135.1). NCBI lineage: Eukaryota > Metazoa > Chordata > Aves > Passeriformes > Tyrannidae > Lophotriccus > Lophotriccus pileatus. Next base: position 21,706,042 of record JAWWES010000171.1, read on the forward strand.
CAACTCCAGCTATCATCCCTGACAAGGTTGCTTCTAGGGCCCCGATCTGATTAAAAGGCTTGTCTCTGGGATATTGGTGGGTCATACTGGAGAGCCAAACAAGACGACAAGAGGACAAGTCCCTTAGCTGTGTGAGGTTTGCTCTGCCCTGCTCCTGTGGGCCACTCTGTCAGCACAGCAGCTTTTGTGAACCATGCTAGAGTGGTGGGAACAGCAAAGGAACAGCTTTGCTGGTCTATCTCCTCTGGTAGACTTTCCTGCACAGCAGAACTCCTGAGATACTCTGCTTCTGTGGTCAGGAAAATCTCATTCATTCTCAGATGCAGGTAGGTGGCACCTATATTTATTAAAGGCTCTGCCCTTTTTCAGCAGCTCAAGCTGAAAAATGTACTTAGCCTGGCACAGACCATTACTGCTACGTGTTCTGAACTTCTTCTGTGATCAGCAGCCATGAATTCTCCTTGCAGATGCAGAAAAACTCCATAAAGCACAGAAGTCTGGCAGCTGATAGTAAAACTAGGCAGAGAAGGTGGCCTGTATGTCAAAGCTGGGAACTAGGTGGCCACTGTCAGCTCTGCTGCATCCTGACAGTGGAGACATCCAAGGCAGTGTTGAAATGATTGTTAGGCATACGAGAGCTATGTTATCCTGGCAGTGTCTGCCTCTGGAGGTGGCATCATATTATATTTTGGATGCACATCCTTATGCTATTTGTAAGTGTATAGTGGAGTTACTACCAGTACAGTAAGTGGAGCCCTGGCATTGCCTGGCTTCTGGAAATGCATGGATCATATCCCTTCCCTGTTTCATACAGTGGCTTTTATGAGTGGGACCACAGGCAGCATTTAGCCTGAAATATTTCTCTGGATGCTCACATTTATCTGCTCAAGTACACCTATCTCTTTCTAAAGGCAGATGATTCTCCACTGCAGTAACTGCAGGGCAGATTGTTCAAGTTTAGCTTTACATGAAAGCAAGCTGCTTGTTCAGCTCCCATGAGGTCTGACATGTTTTGGCCGCTATTACACAGCTCAGAGTTTTCCTGAGGACATTTTGAGGGGTGCTCCACTAAACAGCCAGTGGAAAGAAGAGCTGGCAATATGGGAAGTATGTTTTAATGCTTAAAAACTGCTGCATAGATTAACTTACACAGATTCTTCTCTGATTGCTGGCCCACAAGGATATAATCAACTGCAACCCTTTTGAAATGTTATCACTCCGAAATACAAAGGCAATTAACTCCTGGAACATGGAACACCCCACAGCACACTCCCCACATAATCCCAGCTACAGGATGAGAGCAGAACATCCATCTGGATGTCATCTGCTCCCCATGGGGTGCCTGCACTGTGGTGAGAGGCAGACATGCTAAACCACCCCACATCACACCTGCAGTAAGTGTGAGTAGGATAAACTTCTGTGATCCTGAAAACACCTCTGTAACCCTGTGAGAACCCCAGGGCATCTAGCTTTGAGGTGCAGGTCCTGTCATTGCTAGTATTATCTGGATAAATCCATAGAAACAAGTTTATTTTTAATTCTGCTAGTAGGCTGAGTGGCCGAGCAGTCTCCCTTCACACACGGTGCTTCCCCTCGATAAGCCCTCGCTGATACCAGAAAACACTTAACTCTGTGATGCCTCCCTCTCAACTGGGGCTGCAGTGTTTGCTTTAAAAAAGCCAGCATCTACCTCACTGTGCTACCTGAGCCATCACAGTGTTTTAAAGCAGGGAATACCCCCCTCTAGCCATGCTGCCCATTAGCTCCCAGGGACAGATTTCTGCTCCTGCACACGACACACTTGGATTTGTTGATGTGTGCTTTACCCAGGACTGACCTCACTCCAAATGCTCACTTTTATTGCTTACATCGGGATATTTGCCAGCACACACAGCATTTACTTGGTAATTAGTGGAAAATACAGACTTCTGGTATGTAGCTCTCACCTGTCATGCAAAGTTTATTTTGCCTCCTCGGCAGCCTGTAAGATCTTTGCCATGCTCCCCTTGTGTTGGACAATAGGGAACTTACAAGCTTGTGTTTATAACTGATAAAACAGGAAAAGAATATATAACCTAAACTCCAGAAACACCTACAAAATGATAACTGGGTCCCTGCAGGAGGGGTGGGGGCTGGCAGTGGCGAGGCACACGTGGGTGGGACTGCACACCAGGCAGGAGTCAGGGCTGGTTCCCACTCCTCTGACAGCTATAGGACTTGTACTCTGAGTTGCACATGAAGCCAAATTCCAGATTTCCCTGTTCACCAATATTTGGGATTTGGAATGAATTCAAAACACCACACTCAGGGCAGTTGGGGGAATATCCTGGTAAACACACAGCACAGCGAGGGGAGCAATGTGAGCACAACCCAAGCCGTGTAGGAGCCACAGGAACAGCCACATAAGAGAAACTGGCATTGAAACAGAGTTCCAGTTTAACAATCCTTAACAAAGCCTAGTCTCTAGATTAGCCTAATTGTGAAATTCATCCTCCTAGCAGACAAAAGCCACATCTATGCTGACTTGTCACACAGCCCTGGAGTTTGCACAGAGCCTGCGTTCACACACCAAAGCTTACAGTGCAGCACAGCAAGTGGCTTTGTGGTGTAGCAGCTTAGCAATGCCCAGGTGATACATGTTATTCCATACAACATCCAGCCCAACCATACTGCCTTCACTAAGAAGAGAATATTCCATATGACTATTTTCATATATAGTCGGTTTTCGTGGCTACTTTACATAACCAATTCTGAAAACTTTATGATGTCTTTCCTTTCTTCTATTTCTGTGCCCCCTGCAGTTGCAGGTCACTGGTGATGTACTGGGGCGCGTATTGGGAAGGCTGCTCACTGCCTGCTGGCTCTCTCTCCTTCTAAACAAGGAAGGTTATGACAGCATCAAGAGCCTCATTCTTAACTAACACTACTAGCAAACTGACAAAATGGCTTAGGAATGACATCAGAGCTGCAGATGAAAGAGGGAACATTAGTGCATTTTTCTCCCACCAGTGCAAGAGAAGGAGAACATCAGATCCCTCCTGATGCTGGGAGAGACTTCCAACCCAAGGATGGAAACAGATCACAGAACAAGCCAGTCCACACTTTCCATGGCAGTACCTCCAGCTTTTTCTTTAACCCCCTGTGCTACCAATATCCTCACCAGGCAATGCCAAGCTCATTCTTTGCTGTAACTTTAGACAGACCCTTCTTCATTTATGGTTACAGAGAAAGAACTTCAAAGTAAGCCATGGGCAGGCCACAACTCTTCCAGCAATGAGGGGGCACAAAGGAGCTGTAGAGGCTCAGCATTGTATCATATTTGAAGTTATTGAGTGAGCATCTGGATAGCTGCACATGGACTGCTGGGGTTTGGGATTTTTTTAACAAACTTTAAAACCAGTGTGTGTCTGTTGTATTGTAACAAAATTGGAAATTATGCCTTTTCTCCAAAAGGTAAGATAATGTGTGGGTTGGGGAAGCACTTCCAGGAGAAGTTCACAGTTTTCTGTGAGGAAGTGGTTTGCAAGTGTCAGTGCAGCTCACCTTCCAACAGCCCCTCTCCTTCGTGTGTATTTCATTATTTGTCTCCGCCTACTTTTAATAAAAATGCTCAGCTGGGCTTTGAACCTCTTTTTTTGTGAGGTATCTTAGACACCACCACCACAGTGCAGGACAACTCACTTTGCAGCAATCTCAGTGTACCTGAATTCCAGCAGTTTAGTGGAAGATGTCATGTGAGAGTTATTGTGTGGTACAAACAGCGTATGTCCAGCATCACAGTGCTGTAAAACATGAAAGGGGATAAAAGAACAAACAAAAATAATTGAAGGAATCTCTACCCTTCCCTTTTTTGAGAACAGAGTAGGTGCTAGAGATGAGCAGTGAGCAACAGCATTGTGTTCTTTTGAGTTTAGTGACTTCAAGCAAGCTTTAGGATACACCACTTTATGAATATTAATCTACTAAATGAATAATTTTAATAGTTTAGACAATCCTATTTGCATTAGTGACACAGTTAGTAATAACACTAAATAAAAAAAGACGCAAAGAGAAAAAGCTTAGCATTCAATCTCTAGGCTTGATAGGAAGAAACAGAAATTACAGGCAACACAGTGCTTGAAAATAAATCCTGGTTGGCTGCCAAATGTATTTTTCAAAACAATGCCTAATTGCCTCAGGAAATACATTAATCAAAAGCTCCCAGAGGCCTAAGAACCATTTGCTCCAATCCACCAAGGCAGAGTACTGATAAAGACCTGAGTAATGTAAGGAGCTACATATGTCCTTGAGACAGAATGCATGAAAAATAGGAAAGGACACCTAACTAAAAGCTTTTAAACAAATTCTTTTAGCAGCTTACTGACATCACTCTTAGGAGAGATCAAAGAAATAAAAATGGTATTCTGACCATGAAACCAGCAACAGACATCAGATAATTGAATTGAACTGTGCTGTCCAAATCAAGATATAGGAGCCAGCATCAAGGAGAGTATCTCTGTGGTGTGGCCCACATCATGGAGAGAGACAAACAGGCCAGTATGAAGAACTGATCAGTTTATGCAAGGGCTCTGGAGTGTTCTCCAAGTATATATACATATAGCCGCAAATGTCCATGACCAAGGCAGATGAAGAGTGCGCTAAGAACTGAAGAAGAGTTGGACCCTCAGTGCCTATGTAAGGCTTCCTCCTCTCTGCACATCTGTCTGGGGTCCTTGGATTCAGCTGGAGGCAGAGCTCACAGCGCCAATCAGCCCAGGGGTGCAGAGAGGACACCCTGGGGAGGTCTGCTGGAGGTGCAGTACGAAGCCCCTCAACCAGCTTCTCGTGCCCCACTGTCAGGCACACGGTCCCTGCCCTTTGCTTACACTCCTGCCAGCACGTGGCCCAAGCAGAAGCCACTCTTGCCTTACATGGTTTGCTCAGTGGTTGCTTTAATCCGGAACACATGTCCTAACTCTCCTCCTCATGCATTACATAAGCTTTCCAGGGCTGAGGTGTAGTTGCTAAGCAGTAATTTTGCATGACTAAAAAAGAAACCCGTGATTGCTAGGTTCACTAAATGTTTTTTTCTCCTTATTGGAATATAATTATAGCTATAATAAAAACATTGCAGAACATTCATCAGCATGCAAAAATTAGGTCAGGAACAGAGCAACTATATAGTATATGCCTTTTGGAAGCCTTTTTTTCTTGGAGGGGGAAAGACAGGAAAAGTTTGGTATTGCATAAAATCATAATTAACAGGCTTTTCCATCCTGTCAGCTAACCCAGCATTAGCAGAAGTTCATGTGCATGTTTCAAAAGGCAGCTCACTTCCCTCATCACAGAGCTCTCCTAAAGCCTCGCCAAACGTTCCCTTCCTATGACCTCAGTACGCAGCATTTTCCCTCTGCTCCACAGTCTGAAATGGGGACAGTGACACATCCCTCCAGGGGGGAGCTGGAGGCAGATGTGGCCCCATCCAGGGAAGGAGCCCTGCACCCAGACCAGGTCCATGGGGAGCACATGCCGTGCAGAGCAGGTCCAGTGAGCTGCTACATGCCAGGCTGCCATGCACTGTGTGGGCTCACAGGGAGGGAGCCCAGGAACAAGCCACTCTGTGCCAGCCTGCTGCCAGCTAGGACATCCTTTGCATGGAGTTGCAGAGTTCCTCAATTTAATCCCTTCTTTCTCACCTTTTCTGCTGTGCCGACTGCCCTGTGATAAGATGTTGCCAGTGAATTGGTTCCCTGGCCCAGCCCTACTCTGAGCTGCCCACACCTATCCCACGGCACTGGAGACAACACATATTTATCATGGAAATAAATTCCCTCAGAGAACAAATCAACTCAGTGACAGCCTTTGCTTCTTATACACCTAGATTATTTGTTGTATTGTCACTTAACTAATACAAATACTAAAAATACCAGATTTCTGTGTTTAATTTAAAAAAATGAATAAATGAAACTTAAATCATGTAGCTGTTTATATGCTGATGGGAAGCATCTTCCTTATGAGCAAAAGGTAGTATCAAAATCACTGCAAACACAACATTTATTTCTGTACTACTGCTTTAATGATTACCAAGGAGGAAAGATCAGTTTCATTCCAATGGTAACAACAAGAAGGTTAAAATAGAGTCTTTGCCTACCCACTTTATAAGAAGAAAATAAAAAATAGTCACTGGATATTGATTCCTGTGATTTCAGGTCAAGCAAGTACTTCATTGACCGTTGGGGTCCTCCATTCTGCATTTCTGCCCCTAACACAACACATGACCCACATACTTGAACCCAAGAGACGTGCACTCTGTGGGGGCAGTTCTGCTCCACGTAGGGTGAGCAGGGTGATTAGCAAACAGGGCCAGCCTTCATTAAGCTGAATACTGAGCTTATTTGGTGTCAAACACATTCTGAAGCTCTATCATTACTTGATATGCAGTTTCCTTCATAGCCCATCAGAATGTGAGACTCCGGGAAAATAAAGTGTGCTAATCACAGCAGGGCTGCCTGACCCCTGAGCTCCTGCACCTACTGCTCATTAGGGCAGGAATGCACAGGCTTCGAGGAAATGTTAACGTTTCTTGAGCTAGGTTTTTGGTGGGTGTTTTTGTTTACTTTTGGGTGTGTGGGGGTTGTAGGTTGTCTGCTTGTTTTGGTGTGTCCCCCTCCCCCGCCCAGCAGTGGGTTCCTATTTAGACTTTCACCTTTCCTGCAGGAACTTCTATTATTATAATCACTTATTAAACTCTGTTTGAAAGAAGTCACCTGCAGCAGAAGATAAGTGCTTGGTAGTAGCTAATAAACCTTGTTTGCCTCGTGTGCATTGACTATCCCCAGACTGAATCTATGCTTACTATTTTGTGTGTTTTATCTGTGACTGAGCCACCTCCACATCTCTGTGGCCATTGCTACATCTAAATGCAGTTGAAAGCACCTGTAGCAAAGCAAGGGGAGCAGCTCTTACCATCAGCAGCACCTGCCTGCTGTTGCACTGAGATGGATACTTCACACCAGAAGAAACGGTAATTATCTTAATTACTGCCATTTACTACATACACTTCAGAAGTGGGGCTACAGCCACGTAGTTGAGGTTTGCTTGCACAGTGCTGGAGAACAGCAGTGCTTTTTGCTCAGATAAGCTGCAGGCACAGAGAGCCACAACACAGCTGGAGCTGCTGTGGCAGAGCCATGCCCTTCTCTGCCCCTGCCCCGTGTCAGCTACTGCTGGGTGCTTTGGGGAAAGGATGCTTCCTGACACCTGCACCAGGTGTCAAGACAAGCACATAACAGGTAATGCAAACACTGCAGTGCAACCAGCAACACCCCACCAGCATTATTTAGGAAAAAAAATGGTATCTCCTGATCACAGACCCGATGACATTGGAGTGCTGCCATGACAAGGAACTGAGAGCTGATTGCAGTGGCAGGACGTTGCAAAGGGTCAGCCACTGTGAGGCATCCTGAAGGGAAGAGAGGGTCTGAGAAGCGGGACGTGCAGGACCATTAGGCAATACGGGAGTAAGGAAATGCATCACAGATCATCAAGGCAGCAGGGGGAGATACAGTATGGTTAGGAGTTGGCTTGGAGCACAGTAGTGTGGATGTGTGGCTGCTGGAGAGTGCAAGGCACATGTGACTGAGAGGCATATGGACCACTCCTTTTGGGCTGGGTGAGAGGAAAGACTACGACTGGAGACATATAGTCTTCCATCTGTGTCAGCTGACTGGGATAAATAAAGTGGTAATGTGCACTAATTAATACAGGAGTCGTAACAGCAAGTCACTTTTAGTGCTACATAAGATTGAAAAAAAAAAGGACACTTCAGATTCTCTCAAAATCTCTTCCACTCTGCCTCCCCAGCAGGCCCCACCCCAGAGCAGCACTTCCCACTTGCTTACCAGTGTACATCCCCAGCTTCACCCTCTCCTTCTTGGGATCCTTCATTCCCTACTTTCAGGGGAAGCTGCAGAAGAGCCACCTTCTTTCCTCTCCTAGCCAGGCATGCAGGAAGGGGAATGCAGGGAGACACTTCATTACTGACAGGAGGGAACACAGCTGGTTGTGATTTCTAGGGGATTATTCCTTCTCCTCCTCCTCCTAATTCAGATGGTGTTTGCAGGGCAGGCTAAACGTTTGCACCAGAACTGAATGTCTGAAGTACAACGCAGGTGTTCTGGGGTGTATCTGCATTTGAAATTTGGTGGTGTATCTATCCTCTGGACAGCTACAATTGCATAATTGTAAACTGCAGTTCCAGTGCCTATAGGTAATCATAAGAATATACATAAAATATGAAGTAGTAGATGGTTTGACAATACTTATGTTGGTTTATTTAACTGTTTTGAAGCATTTTTGAAAGGCATCTTGGACAATGAAGAAAGGATTTTTCATAGTAGCAAGGAATTTGTGGGAACCTTAGCAAAGTGTCAGGCACCTAAGTATTTAGATCAGAATGGTCTTGTCAAAACTGGTAAAACTCTAAATCACTTCTTTAAAGTCAGAGGTTGTTTGGGGTTAAAGTGCCAACGTAAAAAATGAAACAAGTGATATTTTTGAAATATGTTCATTAAGTAAAAATAAATAACTTAAGTTAGAGTTCTAAAAGCAAAATTTAATAAATTAATATATGCATGCCAGATAAAAATACAAAATTACAATTGAAATAGCAATAATAATAAAGGAACACTGTTCAGCATTGCAGATTTCACTGCAACCACCATAAACATAATGGAGAATTACTTAAAGTAACATTTAAAGTACAATTTTGTTTCTGATAAAAACAAATTACTATATGATGAAAAAATGGAAAAAAACCCAAGAAGAAATCAGCCCCAAAAGTGGAAGAGAATAATATAAAATGTCAATAAATAGCCAGAGGCTCCATTTCACATAAGCTGGCCTTCTTTTTAGTATCAGAAACCAATTACATAGAACAAAAAGCAAATTCACAACAGGTTTACACGGAGAAACATGCTGAATTACAATCACAAACTATCCAGAACAAAGATGCTGCACCAGTTCAGTTGTTTTCTTCATGGAATGAGTCTCACCAGAACAGGGAGAACAGGGAGCAAATCATGCAATAGCTTTAGGCTTTTTGTTTTTTATTTTACCATGATAAACACCCAGGATTACTAGTACTGGAAAGTATGTGTTAACCTTTTTCAACATCAGCTGAATGGCACTACAGAAATGACAAAGAGTTCCTTCATTTTTATCCTGAATACACCAAAAGCTCTAGCAAATATGGAATTCAGTGACAAGAGCCATTAAATTACTTTAAAATATTCCTTCATCCATAGAACACTGTTGCTTCCTTTTTTATTACAAAACCCCCAAAATATTCAAAATAAAATGTCTTCATTTTTTATAAGCATCTCCACCACAAGTCTCTGATAACGGATGTCATTCAGTGCAGCCATCGCATCCAGCTCTGGCGCTCTCATAAGAGTTGGTCCAAAAACTATGCCCAGGTTCTCTGCACTCATCAGATTTTCCTTTTCATGGAGTGTTACTCTGTAAAGAAAAAAAAGACAGTGATTTTCACATTTCTTCTGTGCCAAACTACGCCTGTATATGCTTGAAAACCAAGGAAACTGGACAGAAAGGTGTGCCTTTTCCCACAGAAAGGAATGTGTGCTTTCCCCAAGGAGAGGCCGCCATTTCCAGCAGGTCACATATGGGAGTGTCGGGTGAAACACTCAGAACTGAGTAAAAACAAATGCTGTGGGGGTTTGTGGTGAGTCAGTGTCTCTGTCCTCCTGCCATGCACACACACTGTGCTCTCTTGCATTGCAGAACAAATCCTTTGGTATAAAAAAAATAAAACCTCAAGATTTTTCTTCCATTTTTCCTTTTCTGCCTTAACTTTTATCTAAAAAGTCAGATGATACTACCAAGCTGCTGTGCCTCCAGTCTGTAAATACTCCAAATAAAGGAGCTGTGTCTGATTACCTGAATTCAGCAGCAACACAACAGCTCACAGCTTCTTTTAGCAAAAGAATTAAAAAGAAGTTTAAAAAGAGTGAATTTTCTCACCCTTCTGTCTTACCACTCACCTTTACCAGAAATATGATGTGCAAAAGCAACTTGCTAAGTAGAGCAGCAACAGCTACTCTTGAACAGGGTGAGGAAAATTTACTTCACACTTCACAAACGGTGTGTTTTTTTGTTCCTATGTCTCTCATCCCTGTGTCCATTCTAAAACACTTGTTAGAAATGTCATTGAAATAAATGGACAAATCAGGCAGAAATGCAGTAGCTGAATTTTGCCTTAGGCACTCAGCAGAGTCAACATATTCCTACTTGTAGAAGAACTACAAAAAGAAAAAAGCAGAAGAGAGCTTAAAATAAAGTATTTTTCTAAGGAAAAGGAATGATTCTTATATATCGACAGTAAGTTCATGTTACTCCAGAAACTAAAATGGATACTCTAACACGCCACATCAATTTTTCCCCCCTGCTTTCCAGAATGAAATAGAACCTGTGCTGTTGTATCGGATATTCATCTGTCAGACTCTTTAACAATTTTTCAGCCTACTAACCAACTTCAATCATGTCTTGGGGAGCAGGAGAAGCCTCAGACAGAACTTATGCTCCTACAGTTTTGAGAAGGCGGCAGGTAGAACAAGAAGCTCCACAGTGCTGAGGCAGAGCTCACTGGACACGTGGCTGGAGGGCCAATTAACACTTTGCCTAATCAGCTGAAGCCTAGTGCATGACGTGTTCTTTAGGGTGTCAGGAATGACAAGGGTAGATGAGATTTAGCAGGAACAGACACGTGTATAACCACTAAGCTGTATGAGCCCTTGACCAGGGAGTGACTTATCACTCCCAGAGGTACGAATGGCTTTTTTACCATAAATATTCACCCTAAATATAGCACAAATTTCTTAGGCAGATGACTTCTGTGTTTCAAAACTGTGGCCTTTTTTTACTTATTTCCTTCAAGCACTTTAAGACAGGTAAACCCCTGTGTTTGAGAGTTTGCTGTTGTGCACACTACCACTCCCTGCCACAGTCCCTCTCAAGGATTTGGTGTGCCTTGCCCAGACTTTTCTGAAGGTGCTAACATGGACTGATTGCTAAAAATGAGTTTGGCTTAGAGTTCTTTCCAGCTTTTCCACCTACCTCTTCAGATGTGCCATGAGATATCGTAATGTTTCACAGTGTGCAGGCGGCAGCAGCTTCAGCGCCTCATGGAGAATTTCCAGCTGTTCATCCGGATCGGTGGTTTCTGAAACACAGATGCTCAACTGTCACCACATGTACAGCCAGAATTCACACACAGAAAGGCAACAACTGGTCGCCTGCACAGAAGACAGGGTCTCACAGCTCTGCTGGATTACTCATAGCAGAGGATTTGCCTGCCCAAAGAGGTGCTCAGAGCACCATCAGGATGTGACTGGTTTTGGACAGAGAAAACTCCCCAAAGCAAACTGCACTCCACTGAAAGATTCCCTGCAGCCTCCTAAAAAAATTCCTCCAGCAACCCTTGCTGACTGGACTAGTTTTGCACCAATAATCTACAGGTGCAACTCTGGGAGAGCAGAAGGTACTGGGAACTTTGCCATCTGTGCCTTTGGCTGTCTCCCCACCACTCGGAAAGAACCCTCTCCAGAGGAGCAGTAAAGCCAGCATCCAGCCCTTGTTTTCTACCCATGGCTACTTCACACCTTTCCAGGTGTGGTTGGTGTGACTACTACATCGCAGAGACGCTTCAGGCAGCCAGCATGTTTGGGAGAGATGTTCCAGCTGGGCTTACTGCTGTGCTTGCAAATCCACTTTCTGCAAAAGCCAGCCCCAAAGGTGGCCTTAGGATGAGTGCTTATCAGGTTATGAAAACACTCAAAATGGACAACTTCAGAAACAAACAACATCTGATTTCTAAACATTTCCATAAATCACCTTCTTTTTGGCAGCATACACCCAACAGACTTTAAATATCACTGTCAAGTACCAGGGATTCATGCAAGGCACACAAGTGATGTAATCCATGTGTGATGAAAAGGAAAGATTCCTGGTGACAAAGGTAAAGAAAAATGTAACCATGATCACGTAGCATCACATAGTTAGATTGTAATGTACAGTGCCTATCTACTCCTGCAATCCTTACTAAATACGGCATGCAGGGTAAGAGCTGATGGGACAGCTGTTAAATTAATACGACAGTACAGCACAAAAAGGAGAAGAAAAGGAGAATGAATGAAAAGCAGGAGCAAAATGTGTTATACTTACTTGCAGACTCTATAAACTTTGGGTAGGCATCATACGTGATGAGTGGAATTGGCAAATCCCTGAAGTACAGTTTAAGTGCACCAGTGATAATATTGATATCTTCATACATATTCACAGAAATATCAGCTTTTTCGCCATCTGTGTGGAGAAGGCACTGACATTAAAGCCTTGGAAATGTAAACAGATGTAAACAGCATTCAAAAGAAAAATAATAACCTGGTTAAGCAAACATTATTGAACCAGACACGACTACAGATTTTGGGTTTTGTAAGTAAAACAGAGTTATTGGATTGTGAATTTCATCATTTCAGGGTGAAAACCTCAAGCATTTTATAAAGAAACATATCCTTTCTTTGTTTCAGATAATTACTAAAAAATACAGTTCGTTGCATTTTTTTCTATAAACTTGCCTGCCTGATCTAGCAGTATCTGTCTTGTATTAATGTGCAGACATTTAGCCATTTCTGAACGCGCTGTGTTGCCAAACAACACATTTGTCAGCACTGAATGAAAAATCACAGGTGTCTGGGAAAAAAGGGGAAAGGCAGAAAACCAGCTTTGTCCACAGCCCCCCTGTTTTATAGGAAAAACATGTGTTCACCATTCAGCTACAACATACTACTACTCCGGACTGCAGCGGACACAGATCTAGAACTTGGCTTTCCCAGCACAGCCCCACCCTGCCAACACTGCAGAGGAGGCAGATGTTGTCTGAATAGGTCCAGTCCTCCAGAGAAACAGGAAAGAGAGTTTCCAGTACAGATTTTGGCCTTGATTTCTATTGGGATAGGGGGACTGCAGCTGGAAAGCTTTTAATGTTCCCACTGCCTTTTCTCAGAGAGAAGAGTTTGTTCTCACTGACCTCCCTTTAGTCTGTAATAATTCAAAGTTTGTTTGCACTATTGCATTCATCTTATTATTTTGGAGCTTTCATCCAGAAAGATGGATTTAAGTTGCACAGCCCTCTTAAGGCACTTCACCACTCTATCCCTCCCCCACCCCTCTGAGCGTAGTTTTACTTGCAAACTAGGGCAGTAGTTCAGAAAGCTTTGTCCTTTCCTACACACATGGTTACTGGAGCACAGATACTGATGGAAGGAGAAAAGTAGATTTTTTTTGTACTAAAGGCCACAGTGAAGCTGATATGCTTTTCTGACGGGGAGTCTCCCCTCCTGCCAGCACAGCCGTCGGACTCCTTCAGACCACTGATGCAGTGGAGCATGAGACACAGGCTGTGTATATTTAATACATCAGCACCAAGTTCCAGCATGCAGGAAAGGCTGTACCTCTGTCAAATGCCATTTTGACATCTTCAATAAGATCACTAAATCCTGAGACTCTGTACAGTCCTTCGGAATTCAGACCTGCAATGAACATTTTAACAAGATTACGATTAGTCTTAGTTTTACAGTTTCCTTCTACCCAGTTCGTCCCTTGCCAGGTTTTTCATTTAAGGTAGAAAAAGCAGGCATGTTTTAAAAGCCTTATCAGGTTTTTTCTCTAGAATGAAACCTTATCCTGGGTTTTTAGCCCTGACCCTTGCAGTAGCTGCCTTGTTATAGCAGCACTAAATTATATTTACGCAAATGATTTCAGAGCTGAAGAAACATATTAAACCAATTACAACTGATTTAAAAATAACTGAGATTAACATACTTGATGATTGGTCATTATTTCAGAATGAAAACAAACATGCTAATTCTAGAAAAGGACACTTTTCTAGACATGGGGAACAAGCAAGAAGGAACACATCAATACTAACTGCCTTTGTTTTACCATGTTCACTTATTTTTTAAAATAAATATATTACTGGAAAGTTAGGTGCCAGTATGTAACTATAAAGCAGTAACTGTCTATTAAGCAATTTCTAGTAGAATCTATAAAAATTATAAATGGGTATGAACCATGAAATAATGCAAAGTATAATATCAGCTGTGCAGGGTAATTGGCAGTCATAAAATGTCTTGTGCAAATCTGTTTTGAACAATCATACATTCAGCAGAAACCCAGATGACCCAGATCAATCTAAATGGATTATCAGCAAAGCAACAGAAGTCCATTAACGATGCCTTACCTCTAGATTCAATTTCCCTAATGCACATGTCTACTACCATTGGTCTCTTAGTGAAGTGTGCTTTTACTAGCGTGGTAAGGTCACAGCTGTACACTTTTTTGACATGCTTCAGGTCTGGCTTGCAGTCATTTGGGACCATCTTGGAACACTGCTTGTGCACATTTAAACCACAATCTGAGGATAAAAAAAGAAAATATGATTAGGCTGGTGTTTGGTGAAAATGTATCCCAAGGTCACGACTGTGAAGTATGAATGGCTCCTGCAGGGTCTGACCTCAGCTCACAACTGTTACTTCTGTTGAGGGCCCTTAACCATCACATGTGTGAGAGAGGGACAGCCCCGAAATAAGAAGGACTTCCTACCCAAGACATTTTTCTACCCCTAGAAGGTCTAACATAAAGTGACAAACTTTCCATGTGGTTTTTCGCATCAGGAGCTAGCCGTCAATTATGTTCCCCTCAACTATTACATACATTGCTGCCACGACATAGACTCTCTTCCCAAGTTGTTGGGGATTTCCTAACACTTCCAACTTCAATGTAGTCCTGGACTTTGGCACTTCAGACATCTCCTGGGGGAGACGAAGGTAGGGACTGTGTTACCACCAGGCTATAACCCCTCTGCAGTGTGTGCTGGCAAGGCAATGCCAAGACCTGAACCCCTTCAGGGAGCCCTGCGCTCTGCCTAGGTATGGCAGCCCTTGCCTGTTCCCCTGTTTGGAGGGGAGATGTAAAACAGACACAGGGGTCACCAAGCTGGTTGGGGATTTCTTGCTACCAAGCAGTTGACAAAGGACTTTGGTAAGTTAAAGCGGCTGAAATTTTGATGCCATTTTACAGAGTGTTTCTGAAACAGTGCTGTAAGGCACCAAAATGATTCTTTTTACTATAAAATTACTTAGGAATAGGTTTTTAAACAAAAAATAACTCCACAGCTTTATTGTAAACACACAGAGAATGAGCATTAGTTTAACTGAAACTTAATTGAAATCAGGGTATAGAAAAATATTTTTTCTGCATAAAACCCACCAAGAACATAATGTTCAGGGTTTGGGAAGGAAAAATCTAGGAAAACACCACCAGTTATACAGTGAAGATGGGAAGAGCAATATAGCACCCCTGAAGCAAAGCCCACACTGCGATCAGCACCATGAGGCAGCAGACCTGAGGCACTGGCCCTGTGTGACGCTGTTTTCACTGCCATCTCTCCTGTTCTGCAATGCAGACTCACAGGTGCTTGTGAGGAAACAGCACCTGGCAAGAACAGCAGCACATCACAGTCAGGGTGGTCGCCATGCTCTGCTGGGCACTCCGTACACACCGGGACTCCAGTGCTGCAAGCACTTCTGTACCTCACTGCCCTGCCATCTGGAGAGCCCTGGATGTCCGTGAGATTAAGGGATGTAGGAGCTTGAAGGATCCATGCCTTGATGAGAATCTGTACTTTCTTCTCCCACTGCAGTACTGCATATCTATCTATTGAGATTCCATTCGTATTTCATTCCTGCTCATTTTGCCAGTATTTGTATTTTCATTAAAGCTCCAGATTATCTGACTTTGTTCTTGCCAATACAGTAAATCCTAGAATTCATGGCTAAGTCTAATTTCCACTAAGTCAGCTGCAGCCTGCTGCTAAAAGCACTTTGTTTACTTAAAAGGCCCATAAAGCAACAAGATTTGTCACTTAGGAACCTCTGGTTGCAATTAAAGTTCAGTGTGTCACCTTCAATCAGTCAAAACTTGCAGAGATCCTGATCCAGATGAAATGGCTGATTAGAATTCTCTTTAGGTATTTCCGTGCAGGAGTGACTGACTCTCTTCCTTGTGAGGAGCAGGTAATGCACATGCAGGGACTGAGAACACTGAGCTTCCCTCCTGGTTGTGATTTTGTGCTGCGACTCCCTCTGGGGGCAAAACCATGCAACCCAATATGCTGATACTCCCGGGGGTACCTTGGAGCACACCCTAGGCAGCCTTGGTGGCTTGCCCTGACCCACAGCTCTATTCTGGGCTCACCCCAGCTGCTGCACATCCCAGGGACTGCCTGGGAGCCCTGGGCAGTGGCAGGCTCCACTGCTGCCCCTCTAGGTGTGGAGAAGTGCAGTTTGGTCACCCGGCTTCCTTCAGTGTTTGCTAAGTCATCGCATTGGTGACAGAGAGGAAACAGTAACAGCCTTGCTTTCACCTGAGCACGTATTTAAATCCCACATTTAATCAAGCACTCTAAGACCCCAAACTGGAAGGTATGTGACCACATATCCAGCATCTCCCTACCTATGGTTCTTGGGCATGGAACAAAGAACCTCTCAGCACCCAGTGCAGGCAAGGGGAGCTCCACCTACACTTTAAATATCTGTGCCCTGTGCTACATTTCATCTGAACTTTGAAAAACCAGGTCCCTCTGTGCTTTAAATAGGGAACCCACATTCACTGGAAACTTCTGACCTGAGCCCTTTAGTGTGTCACTGCTTCAGCTGTAACACGGCAAGGAGAAGCTGTTCTTGTCTCCTCTGGGTCTTGTGGAAACGAATTCATTAAATGTTTGCTGAAATGTGGAGGAAAAATTACTCGTCTTCGGTGTAAGGTTTGAATACTGTGTCATTAGTAAGACCAGCACTTTTAAAATTTGAAGACAAAATACTAAATAAGTGTTATTAAAGCAGTCGGCTTTCAAAACATAGATGAAGTTGTGGAGTCAAAATAATGAGTAATCATAAATAATCAAATAATTAGAGGCAACATCTTAACACACACACACAAGGGAAGCAAACTGAGACCACGTAGGAAATCTTAATTCTTGACTTCCCTTACTTTGAAACCTTAATTTTTCAGTAATAGTATTTACAAATGCAAATATAATTATTGTACATAGAATTCCTAAAACTGCTGCAAAAAGCATCTTTTCCAACATGCATGAACTTCTCTAGTATGTCTGGCAGGAATGATGCCTACAAGACTGGAATGGCAGCACCACACTCATGAGGACTCATGAATGATTCTGTGAGTACAAGTTAACTGCTTCACACAAACAGTAATATAACTCTGAGTTATCTTTCTGGGAATCCAAGGATAATTAAGAATAAAATATACAAAAAAAAAAAGAAAAAAGAAAAACCCATATTCCCAAGTATCTTACACTTGACTTAAACCAATTATTGCCTTGACTGAGATGATCCTAATTATGTTTATATACAAGAAAGTTTCAATTCATTAAAATCTCTAACTTACAGAGATGTTTTCAGTGTGAAAACCTTGCTTCTGACAATAATTGTGTTATTGCTAATCCCATAGATTCAGATGGGCTTTTGATTTGACCTTATTAATACCAGAATAATAATTACAAATGCAGAAGTCAACTTTTCTCCTCTCTCTTTTGTTCTTCCTTTGCATTTGATTAGATTTTATGTACCAGCCCATTGCTTAAGGGCTTCCCAACACTGCTGAGAAACATTTAAAACCTAGAAATATTTCAGATACTTAATGTTTAGAAAATGTGTGAGCATTATGTTCAATATTATTGGGCTGAGTGGTGTCCTTCTAATAACCAAGGCCTCTTATGTAAGCATAGGTAACCACTTCAGCAATTCCACATCAGTAAATACTTCTATGAAATTTCAGTGAATTTGCATCAGAAAAATTGTATTTTTCCCAATAAAGCAGCTGAAACTCACTGATGCCATGCTTCCTATAAAGTGGGCCTCTATCCCTAACTAACAATACTCGATGAAAGGCAGAACATCCATGTCTTGGCCACTAGTCCCTGGTTCAGCTGATAACTAAGCATAATGTCTTGCTAACTCCAGCAAGGTAAAAAGCAATAGCAGGAGGTCAGTCCTACCCTCCACAGAGCACTGTGAATTTGCTAGTTTTGTACTTAACTATACTCTGCTTACTTGTTAGTATTAAAAGACAGGAATTATGCTGAAAATTGAATATCATTAGATAAAAAATGTCCTCTGTTCTCACTGCAGATGCATTGAAAGCTTCAAACCCCATTATTTTAGTATCAACTAGGAAGGAACTAGAAAGCCAAGTTCTGACTTTCTCTGCGTGCTGCTGCATGGTGATGTCTTGTTCACACATGAGCTTCATGACTTGGCTGAGTTCATTAAGACCAAAAGGATTAATTTAATTTCAAACTGAGGGTCTATTTACTTTTCATTATGTCAAAATAAATCCAGAATAGCTGAATTGGTGTTAGCAGCTTTACTCTGGACCTAAAGTAACCAGGAGCCTTATCCATTTCTTACAGAAGTTCATCAGCACTTACGAGCTGGCTGGGTATATAACTTGGTGAGGAGCTACAGAAAAATCCCCCTAAAGCATTGTATCTGTGGATATATATATATATCTGCTATAATAATACAGGACAGATGTAAAAGATGCAGTCATGAGCCCTTGCAGGTCAATAGTAAAACTTCTGCTGACTTTGGTTAATTAGAATTTCACCTCATACAGAGATAATTTCTCAGAACTGGAATGGTAAGTCACTCCTACTATTGGTTTTTACAGTGCTATGAAACTGTGGCCAACTTTCAAATAGACCACATGTGACCAAACCCAATGCAATCATAAATTCAGGAGTTTATAGGAAGTTTGGAAATTTAAGGGGGGTAGGAGAAAGTAATTTTAGATGACAGGTTTAGAAGTCTGTGATAAGCTGCCCTGGCTTTAATAGCATATTGATCTAGGAGTTAAGGTGGGCTGTGACATTACTTCTAGGAGAGGTACTAAATTTAAAATGAGCCTAACAATGGTTTCCTATGATGCCTAGGAAAAGGTTTGGTGATGTTTTAGAAACAGCTAATACTGATGTTAGTCCACTGGGCTGAAAGAACAAATAACACGTTCATATTAATGCTTGAGCAGAGCCAAAAGATATATGTACATTAATACTGCCCCATGAGCACATAATATAAATATTTGCAAAGACTGAAATATACTTAGCTGTCACCTTTTGTTGTACTGTTTGATTTGACTTCTGTCAGTTTTAGATTTCCTTTGGTTTATGATTTACTGACTAACAAGGCTGCTGCTCATGCTCCATTGGAATGATATCTTACGCTACATACATCACTCTAATTACATTTCTGAATTATCCCAAAGATAATTCAGCTCTATCACAGCTGAAGAGAAGCTTTAAGAGCTAAAAGGCAGATTTACATAATCTGCAGAAAGTTCTGACAGACTCTTCAGAGGTTTATGGTACGTGTAGGAGGGTGGGAAGTGTGGAGCTGGGGTGCTGGCACCATGTCTTGCCTTGGGCTGGTCTCTGCAGTACCCACCAGACAGGGTAATACCCTCACGTTTGGTGAGCTGACACACGACAATGATGGGCTCTACACAAGCACAGAGTGTTGGCATTGTTACTTTTGCAAGGGTGAACAGGTTAGAAATGAATTTGCTCTCATACATCACTCATGAGCTAGCAGCTTTTCTTTAATAATTAAAGGCTCTTTTCTGTAGCAGAGGAAGCAATGTTTTTGTGGGATGAAATGTTTTTGTGTTTGAACAAGTGACTGCAGCAACCCCGCTGGCCCCACGTGCTGAACTTCATGCTTCCAAGCAGAATGCAGCAGGGTGCTGTGAAGGTCTGTCCTCTTCCTCCTCCTTGACAGAGCTGTTGCAACCTGGGTGGCTACACTGGAGCTGCCACACTGCCTCAAATACGTGTTATTTGTTAATGTGTGATGCACATCTGAAAACAACCTTGGTCCCATCAGTCTTAAGCCACTTCGTTAAGCAGCCCCATGGCAAAAATTGCTCCCTAAAACCTGCTTCCATCCACACCACTATATTATGCACTACAGGGTACATTATTCTAAGAGTGGAATTTCTAGAAGGGAGCTAGTTACTTGGCAACAAAATTACCTAAAACTATAGAAAAATCAAGAGCTTATGAAACAAAACAAAAAAAGCCCATCAAACCAGCCAATTCCCCCTTATCTCAAATCAAAAGAATACATAATGTCTGTGCTTCCAAAAGCTGGACACGTTTGGTGGCAACGGTTTGCTTTTATGGAAATCTTGAAAGATCAGAGTCTTTGTTCAAGAACTTCCCTGACTTCCTGCCATGACACCTGCCTACCTCAGCAGCCCCCCCTGATGGGCTGCTGGCTTGCTCAAGGTTTCCAGGTCTGCGTGGGCTTGAAGATAAAGCTGCTTTTAGGACTTACAGTTTCAAGAATATAAAGCCCCAGAATAGCTTCCCCATGGGAACGGCTCTGAAGTAAGGCTCTGCTGCCTGATTAGCATTTTAAATTCTGGAGCTCATTCTTCGCAGGAACACCACCAGATCCTGAGCTGGAGGAACAGCCTGTCAGGCAGCTCCCATCTCCAACAGCATCACCACCTGCTGGGGGTGGGCAGGGACTGCTCTCCAAACAGTACCCTTCCCACAGCCCCGACCCCTGTGGCATTGGTTTGCTTTTTGGGCCTACATTGGGCTGAGTGTCTGTGCCCTGCATCTACAACCAGCAGAATCTGGGTGCGCATCTCAGAAGGACCTTGGATGTGTTTTTAAGGCACAAATGTGGGCAGAACGGGAGCTTTTCATGACCATCATGCAAAACACCTTGGGAGTGGGCACCATGATGAGCATACCCTGCATTTCCCTTTGCTGACTTGAGTCACAAGATCGTCAGCTGTTCTTCCAGGCCCTAAAGCGTGAGCACTCTGCCTACAAAACTAATGCCTTGGGATGCACAGGCTCCTTGTGGTCTCCTTCATCCTTACACGCCAATGGGGCAGTTGTACATTTTTCAATAGCTGGAGAAGGAAATGGATGAAATGGGGAAATTAAACACTTAAGTAGTCATTCACAAAACAATCCCACTTTGAGACTGTAATGATTTTGAAAATGAACTCACAGGGCTTACTGTGCTCAGGGCTGGCAGCAATATTGCCTGGGCTCAGCTAGTGGCAGCTGCTTGCCTGCACACTGATAGTTCTGCTGCAAGTTTATTTCTATCAATTCTCCAGTGAGAAGTTACCTGCTCCAAGGAAAGCAAAAGATAGGCAAGTGCTCCATGGGTGGCGGCTGAGATGGTCTGGAGCAAATCTATGAAGGCAGCAGAAATGGTGCTTCATGCACAGCCTCAGAGGGTTGTGCTGCCTGGTGTTACAAGGAGCAGCCCAAAACACCATCAAAAGCATCCAGTGAAATAGATTTAAATAAAATTATTTTTAAGCTAAGCTAATTAATGCTTTGTAACTAGCCTGTTCCAAAGAAATCTTTTGATTAAATTGCTTATTCCTTAAAAACAACAATCAAAAGGGTACAGAGCAAGGATTTAGAGAGTTCTGATGAGCTGGACACATGCAGCATCTTAATAAATCTACTAATCTGCTTGTCTACCACTCCACTTGGGCAGTACACTAACAGCACCATCAATGCTCTCGTCTCTGAGAACACATGCTATTCTCTTGCCAATGTTACCGGGTGTTATGTGTTCACATCATTCACAGAATGAAGTCCTTGGTGCATATCTGCAAATTTTCTTTGAATATTGTTATAGTTTCTCTTCTGAACACAGTCTGGGCAAAGGGATGAGCCCCATGAGCCTGGTGGAGCCTTACATAGGAGGAATGTAATTAAGAATACATTTTTCTAAGTTCATGCACTGGATTTTTAGCTGGGGCAAACTCTTATGCCTTCATTAGCTTCTACTGAGCTTCAATGTTTACACAAGGTGGTAGCATTATAACTTCAAATATTTCTTCAATAATTTCTACTTATGGCAGAAGCCTGAAGAAAAGCACAGTAGAGATAGAGCATCCCACCAGAAAAGGGAGGTTCCTTGCATACAGATAAGCCTTCATCTCACAGAATTTTTAAGGGCCTGTGGCTGGGATGTAAAAGTTGGAAGTATGACCCTCTGAGGCAGTAGGGCAGAAGCTTATTATAAGGATTCACTCTAAGGAAGCAAACTTGTCTTTAAAGAAGCTGATGAAATAAAGATCAAATTTGAGAGAATAACATTTAAGGAAAAAGAAACTATTCCTCTTCTGCTAGATTTATCTTCAGCTGAAGTCAGACCACATACTATGTCCCCCAATTAATTTCCTACAGGATTCAAATCCTGGACATCACCCCATGTCTTAATTTTGGAAGACAATGAAGTTCTTCCCATGTTTGGTGGCTTGTATTAATCCCCAAACCCTTGCAGGCCAGACAGCAGCCAACTTCTTACTTCAGCTAATAACTATCCACCAGCTGTCCAACATGCTGCCTATGTTTACACCTTGTCTTTATGGAAGGAAAAGATGCAGTCCTCCTCCTTTGTCTGCCGTAGATCTTGAACAAGGATAAGCTAGAGAGAATCCACCTTCCAGGGGTTAATCATATAGGACTGTACCTGACAAGATACTGAACGCACTCTGCCAAAAGACAGAGAGGGACACATTCAGCTATGCTGGACTGGACTGGAACAACGCATGAATCAAGCTGAAGTTGCTAAGACATCCTCACTGGTTGCTATGGCATGTGTACTGTTATGAATATTTAGTTCTGGTTTATTGCTTTTCAAAGGATTGGCTTACTTTATGTAACATTAACTATCAGCCATTAGAAATAAGCTCAGTTTTTTCCTCCGGCTCCTCCTCCTTTCTGAAATGGGTAACATTTATCTTTGTTGTCCAGTCTTGGACTGTCTCACACTTATCTTCTTACATATTTTTGTGCTTCTGCAGAGAATAAGATTTAAAATAGTCGAGAGCAGTCCATGAAGTAATCTATTTCTATTTGTTAAACTTGCCACTTCGGTACAACAGAGTCCTTTTGAGAAGTGCAACTGTTTGCTATAAAAAGAAGATCCTTTAAAAAGTATAAAACTACATATGATCCATACAGTTTTGCTCATAGGTATTTCCAATGCAATGATTGTAGAGACCACCAAACAGATTTTGTGGATTTCCCTGGCGTGGCACTGAATCCTATTTGAATGCAAGTGGGCTGTGTCCTGCTAAAAGCTGTAATTTTTTGGGAGTGCAAATCCACTCTGAAAAGCAATGCCCTTGGGAAAGCCCGACTTTTCTGCTCCTCAACCACAAGCGAGCCATGCAGGACACACTGCAGCAACCAGACCTGTTGGGCTGAGGGAGCACTGCGTGGCAGCCTCGCCACCCCACGGCTCCTTCTCACACCCCAGCTCATGGTGCTGCACATCAGCAGCTTGTCCAGCTGTGCCCAACGACCTTGAGCATGGCTCAAGAAACCTCAGCTTCCTCCTGGCCCAACACCTTGCTGTCACTTCAGTAAGAAAATGTGGTCACACAACATGGGATTTTAAAATATAAATAAGATCACAGGAATCACTGGGAGCTACCAGCAGTGACATGAAACCTCACACAAGACAGAAAGCCCTAATTATAGTGTCTGAACCTATGAAGTCATCTAATACACATATGTTCTTCTACACTGCAAGGAGGAAAAAGGACATATGCAGTACTTATTACCATCATCATAAGGAGAAAAGAAAATCAGACTTTGGAAGCTTTTGGAAATCTACATTTTAGAAAATCTGCATAAATCTAGAAAATCAGCTCTACTTCATCAAAAGAAAAAAAAAAGGCAGTACAAAATCATGAGCTCTTTGGGCTTAACTGTAAATGCAATACTATTAATTTCACAGTGACATGCAGCTGTTTTTATTGTTTTTCTGGATCAAAGTTACCAAATACTGGTATCTTTCCTAAATGCCCTAACTGAAGAATATGAGGCAAGGAAGGAAGGAAGGAAGATGGCACACTTACTGACTCAAGCGTCACCAAAAAATTACTAATGAGATAACAGTTCAAAACCAAAATTAAGCTGCTTCTTTCTCTCCTAGGACTGTACACCCTGTGTAAAATCAACAGCAGTAAAAAGTACAAGTAATCTTCATTCACAAGTGAAGAATGTGGCTGCAACCCAATATTCTTAGTAGAGGGAAAATATTGAGAAAGCAAATACCATTTTTACATAATCATGTCTTAAAACAGAGCTGCACTCTCTAATCCATCCTGGATGGTGCAGAGGCTACTGATAACAACAAAATGTTGCATTCAAATAATTATAGGTGAAAAATTTAAGAATATTTCAATCCTATTTGGCTAGAAATTATTTTAAATTTTACATTATTTTGCAGTTCTGTGACAAAAAGCCTTCTTATTTGCTTGAGACAAGACTTCAGAAAGCCTTAGACAGAGCAGATTTTCTTAAATTAGCTTGAAAATTCAGTTTCCAGGGCAACGTATGCAGGTCTTTATACATCAACATCTCTTTGCACCATTTTTATAAATATGGTTCCTTGCTAGAATATCATAAAATACTTTTCAAATACAGGAAACTATTTTGACCACTTTGGTCCTTTTTTTTTTTTTTGCCTTTGAAAAAAGCTGACTGTCCTTTCTTTTCAGAAGAATCTTATCAATAACATTGTAAACTGTTCTCCTTCAGAGAGGTTTTCTCACAGAAATGCCCGCAGTGACACCCATGCGTGTAATAGATTTCTACCAGCACCTGAATGCTTATGTAACATTTCAGTAGGCATCCTTTATTCATCATCCCTTTTCTTACCTTCTTTTCAGTTTGCAAGTAGGAGACATGACTTAGGGTCTATGGCATGGTGGGAGTCTGCTGGTTTATATATAAAATTAATCCGAATGTCTATTTCACAGCAGCACCACAAAATTTGCTGATGCCCACCTTGCACATCGAGATCCTCAGTGACTTTCTCACATCTACCAATACACAGATTAGTATAAAAGGAATAAAGCTAACTATGCATCTACCTTTTTCATCCTCCATTCTAAAAGGGTGGGGAAAAAAAAAAAACCCTTAATGATGATTACTGTTTCCCCTCCAAGAGCTTTGAGAAGTGCGTTGCATCACTCCAGTGAGTTACTGAAACAGATACCTGAAAACATCAGCAGCAGACTGGATACACTTCCTTCTTCCATTTAACAGGGGCCTGATTGGAATCTTGCCCCGTGGTGTTACGGTGCAGAAGGCAACATGTTACATAGTTACAGCATGAGGATTGTCTTAGGAAAAGAAGCCTGAATGGCGGTTACCTGCACATTTTACTCCCTGAGCAATAAGGCCCCACATGAAGTTGGCACAGTATTCACACCAATGCGGACCTCTGAAGGTGTGCACCTGGAAGGGAGCAGCAGAAAGAAAAGTTACAGAAAATGGCCCAACTATTTCACACTATCAATGCGTCTAAACAGGACAGAATTCCTCTTCTTTGAAGGCACCACGTGCACTTGCTGGAAGTTTCCCTTTATCACTGCAGGAAAGGAAGAAAGGAACTAAGAAAAATTTAACAACCAAGACTCTTGCAGACCCATGGAAAACAAGAGTTTTCCATGGGTCTGCAAGATCTCCAGCCACCCAGAGCAGCAGAACTGGCTCTGCTCCAAGACCACATGAGGCAGAGAAGCAACGGCAGGGCACAGCCCTTCTCCTGCCTCTCGGCATCCCTCTGTCTGAGCAGGATTTTGGCCGCAAGGTGAGGCTTTTGATGCAACCATGCAAGAGTTCACCTTTCAATTTAAAATGTCTCCTGCTATGCCCTCCCCTCCATAAGGTACTGTGTGAAATGCGTAGGGGGCTGCAAGATTTCACCTCAGGTGGAGGGAGTCCTGCCAGGCAAAAATACCAGTGCCACACAGAAATACTGCAAATGCGCTTACAGACTTTCCAGCTTAGAATAACTCTAAAAGGAAATGAATTTTTTTCGGGCTAATGCTACATATTGAAAATCCAAAATGGAAAAAAAGAATCCACTGAACCAGGAAAAAAACTAATCGAAAGAAGGAAAAACACATGATGCTGCTTTCATTCCTGGCTCACATGCTTGTTACAAATCCTGAAGCCACCAATAACTGCTTCTGATTTTATTCTGATAAAGTCCCTGCTGTAGGAAACCACAGGATTCTTTACAGAGAAAATCATTACTTCCTTAGCCAGCGTAAAAGGCTTTGAGCTGCTATTTAGAATAGACAGGCTGACAAAAAGAATCAGTAACTGATGATCATAAAGAAACAAAATTGGCAGTGAAATACAGTAAAAAAGCCGTAGGCTTAAGTCACTCGGTTCTGCAGAGTTCCTGAGTGGGTATTGGAGCAGGCAGTAACCCCACGCTCGTGCACTGCCTGGCTGGGTCAGAGTGGAGCAGAAGAGAGATGGAGCTGGTGGAAATGTGCATTCCCAACATCTGCACAGGCCTCTGGTTACAAATACTGAAAGGGGAAGCGGCCTGACAGAGGTCCAAGGGTTGCCCACACCACTGATATACAAGGCAGCTGGATCCCAGCTGACACTTGCCCCGACCAAGTGACAACTCAGGGTAATTCAGGCCACATTTCAGGTTTGGCTAAAGGAAGGTCTGCAGCCTCCTGTGCATTTGCTGCCTCCAGAGCAGCAGTAAGGTGGATTGCTGTGACAGCCTGGAAAGTTACTTGTGAAGTCACCAAGCAATTCACATGTCCCTCTGTGCTAAGCTGGGCTTCTGATTGCCTCCAGGGAAGCAAAGTGGTGCAAAGCGAGGCGGAGGCTGCCTCCCCCGGCCCTGCCTGCTGCCGTCCGCACCCACTGCCACGCGCCTTTGGAAGGTGCAATGTGCTGCACCAGCCCTCTGCTCCCTGCAGCTCCAGCTGACTTCTGCAAAGCAAACGATGACAAGATTGTCGGCAGCTGTGAGCTCCATTTTCTTTTTTTCCTCTTACCACAAAGACATTTTTCACACCTTTCTCCCTGTTTCCCACCTGCACTACCCACATCCTCTTGGCTTTATTCCTCAGCCTTGTGTTTTTAATTCAGGTCTTTGGCAGTGGTTCCTTCCCAGAATAAGAACATTCTAATACCCTCAAGCAAAACACTGTGCATTAACGTCTGCAAGACTAACAGAACTTTTTCAGGGAAAAAAAAAAAGTCTCATTTCAGTCACCATCTTTTTTTTGGGAGGGGGAGGGGTGTCAAAGTAACATTCCCCCCCCCAACCCCACTTATATAAAATATTTCTCAATAATTCTGTTGAGGAATATTGAAACAAAAAGTGACATTTCAAAAGTCTGGACAATTTCAGAACACTTCTCAGTTTTATAATTTTGTTTTGTTTTGTTTTCAGTATCTCTGATTGCAGGGAGGGGGGAATTTTGTCTTGTTCCTTGAAATGATGACATTTTGACTTCTTTCCTTAGGCAAAACAAGAACAAATTCTGACACATTAATATTTCTCTCTAAATAAAAAGAATGACACTATCCTACCCTATGCCTCTCTGGTTGCTGATTTCAATTCATCAAATTCACCAAACGTGCTATTTGCTGAAGCATTTCTAATGCTGTCCCCTTAGGTGCTGGGGTCCTAACATGGCCTCTCCAGAGCTGTCTCCAGCACTGATACTCACTAAACCTCAGATGTCCAATCTCTAATTGGCTGTTTTTTTAGCAGTGAACATCCTTCCTTCTTGGCATCATGTTTCCCACCATGGTCTGCATTTGAAGACTCCTCCTGACTCTCCTTAGGAGCATTTCTGCAGGGTCTATCACATCCCAAATCTGCCACTCCAACCTTTTGCCTCCATTTATATTTTTGTTAACTTTTTCTATGACCTCAGTTTCTCTTATGTGTCTAACAACTATGATCCACCTAGATTAAAAAAAAAAAAAAAAAAAAAAAATTACCTTTCTACCACAACCAGTTTCCCTGACATTACTCCAGCTCTCAGATCACCCCTCAGAAGGGCTTACATGACTCATCATCAACTTAAAAATGACAAGGACAAAGCAGACTTTCCTCTTCCCTACCCACACTGCATGTATTGTCCACCCTTCACAAGACCAGGATTAACTTTGCCCTTCAGGACCACTGTTTCAGCATCATTAGCACTGTTCTCTCATCCCATGTAGCCAGGCTTCATCCAAATACCAAAATGCCTTTCCATATCATCAGTTAGAAGATTTATCCAGAGCCTGCTCTGCTTTATGCTGCCCCATCCAAATCACTCCTTCTTATCCGTTATTCTGATTGCAAACTCAAACAGATTAAAAGGTGAAGGTAGCTTTTTCTGTGTCCCATAATGCTCTATTTTGCTTCATCCTTTATGTGACATGCAAGAGGGAGGTTCTCTGCCAATATTAATCAGGAGGCCCAAAGGTCATGTCGTCCTTCCACCCCTGGTGTACACAACCTCGCCAGATCAGCTCTGAAGTCTCTTCTGGGGTTTCTAAGCAGTGCTGTCTTTTCCCAGAGCTCAGTGGTGCCAGAGCATCAATCTTCCCACTACACTGGAGTTGAACTGGACAGCTAACCCTTCACTGGTCTGAGTACACGCCATCTCTGGGAATTTAATCAGACACAGTAAGTGATGCCAGAAAATACTGAAAAATTGGTTTTCCGAGGCCAGAACAGCCCTCTAATCATAGTTCTTCCTGGAGGGTGGGGCCTGGCAGCATGCTGAAAAGAAACACCTTAGCGTCCCTTTGGTAGTTCAAGAGCCAGCACCTGGAAACAATACTGCATACTACAGGATGCTGTTTAATACAGCATTCTGATTTTTATATTTAATTCCCCACTCTAAAAACCTGCCAAGCAACTTGCTTGCTTTCGAAACTTTAAGATGCTTTCCAGAATTTTTTTTAAAAACACACCCAGCAGAGTCCCAGAGATACTGACTTAAATTACAAGGGGTTTCTTTCCCCTTATAAAAAGAGTATCTGCCATATTTTACTTATAAGACAGATTTTACTGTCTTATAAAATGTGAGAGAGCAGGATTGCCAACTGCGGCTTTATATCTCCCAGTCCTTCCATTCTCACTCCCACCCAAAAATCTTCTCTCTCTTTCCATAGGGCTTCAAATGGGAGTGATTTTTTTATAAGAATCTGGAAAATGAGTGAGTGGAAGAACAAGTTGAATTGGTTTTAATCTTAATTTATAAAATTCCAAGGGAAAAAATCAATTTAAAAGAAAAGTCTAGATAATCTTAAAGGACAATACCTGCTTCAAAAACTAGACAAAATACTATTACTAAGCTGTCCTGCAAAGCTGAGGTAAGAGGAAAGCCTCACATTGGATTTACATCTAGGCATTTCTATTTTGAAGTCTCCTGCAATACCAGCAAGGTATAGTAAGCATTTAACTACTGTGATCTGAGTAGGAGAACAGTTTTTTGCTTAGGCTTGAAAGATATTTTCTTATACGAAGGGGAAAATAGCTTATTAACTCCTGTGATTAATAACTGTAAGTGTTATATAATTTCACTTACTTTTGTTTTATATTTAATTAAAATATTGCATAGAAAAGACAAAATTTTAGGAGAATCAAACAAAAAATGATCCAGTGGCTCTGACAACAGATTATCCCACAAGCTGTGAACTCCTCAAGCAGATCTCTCATCATTATTTCTCAGGCTCTGTAAGGCATTGTTGAAGTTAGTTACCCATGTACCTCATAACTCTACTTCTTTTTTACATTTTTGTTTTTTCCTAGGCAGTTATTCAGCTACTCTTGACTGCTATCTGAAAATCAAGAACGAGCCAACAAATAATTCATACTTTTAACTGGGAGACTTATATCACTTGTCAAGGCAAGGAGGAAGAGAATGAGGGAATATCATCAGCAAAGTGCTGTGCTAATGTGATATGAGAGAAGTCAGTGAATCGACAGGGCTTAAGCCACTGATGGGAAGAAAGCAGGGCTGGATTTATGGAAAATCAACACTGAGTACAAAAACCAGAAGTGTTTGTGACAGTGTACAAAAAAGCCTTCCTTTGTGGAGAGGCTGCTGCCATGGTCTCCCTGAATGCTTGCTCCATCAGGATCTGCTCTGTATAGAGCACCTCTTCCACAGCTCTCCACACTGAACTGCTGGTCAGAGTAACAGCACTTGGAAAATCCAGGCACCATCATCTGTGTTGGGATGAAACACATCAACTTGAAAAAGGATGGAAAAAAATACTGCCAATCTACCCTCTTGGGCTACCAGAGTCCTACACTCCAGGCAGAAGCCTTGCTGGTGCTCGAAGAGGAGACCAAGTCAACTAGGGACTGAATACACGGCACACACTCAGCTTTGCACCACACAGTGCTCCAAAGGTACAGTTCTGCTGGCTATACTGTCTTTCAAACAAATTCCCAAGGATGATGGGACACTGCTGATGGAACACTGCTGATGGAGGCTGTCAGCTCAGTGGTCCTAGCTGATTTGCAGTTCTTCCAACTGAATTCTGACTGTTAGGACTCTACCAAGCTTTTAATTGGATATGGGAGACACTGTAAATCTCAATTAAAAGGATGAACTCAGCCCATATTATTAACGTCTGTCTTCCCTGTCACAGTTGATTTTATCAGGCACTGAGCATAATCCTGCTGGCATCCAATAAGCATGTCCTTTTCGTCCATCCCTGGTCCAGACAGAGACTGCCTGGATGGGAAGGGTACAGAAGAGATATGAGTGCAAAAGTCAATCAACTCAACCATCAGTTTGGGTAATGCTTCAATTTAATCAGTTTATATATTATGATGATTAGATAGTGTCTCTAAAACAAAGGTCTCAAGCACTCCGAATATTCCAGCACATAATATTTCTCCTGTGAGGAAAATATTGCTGCTGCTGAGTAACATAAGAAGCAAAAAGACAGCCACGACAACCCACATGGCAGAGCCATCCATATCTGCAAGATAATTGCTTTCATGTGAAGATGTAACAGAAATGAATGTAACCAAGACCACCGGAACATACCTTTCTCCAAAACTAGAGCTGACTTTGGCTAGCCTAGCTGGGGTGGTAACCATGAGAAACCAGCCTGGGACTACTCCAGTGACTTTGTCCAGCAGCTCTTGAGAGAAGAAATGCTGTCAGAACACTCATTCAGAGCGTGGAGTATAAATAGCATCGTTACTGCCAGTGGGCACTGACATGGATGTGGAGCAGGCCAACCTCCCTCCAGGTCCTCTCCCACTCAGAGCCAGAAGCGCTGTCATGTCTTGTTTACTTTCTGGTTTTCACTGACTGTGTCAGCAGAGATGGGAACAACTGGAAATTAAGGTTAGGTTGTGTTCTATGAGAGCCAACGTGGCAAACAAGAATACCAGGTTGTTGCCTTTTTTTGCTTGAAAATTGAATGAAAATGGCCACCTTTCTTTCAGGATGGAATAGCAGATTTTCTTTAAATTGATACTTGGAAACTGGATCATTTTTCATTTTATTACAGGTCCAAGTTACTTGATACATGTGTCCAAGCAAAACATTCTGAAACTGGAGATGAAAAATGAATAAAATTCTCAGAATTAAAACTATATATATATATATATATATATACACACACATATATATACATTCCACATATGCTATATGTAATGGTGTGAATATAATATATGCAATGATGTAAATGGAATATAAATCCCTGAGAGATTCCTAAATAAATGCTTTTGCAATGATGCTAAGGCTAATTTGGAGGAAAAGCTGTTGACAATAAGAGCGCATAACATGCTCTACAAGCTTCTAAAAGGCAAAGTCCCAGTCCTCCCCAGCAGAGCACTTCCTATCTTCACCACAGAGGAGAGCTGCTCTGCTTTCGGGCTGTGCAAATGGAAGACTCACAGGATCCACACCTGGGGACAAATAAAACTGATGGTGTGGTAGCAAGACATTTCAGCTTAAATAAATTAGGGATTTAGAAAAAGGCTTTATCTCTCTCTTCCCCCCCACCCCCCTGTTTTTTTTTAAATGGAGGCAAAACCTGAGTTCAGGGACTAGCACTAGGAAACCAAAAGGGGTTAAGTAATATTTTGCTATTTGGAATCTGCTTTGGAAAAGGCCTGGATTTTCCAAAAAAAGTAAAAAAGTAATATAAAATAAATAGGCTAGGAGACTAAAATCCATCAACACCTAAAAGCTTTTCTGGCTTGAACTGTTTTATAATACTCTATCAGAAGCAACAACACAGAGTTGATGAGGTTTTCTCAGAAATTTTGTGGCAGTTTTCCTCCAGTTATGTTCTCCAGGTATTTTCTCTGCCTTTGAACAATTTTTTTCCCCTCAAGTACTAGGAGTTTAACAGAAACATCAAATTTCCTGAGGTTTTCTTATCTGTGAGAACGCACAGTGACTCTCCCCAGAGACTGTGCTAGAGGCACCCAGCTCTCTCTCTGAATATTCATTTGAGTGCAGTGGCTCAATTAAAGATGTTTTGAAAATATGTTCAGTGCCAGGTCCATGCCTAATAAAAAAACCCCAGCATCCTCTTTTCAGCAGAACTAGATCAATTTACCCCAAATCGGCATCTGCCCCAGTTTCAGATCATCAGAAATAGAAACGAGTTCACATTACAAGTTGCAGAAAAATGGCTCTGCTTAATATAGTAACAGTTTGTTATAGTTTCTGGTCTTTTTGCAGCGCTTCTGCATTTCCCATCTCCCAGTTTCCCAGAGTTTAGGCATGGCTCTGCTGAGCAGCTCTTGTTAGAATAAGATGCAGCATGGAAGCGATTTGCTACCTTTTGACGAGCAAGCACCAAGCACAGACACAATTGCACTGGCAAAATCCGGGCCAGGGTGGCTTATTTGTTTCAAGGAAGTGAAGCAAGTTTCACTGGCTGAGCAACTCCTGTTAAAATCAGCAGTCTTTCCATTAAATGATGCTTGAGTCTGCCCATACTAGCAAAGACATTGCAGTAAGGATTGATCCTCATCTGAGCCTTCATTTCTTGTGCATATCTAAGGCTATATTCTCCAGCTACTTCTGGAAAAGCATGTTGTCTCTATTCTGGAGCTCCCATTCAGCCTTTCAGATGGGTCACCCTCAAAGGGAAAGCCAGGACGTTGCTTCAGTTGAGGAGGGAGATGAGGAATTTCAACAAACAAGGCTCACCAGTATCTTGGCTGACTTAGTTTAAGCAACCATGGAAAAACATCTCTCCTCTCTGGAAGAACTGTTGGCTTGAAAGTGAATTATATTCTGAACGTTCACTGATTCAGCAAGCAGCAACTTGCAACTGTTATTTACTACAATTAATTGACTGTGCCGTCAGGCATTAGTAAGATTGTGACTAGGGAACAGCATGACAGTACCAAGTAGTGCACAGAAACATAGCAAAAAATAGTCTTCTGAAGACATATCTATTTTGTGAACCGTAAGAGAGAAATGAGACAATATCCTATGGAAAATGATGCATGGAAACACAGATTTCAGTCCAGCTCTGACAGGCACAGACACCTTCTTGCTTCAGTGAAGCACCACAGCAATAATTTAGGCAGAAGAGTGAGTTTATGCCTTGGACCATTGGCAGTTAGAAAACACCTGCAGGGTGTTCCGCTGGCTCAAGTCATCAGGAGCCAGATATGTCTGAAGGAATACCTGTAACCAGCCAAGGAAGCTAAAAATTCCCCAGGGTTCATGAGTCACAAAAGCTGGAGGGGAGTGAAGACCTTTAAGGTGCTTCTGTCCAGGCTTATATTATATTTGCCGAGTGATGAGGAGGTTATTGCACTGACTGACAAATTTCACTACCCAGGGGATTTCTTGCAGTTAATCTCAAATTTTCACTTTCCTCTTCTTTTTAAGCTATCATCCTGTAACTCCCAGCTAATGCTCCCCTTCTAGGACTGCCCTCCTTACCGTTAACATTTTTTAAGCATAGTTTTACTGTTTTCTCCAACCCCACACAAACAGGCAAAGGAGAAAGGTCAGTGCCCAAGTCCAAAGGACAGCACCAGGGAGCGAGGAGGTGCAGAAGATATTCCATGTCAGGTAGGGATGGACTTGGGCAGAAAGTATCTCATTAGGTGTATCTTCTGTTTTATCAGCAAAAACCTATGGGATTCAGAGGGGAGATGGAGAGATGAGGAGATGCAGAATGGGAAAGTGCAGAGGACTGAGCAAGGGGAATCCTGTGTATTCACTACCCTAATAAACTGCCTCACCAGAGAGAGAAGATGGAGAAAACCTTAAACATAACTTGGATTACGCTGTTGTGTAAATCCTTTGGCCTAGAGCCCACCTCACATATCCCAGTCCAGATCTCCACTGAGTCCTCCTCTCAATAACCAACCTGGAACATTTCAATCCACATGGCACCTTGCCATAGGCCCATTTTCCCCTCAAATCTGTGGTTCCTGCTGTTGACTGAAGCTCCTCTTGCACCTGCCTGCCTAGGACGTGTGCAGCTGCTTCCTACCTTAAAGTTACTGAATAGACTAGATATCAGCTGGGTCAAGAAATTTTATTTTAATTTACAAGCGATCACAGTTACTGCCTTTTGGGGACAAGATAAGCACGTATGAGATTTATCAGGTACAGTAAACAGCATTCTTACTGGGTTGAGATATAGAATAAATTTCAGGGAAAAATGAAGTATGATTCTACTCTGTCCACTTCTATGAAATTACAGAACTCCGTAACTCTTCTGTTACAGAACTTTCCCCCATGATAAAGCTGCTTTTTTGTAAGAAAGTAACACTACTGGCTTCAGCTGGAAGCATGTTCTTGTAAATACTTCAAAGAGCACACCACAAATCTCCCAGAGCTGCTAAACAGAAGATGCTCTTGTTCATCTACATTGGGTGAAAGAATGAGCACACACATGTCCATATGCATAATTTTGTGCCAGAGAGTGTGGGGAAATTTATTCCTCATAGTAGGTAAGAAACTGAAACAAAGAAAAAGCCTTTCTGTGAGAGCAGGTGGAGCTGAAATTTTGAGGACTGTAAAGTGACTGTCCTGATTTGGTTTAATGATTCATTTTACAAGAGATTTCATTTGGTGTGCTGGATTTCAGAAAAGCAGAGTAAATGGAAGCAAAAGTAATCAAATATGCAAATAGACAGACCCAGTCAAATCACACTCACAATCCTAGCTCACCTTCAAATTCCATTATTCAATTAGAGCTAAATAAAATGCTGTGTCAAATAATGTCTCTTTCAGCTGATACATTTGAATTAATAGAAAATTAATCTTTCATATTAGATTTATAGAGGAGAACACAGAAATGCTAATTTAAACTTTTTTATAAAATTGAAAAGGTAAAAATATGCTTAAAAATATTTTTAATACTTAGCTCTCCTCCCGAGGGACAGGAATTAAAAACTTAGTCAGAAGTGACATTTATAAACCATCATCCCTTTCTTTACTTATGGAGATCAATTTAAGAGAATTCAGCCACTCTCTATTTGCATTTGAGATGTGCTCATGAGAAACCAAACCTCCGCAGTCAGGAGAATATTACAGAGCTGGAGACCATTACCGACCATCTCTGCCCTCAGAGCTCCCTGTCACCCCAGCTAGTCAGCCTGCTCCCTTCAGGCAGAAGACAACTCACATTCCAGGAGACTTAAATAAGATTAAAACCTCTCAAAAACCCAGCTGTGTCAGCACTCCTAGCAAAACTGTCTTTACATTCTTCTTTCAAACAACCCTTGGAGCGAAACATAGGTTAATAGATTTATTCAGGAACCCTCTCGATGATTTAAAAGCAGCTTTCATGTTCACCCCTCCCCTAGGCATCTGCACTCCTATGATGACCATTGCTGCACTGCTCCTCTGCAAACGTGTTCCTCTACCTGAGCTTTGCTGCAGGCAACAGAGACTAAGGATTCAAACTTCACCTGTATCCCCACCTACCCACCTCAAGGAGACAGGAGGTGCAGGGGTGGAGGGAGAACTGAGGTCTCCCAGCCTGTGGCCAAGTCTCTCGGGTGTTTGCTAACCTCAGCCTGCCTCTGGAGTGACTGCTGCTGTTATCTTCCCTTCTCCAAGACAACAGCGCTTATTATTGTGCATTAATGATTCTTCATTTCTTCCCCTCTGCCAGAATGCTACAGCATTTCCAGTATAAAAGGATTTCCAAGCCCCCTTCATTTCCGTGACTAGTGATGTGACTGATCAAAGAAGCAGCTGGGTCCCTATCTGTTGCCTTGTGCCTGCAAAACGAAAAGCAGATTAGCCGCAGAGGTACAAAGCAGCAGGAGTCCTCCTGTTTGCCATGGAGCCTCTGGGGACAGCAGTCACTGCTGGTTAGCTGAACTAGATAAATTTATTTTGTTTCTGGGTTGTTTTTTCTTGTTTTGTTTCAAAATTCTAGGTTGAAGACTCTGGGCCTGACACATTTCCTTCCTTCCCACATGGGTGGCACATTTGCTACCTGGCAGGCGACCTAGGAGACTTGTGCAGACATTTTAAATGATGACATCTATACATGTGAGAAGAAAAATTTGACAGATGCAAGGACTGATAAAGGAGAGAAGCATATGAGCTAAAGATGGCCACATTTTAGATCCATAACACAGTAATTACTAAAAGCTTATTTTTTGTTTTCAGTGTGAAAGTGGCCATAGTTAGAGTTCATGAACACCAGCAGCATTCCTTCAGCAGGTAGGTTCGCTGCAGCACACCCTTTAAGGCGGTAAGAGGCTTGCCCCCTTCTACTTTTTTATAGCAAAAATTATCTGTGTAAAGTGACTCCATTTCACTGACTGGAGAAATGAGTTCCTTCTCAAGGTATATTTTTCTGGCAACTGTATGTATAGAGAAACTACAGTACAACTATCATGAAGAAAAAATCCGTGTGGGAAGTTTGTGCTGCAGCTATGACCTTGGAGCAAACATACAGTCTGTTTTTGAAAAAGACTGGAAAGCTCACAGCTTCCAAACTTTCCATAAACAATTTCTGGAAGAAAAACAAATAAACAAACCCAAATGAATGAAAATCAGGTGATCAGATTATTTTCAAAACAGATGTGTTTCAGGCTGTTAAAGAAAACAACTAGGGAATACAGATGTGCACAAAATTAAATCTGTATTATCCCACATACACTGTAGTACGTGGAAAATCACTATCTGCTGCCATCTGCAAGAATTATCTTCAAACTCTCAGGAACAAATCAGACATGCAAGACATTGCATCTCTTTAGGACACCTCGGCAGCCTGTGAAGAAATGCTCTGCATTTAACTGACAGCCAGGATTCCTTTATGCCAAGCGTTCACATTAAACACTTCTTACATACCATTTTGTACATCGTTTTCAAATTCATGTTTTACCTAAGAATTCAAATCAAACAAACCATCCTGATCACAGGAAGTTTCCACTTTTGGTGATTATCTGAACTCAAAAGCCAAAAGGTGGTTTAATTAAAATCGAATGGAGGATAGGTAAATTTACATATGTGCATGCATGTGGACATTCACAAATGCCCATGCATGTGATAGAAATCAAAACTGAAAACAGAAGACGTTTAACACATCCTTATATCATCAGATGCCTGTATTACATTAACAATCTCCCCTTTTCTTAAAAGAAATAAAAGCTAAAGTTTGGTGTTTTTTTTTTTATACATTAAAAATAAAATTTGGGCTTCAGATACTATATATGAAGTTTGTACCATCATCGACAGGAATTCAGTATAACATCAATTTACTTAGTCTTGCAATTGAAAGTGCCTATCATCCAATGCATTTGACCGCCAGAAGGTTAAATGACTAAATCCTTATAGGACGCTTATTACAGATACAGACATAAACCATGAATATGTTGTACTGATATGTCTCTCTCTTATCAAAGAGCATTACTTATTTAAAACAATTAAAACAATACTTAGAACCTACACAGAAGACTAAGTAAATTTTATTAAAACAGTTGCTCATGCCAGCAGCTTCAACAGCCCCGTGGTATAAGCCATGCTGGTATCAACACCCTCAATTCATCAACACATGAGAAAAGCCAGAAACTATAGGAAGTGCAGACCATCTGCCCGATCCAGATGCAGTAGAACACACTTCTTACCTCCAGACCTATCTACCAGCGACAAACTGAGACAAGATCAGTTTATTCATCTAACCACAGATCTAAGAGATTTTTTGGCATTGTAAGTAAAACTGAACTACGTTAATTTGGATTCAAAGAAAACTTTGGCAGTTTTTCTCAGCTTTAGCATCTCCCTCGGTATAACACAATTCTAAATAAAAGAGATAACTTAGATAAGGCAAATGTTATTGAAACAAACACATGCACACAAGCAGACAAGAACAAAGTCCTCGTTCTTCTGCTGGTATGTTCTAAAGATGCCTAATTGATTTAACGGGCAGTGAGATTTAATTGCAGCTTTTAAGTTCCTAGAAAGTCATAGTCTGCATACATATGATTTCCCTGCAATACCGGACCCATTTTAAAACATAAGCCACGGTCTCTAAGCCTGAAAAAGAAATTAAGTAAGAAAATTTCTTACCTTGAAATTATGAACCTTCTCGTATTTGGGAACATGTTCATTTTCTTTCAGAGTTGCTCTTCGGACAAGCGATGTCAACTGCGAATAAGCAAAGAGTTTAAGAGGTTGCCAGATTGTCACGGACGACTTCCGAGCGCCCAGTTTCATGCCCAAGGCTGCGAGCAGTAGATCGCGCTGCCGGCCGTGCTGCCCGGCGCGGTGCCCCGCAGCGCCGCTCGCCCGGTGCGCTGCCCAGGGCTCCCTGGCCGGCATCGCTGGCGCGGCGGAGGCGGCGCGGCCCCGGGCCCGTCACACTCGGGCTGGCGGCGTGGCGCGGACCATGGCGGAGCTCAGGCTGCAGGGGCGGCCATGGAGGGCCGGGGCTCGGCGGGGCGGGTGGCTCTGCGCGGCCCGCGGGCGGCCGG
>JAWWES010000171.1:21745028-21812585 GCA_035583135.1 Lophotriccus pileatus
GCACGCCTCGCGCCCTGCGCACGCCCCGCTCCCGGCGCGGGGGCGGCGCGGCTCCGCCGGGAACGGGAGCGGCGGCGGGAGCGGCACCGCCCCGGGGCGGCCGCAGCCGAGGGAGCCAATGGAGCCGACGGAGCCCGGTGGGCTCCGGGAAAGGCACCAGCGGGATGAGTCGCGCACCGCTGCAAAACGGCACCTCCGCGCCCTTCGGCGGTGCGGGGACAGGCAGGGCAGCGACCGGCAGCCCCAAAGGGGCACGGCAGGGAGCGGCTCTCCCCGACCCCCTGTTCTGACGCGGCCCGTGCACCGGGAGGTACGGCCGGGAGCGGTTAATGGGACCGCCGACGCTCACCACTCTTCCCCTAAAATTACGTTTTTCGATTCTTTTCGTATAAAAAGAGGGTCACCAATCGCAAATCATGTAGGGATGCGAACACAAATGCCACCCAAAGTTCATTGCACCACTCCATCCACCAAAGACCCGAACTCAGAATTGCTGGTGGTGCCTCTTTTTAAGAGTTTATAGATACTAACGGAAGGTGAATGACCACAGTCTCCAATTGCACCGAAACCTGAAGTTTGGATGAGTGCAACTGACAGTGAAATCTGCACAGGGCAGTCAGGTCCTGGCTAGCCCTCGCACGAAGTAAAGGAAACAGTATTTCACGCAACCATTAAAATCTTGAATTTGTTGCCGTAGGAGCAAAAATCAGCGGGCTCACAAAGGACAGGGCAGACCATAACATATCCACCCGGAGCTGCTCACCAGGGCAGCCCAGCCCAGGAGGGCTCCCTCCAGCTGCGCACTGACAGGCGGGAGGGGACACTACGATGGCCACTCGACTTCTGCGCTTTTTCTTCTAGTGCTCTCCAAGCTTGTCTGAACAGTCTTTGTCAGAGACAGCAAAAATGGCCCCTTGATCTGACTTGGTACAGCAAGGATTTACACCGTGGGGCT
This sequence comes from Lophotriccus pileatus, assembly GCA_035583135.1. Lineage (NCBI taxonomy): Eukaryota > Metazoa > Chordata > Aves > Passeriformes > Tyrannidae > Lophotriccus > Lophotriccus pileatus. The sequence goes on from JAWWES010000171.1 coordinate 21,745,984, forward strand.
GACCGCCATCCCGACATGCAGGGTGCCAGGAGACCTCCCCTCGTGCACAGCCTGCCTGTGCAGCCAGAGCGCAGCCCTCCCTCCCCTGCCACAGGCTGCAGCACCGCAACCGCTCTCCCTTCTGCAGCAAAGGTATTTTTATCTCTCCTGAGTCAGTAACCAAAGACAAGTACAGTTTGTCACGCTTCTGGGTGGAATGGGTATGTGCTTTGCAGCCGGATCAGTGTTACAGGTTAGCTCAGTCCTGCCAATATAGCTGAGAGTAATACTCACTGGGAGCCCCTCTTCTGTTCCCTTGCATGGCCACCTGTACCTTCTCTACAGGTTTTAAAAATATGCTGGGTCTCAGCATAGGGTCAGGGTGCAGAGATTAAGGATGTCTTCACCAAACACTAATCTGCAATACAAGTTAATAACTAATAATCAAAACACTGGCTACAGATTATACAGGGTGAAGCTGTCAGGCATTAGTGGCTCACACAGGGGCCTTTAGGAGTACCTGACTCAATTCTCACTTCCAGTACAGACAGGGGGCTGGTTGATCCATCCTATCAAGAAATAATTTTCTAATGACTACCTCAATCTGTCTGTCTTGCTTTTAACCACTGCCTTGTACTACAGGTGCATAAACGCTCCTCTGGCCCTTTTCTGCACATCCTTACAAATGTAACACTCCACGGCTATAGGAGATCAAGAAAACTGAGGTGAGGAGTAAGAGATGGCAAAAACTGACCTCTTCATCTACATGAAGTGTGAGAATAGTAGGGACTCAAGGGAGCAGGCAGGCTTTTTGAGCTCACTCTTTCCTTTCCTTTGCTTCTAGCTGAAGTCACTTCACAATTTCATTCCCAAGAACTACGTCAGGTAAAAGCCCTCATGGAACAATGTGGATCTACACCTGCCCCAGAGGAGTCATCCTCTCCAAACAACTTTGGGTAACAACAGGCTCAGGAAGCAAATTGTGAATTCTAAAAACATTTCATTACACTTTTCCTTAAAACCCAAAATTCCTCGTATTTTTTAAAGGGAAAAAATACATCAACAAAACTTCATATTGGGAAATAGATTCTTTGAAAATTTAATTTGTTGGAAAGAAATAACCCAGCGATTTCCAACAACACATTTACTACCAGAATCTACCCTTATTATTTTGTGTAATTCCACCTAAGAAGCAAGACAAAGCATACTGAACTTTCCTTTCAATCATTGGTAGAGCATATATCTGTTTTTTGATATACTTATTCCTTAATTGTCAGCATCTCTTTTCCTAATTCTGAAGAACTGAGTTATTTTCAGTGGCACTTTAGAGTCATGCTAGTAGAAACAGATCTCTGGATCCTGGAAAATTAAATTTAAGAATGCCAATAAAAAGGCAAGCGAAACTATCCAACAGGGAAATGTCCTATCTCACGGTTGTAATTATGAAAACGCGTTATAATATGGAAAGTAGTTATATCATTATGAATTTTAATTTTAACACTGCTTTGTGTTACAGTAATCTAACTCAGACTGCTTACTGGTTATACATAAATCAGCTTCCCATTGTTCTGTGCAAAGCATTTTCTCCTGTTTACAAATAAAGGAATACTGGGCTCACCTACACTTACAGACGTTCACCTGCGCTATACGCACTACAGTCGTGTACACCAGAAACCCACACTGAAAGAAAGTTCACAGAGTATGTCAAGTTGGAAGGGACCCACAAGGATCATCAGGTCCAACTCCTAGTCCTGTACAGGACCATCCCAAAGAGTAACACTGTGTGCCTGAGAGTATCATACAAACACTTTGAACTCTGTCAGTCTTGATGCTGTGACCACTTTCCTGGGGAGCCTGTTCCAGTGCCCAACCACTCTCTGGGTGAAGAACCTTTTTCTAATATCCAACCTAAATCTCCCTTGACACAACTTCAGGCCATTCCCTTGGGTCCTGTCACTGGTCACCACAGAGAAGAGATCAGTGTCTGCCCCTCCTCTTCCCCTCACAAGGAAGTTGTAATTGCAATGAGGTCTCCTCCAGACTGAACAGACCAAGTGCCCTCAGCCACTCCTCACACCGTTTCCCCTCAAGGCCCTTCACCATCTTTGTTGCCCTCCTTTGGATACTCTCCCATAGCTTAATATCTTTCCTATATCATGGTGGGTTAAAGTCATAAATTCAGCAACTGAAAAATTATGAAAAAATACGTATCTGCTAGCTATTTCTTACATAGGTTTCCCCAATATAAAGTTGTGCTGTAATTAAAATTTATACAACTGCTTTTGGATGACATAATTTTTTGATGTGTATGCCTAACTCTGGGAGTTTGGCTTTGCAAGGTAGTGCTCTTAACACAGACCAATTCCCTTTTTTTCGAAAATCAAAATGATCTGACCACAGTTTGGGTCATCAGGCAGGCCCAAATCTTTAACTTGCCAGTATGTGAGATAATAAGAGAGAGCAAGCTACTGTGCTCAGGTAGGCCTAGTCACTGCAGAGGTGAGTCATCATTCCTGAGACCAAACAAGTGACGTCACAGACTTGGGGCTTCAGCTCAAATCCTGCTATCCAAAAAGGATAGCAGGAAGCTATCCTCTCCTGAGACTCTCCTGCTCCAGGCACTCCATGCTGTCTCTATTGCCTGCAGCCTGCAGGTCCTGCTCTCCTTACACCCTTGGCTGTCTTTTGATTCAATGCCTGCTCTCCACCAGTGGCTCCTGCACTCCCACCTGCAAAATCTGCTCTCCAGAGCCCTTTCATTTTCCAACAAATTATCTTTTTAACTTGCTCTGCCTGAAGTCTATCTTAATGGGCACAATTATCAGATACTGCCTGCTACGTCCTGGATTAAAATGAGGCAGAAATCCAGGGAGAAAAGTAATCTCCCTTCCACTTTTCTAAGCCTTGATTTTATTTTTTTTATTAATTGTTTGTGACAGACACGCGCAATCATTACATGCATAGGGAGCAATATGCTGTGCAGACTCCAGGTGGAAGGAAACTGCAAGGCTGTCATTCTTAAATTTAATTTCAGGACGTGATTTCATAGGATTGAGGTGAAATGAAAATGGAATGACTGGAAGCAGTAGCCAAGCAACCTGTCAGCAGAGCACACAACCAGAGCAGCCTCTCAGTCCTCTACATTTTTGTGACTTTAGCACTAAAAACCCAAACCCAGCAACACAACAGCCTTTAAACCAAGACATCTGTTTAGAGGTTCTACATTGTACATATGGACTGAAGGGGAAAAAAAAGGAAAAGACAGTAACCTGATATTTCAAATGTGCTCATTTTTTATAAAATCTCAACTGTAAGAGTGGTTCAGTATAGATCCTATTGGGACTGCACTTTCCTTACTTGTCCCTGGACTAGTCCTTCAGGGTGCAGGAGAAACAGCTGTTTTTCTGAGCACTATTTGCTCTCAGTATTAGCTGCATAATGTATGCGTATTTTCTGGTCCTAATCTCCCAATCAGTGTCTTATTATTAAGCCTACACAGAATTGATTTAAAAGTCATCTCCAACTTGCAGTAAATTCCAATTAGTCACTCTCTGAAAGACACATTGTGGAAGTTTAATCCAGTCACACAATTCAGTCAACATCATACAAATTATCTTTCTAAAACGAGAAATCAGTGCATTCCCGTTTGTTGAGTAATAAACTAAAATTACTCCAGAAGAAAAAACCAAAACAACAAACCAAACCAAAACAGAAAAATTCAAGTCAGGTTAAGCTCACAAGTCCTAAAATAACCAGATCAGAGTTGATCAGGTCTCCTGAAGATTGTGTGCCTTTCCAATACAATGGGGTGTTTAGTTTCATGAGCACCTGGCTCTGCTCTTAAACACATTATCATGTTTGCTTCAGTCTCAGGAATGCATATGTAGTACACAGCAGGCTTTTCATTCTCATATGGTATTTTCATGTTGTTATGACTAAATATGCCTTTAATATTTCAGACTTTATATATAATATGATCCCTTCCCTTAAAGGAATGTATTTTAATAGTAATATTAGCCAACAGTTCATACTGCATGCATTTCTTAAAAACATCAAAGATGATGCCCTATTGTACATATATCAAGAAACAAGACATTTGGTTTGCTATGCAATGAGCCACTGTACGTTCTGCCATATCCTGTTTCACTGTATGGCTAACTTAGCCAAATGCATATGCTGAGAAAATACTTCCTTGTCTGAACACTTTATGAGCATATTTTATGGGCTCAGTACATGATTTTCAAAAGCTAATCAGTCAGATTGTGAAACTGAGCCCAATTTCCTCAGTGCTGTTCTTAGTGGAAGCTTGTTCCATGCTAAATATAATTTCCCCAGTCATCTTTCATAGGATTGTTACAAGGAGGAAAAGGCAGCCCAAAATGTTACTTCTTAAATAAAAGTGGTGATAAGCTGCTTTTAATTAATTTTCTTCACTTGTAGACATGTCAGTGCCAGGCACAGCCTCTGCCCACAGCCTCGTGGCATGAGCAGAGGGGTAGGAATGCTATTCAAAGAAAAGGCTGACCTAAAAGCTGACATCTCAGAACCCGGGTGGGAAGGACCATCAGGGCTGGACTTCTCTTGCTGCCATTCCAACACAACCACATTTACCTGGCACAGGGACACCATCAGGCTCCCAGAGTGCCCAAAGTATAATGGAATCCTTAGGCAACACAGAACCCCGCTTTCAGTTCAGAGTTACCCACAGGGCAGTTGGGGTTTAAGACATGGTTAAATGATGAAAACCTACTGCTGAGAAAAGTTCTGGTTTTTATAACAACATTTTCCAAATGGACTGACTTCTAATTAAATCAGACCTTTCCCCACCCCCTCCAATGAAATACTTATTGCAAAATCCAAAGAAATGGCTATTTATATTTTTTATATAAGTGTATATGATTTCCACAGCAAGTAATGAACATTTTTATATCTAGAATCTTAAAAGACATTTTAAAAAAATGTTTAAATTGAAAATGTTATCAAACAAATTCAGCCAAAATGTTGTATGATTTAAAGTATGTCTGTTCAATTAAAAAAAAAATTAGTTTAGTTTAAAGTTAGTTTAAATTATGGAAAAAAAGTCACCCAATATTGCTGCTAGAAATTACTGCACTGACAGTGAGTTCATTTGGTACTGTATTGTGCAATACAATTAAAGTGTATTGGCATTATTCGGGAAGACTGTATGTTCACACTGGTGTGCTTATTAACATGTTTTCATAACAAGGGAGCATACTCATAAAAAAGCAGAGAGGTCTGAAGGGAAGCCAACAGAAAAGTTTTTCTGCAACTTTAGTCCTTTAACCTACTGATCCCTGCAGTTGATTGGGATCTGGGTCAGCTGGTTTATTTTGTTCCTGGTGGCAAGACAGGTTGCAGATTTGCTCCCAGCCGTTACCAATACGGGCCTTTGGAAATGACAATTCGAAACTGGGCACTGGCAAAAAGCACCCATGTGACTATTTCTCTCTTTCAGTAACTGGCAAGACAAAGCCAATGAACATTTATTGTTCTGGAGATATTGGCACAAAAGCAAGTTGCTCTTCAGTAGCAAATACAACCCATTTTTCTCCTTAGGGAGGGGGCTATTTGGTATATTACTATGGATCTAGCCATGGCTAAAATAAAATAAAATTTCACAGTGGCTCCGCTAAAAAGTTCTGCTTTTGGTCTAATTCTCGGGGACTTTGCTAATATCAAGCCACTTAGCTTTTAGAGAGGTCAGTAACTGACCCAGTGTGTACACTGACAGAGTGGGGTAATTCCAGGGATTTCCTCCACACTCCATAGGTACAAATCCCACCACAGGGGTGTATGTGGGATGTGAGAACATGCACAGGTAGGGACGTGGACGTTGCAATCAATAATGGTGTGAGCTGGGTTTTATAAGCTATAGCTACAATTTCCTTTATGCTGTATAAATAATAATATCCTCCTGCTCCCAACAGGGTTGTGTTCTCGATGAGAAAGTGCAGTCCTGCCCTCTTCCCAGGGCTCCTGCCTTGTTTTGAGCCAGCTGAAGCCACAGGGCTCTTCCCTGCAGACCCCAATGCAAGATGCCCCCATGACCCCAGCTGCCTCTGTAAAAATAACCAACTGCTCCAGCCCTTTCCTTAAAGACAGACTACCAGCCTGCTTGCAAGAGGCAGGATATGACTGCTTGACAAAAGCGGAGCTGCTACCAAGCTGTGTGACACTGAGGCAGATGTCAATCAAACACCACGATAAAAGCTACCCAGAAAGCTAAGAAACGAGCTCTTTTCACTCCTAAATCTGACTGTGGCAAGGAAAACAGTTCCCCACGACCACGAGTTCAAGCGGAGGTATCAGCCTCACCAATTGTCTCCTTGCTTTGTAGCAGCTCATTACCACAATCCCATTCTTCTGCCAGAAAACAAACTGCATTAACAGGGGGCCAACTCCAGCCAAACTTGCAAAGTACAGAAGGGGACCAAGAACTGGTAGAGCACATAAGTAACACCTCCCTGCCTCAGGAGTCTGGCAGCCTCACTGTTCCCCAGGCAAAGTGTTCCAGATGATTCGTGAACAAGAAGAGGAGCATCATTAAACATCGCAATTTGTCTCCAATAAATCCTTCAAAGACTGTCCTTTACAATTTTGCTTTCCAACCTTGCCATCCACCCCTCCATCCTCCATAGTTTTGGTTTTAGTCCATCGTATCTTCCTCCCCTCCTGCCAAGAGCTTGGGCCATGGAGGTGGTAAGTTAAACAGTGAGTTAAAGCAGTTAAAGCATAAGCCTGTGCCAGGTACTCCTCTCCCTGGGAAAGGCAGAAGCAGAGAGACTGGGAGGACTACTCACATATTTTAAGTATTATACCATTATACATTGCTAAATCAGGGCTAGAGAGATCTGTCCTGCAGCTGTGAGACCTTTGGGAAGAGGAACTGAAACAAGGAGCTCTGCCTAAGGGAGGAACCCTCACACTGGTCAGCAACAGAGAACCTGTTCCTCAACAGCTCCTGCACCCTGCTCCCACTGAGTCAGCATTTTCTATTTCATCTAACAGCATTGTGTTTCCTTCCCATCATCCCTTGGTCTGTGGTGTGACTCCTTGCTGGCCTGCAGAGAGCTGTGCTGCTGTGACCAAGGCATGACTGACGTTCATTGCAGTGAGGGGTCACTCCAGCAGAAGCCTCTTTACTTGTGACATGTCAAGGCAGACTGTATTCCAAAAACACCTTAGAAGTAATTTATAAATGCCATGTGCTCTATAGCCATGATAATAATCAAAAAGTAATACAAATTGGCAGCTGCATGAATGCCACTCTTTTGGCAAATGCTCTTTTTTACTGATATACTACATTAAAGTATCATCAGAGAAAGCACGCTGTTAAGACTAATCTTGTGAAACCACAAGGGACTGGTGTTTCTTCCTCATCTGACCCATACTGTTATAAGGATTTCCTCAAATAAAAGGGAAAATAAAAATAAAAGAGAAGGCACATCAAAAAGTTTAACCATACCCTTTTGATGAGGAAATAACGTAAGTTACAACAACTCCTTTGTAATATCAATTTAAGACTCATATTGATAAAAGCAGTTTTTACTAGCAACCTCTGTATCTTTTTGTAACTGAACCTGTATACGCCTAGGGATAATGACAACCATGTAATCTATAAGGTCTTTCTATTATTGTATTTACTAGGTTTTTTAAATTTAATCCTTACGGAATAGGAGCTTTGGCTACTGCTATAACATGGGCAAGAGTATGGACATTTCTTTTTATGTCTCTTTGATATTTTCTTACCTGATGTATAATAGTCATTTCACATTAGTCTTGTCTGGCAGTCTAATGCATCTAATATTAGCCTTTTTTGTTCTACACAGTAATTCAATTTGGACTAATTCAATGTATGTTGTAATTGAAAACTGCAGCTCATTGATTTCTAAACACTCTTTGTATTTCAGACTACACCTGCTCCTTTGGCATATCCTCTATTTTGAATCCATCCGCTTCTTCCTGAATAAACTATGTTGCTATGATACGTGTGCTGTCAGTTTCTTTCTTAAACATACTTTCAGTCCATAATCATACTTATTTAGCATAAATAAGGCTAAGAATGCAGTCTCCTAATCCTTCCTCAATTATCATTTGATTCAAACCCGTGAGTCAAGGTGAAAACAATTTTTAACCTGAAAAAATGCTACAGTTGTCATATGGATATACACAACATTCTTGCAAAATTTATAATGGTGAATACCTGATTATGGACCACCTCACTGCAAAAAAAAATTAAAAAATGGGGTGACCCCCAGTGCTCACCAGCACTCCTTGTGGACCCTAATTACCAGTTTTCTAGGTCTATGTGTGTCCATGGGCATAGCTGCACCAGTGCTGTGGGTCTGGGCCTATGCATTTTATACAATGAAATTAGGCAGATTTGGAGAATGAGGTGGGCTGATCACCCTTCAGATGAGTCTCATGTGGGCTCCCACTACTCTTGCATAAATCTCTATTTAAATCAAGACTAATCTGAAACCTGCAATGAATGAAACCAGAGTGGAATTGGCAGTGGAATTATACTCTGCTCCCAAACTAAAATTACCAGCTATTAACAAATTATCAGTTTATTTCTACTCATTAAATCATCCAATCCCTGATCACATTCTCAAAAAAGGCCCATTTTACTTCGGTTAACCAGTGTTCCAATTTCCTCCTCTCCACTTTTCCACATACGGTTCATCTTTCCTATTTATTCCCTCTTAGTTTCCTAATTGACATTTTAAAGTGCTTCTATCACGGAAATTGTCATGTAAAGGCAGGAAACATCCCATTTCCCTACAGAAGGCTATGACTGTTAATTCTTGAGACAGGCACTCAAGAAACCATCATCTCAAATGGTCAAACACAGCATCTTTGAAACAAATTTAAATAATGACTTGATTTGAAAATGGAATGATTTTGAATGATTAAAAATGGGGCTGGCAATGCAACTCCCCATCATAAATTCGGGCTACACAGAATATTTACCTTTTGAGGGAGAAGCACTGTCATGTGAACAAGTTATACAACCTCTGTTACACAGGAGAGATTCCAGGGCGTTTTATTTTCCCACCTCCCCCAGCAAGTCTGTGGTTTCTTACAACATAATGTTTAGTGTCTATTTTCAGTTGAAATGCACTAGTCCCAAGTTCCAATCAGTACACTTGGGATTTCAGATGTGTGCAATTTTTGAACAGCAGCTTTTACTGTGAGTATAGGTCATGTCAAAGCTAAAAGACTAAGTTTGGCATGTATTTCCATTACTTAAATTCATTAGAAGTGAACAAAATGTTAAACCAGCACATCTGCTTCCTTCTTTGTGTGCTTTTCATCTCATCTTACAGGGCAATTTTTCATTTGTACTGCCACTGTCAACCAGTGCTTTAAATGACACCGCTTGTTTCTAACACTGAGGTTGTTTGAATTTTCAACAATAAAAATAGCCCAAGAGAATTAACCCATAAGGCCTATAAAGAAAACAATTATCCAGTAAGCTCTCAGTGTGATCATCTTGCTGAGCAGTGAGTCTGCCTTGCGAACTTCAGTGTGACAGAGGTGACTGGGAGCTCCCAGGCACCCAGCTGCAGCACTGAGATGAACGCCAGCGAGGATTTGGGTGGAGGCTGGAGGGAATGAGAAGCTGTCACTTAAGAGACTGAGCACTTGAAATTCTGTGAAACATAACGACACAGAATAGTTTTTGCAATTTTTGTGCACTTGCATTAAACACATCGCTACTCTAATCTTCAGCCAATTCACAGAAATGCCTGAATGCAAATGCAATTCACTACCATAATAACTCTGGGAAATGGCTTCAAGACTTTTTCAGCAATGTAAAATCATCAGAAATTTTCTACCAGTAAACTCTTTGATACATGATATAAAGCATAGAGCTTTTAAAATTTTTCACCATTACATGCAAAATGAAAATTGGGAACATAGCCTTTCATATTTTCACAGAATTCCTCCAATCCTCTCTCAGGAAGGTAAAAGCTGCTTGTCTCTAAGTGCTACTAATCTAATTCACAAATTGGGAAACATGAAAAAATTTATTAAATCACATACACATATGAGTAAGGCTTAATAGAGGACATTACACTCTGTGATACTAGCTCTAATGTTCCTTAGGCAACCTATTTCAAACTGCTTAAGCTCTAAGGAAATGCAATAATAATCCCCACTGAACAGCAATATAATCGAAGTGCATTATAATATGAACTTCACTATTAGAAACACATTATTCTGTAATTATCTTGGAAGTTGTATAAAGGAATATCAATACTAAGATGATGAAGATTAGAGCAAGAACTGTTCATCAACTGAGAACAAGATCTTTCAGCACGGCAATTCTTACCTTGCTTAAACATTAGGACTGTAGGAACAGTAAATGCCAAAAGCAACACTGTTTCTAACTGCTGATTCTATGCAGAAAAGAGGTTAAATATGGAAAAGTTTTATGTTCTAAAAGTTAATGATCAAAGGAAGACTTTGCAAAACTGTCAAGAGTTGCTGTCTTCACTGATGACAAGTGTGACAGGTTTGAAATAATAGGAGCAAGTAGTTTATTGAGCTTGGTAACAAAACTGCTCTCCTTACTTTGTTCAAAGTCAGAAAACATTCAGCTAGAGACTAAAATTAAGCATGAGAAGTTTCAGCTGAAAATATATTTTTTCTTGTGAAAGATTAAAAAGAAAGAAACAAGGGCCAGAACAGATCAGCTGTGGCATTAAGCAAAGGATAAACGGTTATTCTTTTTTATTTTTTACAGTCTAATACTTAATTTAGGCACTCCTAACTGCTTCTCTTCCTGCTACCACTTCTAAAACAATCATTTCACCCTTCATGAGTCTTAAAGATTTGGTAACCAATTATGAATGGGCAATTATTAGTGGAGCAGATGTGCCTGCCTATCAGGGGATTTTCTAACTGGATGGGGGCGACACACCAGATCACCACAGCTTCACATCCTTTCCATCTTTGTACAGAAGCCAAATGACATGGATTTGTACTTGTGAGCATGTTAATAGTGATCAGTGTAAAATGCTTTTCCTCCTCCCATCTAGACACATATACACAGAGACAGAGCAAACAGTAAGGAAAGAAAAGAGTTTATCTGAATAGAGAGAGGGGTAAGCAGAGAAAATCCCTGTTAGTCAGACTCTGAGCACAGGTTTGAACAGCCTACACATTGCTGAAGAAGGCATAACACACAAGACATATCAGATATTAGTTCACAGCTAAAGGTGCCACCAACTGCACTTCCCACAGCCCTGGCTTTTCCTTGGACCTCTCATGTTCTACTTCTGACCAGATCTGACCCTGCCCAGTTTATGAGACTGGACACAGTCGTAGCCCAAGGTGACTATCACCAGCTATACAGTGTCACGTTATAAAGTCTAAGTGAGGTAAGAAACTTGTAAATAACAAAATTATCCTTTTACAGGGCTCTTAATTCAACAGTCCAGTCTGTTTCCTGTAGAAGTGATTAGTAATAGAAAATAATTAGGAGATGCCAGATGGAAGGAAGAGTTAGAAAAAAAAAGACCCAAAACTCATACAGCTAAGGAATGAGAACAACAAATGAGGGAGCTGCCAGCTAGCAACCCACTGCAGTCCCTCACCATCCAGAAAGCCCTTTGCATAAGCAATAAGTGAGAACCACACACCTGCTTTAGAGGCAGCTCTGAGAGAGACCCACCTTCTCCTTTCTTTGGCCACTGCATGCATTGTTCAGTTGTGAGAAAGCAAAAAAAGTCAAGGGTAACAACAGGGTTTTTTTTAAAAAGCAGGGAAAGAAAATGATAATTTCCTTATATATGTCTATGGGGCCTTCCCCACTGTACATTGAGACAGCCTTTTCGGAAACCTCAAGTGTGAGGCCCATAGGGAAGGTAAGAAGACACCTACAGCGTGCTAAGGCTGAAGGCATGATGGTTCTCCATTGCTCACTAGGAGTTGAGCTGGACCTCTGCATTTCTATGTCCCATCTACCAAGGTCCACCAGGATGGGAAAACTCTCTCATCCTGAAGAGCATCCAAAGAAAGCTATCATCTTTGGTTCTTCAAGAGCAAAGGGAGATTACTTCCTCCCTCCCTGCAAGTCTTCTTGCACCAGCCTATCCTAGTTAAAAAGGAAGGAGACTTCTGACAGTACATGTAAGAGAGGCTAGGGCTATACAGTAATTTTTGAGGGGCATTAAAAGTGTAACCAGATCCAAACCACCATTAGAAACCCTGAAACGAACTGTGGTGAGGGCTTCACACTGACTGACCTCACAACATGGAGAAACAGGAAAAGAGTAGTTTATTCACTAAAAATGGTTTCATTTTATCAGTAACAAGCATTATTCTTCAGAATTAAATGCACAGCAACTATACTGCTTTACAGCCTTTTTAACAGTTATGTACACTATTCATCTTACGAAGGCTCGATCAGGCACAGGGCATATGCTGAGGGTAATTACTCACCACATTTTTGCTGAGGGTCTGATGTGTGAGTCTGAAAGACTAACCCTCCCCCTCTGATTTCACACGGCAGCTGCCTGTCTCAGTATGATTAGACACCAAACTTTCTGAAGATTGTATCTTTGTGTACACATCTCACATGTCAGATCATAACTGAGCCACACCTAGCTGAAAAAGCAGAAAGTAATTTGAAAGGTCATCTCAGCAAGCAGTGAAGTGACTCATACTCCTTACACAAGGCTGAAGCAGGATTCTCAACTGTGCTTACCTATACAGCAGAGGAAACACCTCTGCAGAAGTCGCATAGCAACAGGAGGTGCACTTTGCGCTTGAAATGCAACCTGACCTAAGGCACTCCTCAGTGTCTGAAGTTTGTGGAGCCTTATTTGTTTTGAACCTTGTCATACTAGATCAGCAACATGCAATCATGCTACCAACACAAACACACGACTTTTACGTCACATTAATCCCACAGGTTATTGCGTAAGCATTAAATTAATGTGTTTTTAAGGTACAGACAGACAGACAGATCCCCCAACCCTCCCCACAGAGGCAGGCAGGCAGGCAGGCAGGCAGGCAAAGTCCTGTGAGGCTCATGGGAATCAGTTGTGATACCATTTCTATGGCATTAGTAACCTGTAGGAACTAATAGAGCACAGCTGAGAACGAACTAGAGCTGGCACCAAGAGGAGAACACAGAATTTGTCCTGGGAAAAACAGAAGATCTATGGACAGCGTTTAGCATTGGAGCTGAGCTACAGGTCCAGTTAGAGACCCTTAAAAAACAAGTCTTGCTTGCTAATTTATCCTTTGTAAGCATGAGATACTGATAAAAGTAAACTAGATATTCTGTGTCTGACCTTCGTTTAAATTAACAAAGTGTATGCTTCATTTGGAAGCTCTGAATTTTAAAACAAGATCAGTTTATACAATCTTTTTTAGTGAATCAATTTTACTGCCATAATGAACATAAATAATGGCTGAGATTACTCTTGGTAATTGTAGAAAAAGCACCCTGCAGTTTGGAGAAAAGAATTTTCTTTGTGCTGATGTCTGCACGTTGGGTAATACTTAACTCTCCTTTCTTGGGTATTAATAAACATAGGGTTAAGTTAAAGACATATATGCCTATAAAAATGCACTGTAACCATTTGCAGTCTTAGCTTGAACTGCATGAGCCATATATAAAAACATATATGACACTAGTTCACCATGATAAATGCTAATGCATAGAAAGGAAAGATGGGGAAAACTGAAGCTGGCACAAACTCTTCTGAGTACTGTGTTGCTGATATGCTGGAGCAGCTACCTAAAAAGTAGGCTTGTCTTTCATCCTGCAAAGAACTTTGTTGGTAATGACAAAATTGTCTGTGCTTTCAAGTCTCTGCTGAAAGATGGGCTAAACCCAGAAGAAATAAATAGAAGTTTCTGCCTTCCACAGAGTTATGTTTTATTTATAAATTACATTAAACTTACAGAGTGATTGTCATGGACACCCGCGCAGGGACTGGAAAGGAACATTTGTGAGAAAAGAGTTGAAAATCTCCTCAAGTTAACCCATAGGATTCTTTACTGCTCAGTCTCCTGCATCTTTTAAATGCATTTTAAGGTAAACATTTCTTAGTTGTACTTTTCACAGAATCATAGAATCAACCGGGTTGGAAAAGACCTCCAAGCTCATCAAGTCCAACCCTTGATCCAACCCTGCCATGGTTACCAGACCATGGCACTAAGTACCACATCCAGTCCCATCTTAAAAACCTCCAGAGATGGTGAATCCACCACCTTCCTGGGCAGCCCATTCCAACTGTCTGATTACTCCCTCTGTAAAAAATTTCTTCCTAATATCCAACCTAAACCTCCCCGGCACAGCTTAAGACCGTGCCCTCTTGTCCTACTGCTGGTTGCCTAAGAGAAGAGAGCAATGCCCACCTGGCTACAACCTGCTTTCATGTAGTTGTAGAGAGGGATGAGGTCTCCCCTGAGCCTTCTCTTCTCCAAGCTAAACAACCCCAGTGCCCTCAGCCTCTCCTCACAGGACCTGTGCTCAAGTCCCTTTACCAGCCTTGTTGCTCTTCTCTGGACCTGCTCCAGCACCTCAAAATCCTTCCTGAACATTATTGCTTCATCACTATCCTTGTTATAGTTATGGCTTGTTCAGATGTTGTATACATTATATGCCCATATTTTCTCTTAATTCAAGTAAATGGAAACATTTCAAACAACTTCCAGCATGAAGATTGCTTCAAGTCTCAAACCACAATTTCCTCCCCGATTATTAAGACCATGTCTTCTTTTTAGCTCCTATCAGTTCCAGAACTGGCATTGCTGGGCATCAAACAGTGCTGTACAAAGCTGTCTTCCTCCATCACAGACCTTGACAAGGGTGCCTGTGCTTCTACGACAGCCTGCTGTAACTTCCTCAGCTACAATTTCTCACGTCCTTTCACTGAAGATAAAATAAAAAACCTTGGTGAAGGAAGGGTTTGAGGAGATCTTACCAACAGATTTGACTGACAGCAAAAGTAAAAAAGTAGTAGTGTCATTAACAAAAATATCAGTGTCAGTTCAAAGTTGGAAAGTGAGACTGGTCCTTCTGCAAACACCCATAAGTATGATCCTTAACTTTGCACTGGGAGTCTATCATGAATCCATTAGAAATGTACACAGAGATTGCATTTAACTTTGTAATCTGGATTATTTTTGGAGGCAGATGTAAAAGCAAGCTTTCTAGTAAAATGATACAGATATACATTTCCAGATTTCTTTGCATGGAGCTGCAGAAAATTAGCCTTCATTACTATGGAGGAAAAAATGGTATCACCACTAAGGTCCTTGAAAACAGAAAAAATATTGCCTGTGTTGGGTGACTGGTGCCATAAACCTTCTCTCAAGTCCTTCCATCTACAGGAATTGAATTGAGTGTAGTAAAGTCTAAAAGGGGTCTTTAATTCATTTGTAACCACTGAAGTTTTGTGAAGAAATAGCATACATCACCAAAGTAAACATGAATAAATGTGATTCAGTTGCTATCCTAATATTAATCTCAGCATTTCATTCTGAACTATAGGATAACTCATAACTAATGATTTCATTTTCTCATAACAAATATTAAATCTTGAATCAATCACTCATACAACTTCTTACGTTAATATAAAGAAAGCAAATGCATGTCAAAATAAAAAAACCCCAAAACATGTTTTGCAGGGCTTTAAAGAAGGACTTTGATATATGTATCTATATATGCACTACTTTCTGAGATCTATCATTTTTATAAGGTATAACTGAATCAAGTAATCTGCTCTAAGGCCATAATTACATTGAGTGTGGAGAGTGTTCAGAGATCCATCAGCATTCAAGGCACAGGAGGAATATTAAATCTTATGATACTCGGCATTATTTCCACTTCTACACTAGGTCATACAGATTGAATCCACACGGGAAGCCTTCTTTCAAATTAATCTTAGCACTCTCTCAACACACAGACCACAAAGGCTCCACAATTGAGTTCTGAACAATCTGCAGACTGTTTTGGGAACCAGAATTACCTTTGTAGCCCAGCAGCTAAAATGTCTATTTGGGGCACTCAAGCATGACAAGCACTGTCCTGTTTTTAATCTCCCTTCTCCAGTTATCTCTATTTATCAATTCCTTCATAGGTTATGAAAAGCATCAAATCATTAACCAGGAATTTTAATTTTTAATATATACTTATATATGGCATGCAGTCATATTCCTTCTCACAATCAGTGAAGTACATGTGGTGCAGCGGATTATATTCTCATGCTTTTCCTATTAAAAACTGCATCTTAAATCACATCTTAAATATGGTCTCTTGCAGGACTCAGGAGTATTGCCATTTTTGTTCCACCATCCTTATCTAATGATTGCACAGTTTTTGTCTTTCCATCTCTTATGGTCTTTAAATCTTTCTCCTTTACTAAGGCTCAGGTATTGTATATGAAAAGTGTCATCCAAAACACATGCTGAATTCTTCTACTATACATTAATTGCAGAAAAGAGTGGGGACTAAATAAAGTATTTCTAGTGCATGCTGGGAGGCATCTAATACTAATATGAGGCATTCCCTATTACTGCCCACCCCCCCCAAATTGAAGACTAGGTGAGTGCTATTTAATATTTCATTCTCAAGCTTGGGGTGTGTTCTCTAGCTGCCCAGTTTCCATGGCAGAAAGTGAAACTCATTCACATCAGCTGTTCCCCAGGCTGTGTCTGTGTCTTTATGTCTCTCCTTTTGAAGGGCTTATATTGCATACACCACCCACAAATGACTGGACAACAGTTACAGGCACAAAGTTTAGATTCCTATCTGAACAGCCTCTGCAATTCCTGGAACATATTTAGGCTCAGGACCACCAGTGTTAAAGACCCAGGCTTCTTTCTCTCTTGACAGAGCAGGAGACATACTGTGTAGTGAGAAGCTGTGCAACTGCAGTATAGAACTGATAAAGATGCATTAATTGTCAAATACTGTACACCTTGCAGAATTTTCATCCTCACCATGGGGCTAATGGGCACACAGATCTTGCTGTTTGGATCATAAGGCAATGGGGGTTTTTTGTTGGACTTTGAACAATTTTCTTTGTATTCACTGAGATTCAATGGTACTCTCTTTATACTGGACAACAGGAATCACTCTGTCATCCCTCCTACCAAAAAGAAAGAAAAACCACTTGACCTATTTATAAATGTCTGCTTGTTCCAAATGCTGAGATTGCTTCTGGGATCAGGTGTTGGTCATGGGGTTGAAGGCCTTGGAGATTTGCCTTGGTGAAAGGACAACGTGTTCTTTTCCACCAAAACCCTGAGAGCTGCAAAGGCAGCGAAGATGTCACCTCCACCCCACTCCATGGTGAGAAAGATCACACTGTACCTTTCCCATGCAGCCAGGGGTAGCAATCCCAACTGGATAACGACTCAAAAAGTAAATTAAAATCTCCACAATTAACTATACTGTGATGTCTGTGTGCCTCAATGTGCCCACATCAACATGGTTCCATGACAAAGAGAAAAGGCTCAAAAGCTGTGCTTCAGGACAGAAAATACCACTGCTGTTGAACTGTGTTATTGTTGAAGCCCCTTTAGTTGCTCTTAAGTTCCATACAAAGAAGGTGTGATATTGTGATTACATGACTAACCTGTCTAAATGTTTTTCACCTAAAATTTCAATCTTTGAGAAATATTCAATAGTCCTTGAGCTATTTAATGGAAAATATTTCATAATAGTATGTATAGCTTGTTGGTGAGTGACATAACACAATGTAATCTATGGAAAAAACAGCATTCTTCAATACTAATCATTGAAATTACTTTTACTATGAACACTTTTTCATTAATTGAAAAAATGTTGTAAGAGAACAGAGTTCAGTTGTCACTTCAAAGTTTCTAAATGCAGGGAGAATTAATTTTACCTAAGAAACCCAAAGCAGTGACTTCCAGAAGTCTTACAGAAGATTTTTACCAAGGCTTTGCATTATAATAAACTGTCTATGATAATATGCAAAAAAAATCCTTTTGAGACAGCATGCTGAAAGCAGCAGCTGTCAGGAACTGTAAGTGATAACTCACCCCTCTACTACTGGTACCCAAGAGGCAAGAAATTGGATATTTAACGTGGCCAGCTAGCTTCAATATCCCCACCAGTATTTCTTTTGTCAAAATGATCTGATAACAGCGAAGATTCATACTTTAAGCTAAGTTAGGTGCTTCATCTCTCAGCAAATTCAGTGCAGAATGACAGATTCTGCTGAAGAAGGATTTGAAGGACCAAAGCTACAGACCTCCTCTCTCTGTGTACTCTCTACAGAGCTTAGTTGCACTGTAATAGTCATGTAGGTTGGAAATTGTCAGTCAGATCTTTCCTCCACCTCAAAAAACCTAAAATCACAGACATATTTCTGATTGGAAAGACAAAGGATACCAGCTAAGGTTAGCATTTCTTCCAAGCACTATATCAGATACTCCTAATGTCATTCTAAAGTTTGTGAAATAGGGGAACATATCAGACTATTACACATGCATTAACACCTACACATATCTAAAAATAACTTCTAAAAAGACCTTCATATGTCAGATTTTCAATAAACAAAGTATTTAATTTAACACAATGGAATTTACCTTATGTTTTCTTTTTAACTTTAGTCACTGAAATGCAAATTAAATTTTAGGCAGCTTCTTTGTCTGCCCATTACCTTCCCAACCTCCTTTAATATTTTTATGTTCACTGGTTCTAAGATTTCTTTCTTGTTCTTTTTTTTTTTATATATAATCCAGGACGCAATTACTTTCTCAGCTGATACTGCAACTCTCTGAAGAGAGCAATCCTTCTTCATAAGTCTGGCTGAGGCCAAAAATAGCTCTGTCAGTTTCTGACAGGCTGAACTTAGCCAAGTGAAATGTTTTAACATTTTATCAACTTAATGAACAGTCTTATTTATAATGTGGACAACTTCACTGTCATTGTATGCAGACTACTGAATAGATTGTGGAACGCATTTGTTTGGGGAATGCTGAATATAATAGAAAATAAAATTTTTGAAATGCAGTTGTCTTATACACTTAAACAATTTAAAGATTAAATATTGTTTGTCCATTTGAAATAAAAGCATGGCTTAATGGTAATATCTATAACTGTAAACATACCTGAAGAAAGGAATCTCACAAGGACAAATAACTAACCGCCAAATCATGAAAATTTGTAATATGCAAAAATTACCACTATAAAATTCTATAACCAGTTTAAATATTACTATTAATGTAACATTGGAAATTAATATGTAGACTAAATATCTGCAGATACTTTTAGTACTTTATAGTAGAGTGAGAATGTTAAAAGTAAGAAGTCTAACAGAAAAAAAAGTGTGGGTTAACAATTGCTTACCCTCTTTTCTGCTACCTCATCCTCTCCTGTAGACTCTTTGCCATCATGTTCATCTCTCAGGGTTGGCATATGCTTTTTGTGTGCTGGCTCTCTGTTTAAAGTTGTATATCCTATGTGTTCATAAATTGGATTTATTGTCATCTTGGAAATGTATTCAGCTGCCTTCGTTTCAATATAAAGAGTAATCAATCCATCTGTCACCAGGTCATGGATGGACTCAAAACGTTTCTCCCCAACAAAGTGTTTTCCATCGTAGTAGAGTCTGAAGTTTCTGGTTTGACTTCCAAATCTGCCTCAATGAAATGGGAAAGTGTTTTTTTTTAAAGAACAGTAAGCAGAATAAATAAGAGTAAGCAAGCCTTTGCAAACAATTAAAAACACTTTATCACTTATAGCTGTGACTATGGTCTATGTCTGGTCCAGTCGAGTGGAGAACCACTACTTAGCACAGATAGGAAGAAGAAATAAACAACAACTGCAGATAGATAGCCAAAACAGTGACTGTCCCAGAAGGAGCTGTTTGTTCTCTTTTTCGTTTAGCCTCTCCATTATCCCATGGAAAAAGTGAAAAATTACTTCACACTCTTTTTTGGGATTTTTTTAGTACATTACTACTACATCACCATAGTCAATTTGCTTGGCTCTGATATGAAGAGTTCTCATAATAGAGTCCTCTATTACAGTTGATCAATATGGAGTTTTGATGCCGTCTCAGACCTCTGCGCCCCTGCTTGCTTGCAGGAAGAGGCCGTTCAGGGTTCAGCTGAGCTTCAGTGCCAACAATTACACTGAGGCAGAACTGCTGCCAGAACCAGAGTAGCACAGGACAAAATGGCACAAGGGCAAGCATTCTTTATTCCTGGCCAAAGGCCCAGGACTAACTCTTCAATCTTTGTACAAAAGTCCTTCTGTGTTATGCTTGTTAAGTCCCAAGCTTCAAGCAAACCTTTGTAATATACAGGATATATAACATGAAAGCTATCCAACGCTGGCCATTCTGCATCAGGGTGGAATAGGATTTAGATACAGGCTCTTAGCAACCATAAGAATGCCAATTTTACCTGAATGGTAGCACATTTTCACAAACTGTACATAGAATCTGCAACAATTTTCTGCCTCCGAGCAGTCTAAACATGTGAAAACACACTGGTGTTTGCACTTGGCAACAACCAACACACTTCCTGAGGAGAAGATGGAGGCAAGAAGCTGCTTTCACAGCTCACTCCAATGCTGTTCCTTGGTCAGACAGCAGCAAGGGTACTGGGCGCCCTTACAAGGTCAGATCTGCCAAATAAGTATTAAAAACTAAATTTGAAAGGATGGATTGCTTTCACTTTACAATCAAATGCTTCACAGGAGATGTTAAGAAACACAGTAAACACTGGTACTTTGCTGAAGTGCCTCCTCTTCTTATGGGGCCTTGCCAAACAGCAGAAGGTATAATTAATTTTAGACCTTGCCCCAGGTAAAACACTGCACTCTTCTTGAAAATGTGGGCAAAAATACATGGTTCTGGGATCTTCATTTTTTTCTGTGTTCTAAATCAAAATGCCAAACTTTCCCATTCCCCTATCAATAGTCTGACAGTGACAGCAATTTCAGAAGCTGTTATTTCTATGTAAGACTCATATATGAGGGGGCCCTCAGGAAACTGCATCCTGCTCAATAAGGAAAGAGATTACGATGTGTAGGAACTACGTGGGCATTTTACTACAAATTAGTAGTTATTTCCATGCACATTTTTATGCCACATAGACTAGAAGTTCATTGAATCAAACTGAAATGGAAGAAATTACAAAATGACATAAGGAAATAAATTTTTACTTGATCCTAATTTCATCACAAGATGCAGTTCTGAATAAATACAAGTAATTTAGAAAGCAGAAAGATAATGTCATAAGTTACAGCAGAATGGGTAGCTGTGTTCAGGCTCACTCTTCAGGGCATCTTTATACTCAACACAGTGTATGGCAAACAAGCTTTGACCGCGAGACGTCCTCCTTGTATACCCTTGACTGTCAGAGAAGTCAACATGAGCCAAGAGTGCTCAGCACTTCGCAGTGCCAAAATGGGCAACCTTCACTGTCATCTGCTCAAGTCAGTGGGAATAATGCACATTGTGCACATACAAGCACCTTGATGTTAAACTTCATGGGGAGAACCAAATAAGTTTGAAGGTGAAGAATAATGGGCCTTAAATGACAATATACATTAGAATTATTTTTATTTAAAAGATGCAGGTGAACTGCTGCTCTAATCAGTAACATCTGCTCTGACAATACCTAGAGCAGAGTTTTAAAGAAGCTGACGGTCACTTTCTGCTCTCAGCTTTCTAGAAGAAAAAGTATTACACTAATCTTATCAAGAGAAGATAAGGCACAAAAAACCATCTCACAGCCTATTACTAAGTGTGCATGGTGACTTGATTTTAGCAACACCCCTTGAAGTCTAAAACTAGTTCTGAAGAACAAGACAACCAAATACAGAGAACAAACCTAAGTTCTTAGAGGGTTAGTCCTCTTTCCATCGGGGTCAGAAGGGACGTGCTCCTAACCCAGGTATGTTTTACTAAGCAGCCACTATGTTATGTTCAGACTGCTGCATATAAAGTGTGTCTTTGAGAGATACTATAAGGAGTATAAGGAATAGGATTTTCAAGAGATGAATTGTTTGCCTTTATCTAATTTCCCATTTGTTCTAAACCAAACTTTTTACTCTTTTTTTTTCTTATTGGATACATTGTGGAGAAGCATACTGTTTTTCAAATAGAATCCTATCAGCAGCAAGGAGATAAACCCCCCCAAATCCCCACCAATCAATGAAACAATCTCTTACAAAAACTGTATCGTCAATAGTGTGTCTCAAAATCCTGTTTTATTTCTTCAAAATTAATTTCAATTTTTTCCTGACCACATAATCACACTTTTTATCAAATTACAATATCAAAAAAAATATACATGTTCACTTGAAAATTGTTAATTAAAATTTAATCTTCAGTCCCTTCAGTCTTACTTAAAACTATGGTTTAAATTTTTCCATTACCAAGACTATTTCCTTATGTTTACTTTCTATAACATTCCTGAAGTCCTGTTAATTATACATCACCGTGGCAACTAAGTAGAATCAAGATTTGATATTTCAACTTCCTGATGGTCTCTTCCTAGAGACAAGCACTAGTACCAGCTGGCTTTTGTTTAAGAAGTAGAAAGCAGGACACAGATAAAGTATGTTCTCTTTTGGTTTAAACAGGGGAGCATTAGACGTTTTTCCAAGAAAAAGAAAAAGGCCTCTGACATGTCAAACAGTCTCATTGTGTCCACTGTGCATTTGTTTGCAAGCAGCAGGACTACAGATAAAAGACTTTTTTTATTCCAAGTTGTCTGAAAAGCAATCACTTTGTCTAGTTCCTTTGGTTGCCAGTGGGGCAGAGTGGATAACAACGTGGGAAAATGTATTAAACGGTAGAGCAAATGTGGCCACTAATAAAGGAGTGAGGAGTTGAATTAGGTATCATACCCTGAGAGAGACAGGCTTCAGAATCCGCCACCTACCCTGGATGCAGCATTCACTGAAGAAACAAAAGGAAGAAGCGAGGGACCGAGAGCCCGGATATACTTTCTTACCATCTGAGAGGATGGATTTTACAGCCCACATACGGAATTGTACAGTAGCTATTCACCACTTTCACGGGCTATTTTATGATGAGAAGACTTTCTAGACAAACGCGTTATTTAGAATGTGTAGCTGCAACCAGACCACAAAGTTAATGCCCCTCAGGACTACTCGTGTCTTCCTTGGTTTCAAGCAACTTCATACACTGAACTGGGAAATGGTAAGTCTGAGCCTAAAGGTCACTTGGACTTAATCTTCCCTTGCAGAAAGTGTGTCTTAATGTGCTTTGTGGCCAGAAGGTAGAAGTCTTACTTAAAATCAGGTGCCAGAACTTCAGTTCTAACTTCTGAAAACTCTCAACCAACACTTATGACTAGAGACTTGACACTCCATAAAAAGCCACAGGAATATAAGCAATCGTGCAATTAGGAATGCCTCCTAATCACGCTGTGTTCTTGGGAATGAAAACAAATTATTCCACAGATCCTCTTTTGGCCCATTTCCTTGTCAAACAAACATAAGCCTTGCATGCAGCCAACACCTCTACACAGTTATCGCTGAAGGTCTCCAACTCCTGAGAGCAGCTCATTTTCTATTTTTTTTTAATTATTTATTGGCAACGACATTTCTGAGGATGGCCAGGAATGAGGAATTATGGAACTTGCCAACTTTCCAGAGTACCTGCCTGACAAATAACACAGTTTTCAAAACCTTAGCAGTATTTTACAAGAACACAATATGTATAAATGAAATCAAATGCACTAGGGACTGAAAGTAAAGGTGCATTTTACACAAGTGGGGACAAAATTCCTCACTGTCTGATATGGCTGGGAAGGGTGGCAGAGTACAGTCACTATGGATAGTTTTCCAGTGCCATTTGGAACGGCAGCACTGGTTGGCTCACTGTTGCTTATGAGCATGAATAAAGTATAAAGTTATCCCTAATGCCTGGTAAGACCCATGCACTGGCTCAGTGCATGACACTTTAGTTCAGCGTGGGAAATGTATGACATCCCTCAGAACAGCAAACAAATCCCAGACCTGGAACTGCAATATCCCATGCCAATGCAGACAAACCCTCAACTCCCTCTGTCTAATTGGGATCCAGTAAAAAAATTAGAGCTTGTGCTGTGCCATTGACAACAGCTTCCCAGCAGTGTCTCTCAACTGAGAGACTTTTACCTGCATCACTGCTCAGACTTCCTTGTCCAAGTAGAAAAACAATACTGTGCAGATAGTGTGCTACAAACACCAGGCAGTGAGGACCAGAGCAATGGCACTTCCCTGTGGATCATAAGCACTGTCAGGGACAAACCAACTGCTCTAGGGCATTAGTAGTAGGTAACAGCTGCTGAAAACAATAAAGACAAAGTGTTATCAGCCCTTAGTACCCGTAACGGAGTGTTTCACCAAAAAAAATCTAACAAAATAAGAAATGTATTATTTTGTCTCGCTGTCTTATTTTACTATTCACAGCTGATTTTCACCATATCAAACTCTGAACAAATGTCAGCTGATCAAGGAGTATGTATGTTATTAATATGCAGTCAGATCACTTAATACTTAAGATAACTGCTACCGTTCTTGATCAGTGATAAGCATTTGAAAATAACCTGTTTGCTTTGAACAGATGCATTACCTCTCCTTAGTACTGTGCTTACATGCCCTATTCCATTTAGACTTGATATAAATTGCTGGGATTGATTTGATGATTGTATCAGAATCAATATCAGTGTTTTGGGCAATGTTTTACTAGCTTTTCTACCTGATGAAAGTTCTGTACTTCCTGCAAAAAGACTCACTGTGGTTAGAGGTTGAGACACATTTGAATTCTATATACACATGGGAACCTATTAAAAAGCCTGATATCTTCTCTTTAATTGAAAGTATTAGGAAACCTATGCCAAATTGTCTGGAATAAATACCTTCAGGAACCATTACTAGCAGGAATGTTAGTAAACTTTCACAGTTTCATATTAAGTAAATACTTAGACATCTTTACCAACCTTTTTTAAGAAATGTTATTCAAGAGTTAATTTTACAATGTGACTTCATGCTTCTAAGAGCTTTCGTACTACTTTAAAATAGAACTGTGTTTCAGTTCTTCTAAATTAAGGTATCAGCCCTCACCAGTGTCTGCTCAGTGAACTTCAAAATGTGCATGCAAATTTTACTCTGTGTATAAAGTTTTCATTTTAGGTCATATATGATACTGTTTTTCTGGTATATTTAGAAGTAGAACAACATTGGAAATGCAGTGGAAATTCCACTGCAACTGTGTACTATGGAGAGAAAACTGCCACAGTATAATGCTCAAACATGTTCATTTTTATTATTTCACTTAGAGTACCTTTTCTTACAAGTGCTTAAGTTCACAGAGACACAGAATGGTTTGGGTTGGACCTTTAAAGGTCATCTAGTCCAATACCCCTACAATAAGGAGTGACATCTTAACCTAGACAAGGATGCTCAGAGCACCATACAATGAACGTTTCCGGGGATGGGGCATCTACCACCTCTCTGGGCAATCTGTTCCAGCGTTTCACCAACCTCATAATAAAAAATTTCCTTTTTTATATCTACTTTAAATCTTCCCTCTTTTAGTTTAGAAGTTACACATGACTGTCATATTTCTGTTTTGCTTCTATAGACTTTCTCACACTAAAAGCAACTTCCTCTTAATTTATATTCCTAAAACAATATGCATATTTTAATTCAGTATAGCAAGGAAGCCTGAGCATAAGACATCAAGTCAAAACTCAAAGAAATGTCTTTATCATAAAATAGTTTTGCAAGTTCAAAAAGAGATTTTGGAGAGCAGAGTGGAGAAACATTGGTTTTGTTGTTGTTCCTGTATTTTTTTATTTTTTTTTTAATAATGTACATGGCAGATTGCTGTTCAAGGTCTCAAAAAAAAAAATCCCTTAGATTAAAAATAACCACAGTAAGATTTCTGTTCCAGAGAGATTTTGTCAAATAAGATTTGCCTTAAGCCACCGTTAATTTCAACCTTATAGTGCAGGTTTACTTAACTTACTTAAAGCTATTACAGCATTTGCTACTCACTTAGCTAGTTCACTCAGTGTTCTATCTCTGATCTTCTGATACTCATTCATTACATTTTTGCAAACAGTGAGATTCACCAATATACTCATCCTGCTCTCTAAAATGGTTTCTCCTCAAAGCTGCATTCCTTAACAATAAACAAGAATAATAATGTAAAATGAAATGGTTCTTGCATATATAACGTGCACTATTAGAATTTTTGGGGCTACTAACAGTTCATCAGTGAAGACTGATAACTTTTTTACTATTATATTCTGTTTTTCTAGAATACAATTTCTTCCTTTGTGCAAGTGCAAGCAATAGCTAGGGCAGATGTCAATTTATTACTGAAATTGTTAGAGTTCATTTACTCATCTCAAGATATAAAAGAAAAAAATTAGCTTGATTCTCTTCCTAGCACCTATCAAATCAGGAGGAACCATAATTACATCAGCGGAGCTACACCAAGCATAAAGGAGGGAGAAGGAAGAGGAAAACTGGGCCAGATAACATTTATTGCTGTCAGTTGGTTTAGTGTTTGAATAATTCATAGATGTTTTGATGAAAACAATTATGAGATTAAACAACAATAGAAGGCTATTGTGTGTTGTCTTGAAAACATGTTTATAAAGCATCCATAGTATCTAGAGCTGAAGGACTTTTCTGCTTATTAATGAAGCATGGGAATCAAGGTGTTTCTCCAAATACAAAAATTTATAAATATGTATTCCAAAAACATGCAAAAGAAGAGGCCAATCAAAAGGACTAACTAGCATTTTCTAAAGAGAGTAGAGAAAAAGAGGCATTCCAGTAGAACCTGCAGGAGACAGAAATGATGTGCATGCTTTTGACAGGGAGGAGAGTGCAGTGTATGCCATGTACTTGTATACATGATCTAATTATCAACTGGTTGTACCACAATTTGACCTTTTACTATTCCAACTCCAGCAGTGCCTAGAAGCTTCAATCCTGGCAGACATTATACACCATAAAAATAGCACAGTACAACACAGATTCCTGCTCAGGAACTGTGACTGGGGGTAGTCTGAGACATGAGCTACCGCTTTCAGTCTGTCTGGCCCATTTTTAAGAGGATCCTAGAGTTTTGTCCTGAGCAGGCACGTGAGACAACAGAGGAGAGAAAACATCCTCTCTGAGGGAGAAATGAGGCATGCAAAACTTAATAGCCCTATGGCAAGTCATATGTGAAGCCAAGAAGTGAGCCCAGATCTTCTGAGCTCCACCCCAGTACCTCACCACAAGCCCAATGCCTCCACTGTGCAACAGACTACAGTAGATCTTTGTGGTGTAGAAGGAGCTACAGTCAGGGTGAAGGTCACGGCATAAAATGAACATGAGCTACGTGCACTGAGCACAGACATGCCTTGGACAAGTTCTACCAAAAAAGTTCACAGCACCACCAAAGCAGAGAATATTCCTCTGAGAAGTGCTGAACTTACACAAGCAGGAGAAAGACTGCAGCAAACTGAATTGCCAAAGAAAAATTAGACACTTTAGCCAAAAGAAAACAGAGCTGACAACAACAACAGATGGGAAGAGGAGGGAAGGAGAACAGGAACACAGCAAGAAGACGTGAACCATAAGGAAAAAAGCATTCTAATCTGTGGGAGGACCTAGGTAGCCAGTTAATTACTCATTAAAGTTAGTAGCTATTTATTATTATTATAAATACTTAAGTGAAGCCATCCTGGTAGGGCCCAGGTGCACTTACATAAGGCAGATGACATGCTGGACACCTCTGCTGTTTACTGGTAGCTGAACCTTGCTATTGACAAACCAACAGAGTATATTATTTAGTGTGAAATTTTATATAGGGAAATAAACTTTTTACATGGACGATCATGTAAATAAATAGAGGGCCCATTGTTTTTACTTGAGAGCAGAAAAGTAAGCTCCAAAATTTATCAGAGCATTTTCCCCTGGGTTTTTCAGCTAGCAACCAAGGAATATTGTACGAATATTTTAGAAAGGTTTCTAGAAACTGAATTCAGCCCTTGCTACTGCCAATCACTGCATTTGCAAATCAGGTAAAAAAATATACAGAAAGATATGCAAAGTTTAGTCTTTAAAATGGTCTTTATAATTTTTTTCCTACCAATTAGCATAATGTCAGAATACTGTTACCATGGTAAAGCGGAGGCATGCAGTTAGCTACTGTTTTGCTGAGCTCCTTCTGACTACTTATAGATCAGCTGTGGATTCAGGATAAACTAGACCAAATTTTGATACATTGATAATTCAAGAAATGCAACTCGGCTATTATCATGTAGAAAGTAGTTCCAAATATTTCTTTTTTCCCCGATTGCTCTCCCATGTCCCAGTCTGTACAAAAAGGCTTTTCAGCAGAATGCAGATGCAGAGTTCTAACCTCTGAACTGGAGAAGCCCTTTGCAGATGTTGAATTTACACGCGTAAGTAATCCCACAGCCATTAACGCACGCTGTGGAACAGCACTACACACCTGTCCCAGAAGAGCCCACTAAAAATAAACAGCATCCGGCTACCAAAGCAGTTGTCCTCTGAAATTCAAAAGGTTCATGTCCCGCATTATGTTCTAATAGCCCACCAATTAGGCCTCCTTTTAAAATGCTAGTGGGTAGTTTCTTAACACAATTTCATAATTTAGGGAGAGGAAACATGTATGAATTTCTTGCACAATACATGTAGTTGGTTGACTAAAATAAAAATTACTAATTTTTACATTTATTTCACCTCAAGAATTCTTTCCTGGTGCAACATAATCTTGAATGTGCCCTAACCCCTGAACAGAAAGAAAACATGACTCATAATCACGGCTCACATTATTACCTTTCTTTAAAACCATGCTGCAGAACCTTATTTCGATTTGTTCTCAGTATCACAACAATAGAATCTGCAGGAAGGGAAACCATGGTAACCAATTAAATGTGCTACAGCAGATATCTGCGCAAAAGAACATGCAGTACCATCACACTTCAACGCCTACCCACTAGTACAATCTCTAACCATTTCCTCTTTATCCTCAACCTAATTATTAAACAAAATCTCCACCACAAAAGGCTATATTGCAAACCACATCTTATTGTGACTGCTATTTGCTGTAAGTCCTAACATTAAACAATTTCTTTTGCCAAATTTAAAATTTAAAAGCAGACCTAATAGCTTCAGAAGTCAATAATCTGTTTGGAACATTGAATTAAAATTACAATGCATTTTATATATTTTTATTGTAACAGAGACTTGCAGATACGTATCTACGATACGATCATCTACGAAAATTTTTCATGCTACTAATTTTTCTTAACCCTCAGGATTGGAAAACATTTTCAGTGGCATTCTTTGATTAATTAATTAGTAAACACTGGTGAATGCATCCATGATTAAGTACAGGCATTAAAGATAGTAGGGTGCTGATTTGTTGCTCTCATTTATGTTTATGCGTCATTCTCTTTATCTGGTGTCAGAGCTGATACAATTTTACAGGCCTTCTTAGGTTCTGAACATCAATTTTGTTTAAAAGACAGCTCTGAATATTTAGTCAAACTTATACACTTAAAACAACATTTAAATTATAATCTTCTTTTTCTTTAAGAACATACTTTTACCTCTGTTACAAATTCTGAGGAATTTGTTTTCTGAACTCACCCTCTTTTGTCTCAAATTTAGATTTAAAAGGTAGTCTGCCTTGAAAAAAATTAATTGCACAATAATGGATGAAAGTAGACAAAAATAGCTCATAAGAATATGATCAAAATGCAGCTTCTTATATAAGTGGAAAGCAGATTTTACAGAAACTCAACAGCAACTTTAAAAACTGAAAGGTTTTTTTTTGGTTAAGAGTCACTTTCCCTATCTTATTGAAGAAAAAAATATTAAAAATCTTCACTTTGAACTCAGTTAACTATTCCAGAGCATTGCAGTAAGGATATTTGACTGCCTCACTTAAGTCTGCAAAAATATTATTTTTTCCTGTCCTATATTTGGCCATTTAAGCAGTGCTAGGCTATGCCCGTAGCTATTGCTACAGCTCAGGAACAAGATCTTTAAAGCTACTAAAGCCAGTTCTATAAAAGCACCACAGCCTAATGCTTCAAAAATGGTCAGTGCACAGTGGTCAAAAATTAATTTAAAAAGGTTTAGAGAACAAAGAACTAAAAAACACCGTGGCCCACTTAATCTTGAACAGGATGTGCAGTCCTGGCTGGTATGAACACACCTTTGAGATTTTAGACGTCAGCTACAATAGCTGGTGGAATCAAATTCAAAGTGTTCCACAACGATTTGAGGAGTTGTCTGACTTGGGTCCTCGGGATAAAGAATGAAAAGCTGGCTCTTTTCCATTGTAGGAAAGATGACTGGAAATATTTCATTACAGAGACATCATACTTTGCCACAGAAAGGGATATGATCCTGTTTCACTAAACAGCTCTTCA
Organism: Lophotriccus pileatus; assembly: GCA_035583135.1. NCBI lineage: Eukaryota > Metazoa > Chordata > Aves > Passeriformes > Tyrannidae > Lophotriccus > Lophotriccus pileatus. Next base: position 21,776,425 of record JAWWES010000171.1, read on the forward strand.
GAACGGGATGCACTGGGTTTTTCAGGATTCCCAGGCATGCTGACACAAACACAGGAAGAAGACATCTGCCAGAGCTGGACGTGCTGAGCTGTCTGTATCACCGAATTACTTCCCTCCCCAGCAGAAGAACCGCTAACTACAAGACAGGAAGCAAACCTGTCTCAGTCTCAGCATCAGCTGCTCCTACCCAAAGGTACCACAAGACCTTTATATCTTGATGAACTGGCATTTTATGATGTGACCACACTTCATAGGCAGTTTTCAATTTGCCCTTATCAGAATCGACAGACTGTCAAAGACCAACAAATCAGGCAGCAAACACAGTGAGAGAGAGATTGAATGGATACACAGAAATACAGAGGGAACCAAGTGTTTATGCCAAGAGTCAGTGAGTACCCTCAAGAATCTAAATTTTCATAACTTTTTTTCATTTTTTTTCCAAAACATGCCTGAAAAACAATCAGAACACATGGATATTTAATTTCATGTTTTGTCATTATGCTATTTGTTGCAGAATTAGAGAACTCCTAAAGAATTTCTGGCTTAACTTCAAAAAATTCCATGAAACTTGTTCTGTGTCTGTTTCCTTATATAAAACTAACAGCTGACCAAGTTTTCTTTCCTCCCACACCTTCTAAAGGGTAAAACAGAGGTAAAGAAGGAAAAGCAAAAATCATATCAAAGTGATCTTAAAATTAACGTTACTGTTTGAAGGACAGAGGGGCACTTAAACCTAGTATGAAAATATCAAATTGATTCACACAGCTAGAAGAGAAAGGATGAAATCAGAGACCCTGAACTCAATCAAAGTCTTCTGTTGAACTTGGAAAGGTTTTGCTCATACATACCACCCTACTGACAAGATCCATTTTTGGATCTTCTTAATGATCTTCTTAAATTCCTACTGGGATTATATATATCGCAGATGGGGCTACCTTCGCTGTCTGGCAGTGTAGTGACACAAACACAAATGACAGTCTCAAAAAATGCCATAAATTACAGGTAAAATTACATAAACTCATGATGGCAATGACAACAAACTTCTCATAGTTAGGATGAACAGACTGCAGAAAGGACCTAGTCTTAAAGAGGCTACAATGTCAGCAACGCAGTCAGTGGGCACATTGGCTAATGGGTATATTCTGCATATATAATTCCAGGGAGAGGAAAAACAGAAACTGAGCAAAACTCTCCCTCCAGTCAATGGAAACACAGACTCCTGCTACGCTTTCTAGCAGAGGACAGAAGAAATCCTAGTGGTAAAATTCCCATGTGTGGAAGACATGGCACTGCAGTTCACAGAGCTCCTAAGGTATGAGAGTAAAGACCCTCATTCATACACTTTGAAGGCCAACAGCAAGATAACAGAGCATTACCTGCTGTAGGATGGAAACCCGCCACCTAGACCCACTGCCCTTAATACACAAGTCATTCAGGTAGCACTTAAACATAATGAAATGGCTGCAAGATGCCTCAGTTTCAGATTCTGACGTGTTTTGCCAAATGCTGAATTTCCTCAAAATAAATCAGTGATAACACCTTTGCTACCATTTGAAACCTTTTCCCAAACTGATCACCAACAGCTATCCATTCTTTTTTCTACTGGGTATAAAGATTTATTTTATTGCTTTCAAAGTCTCCAGTTGCTTTCAGAGATACCATCAAACTTAGAAAAAAAGCCATTTTTTGACTTGCTGGACTGGAGGCGCATTTGAAAAACAAGCTGTAGCAATACATGCTACAAGGTGCTCAGCAGCTTTGTCTTTGACAGTCTATAGACCCTGTGCCTTCTGCACCTTCAGAAGCAAGGGGCAGGAGCTCTGTCTTCAAGCCAGGTGTTACAACAACTGTCTTCTTTTTAGTTTTCAAGAGCAGAAAAGATAAAATTGAGTATGGCTTTAATAAGAAACACCAAATTTACACTGTTAATGCAATACAGTGTGAGTGTCAATAATGTTTCTCTTTGGAATCTTATTAATACAGAAACAAATATCTCATTAAAATATACTTTTTTCCCCCCATAAAGGAAAGTAATTCATCACAATATATTCTTTCAAGATATCATTATTTTAATTAAACTTTTATTTTACCCATATAAAACTTTTAGTAACTGTATCCTCTCCTTCAATGTTTTACTGTCCCACTTCGATTTAAAACATTGCTAATTATCCCATTTGAGTACTTAGGTGTGTAGCACGGGCCAAAATAACCTCCATTTTCTTAAAAGTAGTGAAACTACTTGAAAACCTACGACTATTCTTATTTGAGCTCTTATTTCAGTTTTTTTCCTATCTGATCCACTGGCCAGAATTCTGCAGAATGAGGAAGTGGATCTGCAAACCTTGTTAGCTAGCAGGTGTTCAGACAAAAAACCACTCCTGATTTATTGCCATCCCACAGAGGGAGAACTAAGTGCTCCTCAGCAACAGCTAGCCAGCCAGTAACCCACACGGTAGACTAGTCAGGGGAACTCACACAATGCCTTTTATTTCTTGACCACCTGCTCTCCCAACATCTGCATGGGGTCACATCTGTAACATAGTGGGAGAAGGGCAAAATGAAGCACCACCAGCAAGACCACAATCGCTGTTATCCTGATGGTGCAAACAATAAGGAATGTCAGCACTTCAGAAAGGGTGAGGGAAATTCAAAGATACCAAATCTGTAATTAGGCTAAAAAAGTACCATGATTTAAAAAAAAAAAGTAAAACAATTACAAGTTTAAGATCTGAGGTCAACAACACAGTAAAGTCTTCTGAATATTTTATAAATTTAAAAATTAATTATTAATTACTGACCTTAAGGCCAAAGTATAGGTTCCAGGTTGCCTTTGGCTTTCACGAATGAGATAGCTTCCCTCTGCAACACTTAATAATTGGTCAGCTTCCTCCCTTGAGATCATCCCATGGAATCTAAGGAACAAAAATTTTTTTGAAACACATGCCTTTTCTGTTTTAAATCACCTTTTGCTCTTCTTTTAAAAAGCACAGGCCACAGTGATTAAAAAAAGAAACAAACGTTACAGTGATTGATTTGCAGGAATCTACAGCTTAAATTCATCTCCCTTTCTGCCTCTATTTGAAGTCACTTTAAATGGTTTAGAAAGGCTTCTAGGAAACAATATCTATGAAACAACTATATTGCTTTTTAAATCTGCACCTATCAATTTAATATGTAGAAATAAATCCATTCTCTCCTGCTGGCTTCACATGTTTTGTGCCAGTGGCATGCAATCAAACACTTTGAAGCATTCAAGGATATCATATGCAATCCCCAAGATTTTAGCAAGTTGCCATAATCTCAGTAATTACTACTAATAATTACCTAGCAACACTACACATCTTTTACCAAAATAAACCTAAGTAAGGTCTGCTTTGTTTCTCCACACTAAATCTAACCATCTTTGCTGCAGCAACCTAAAACAGAAGACATATACAGACTGTGCATATATTGCATTTGTGATCCAAATATTTCTTTTCCTACACAGAAACACCTTTTTGCAAAGCCAGCTGGAGGGGGAGGTAGAAAAAGACAATCCTTTGGAAGTACAGAAACACATGTATGTTTTTCTCACTTAAAATAGCACTCAGTGATATCCGTATCCATCAGAAACTGCAGCTGTAATTTTAGGCGGACAAAAGCGATGGTACTGCAATAATAATCTGATGGTGAGCAAAGACACACTGCTGTAAAACACACAGAAGAAACACAGGGCATAGAGTAAACACTTGCCACCTTCTGTAACTAGTATCAACCCACATGTCCAGATAACCCACTTTTAGAGGTGTATGTTACTTACTCTCTTCCATAATATTTGGGTCTGTTCTCCACCTAGAAGAAACAACAGAAATTGTAATGTTTCATAACAAGAGAACCTATACAGTAAGCATACTGTCCACAATATATTATTAAAAATAGAAAGGGATATAATGTGAAAGGATAGACAAAAATCATCTACTATCCAGAGTTTCTCCTGTGATTAGAACATAGGGAAACCATAGGTAGGCCTTCAGGAAACACTACACTTCTGAATGGCCTAGAGTGAGACAGGATGAGCCACTTGGAACATGTCATCCTCAGGACTCCACATATACAAACTGATGACGTTGAATATTGCTTGTACAAACTGCCAAAAGGGGCAACAAATTTGAATTTCATGCATGTAAGTGCACAGTATTGTTGAGTGCAATAAGAGAGTGAAACATCTATAAAATGCTTAAATTTATAGGTTACCTTCCATCACAGAGCTGCTGGTGCCACTGCTGACAGAAATAAAGCCACTACCATATCCTCCCACAGTGAGGCCAAATGGTTAAATAAAGTGCCTAAATTAAAGTGAATTAAAGCGATCAAGTGCCCAAGCCTTGTACTTCTCACCTTCATTAAACTGTGTGATCTGTAGTATCAACTAAAAGATCTCAGCAACACGTACGCATGTGTTATGTTGTGTAACTCCAACCTGACTGTGCTCTACAGACCATACTGCATAAATGCACACAAAATGCAAGGGTGTCAGATTGCAATTTGCCTGATAATTATTTTAGATGAAATAATGCATCTGAATTTTTCTAGGAAGTTTAGAGCTAAGTGAGGAATGGCAGACATCCCAGAAATCAGCTCAATAATCTAAACCACCAGATTATCCTTTCCTGTTAAATTTAAAGGAGGAAACTCTTCGGGGAGTAAAATTCAAGCTATAAAACCTGAGCTACAAAAGTATAAAACAATTCATCTGTACTGAAACACAAAATAAAGTAAACTGCCACTTCACTTTCTTTTTTCTATCTTTTCAACAAAAAGCCTATTATCATTTTTTGCCAGTTATTTCAGTGGAGTATAAAGATTTCAGATGTCCAAAACAACAAAAACCAACATACATCCTGATGTACAGTCTAATAACAATTCTTCCACGTTCCCAGCAAATAAAAAGCTATTGTGATGGTTCATCACTTTTGAAAAAAACATTCCACCACTGGAAATATTTATCTTGTTCTAAAAGATTTCCTTTTCCTTTATAACAACAAACAAGGGTTGACTGGTGTGATAATTGTTTTCGAAGGGCCTGAAGAGACTTAATAATTTCAAAAAAGAAGAAAGGTCTTAAATATTTTTTGTTAGATGTAGGCTATTTCTTCAATAAGAAGATAGCAGTATGAACAGAGAAAAAGTGAAAGCATTTTACTGTCGCTATTATAGAAACTTGCAACATTTCCTAACTAAAACCCTTAAGCCAAGACACTAGTTTCAGGCGGTCATTAGAAGAAGAATCCTGTCATGAATAAGATTTTGTTGTCTGTCTACTGAGATTTTATATTTATCTCAGTGAATTTATATGACAGAATTGGAAAATTTATATAAGCAAAAGCATTCCTTTTCAGAAATGGATTAGTAGTAATGCGACAGAGCATTTTCAGAGTACTTGCAATTCCTAAGACAATTTATAGTATACTCTCTGTGCAAACATTTGAAAGTGTGAATTGGCAGAAGACTGAAGCAAAGCATGAGAAAAAAAGCTCCACTGGACTTCCAGGCAATTGTAGCTGGGCTTCCAGTTCATCTTGGTGAATGATGAGTTAAAAAGGAAAATCACCACTTCTGTTAACACCAAGTCTCTACTGATCAGTTTTATCAACTGGCAAAACCTTTAGTATAAATGTCTGCTTATACAAGACTTAGTGCAGCTGGAACCTCAATTCACTGAGTTTTATTGGCTATTTGTATTTTGGGCGGTTTTCCATAACTTTTTACATTTATGGTAATATTACTTTTTTTTGACATCTAGATTGAAGATTAACATTAAGACTTCAAGAAAATTCCATCACAATTCAGCAGAGGCCTTGTAATTCACTCAGAATTAGCTGGGCTACATATACAGTGCAGTTCATATGTACTTAAAAAAACCACACAGATTCCCTCTAAGCCAAATTTACCATGTAAGACAGTAAACACTGTTCTCCAGCTTCCTATAAAAAGTGTTGTTACACCAACTATACTCCTAACAACTTAGACATAGTGTTTGTTCTTATGTTAGGTATCCTTAGCTGCACCAGAACCAGAAGTGACATGCAGCTTTTTTGTTCTTTGTGTTTGCCTGAACTTCACAAAGTTCCTGACTGATCATATTCTACATAATTAATTCTACAATTTAGAATCACAGGCACCCACATATCCTCCCATTGCACACGAGCACTGAAAGCCAAAACATTTTAGTTTAGAAGCTTCATTAGTCTAACTTTAACAGTCAGTCATCCTTAAGTTAAGGAAACAGAACTGAACCATCCATCTGGACTGGAACTAAAACCCACCTAAGAAAGGAGATACATTTTTAAATAAGATCAAAGCAATAGCAAGAAATTGGTCATTTTAGCTAAAACTGTTAGCTGAAAACACAGTACAATTATCCTCTGCATAGTTTCTTTCTGATTTGGCAGTATTTTTGGACTAAAGTATCATTGAGCACAAGTAAAGACAACCTTAAGTACTCAATTTTCTCTGTATCCAGAAAAGATCAGCTGAACACTCTCTTTTGACTTCTCTGGACTTTTTGTTTATGGGAAAAATTTCCTGTTGCTGTTTGCTTGGCAAAGTTTTAAAAATTGCTTATAACTTAAAAAAAAAAAAAAGGCAAGATATTTGTTTTCAATCTGTATATTTGTATATCACTGATGCAGAGGCCACAGGAAAAAAATAAGGTCTCCCTATGACACCTGCAGGAAACACAAAAATCAACAAGATATCCACCATTGTTTAATTTCCATTTTTTCAAACTGAGGTGTGAAACCAATTGAACCAAATTTATAAACAGATAGATGGGGAAGATTTGGCAAGTTACTTACAGTAGGCATTCCTTTGGAAAAGAGCTTAGATACCACGAAATTTGGGAATTCAACCTGGCTGAATATCCTACAGAAAGAGCCACCTTTACAAACAGCTCTAACAAGGATGTGCATTATATATGCACATCTGTACGTTTCTTGACTACTAACAAACCATTTTCACAATACTACACAGAGATGCTGTTTGGCAGGCTTGTTAACTACTAGTACTGAATTAGGATAAAGCCTCCCAATACAACAGAAAAGGCCAGTGCTTTTAATTATCTCCATAATACGTATTTTTTCATATAGTTATTTAAAATCAAGCATGGAATGCTTTCATATAGCAGTCAAAGATGCCCTAAATATGCCTGCATATGCGTATGTAAAAGATTATATGCACAAAAATTACAAATTTCATGGAGGAAATACAATATTAATTCGACAAACAACATTATAATTTGGATGTAAGCCTCATGCAGAAGTCAGATGTCCTTAGAATGTTATGGAACTGTCAACTTTTAACCTCATAGAGTGTTAAAAGCCTTGGCTCTGCTGCACCCTCACAATGAAAAATCCCAAATGAATGCAATGCTCTTTTACTTCTGTGCCCCTCCACTGATCTGTGTGTTGCTCTGATATGAAACTGGTGTAGCAGAGCAGAAACTTGAATTCTTTGTATTTGAGAAGCATTTCATGTTAAGTAGGTCATTCTGTTGAATGCGCCTCTCCGTATCAGCACTTGTACAACGCGTGCCTCTGCATATTAAATAAAAGGTTGGGGGTTTTATGGTGTGATTTCCAATTATTCTTTAACAAGTGCTTTTTCCCTTAATCATCACTTTTGCTTATGTCAACAAGTGGATTACAGTAAGGGAAGAAGAGCAATTTTCGTGCTAATACCTCACCAAATTACATATGGTTCCCTCCTACTGACCTCTTTGATGTTCTCAGGACCAAGATTCTTTTCCTAATATTTATGAATTTGTTTATACAGCTGAATAATTCAACCACTTAGGAAAAGATTCTGCTCCCCACTGACTCATGCATGGCTGCTAATAGAAACCCAGCTGAGAAAGAACAGATCACAAAGCTCAACACAAGCAGAAGAGGCTGAGACTAGAGGGAAAGGTTAAACACGTTACTGCTCGCTGAATATATTTTCACTTCAAATCAGCTCAGCTGCATAAATTGTTCAATGCTTATAATGAAGACCAGTTATCTGCATTATAAAGAATTAATGCAGAAGTAGGAAAATGCACACTGATACCGTATTCTTTCAATTTTACCTTTATTAGATAAAAACAAACTTCAAAGAACTTTTTTTTAAATAACCTGATTCTTTAATGATAACAAGTGTATTTAATACGCTCTGTTCTGCAGCTAAACACCTGCAACTGACTGATTCTTTCACAGTTCCATTTTATCAATTCTCACTGTTTTCTAAATCTGCAGCTTTTAGTTCTTACTTTCTATAACAACATTCATGGTGCAGACACAGGCTTAGACTGCAGAGTTCAAGAAGCTATTTTAAAATACAGAATATCTCATATTTCTGTTCACTCTGACACAGGGATAGTTTTATACTTACTTAAAATTTGTCATATGTTATAATCTTGTTTTGGACTAAATTCATAGAAATATGACATTAAAGGCACTAATGTGTTGCCTTTCTTTTTTCAGTGATGACAGGACTTAGCAGAGTGTTTGTGGTACTTTTGCCAATCCCCTGTTAACAGGCTATCAGTTCATAAAATTAGACCTGGAGGATCTCTCTACATAGGGATGCAGTAAGCTCAGGTGCCCTCCAAAGAGCTTGGATGACTAGTTCATGCAGGACACTACTCACCCATGGCAAATATTGCTTTATAAGCCACTCCAACTTTTCAATTTGCTACCTATATTATAGCTAATAGAATTTTCCAATTTAAATTCAGTGATAATGAGGATGAGAAAGTTGTAGTAAACTGTATCTGATCAATAGCTGAAATGCTTTCAGCACTCTGCAGGAGACACTTTTAATTTTCATATACTGAATACACATTCATGTCTCTGCTTATTTGACTAGATAGGCTAATAGTATTGTGAGAAATAGTACAAAGGAGAATTTGGTATAAAATTTGCTTGTCACTTCCTATCACCTAGGGCAAAACAACCCCAAAGCACTTCTCTGCAGTCAAACTAGCATGGGATATAATGCCAACAGATCTTACTGAATATACCAGACTTCTTTATCAGTTTACAGTTTCTTCCTGACTACAGGGTACATATACTTTGTGTGGCTGCCATACAAAAATTATTTATAAGCATTACACTATAAGTCTGCCACTGTGGGGGTAAACAACAGAAGGACTCCAAGATAAGACTCAAAAAATAAAAGGCTACAGTGGTTGTTGTACAGCTGTAATGTCAGCACCTCAACGAACAGTGTCAGAAAAAACCTACCAAAAATTCCTTTAAGTGTTTTACAATATGCAAATATACATATCCCTACACATACTACCACTTCTTCCACCAGTGAAATACTTTTGATGAGAGGAAGAAAAAAGCAACTGTCCAGCAGCACTTAACAACAACAAACACAATCCACTGGAGGAAAGGAATAAAATATTTTATCCCCGTGAGCACTCTAAACAATCAAAGCTTTTACAAGACTTCAGATACTTTGTATTTTAATGTAATGAAAAACACACAAAATAGAAGAGAAACACCTTAATAATGTTGCAATGGGAATAAAAAGCTGGAAAACCTTCCTTTTTTTCACAGCTCAGATTTTCTGGAGTTATCTTTCCTTCAAATCTCCATCCCAATTTATTTGATGTACATAAGATACCTGCACAACAATTTTAACAAGAATACCTCTGCTTGGACACTCATTAACAGTAGAAACCCTTGTCAAAACAAAACTTTTGGCTAAAATTATTGTAAAATTCATGTGTTGTTCTTTTCTGTAGCTGTATCTTGCCTAAGTGCAATAAGTTACAGCTATACCTTTTTTAAAAACACAAATCTATCAAATTCACAAAGGAAAGCAAGCATGCTTCCACTAAGCACAGTATTTTACTTCTGTTAAACCTCTATGTTTTATTTTAAAAATCTACTGACTCCTTCACAGAATCTCAATTGAGCATTTGAAGAGTTTACAGAGAAATGCCCATTTAATTCTGTCAAATAATTCTCCTTGTGATCTAAACTATAAACTATTAATGTTCTGGACAGTGTTAGATCTCTCTGTACTTATTACTACTTTGAAGCAACTAACATGTCTCAAAGGTTAATTTTCTTTCTCTTGGCAGGGATTAATTTTCTTTTTCTTTTGATAAAAAGACTCAAATTTTATTGTATCCATGTAATAACTTCAGTTATTCAGTAAGAGCTGTGGTTTGTAATACTGCCTAACATTTCAGAATTTTTGAAACTGAAATTAATGTTTCCCAGGTTCCTAACTGAAGCTGAAAAACAGATGTAGTTATGAGTAAATCTTGCTGGCACCCATGTTTGGTATCAGTTAAATCCTGCAGGACCACAGCTCTGGAGAGGTGCTGCTCTGCTGAATGGCAGCTCAGGGCACACTAGAGTTTGGGGTCTGCCTCAACAGCTGACCCCATGAGCTGGTGCTTCTGTATCACTGTCTATCAGTGGGATCCCATAGTTACCAGTTCAGTCTTAAAATCTGTGGCTCTGCATAGCTTAGCTCCTGCTGTTGATGAGTCTCAAGTACTATGACTCAAATAACAGCACCAGGGTTCAGTCTTCCCTCTGCTGATTTATTTTACACATCTAGCAGTGATGTCTGCACACCCAGGTACATAGTCACCTTCTACAGCTCTGCTCTTGCTTCTGTGAATTTCTGAAGGAGAAGAAAATGTGTGTTTCCATGTATCTAAGAATCAAAAAGTATTAAATGATTCTCAGGTATACACATCATACTCAAAATGCTTTTAATTCCATTTTTAGACCAAATGGTCTAAAGTACCAGTGCTTCCAAGGCTACTCACTCCAACCACAGCACAAAAAGTGTCCCAAAGAACCACTGTTGGGGTTGGACACAATCAAGTATAGACATGGAATTACTGGATTCTATAATAAACTGAATGTCATAATACCTACCTCACGAGTGCAGGTTATTCTTCTAGGATGGGGAGCTTCCTGTTGCAACTGATACACTGGGAAGAGGCAGAAGTTAAACTCTAGTTAATACAAAATCATTGCATAAGTCCAACATTTTAACATTAAATATTGCTGTTTAAATAAGGAGACTTTCTGCAAAGTTAATGCAAGGATACGAAGGATAGCAAAGTCTCAAAATTTACAACATGTGGTCAGAAAAAAGAATGTTGCTAGCCAAAACAGGATATTGATTTTCTTTACAATTAATTGATGAAGTAATATGGAATAACTAGGTGAGACCACTTAAGTTTCCAACCAGGAGATCAGAAAAAGCATCATACTAAACACAAATTAAAGTTTATTATATGTCAAATCAGGCTGCTGTCAGACTTTCTTCAGTAAACAGATGGAGCCCCATCCTACTATGCTGGGCACACACTCAGTCATGTGTCAAGACAAGAATCACTCAGAACTGTGCAGTATCAAACACTCTGCTTTTGCCACTGCTCAGTGATGACTTTTCTGAAAAAAGCGAAGGATGGCCTTTGCATTTGCAGATCAAAAGACATCAGGAGTTGAGCAGCAGAGTGAAACAGTTAAAGCCCAAATCAGGACATACACTTACTTACTCTCTCCTTTTTCTCTATTTTTAAAATAAGCTTCATCACACCAGAATAGATCTTAGGAACCACATGTAAATTTAATGGTACTAGTATGTGCAGACTTTCTAATATAATACCAAAGGAGTGACTTACAACTTCTATCCCAACTGAGCCTAGTTTGACATGTCACCTTCAAAATGAGGCTGTCAACACTAAGTTAGTATTTGAACAGTACTCTAGAACTGACAAAATTGATGTTTGGAATTGTAATCTTCCAAAATTAAATTATGCTCCAATTAGTACTAATACTAAGGTCTAATAACATGTGCTATCACCTTCTTAAGGTATTAAGACCATACCTTAATTTAACAAATACAATGTGACTTCATTACACTTCTCATTTGATTACAAGTCTTTTCCACTGGCAAATGCTGTATTTACGTGCTAAATTACATGGGAATGGAGAACATGGCAAGATGCCAGATGATCATAGAATCATAAGATAAACTGGAAAAAAACACTCCCTTTGTTCCACACAAAAAAAGCCAATGGTTTTTCCTGTTGTTACTAAACTCAGTCCTTACCATTCTGCATTGGTAATACAAGAATGATTTTTGCAAGTAAAGAAGGACTTAGCACATTGTTATATAAAACTGCAGTTAGCATTTCAAGCATAGCATGACCACTTGTTTTGCCAATAGATTCTCTAACTTTTATTGTAAAAGTTGTATTTGATGGTACCAGGCCTTGTCCATATCTAATTATAAAAACTGCGGAGACAAGTTCAAAGAAAAAAAATTACAGATCAAGTATGCATTTTTTTGCATTTCAAAGAAGAGCAATGGAGACTCACAATGAGCATGGTCTACAGAAATTGTCTGAAAACTGAGAATTGTTTTCTACCTTACTTCAAGCTAGGCTGAAAAGATTTTCTGAAAGGAAATTATTTTTCACCAATGGCAGTACCCTTCTTCTCTTCCAGTAGAAAGAAGCACAGCAGCTTGACTAGCTAAGTTACAAAACAGGATGCCTATCCCCCCTCCTCCAATTGATGTATGCAATTCAAACTGTTCAACACCAGTTTCCTTGCTGTAATTATTGCCAGGGAAGTCAAACAAGACATTGCTCTCCATCTGTCATGAGACAAAAATATAATCAAATCCTGTGATTCTGAGCTTACTTTTGAACCACATGAAGGGTTCACCATGGCAGGCAAACAATGATGTTGTAGGGGACTGGGTGCATACATATTTGCACGTGACCATGCCTTAGCTCCTGGCGAGGTGTCAATGAATATTGGGTATTAGAGAGCTTGAAGCTCCCTGTTACAGATTATGTCAGGGAATAAACCAAACAAGGAAGCAATGTTCCCCAGGTCACAGCAGGTACACTGAAAAAAATACTTTAAACTGCTCTCTTAACAATTACTCTCTTTCTAATTATGGTTCTCACCAACCCTTTAAGAACACTCCCATTTCTCTGACTGAAAAGTCTCCCACAGCAGGATGGGAACCTTTTGAAATAACTACATTTTATCCAGTGCTAAATCTCCCCAACATTTAGAGGGGACATTTTCATGGTGTGAAATGTTTCTTGAGCAAATCCCTTTATCCAGCCTGAAGACACCAAGCTGAATATATACAAAGTAATGCAAATGTAAGTCTGACATCCCTAAACTGTTAAGTGTGCTATACACACAAACATTCTGCTTTCAAAATCTGCTTTTCACAGAAGACTCTTCCTTCTTGGTGTGTTTCCTTGAGTCTCAAAATGTCTTGATCTTGGCTTTTCTATCTACAAAGAACTAGAATTTATAGGTGAGATACTATGGGAAGCTGTGATGCCCTTTTACAGGGCCATTTGTCTCATGTTCTCCTCCATGTCCCTGAACCTTCATTAGCCCAGCCAAACAACAGGTCATTCCTTTACATGGAATCCTTTTTGTGTTTAAAAATGTAATGTTGGTTGTGCTTTTTGTGGGTCTGGGCTTTTTGGTTTGTGAGCGTTTTTTTTGTTCGTGTTTTGTTATTTTTTTTAATTTTGAAATAAAACCCACACTGGCACTCTGATCTCAGGGCAATGCACCTGGACTGCTGTCTTGACTAAGGCAGCTGCAAGGCCAGCTTCCTCTGGGCTAGGGCACACACACACACTGAAGAGCTGCAGAGCCCAGACCAGCAAGCTTCAAAAAACCTGCTTGTGATTTGTCACGCCAGGCCAAACAAACACTCTTGTCTTACCACATCATTTTATGCATGGTGTGAGCAAGCATTACACTTGCCTACACTCACCCATATAATTGTTACAACTAAGGGCAAAGTCTGGAGGAAAAAAATTTATTCTGAGTTTTTTTCTAACCATCTCAAGTCTCAGCCCTAGTGATGCAAGGTACTAGATAACAAGATACCTTAAGTGTTTGTAAGGATACCAAGTTTAAGGCATGAACAGAGTTTCTGTAAGCCCTGGTCTAGTCAGCCAAACCAATATAAGCCAGACCAACCAGGAGTGGGACAACTTAGTTAATAAGGTGCATAGAATCTACTCCTCCAAATAATCAATGCTCACTTGTCCTTGGGGATCGTTCAATTGCATTACCTCTAAGCAGCAACAAACCCCTTGATGCTTCTTAAACTCACATTCTGATGAAAAGAAAAATAAGTCTTTTAAAGCATCCGAGTGAAACTTTTTTCAGCTCTGAGTTGGAAAAAGAAAAAAGTGTTGAGATACTTACAGTAAGATTTCCAAACAGGCGGTCTGTATTCATCAGTATCTGAAAGAAAACAAAAAAATCTTAATGTTGTGTTGGAAACATTTTAACACAGAAATAACCCTGCAGATGCACTTGCAGAATTATTAAGGTAAATACTGCACCTAGGTTCTAAATTATTAGAGTACAGAACAACCTGTTAAAAGTTTACCCTCTTTACTTAAACTGTGAAAAGGTATTTTCTTTATGCAGATATAAAAACTAAAGAAATACATTTGCAAAATGGTAAACATGCAGATCAGAAGCCAACATACTGTGAGGGGGAAGAGGAATTAATATTATTTTACTATACATATATCAATAAATTCTATTATTTTACTATACATATATAAATAAATTCTATTTTAAACTACACCAGAAGGATTTTTTTAATCTCAATTTATATTCTAATAAATGGGTTTCCATGCAACTTATTCCTGCCATTAGCCTTTTCCTCTTCTGGACAGCAATTAACAACTCCTAAATTAAAATCAGAGTACGAAAGTACTGTGAAATATTTGGAAAAAAAAGAAGGATTTTTTTTCATTCTGAGTACACTCTCTATTTGGAAGTAGTGAGTATGTATTAAAAGTAACAACATAATTCTAATCCCAAATTTTAATTCTCAAATCAAGTAAAAAAAATAAAATTCCAGTGTCTTCTAAGTTTCTGTCACCCTTATGACTTGGTGACAACTAATCTGACATTTTGAGCTCAGGGCTATGATGCAAACTTCGACTCTAATCCACTGTTTTATCACTCTTGACCATCTTCAGTTTTGATGCTACAAGTCACTGAGGCTTTCTGCAAGATGCTGCGCTTCTCTGCCTTGGAACTGGTGAGAGTTACTCCATACTCATTACACTACAAGCTCACAAGCTGAGCCAACCAGCTAGCCAGCCTTGCTGTCTCAAACCTCTTCTGACTGCAGCACTCACATCTGAGCTCTGCTTGCAATTCTCTGCTCGCTGTAACTACCTGCTGTATCCAACAAACCCCAGATTTCTAGTTTTTATTATAAGGTTATGTAAAGATCATGCAACCTGGGAACCTGTTGCCTGAATTTTAGCCTGAGTGGCATCTACACGTGAGAGCCCTGAAGGCCTGAAAAACCAAGCCTGAAGTATGGAAAGGATTTTGCTTTGCCTCCCCTTAGGACAGGGAATCTGTCTTCAGATACTTGCTGTTGTCCACTTCTCCCTCATACAGTTATGCCAAAAATCTCTAAACTAGAGCTTAGTGGAACAAGATGTTTTCCAGTTTAGTTGACACAGACTTGCTGAGATCCTCCCAGCACACTCTCTGCCCTGCCTGCACTATAATTTTGTTCAATTTTTTACCCTGTATTTTAG
The DNA here is from genome assembly GCA_035583135.1 of Lophotriccus pileatus. Classification (NCBI taxonomy): domain Eukaryota; kingdom Metazoa; phylum Chordata; class Aves; order Passeriformes; family Tyrannidae; genus Lophotriccus; species Lophotriccus pileatus. Next base: position 21,792,050 of record JAWWES010000171.1, read on the forward strand.
CTCCACACATGAAGAGGATGCAGTCCTTGCAGACTACCTTGGTGGCAGTGGGTTTTATGAATACAATCCATAATGACTTTATTATTAAGGCAGCACTCAATTAAACTGTCATCCCCCAGAATATGATGGGTTTTCATCTTTGGAAGGTCCTGCAGATGCTCTATCACATTCTGCAGATTGGCCAAAACACCTTGAATCTGCAGAGAGACCTTAAGCAGCTCACACTGTACTATGGCAGTAAAAGCAAGTCAGCAGCAACAGATGCAGCCATGGTTATTCATTCCTACTTTGATACCTTTAATTAAGGCAGTGCAAGTCGATTCATTCCAGAAGCATTGTAATGTGATCCCTTAGCAATGCAATGTCACATGGAAAAGGGGCAAAATTTGTTAGTAAAAATAATGGCTTTAGTCCCAGAAGACAACTCTTACCCCACTAGCTGAATTTGCTTTTGCTATACTCTGTTTTTTGGCAATACATGCACCAACTAAATTTACAAATAAATAATTTAAGTAAAGGACAACACACACTGTATTTGCAAAATATGAGCTGACTGTTATGAAAATACACATATCCTGGTAGTGTAACCTATACTTGCTCACATTCAAGCCATATAATTGTTACAACTAAGGGCAGCATGGTTATAAAACTAAAAAGCAAGAACATTTGTGCCAAACAAAAAACCTCAAACCTTGTTAAAGTCAGGCAAGAACAGCAGTAACTTTCATACAACAAACATTTAACATTCAGAAATGGGAAGGAATGATTTATGTTATGCAGCTGTGCACAAGGATTTTGTTAGAAAAAAAATCCGCTGGTGAGCTTTATTGCCTTTACAGTGTGAGAATACCCTCCAGCCATCCATGTGAGGTAATGAAAAAACAAAAGGTCATTTCTATTGTGATTTTTAAAAAGAGTTATCTGACATAAAACACTGTAGTAGCAAGTTCAGCACAGTAACAATGCTGGAGCAGAGGGTCTGTAGATTAGTTTTTGTGCAAGAATGTTTCTATTACTAAAACTATCCCACTACACAAAGATGAGATAGGATATGGATAAGCATAAACACAACCCCTGTCTATTAGTTACCCTTTTAAAAGATTAACCGATGTGGTCACATTTAACACATCATCAGTATTTTGAAATGCATTATCAAGAGAAGGGTTTGATTTTCACACAGTGCAGGCTTTCATGTTTGGCATCTCCAATTAGGCATCTGAAAAGCACTTTAAGGCATGATAAAAAAGCCACAGAAAATGCAGAACCCAAAATACATTTTCTCACTAATGCTGCACCACTTTCTAATTAACACAATCAACTCTATGCTGTCAGTTCTCGGATTTTTTCACAGTCGCTCAGCTCTGCTGTTTCCATGATAAAATAATTTTCGATAAGCTGTGCATCATGTTTTATCTAACTGCATTTTCTGCCTTAAGCAAGATGCAATTCAGCTTAAACCTACTCTTCTCTGAAGGCCTAGAGCACTACAGATGGCATAAATACATAAACTGATGCTACCAGCTCTGAGATCCTACCAACATTGGCGAGATTTTTGCCAGTAAGGGGGCACTCCAATCAGCAAGAACCTTTTAGGTCATGGACACTGTCCATCTACATAAATTCAATTTCAAACAGAGACCAGTTTCAAGCTGACAGATACTTTCACTCAGAATTAGCTGGGCTACATGCACAGTACAGTTTGTGTAAAAAAACACACAGCTTCCCTGTAAGCCAAACGTAAGCCAAATGTTCTCTAACTTTCTATAAAGCTTCCAACAAGCATTGTTACACCAACTTTACTCCCAGCAACTTAGGCATAGTGTTTGTTCTTACTTTGGCAGTTTGTACAAGCAATATTTAAGGCCATCAGTTTGTATATGCAGAGTCCTGTGGATGACAAGATCCAAGCGGCTCCTCCTTTCTCACTCCATTTCAAGCCGTTCAGAAGCGCAGCATTTCTTCAAGATGTACCGTTGGTTTCCCTGTATTCTAACCACAGGAGAAGTTCTGAATACTCAGCACTTCCTTGCCATCATCTTCTTGCCTCACACACTCTCCCCTCTCTTTTCCAGGACTTTGCCTTCCCCCAGCCTTAGCACCCTTCATCTGCAGGCAAGGCCTCTCCCCTGATCCTTAAGCAGTGCTTTGGTTTGCTTCCCACTGTTGTCCTACTAGGACTCACCTACCCAGCCCACTCAGCATCTCATTCTCATGCCGTCTCATCTCATCTCTACTCAAAGCTTCCTTGAAATTTGCTTAAGTGCAGAGAAAACAGAGACAGAAAGCCCAGAACAGCACAACAGGCAGCTTCTGGCAACAGACAGAAATGTCCCAGCGGGCAGGAGCGCTGCTCTCTGGGCCCAGCATGCCCTCCTTTGAACACACCAATTCATGAAAAAAAAAAAAAAAGATTTTGGACACAAATCACTGGCCATTAAGAACTGAAAAGCACAGAGTGACCATCAGAAATACACACAGAAAAGGGCTTCTGCCAACAGACAATCTACAGCCATTTAGAAGTTCACATACAGACACAAACACTAGGAGAGCATCTCAGATTTTCCATAAACACAAATGTGACTAATTGTGACATTACAATGTAGCATTTTCCTTCTTTCTTACCCACTCCTATTTTATCCACTATATAAATCTGGACAACTGTAGCACTTTCAGAGTGTACATTTTAAGTGCAAATATGAAAACTGTTACTATTGCCTCAAACTGTTTAGAGTGCTTGTCTTTGTGTATTCCTTTTATAGAAAGAATAAAAATGTTTACCTCTGCATGAAATGGTTCTTTCTCTCTCCCCATTGAAGATCAGCCAGCTCTAGGGTAGAGGAGCAGCAGCAATTTAACTCTGCATGGTAACCCCATAAAGCAATGTAGGACTCAGAGAGATTTCCTGTAGAGAATTCAGTCTTATTTTTCTTTTACTGAGTGTCATTCCCTGCAGCATGGTCATTTCTAACATCAGAGAGTAATGTTACTCTCTGGAGAAAATAATCAGCTATCTGCTGACATAGCTGCTCTTGCCCCAAACTTCGATTTTCTTTGATAATATCCCTATTGAAGACAGGCCAGGTCTCAGGTGGTGAACTCTGTGGAAGAGGCCAGTTCTCAGTGATGTGGACCAAACACCAATATCATCAGCAAAAAAAAAGGCTTATTTCATGTTCTGAACTGAACTAGGGCCAAAGAATGGTGTAAGTCACAAGTGTGAAAAGATACAAGAAAGTATAAACATTCTTCTGTAAGCTACAGCCTAGGCACTAACCAAAACAGCATTAGCATGTGTTGTGAGATGCAAATCTTGCTTTGTTTGGCAGCAGCATCTGTCAAAAATTAACTCCTGGAGAGATGCACAACCAGTAGACGTGGCCATTTGCTGACCCATAAAACAGACTCCTTTTTGTGCCTGAAAAACTTTTTCTAGAAAATTCTTCCTTCGCCCCCAAATCTTCCTTATTAGCACCTTGTCTACACCCAAAGGACGCACATAAAAAAAACACCTGACCTAGAGAAACAAAGCACTAATTTATTGGCTGGTGAGACTCTCAAGCCACAGAAAAACAGCACAGTTGAACAGAAAACATAATTTCATCTCTGTTTTTCAGAGTACAAGTGCCAACAGCATTTCAGAAACTAAGCTCAAGTCATCACAAAATGTTTTCAGCAGCAGCCAAGCAGGCCCTAGCAGTTAGGGCTTTTACACACTCCAACCAAAATAAAACTCAAACAGCATTGAGGTAATTAAAGGATGAATACAGCCATTGCCCTAGGCAGTGGCACTAAAACAGATGGGTTTCAACTCCATGTTTTCAGGGTAAATAGGAGAAGCTGATCGTTGGCTGCAGCAGCACTCGCGTTCTGCAGAAGTCCCTGTGCAGCTGGCAGCAGGAGGGGAAGGTGACGGCAGACAACTTCTGGGAGGGGGCAGCAGGGCGGAGAGTGCAGAGAATGGCCAAAATATCCCTGTCTATTGCATGTGCACTAAAGAAGGAAGGGGCACACACCAAACGTCCTTCATCATCCTACACAAGACCTTGGGATACGCATTTCTTTCTACAAAGCCCCTTTCCACCCCTCAGCTACCAGCAGCGGTAAGTTAATGGCAGTCTGTAATGGGCTGGTGGGCAGAGGCAGCACCTCGGTGCAAACAGCAAGCACCACGCGTGGCTACACGTGCATCACGCGAGGTCCTGCGGAACGCACCCCAGCCTGCCCTTGGCTTCAGCGTGCCACACACACACAGCTGCCAAAGGCGGCAGAGGAGTTCATTGCAGTCCGTGCTCAATGAACAAAGAGAGAAAGCTGAGGTCAGGCTTTCTTGCCTGGCATGAAATGTTTTCTTAGAAACAAATACTTCTTCAGCATTCAAGACCATCACATGAATATAAAAAGGGAAATGATCCTCTGGCTCAATCTCCTCCTGTCTTCACCTTTTCATAGCACAGGGGTAACAAACTATTTCGAACAAAATATCTTGCACAGACTCACTGCACTCTTACTTTTAAGAGATGTCAGGCAACCTTTTGGTATATTGCCTTTCTCTTAAATAAAAACTATTATACTGTTATTTTACAAAAAATGTTGGGGTTTAAAAGTCACTGAATGAATAATATTAATCCAGAAGTAATGTTGCTTTATTAGTCCCTTAAAACAAAGACATTAATGACAAGAACCGGATGGCACTCATGGCCTGGAGCCATGTGGAAAGCACTTTGGGTTTCACAACTACTGTGTCACAGAATTTCCTTTGTTTATGGGAAGATCCCCACAGGGCTGAGAACACCCCAGGCAATAAGAGCCACATTTTCTGCCAATTCCCGAAGATACAATATACTGTATGACACTCAGCAATGATGACTGATACTTCTACACTGTTACTGAGTCTTTGATGCTACTTTAATGTTATCCTTGGCACACAACTTCCTTTGAATTAGGAAAAAAAGCTTTGAAACTTTTAGACACATCAAGGCTCTTCCTAAGACAGTCAGACACCATTGCTGTAAGGAGCTTTAGTGCAAAACCTTCCAAATAAACCAGTACCTCTTTTCTCCACCTTCTCCAGGCAGAGAAAAGACATCAGACAGGCATCCACTTTAACACTGGGCAGATGTAAGAGCTTGGCATGCGTCCGGCAGTGTGCAGACAGCTAACCCTTCCAATGGAGGATCTCCTGCTCTGAGCCTACTGTGCTGACAACACAACCCACCCTGGTGGAGGGCTGGAGTGGGGTAGCTGTTAAGTGTTTAACTAAATCCCAGTCTGATCACAGAGACAAATTGCCTCTAGGACCAAAAGGGAGCTATTGCCAGCTCACGTGGTTTGCCTTCTGCCAATGGACTGCAACTTGCAGGCAGAGGACACAGGCAGCTGGCTCAAACACCTGTTTCCTGGGAAAGCGGGCACACAAGAAAGGCTGTCCCCCACTCAAACCATCCACCCAAAGGGATGTGTCCAAGCCTTTGGGTAGAGGGGACAGTCACCAGTGACAGCTCTCCTTACACAAAGTTCTGCTCCTTTGCCTTGTCCTTTGGCACAGGTAGCTACACTCCTTAATGGCCATAAATTCCCATGTATGTAGTCAGCTCTGGACTTTTAAAATTAAATGATGTTTGAGTTATCTAAGCAAGAAAATAGTTGAATGTATTTTCTTCTCTTTTTCAAAGGCAGTTGCATCTGGGAGGAGAATAACAGTATGATACAATCAAAAGTAAAGATAAAATCCAGTGAAAACAGGCACAGATAACAAAAGCATCCCTTTGGCTGCAAGATGGCACCACATCACCCACACTGTGCCCTGGGAATTTTTAACAGGACAAAAATTATTTTTATTTGCTCTTTCATCCTCACATGTTTTTGCTTTTAGCACTCCACACAAGTACAATTAGGTTTCTAATTAATCCTGGAGTTAAAATGATTAAGTGAAAGCCAGTGTGAACAATGCCCCAGAAAGCTACAAGGTCTAATACCATTTCTCCGATGTGACCAAGTGGGAGACGAGAAAGCACACTCAGCAAAAGTGAAGGGGCTTAAAGAAGGGCATGCTCTGAATAATTGCATCAGTCTTGAGGGGGGAAGAGAACACAAATCCCATTGCCATCCTGGTTTCTACAGACGTCTGATCTAGCAACAATAAATTCTGTGGGAATGCTTCTAATGGGGTTGAATGAGAGACCCACTGAAAACAGCCGGAGTTTAATGCTTTTTATTAGCAGGTCTACTATTACTGCCTCTTTATGAATGATGGGAAATTTTAATAAGTAATATTTTGCCATCACAAGCACTGCTGCTGCTAAATGAACTCATCTTCTAAGTGATTAGAGCAGGTTGCAAATGATCCATTTCTAGATTTTCATTTAACCAAAGCAAGGGAAGCAAGTATTCATTTTTCCTGCCCTTTGCCAGATAAATACTGGCACACGACTGATGAGAAATAAATTTTTTTTAAAATTTTTAAATCCTTTACAGCAAAAAAATTTAAATGAATTTAAATTTTAAACTGGATTTTCACATATGCAATGGTAACAAGCAAAACACAGCTGTTGTTCTCTTTGTCTTGACTGTAGTTTAATGGAGGGGTAGAGAAATAGCCCATGAGAGCACAGGTAGCTTACAGAGCACAGGTTTGAGATAAATTTCAAAACCTCTAGTATTATTTCTCAGTGTTGCTGAATGTATAAAAATTTAGATTTCAGAGAGGTAAAAAGATGACAAGTGCCACCTTGTGGGCATATAAGAAAGACAGAATTTAATGTTGCTGTTTCCAAGGGAGTATCTCAGCCTCCAGACACAGGCTGCAGATGATTTTCAGTATTACTGGGAACACCACCTTTGCTCCCTAAGAAAAGACAGATATGATGGGAACCGATACCTGACATGGCTCTGTGGGTCAGCTGCAGGTGCAACAGCAGAGTCAAGCCACCAGCTTTCTGTTACTCTCCGCTTTACACTGCCACAGGAGTCATGATAGCTCTAGACTCACAGGTATCCTGAAATGTCTAATTTACCCAGTAAAACAGTTCCAGATGAAGATGTTGTCAAATCAAACATGCCTCTCTAATGTATCTATTTTAAAAAAAAAACAGCCTGTCAATTTATTTTTTTAAAACTCATTGTGACAAAACTGACTGTGTCTGGCTGCAGCCCTGAAGTGCTGGATCAATGAGTTACGCAGTTCCCCATCCTCCCTAAGGGTTATTTGAAAGGTCTGTTGCAACCTAATTTTGCAAGCTCAGACTTGACAGAAATATGCCTTTATTGGATGAATCACATCTTTTAGATTTAACGGGAAATTAGTCCAAATTAAATCAGTACAGCAAACTCCTGTTTACTGTAAATTCAGAGTAATGTCAGGTAACACAAGCTGAACACTGCAATCAAACTTCTCTGGTTTAAATCCAGACTGGTTTTCTTCAGAGACACTGTTTTGATCACGGCCGGCGAAGTTTGCTTGGAAGCCTGGAGAAATACCTGCTGGGGCTATTGCTCTTACACTTCTCATTCCAACCATGGCAAGGGATAACACAGGAGAAAACATTTAACCTTCGACATTTCCTTTCTTAATTTTTCTCTTCCACAAATCCTTCTTTGTCTCCTATTTTAAAAGTCTGCCTGCACAGAGACTGAGCTCATTTCCCATCACTTCCCTCACTTCTTCCAAACATTAATAATACTAACAGAGGCACATCAGTTTTACCATAACTTCAAACCAAGGACGACTGTTACAGTCACAGCCTCAAGGCATTCATCAAAATATTTTTGTCTTCATTTCTCTAACACATCTACCAGGGAACATTGATTGCAGCTCGATTACACAAATATTCTGAACAGTTGCCCTAAAAGTGAAAAAGAACAACATATTACAGTATAAAAGTGTCTTCTAGCTCTAAATTAATCCTCTCCTCTGAATATGAAGTCTGTTCAGTCAAGGTTGAGCAGAAGAGGCCCTAAAAAAAGACAAGCTTTCAGGCACTTTTGAAATACCTCCATTCATTGCATAATGCCCTAATTTTCTGAGTGGGGAGACAGGCTTTATCACCATTTGTGTGGTTGCTTTGAATTTTTTTTCCACATAAAACACAGAAATAATGAACATAAGTCCACTTTCCTGCTCTAAAATCCACTTCTAAGTAAAGTGTTGTGGCTTCACCAAAAGCTGAACCACAACAAGAGTGTAACACTGACTCTGCCTCCCTATTCATTGTTAAATATCTGCTGAGAACTTGTCAGCTTTTGCATTTTAGGCCAAGAAAGCTGCTGTGCATTCATCAGCCTCCTGGGGAAAAAAAAAATCCTAAACCAAACCACCCATTGGCAGCCCAGGCAAAAATCAGCATCATCCAGAGAAAATTAAGAGCAGATCTGATTTCTGACTGCTGTTATAACTGGCTTCAAGACAGACTCATGTGTTCCAAAGCACATCTAACTGTGTCAGATGGTCTAATAGATGCTGTTGCCTCTCCTTCCCCAAACTTGACCCATTTCAACACCTAGACTATCCAGTTACAACAAACCTATTATGATTCTTATTACAAACAGATTTTTCATTTTCTAAAACAGTTGTAAATAACACACATCATTGCTCAGGCAAAAATATGGCTTCTATTTATGTCCTTATTTCCAGAGCAGATGCAACTACCAAGTAAAGTACCCTTGCCTGGGATCATGATTGTTTTTTTAACATCATGAAGGAAAGTCCTAAAAAACATTATTGGCAGAGTCTGAGAAAGGGAAATGAACACAATGTGGTGGGATACCTTTTCTTGAACTGGAATTTAAGTTATTACTCCAAAAGGCATTCTCCAATTGCTGTGAGTTTCTCCCCAGTCTGAAAGCTGTGCTGCACCTTACCTCTTTCTGTTCTCATATAAAACATCCAAGAGGCCTCCAAAGGCACAAAGTAGAATGCTCGAGGTAGAAAAGCTGAAAACTTCACATTCCTTTTAGGCAATTCTATAGCTCACTGTTACAATTGCAGCCAAAGGATTATGGCAAAAGATATTTACCCAACAGCCCTGTGTTTATTGCATTACATCCATCTTTTTCATAACTATTTGACTCCTCAGCAGGCTCATCTGCTGCACTAGGCAGGAAACGGAGAAAGGAGAGAGAGCAGGTGTGAGGGCCAGGAAGGGAAGCTGTGCTCTGGGTCCACTCCTGCACCACCCAGCACATTGTGGCGCTGGAGCAACAGCCAAACAACCCTCTCAGAGGTGCTTCAGTAGCTCTGCAAGCACTGAGAGGTTCTCTGCATAGGCTCCCCCTCTGTCCTCACTTCCTTCTGTGTTTGGGAGGAGAAAAGTAGATCAGGGTTGCTGCTGGAAGGAGTGCTGAACACAAAGGTTTGTCACCTCCCTGCTGGAATGGGAAAACCAGCTGGAAAGCTCAATATGATCAATGCTCAGAGATATAATGGAAACTTGAGTTATTAGCTCTTATGTTTTCATGGCAGTGCATTAAACAGGAGGCTTTCAACAATTATTAGCTGCATTTCTGGGGTATCAACATATCCTTATTGGAACTGAGATCCCATGGAAATGTCCACAAGTGAGAAGCAGTGTTTGTCCTACAGGACAAGACATCTAAACAGAAAATAGGAACAGGAGATGGTGAGAGACGCAGAGGCCTTTGCAGATGAGATCATCCTATAGATCAAAGAAAGATCAGTATCTCTATTCCCAGGTCTTGCTAAACCAATATTCCCCAGCCAGCATTATCTCTCTGGATAACAGCTCTTTTAGTGTCTTCAGCTCCACTTTGACTTTATAAAAAGAAGCTTATGGCAATTGACAGCAAAGGAAAACACATACAGACAGACACAGGGATGTGATAGGATATGACATATCAAAAATCCATGTTATAGTTTAAAAATGGTCCTGGCCTAACTACATGGCTTGCAGGGAACTGCTGGAGGCAGAACATTGCAAGAAATTGTCGAATTGTAATACACAGGATTTCCATACAGAAATAAGGGCAAATGCAGCTCTGAGACACAGCAAGCCCTGCCTGTGTCTTCCACAGCTGCTCTTGAACAGCAATGGGAGAAGGAAGATGTCTTTTTTTTTTTTACATTTAAGAGTCATGACTAACAGCAGCACAAACAGCACCCCACCAACAAAGCAGAAAAATAAGCTTTCTGTTTCTCACAGATCTTTCTATTCAGTGACAAAAAAAAAGCCAACAAGCTGAGTTAGCCAGTGAGCTCTCCCTCTGACTCTCCCTCGGTCTGCAACTCACTCATCTCAGAGGCTGCTTTGGAGGCATTCCCTGAGTTACCAGCCCAGGAGTGCACCATTCTCTGTCCCACCCTGGAGCTCACCATGCTTTGGGACAGCTGCAACACAGGGGCTACATTTCAGCTCCTGCTAATTTTGAGCCTGCAAAAGAGCAAGTCAGGACAAAATGATCACCTTTAGTCTGACATGCAGGAAGAGGTGGACTGGGATGGGAATATCTTCTTATATAATACAGTTTCAATGAAAGCTCAGGAATAAGAGATCCTCCACAGAGCTTGCTGCTCTGCCACCAAGGAGGGGCACACAAGGGTGCTGGGAGGGGGCTGTGACCACAGCTTGTTTTGATATGATGTGGAACTGGGCAGGTACACAGGTCAGCCAGGAGTTCCCCAATAACCACATTAAAGCACAGCTACATGCACATGAGCTCACCACTGGAAATGAATGCTGTGACAAGTGTCCTCTCTTCTTGTGGTTTTTTTTTTTTTTTTTTTCCAGGTTGGTTATTTTCCTCCATGTACTTGCAAATATTTACCTTGTTATATGAAAAATGTTATTTCTCAACAAAGAAGTACCTGACATAGTTCATTTACCACGTAAATTTTGGCATTGAAATAATATTCAACACAAAGTTTCTGAATGTTTTCTCACCAGGAAAAAGAATCACTATTTCATTCCGAAATACTTCTCCGCTTCTGTTAAACCCATGAAGACTTTTTTAACACTTGCAAGTCCCATTTATAGACACACTCCTAAGAAAAGAAATACTGGAAAGGAAATCAGTAAAATTAATTGCTGTGTCAAAATCATGCTTCCTTTATTGGAAGGATATATCTGTGTGTGCATATTCAGCATGTAAGGCAGAGGTGAGGAAGAAGTACATCCTGTTTGGGTTTTTTTTGTGGGCTGTTTTTTGTTTTGGATTGGGTTTTTTTTTGTTTTTTTTCTAATGAAAAGTGATCCAAGATTGCGCTGAAGCACTAAGTCCAGATTCATATGGAAACCATAAAGTGCAACTGAGAAACCCTGGCAGACTGGCACTACCAAATAATTATCAGCAATTTTTATAGTTTGTAATCTGCTCTGGATTGTATATGAATCAGATACTAATTCATCACTGAGGCACCTGACTTGTACCCTGCCAATGTGAAAGAAGGAAGGGTCAGGTACTGCACTAAAGCACTGGGTTTGTTTTTCAGAACTGTACTATTACCCCCTTTTTCACAGTCCGCTATTTACACTGCACAAGAAATCATCTCATACCTCCTTATCCATTGCTGCAGCAGCACTCTATGACTTTGCTACATGAAACTGTGAGGGTAATGAGGCACTGGAACAGGCTGCCCAGAGAAGCAAGTTGTGGATGCCCCATTCCTGGAAGTGCTCAAGGCCAGGTTGGATGAGGCTTTGAGCAACATGATCTAGTGAAAGGCACCCATAGCAGGGAGGTTGGAACTAGACTGTGGCAGTTAGATCTGCAGTATATGAGAAACTATTGTTTAAACATGTTTCAAAATGGCTTTTTTGTAGTTTTTTTTACTAACTCACCTTCCTCTTCCCAAGACCCCCCACGGCAAGTGTTGTCTCTATCTCTGGAATGTCCTGGGAAGCTATCCTCAAGTCTTCCTATTGGTTGTTAACCCTTACCTGCAATTCGGGTTTGCTAAGACCCCCCAAACTTCTCACTGGTTACTCTGTGAATCCTCCTGAAAGCTATATAAGCCTTTACCCCAGTAATAAACTCTCTCTTGCCTCCTCTCTACACGCCCTGTGTGCTGTCTCCGTGGTGGCTATGGGACCGCGTGGTGGTGGGGAGGGGGGAGCACCGATCCCCTCCAGGCCCTGGGGCTGAGAAACCCCTGGGAATGGAGTTCCCCCTCCCTATCCACGTTCAACCGGCGGACTAGATGATCTTTAAGATCCTCTCTAACTGAAACCACTATGATGCTCTGTTGTACTTGCAATATAATTTAAATGCAGTTACGGTTTTGTAGCTGTGGTGTCACATCACAATGCAATGGCCAACAAAACAATTCTAGTATTTAGGAAGCAGAGTTTTACCTTTACCTTTAGAGTGAAATTTCCCACAATCAAGCTGTCTTGGGACATTCAGTTGTTCATCAAGATCGGAAAACATTTTAATTTCAGCTTCTTAAGTGGCAAAGCTACCTGCAAGCAGCTGCTCTTGCAACAGAGGAAGCAGGAAGGAGCTGGAGATGGGGAGGAGGACTGCAGCAGAAAGGAAGTCACCACCTCCCGCCAGCACTAGGAATATCCAGCTGTTGATGTTCTCAACAGAGCCAGATCTTGCCACCTGCAGCAAAGATGGATGTGACAGTGGACTTCCTAACAGAGCTGGCAGAGACCAAAAGGGCAGTTACCTGCTCACTGTGAGCAGGAAAGTCTCGCTTGCAACTTCTTCAGTGCTCCACAACCAGAGGATGCAGTTTTCCTAATGCATTTTCCCAAGGGACAAAGATTCGGTCACGTGAAAAATAGACGATCGCATCCTATTAGCATTAAACAAAATTTTTAACCCAAATCTAAGCAGTGCTGACACGAGCAGCCTTCCACGATGCTTACCACAGAACTGCTAATAAAGTAATAAAAATAAATTTCAGGATGAATGTATCAAAAGATATCATGCAAATTAGACTCCCACAGGAATAAATAGGATTTTATGAGCACAATTTCTAGTAACTACAAAATCACTTGAGATACATCACCTTTTTCATTCTGACAGAGTGCTGGAAATACCAAACGTCAATCAATTCTTACACATTCACAGAGGCTGCTGAACACACAGTGAATACTACTGGTTTCCCAGCTGGGTGTGACCAACTCTCCCCCCTCCTCCTGACTAGAATCACTCACTGCATCGTACAGCCAAACCCTCAGGAACAGTGTTGAGAACTGCAAGAACTCTTCCCAGCATCTTCTCAGGCATGGCCAGCTGGGGTGCTTGAGGTCCAGATGTCATGCACTTACAAATTCCTAGCTGTATTGTTAAATACTTTAGAAGAATAAATATTTCAGAGACTTTAAATAACACTTTTCCTTGTTTCAGTACAGACTCAAAAAAGCAAAATCTAGAGGGTTTTTAATTTTCTGCCATCATTTGTGAAGATGTAAAGGCCAGTTACAATCCACCCCACTGAAAGAACAACAAAGTCAGTTCATGATTTTATCAGGGAGGAGGAAACATCTCATACTCTGCTAATAATCACAAAAGTGCCCTTGGGCCAGGTCTTGTGTCTGTTTTGTTTCATTATGAAGACATGTTTGTGCAGAGCTCTACGATCTCTGACCACAGGGTGGAGCAGCTCAATAGCCTGTGCTGCTGATGCTAAGCCCCACGTTCAGAAAAAAAGAAAAATCATCTCACAATGCACAGTCAATTTAGACTGCACAGACCAGATACCTTTGTCTGCACCCTTGGAGGATCCTGATTAATATTCTTTTATTTAAGGAAAATAACACAGTCTTCCAAAAGGATTGCATTGGGTTTATGCTTTGAGTTTACTGATTAAAGTGATATTTAAGTTATGACTATGGCACTGCCATTGTGTGTAAACATACTCTTTTCTTGACATAGAGATGTGCTTTCTATCAATGGAAATATTTTCATACACCTAAAAAAACAGTTAAGAACTCTAAGAGACAGTTAGCAAGAGAACAAAGTTTCCAAACCCAGCAAGGCAGAAAGCATCAGCTGAGGCCAAAACAAATAGAAGAAAACCCAGATTTACACCTGAAACATCAGCCCTTGGCTGACATGAAGTGTGCATCGGCAAGGCTCGGGAACTCTTCATTTCACTTCATCATCAGATGAGATTCTGTGTTATACAGACTATCTTCACTTCTTCGTGGATCATGTGATGTCATGGAGGACGAGATACAATTGTTCAGTGTGCCTGAAGTGATGACAGCACAAGAGAATCTCCTTGAAGAAAATTTCAAAATCTCATCTTAACTCATTACTTGAGCACACAAGTGGACCTGCCCATTCCTATTTTAGCAACAATTGTCAAACCTCTGACTTCTTAAGATCTTATACAATATTCACAATCAATAGGAAACAAAACTTTATACCAGCCACTGCATGAAGCACACTCCCAGCACTAAGCTGAGAAGCCATGACTGAAATTTTTTCATCCTTGTTTATAAGTTTTAGTGTCACTTCTCTGATATTTTGATCAATTGATACCAATTTACTAGTTAACAGATCAATCTTCTTTTCACAGATCCTATGCAGGTTTTCCTTCCAATTGCATTGCTGGCAAAACCTTTCAAGGCTGCTCTCCTTATTTGCTTCACTAGGTTTTATAAATCAGGAAAGGTTAGCACAGTACCTAGGAAAAGAAATTCTTATGATTCTCAGCACTTGGGCACTTTCCCTCTCAGACATACAAATAGGAGCCAGGAAGCTCTAATTTCTCTCTACAATGGCTTCAATTTTAAACAAATAACCTTCATTTTTAAATCTTGTTAAAAAACCAAACAAACCCAAAACCCCAAACATTGTACTAATGTCCCTAAATTGTTTTGTCTAATTAGACTATCTGTAGTTCTCATTGTGACTAGATGTTGAACTGCTTAAATCTCCTCTAAAATTAGCCTGTCAGTTGGTACTGAATGAAGACCAAATATTTTAAGCAAGGGCTAAACACTTCAAGAGTATCTACTGTAACCAGGTTAAAAAAGACCAGTTTGAATTCACTCTTTTTTTTGGTGAAAAAGATCTAGCACAGGCAGTGTCATAATGTGGTATGCATTCACATTGTTGCTCATCTTATGCTCTTGAAACAGTTCTCAAAGTTCTTTACACACTTTTTTTAGCCTAGAAGCATCCATGATAGGTACCATTCCTATTGTATCCCACATTTATGTTTGCTGTAGGGACAAAAGCCCTACTGTAAATACCCCAGTTCCATGAACAAGCCTCTGTCACCTACTTCAGTTAAGGAACGTATTCAAAGAACACTTTTCTGGTACAAACTGACTCTTTAGTTAAGGGGCTCTGTCAGTAAACTTTACTATCACATCTAAAAATTGACCATCACATCTAGCCAAAAGTTTTAAGGATAGTTTAGAGCCACATATACAAATATAGAAAAGAACTTGAATTGTAGGTGATCTGTTTATTTCCTGTTCTTAGAAGGCTCTGCACATAAGACAAGAAATAAGCAGATTATTTCCTATCCTACAGAGAATCTGCAGGTATTACCTGCTGTGAGTCATTTTTTAGAGGAACACTTATTTTCTATGTACCTGTGCTAACCAAGCACTCTCAAATTTAACGCCCTTTCCCAAGACAGCAAAACATTTATTTAGAGGAATTTCTCTCTTTAAGATTGACACATTAGAAAATATGTGCTTGTGCCAACATAAGTATACCCTACCTTTTGAAGCAGCCATGAGTCAATAAGCACAGTTTGCATGGAGAGCAGTAATCATAGATGCACAGAACTTTAAATAGTAATTTGTTAATTAGTATTTTAAGTATGGAAGAACTTACTTGAAAAGGTTCACTTCGTAACTGTAGTACCAAATAGATTCATAGAAAATTAATTCTGTGCAGTATGATACCAGAGCTCACAGCTGTGGAAGCAATTCTGTCAAGTGAGCAAATTAATATTTACATGCTCTTTCAGAAATGTATGGACACCTGAAACGGAGGTATAATTGGCTTCTTTGTCCCTACCCTTCCTGCCTGGAACAGCGTATTTCTTGTTTCTTTTAATTTGGTATTTTCCCTATAGATTTCTCTAAAAACTGCCCTTGTTCATCATCCCTTATATAACCATATCTGTCATGCTGACTACAGCTCTGTCTCTATTCCCATTCATCTGTAGCCACTCAGAGTGCAAGCCCTTCAAAGATTAAAAGAGAATTGCTTCACTTTTCATTTCTTAACCACCACTATTCAGGGATGAGTTTTCATCCATCGGCAGGCTCTGAGCAAGAAGGGAAGAGCATGAATAACTAATGACAAATATGTCCATGAAGATCTCTCCTGACTGTTTTGAAATGTCTTTGTTCACCCAAGAGAATTGATGAGCAAACAAACGAACAGGAAAGGAATTCATAAAACACAAGGACAACTCGTAAGTACTAAAACATAACAAAACTGTTTTTCTTTCAAGGTACAATGTTGACTTTCTTTAAACACTTCTCAGGGCATTCAAAGACTCAAGCAAACAGCGGTAGCAATGGGATAACTTAATAATTCCCTTCTCCTTTTCCCTCTACATTGTTATCTTTCCCAGACTTGAATCATCCAAGTGGAATGGCAGCACACACCTCAGCCCCGTTGCTCTACAATCTCACAGCTTAGGGTATTAACAGATGGGCTTTATGATGTCTAGAAACATGACTGATTGTTCTTGCTGTCTCTAGAAAGCTGCTATCCCTTGCACAGATTCGATGGAGCAGAACTGGTGGGTACCCCTCAGCCATCTCCCTGCTAAACCAGGCAAGTGGCTACAGCCCAGCTCCACGAAGGCTGACCACCTACAGTCACAACAGGCCATTTCTGCCACCATACCTTTATCACAGAATCATTGAATATCCTGAGTTAGAAGGCACCCAAAAGGATCATTGAGTCCAGCTCCTGGCCCTGCACAGGACAACCCCCAAAATCCCACCATATGTCTGTGAGCATTAACTCTGTGTAACTGTGAACTCCGCCGGGATGACACTTTGCCTGAAGTAACCAGAGTGACTGCTAGGTAACAGAGGTACATTTTCAGCTAACAACCTCCATGCTCTCCCATCACTGATTGCTTCCAACAGGGGCTGCTCTTCCTCTTTGTGTCTGTGGAAAAGCTGAACTCCTCTTCCCCATAACCCAGACCATAAACAGACTTGTCATCTGTACCACTGCACTGTGGAAACATGGGTAGCTCCCTATCAATCTTCCATACAGCCAATTGTCAACCACAGGATATCTTGGAATTTCATGACTAAGAGAATATGATAAAATGAAGAAAAGAATTTTAAAATAACTAAAACTGATAAAGTGACAAGTCTTAACATTTTCCTCCTTTGTGCTTTAATGTTGCATCCTAATCTCGCCAATAAGCTGTAACTGAAATGGGGTAAGTCAGGAGACACACATAGTCCAAGGGTAACAGCCTTTTTTTGATCCCAGGAAAACGTTGTTGATACACTAGAAGCTCTTTTCTCCAACCAACTTTCCAGAGAGTTTTCAGGTGCCACCCTAAAGGTGCAAATGCAGTTTTGCAGTTAGTGCTCCTGCAGCTATGCGGGACTGCTCCGGGTACAATGGCAAAGGGCAACCTCCAACAGGAACAGGAAGCTCCCAACCACTCTGTCAAGTAAAAATAAGGTACACCTGACTTTTCAACTGCCTCGTAATCCCATGTCCATTTTAATCCAAAATCTGCAACATCACCCTGATCTCTAGACCTGTCCCATTTCAGTGCAGTCTTTGGACTATTCATCAAATAGCCATAAAACAGAGTCAGGAGCATGGAGAAAGCACATTATGACACTTCCCATCCCTCTCCTCCCCCTTGCTGTGCTAACATACATACACAGTAATTGAAAGGGACCCAGAAAACTTGGTGAATTTTCTCCCTCATCCAAGCTGACATAGCAATTTATCTCAAATTTTACATGGTTTTGGAGCACAACTTATTAGAAGCAACATAAGAACATATGAAATTTGGTTCAGTGTGATATATCATTGTGGGCTAGGAGAAATAAAAACGCAATATTTAGCCTAGAATTTATGTGAATGAGCAGAACCAAAGAAACAACTCCTTTGGACAGGAGTTGTTTGGACAGGAGTTTGCTCAGGACAATTTTACGGTATAAGACAGGTGTGAATTTAAAACAGTACCATTACAGATGCTTAGTCCCTCAAAATAGATACATTAATTCAGACACATTTATTTTGCCTTTTCTCAGATTTGATAATGTTGCTTTGGTAGGGGTGTATTTTGAAACAAACTAAAACCCACTCTTTTGTGGGTTATATTTTTAATGAGTTGCTATGGGTCAGCTGTAGCACAGTAACTGAAAATGCAACTATCCATAGGCAGCCAAAGTTCAAACTAAAGGCTAAACTCTGTCCTGAAGCTCAAAGAAAGCACATTGCGGTCTGTCTTTGTTATTTGCTGAGACAAAGTGTGGCAAGCTACCTCAGCTCAGAGAACACACAGCAACACAGTCAGCTGTGCTAGCCCAACCATAAGTTAAGCACAATAGCATCTGCAAACATATTGCACTTTCATACATTGCTGCATTTACACAACTCACGCTCTTGCATTCATAGTTTAGACATACTCTAAAGCTTTTACACTTGTGAAAGACACCACATTCATTTGTTGACAAACACTACCTATATTTGTTGCATTCTTTTATTGTCACTTTGTGTTTTCTTGAAAGGCTGTAACCCTGAGGTTTTACCCTTGGCAAGATAAAACCTAGACATAGCACAGTACCCCACTCTATCTTCTCTTGACTCATTATCTTTTGCACGTATCAATGTCATTTACTGTAACAACAGACGTGATAACACACAAAAACTTCAATTTTCTTTGTAATGCAAATTTGTATTAATAGAAAATGTCATCCAGTAGACCAAACATATGTGAATTAGAAATGAACCACAGGAGTTTGGAAAACAAAAAAAAAAGCTACCTCACGTAGGAATGCTATGTTCTTTAAAAGCTAAAATTAAAATCTTAATTTTTGCAGACAAAGATTGTAATGACATGGAAAAATGTGTGTATTTTCAGTAGCCTAAAAATTTTTTCTGTTAGCGACGACTACAGTACTTACCTCCAGTGACTTTGTAACAAATTACATATTTTCTTAACAATCTATTTTACAATAATACAATGTAATACGTGCAGTAGTTGTTTTACAACAGCCAGTCCACCATTTGATCTCTGCCTTCAGTTTCGCTTCTAAATTAAAGAGCTCGATGCTCACCCTTCACCTGACAATGTACAGGGTCCCCGTACCTGCACCTTCTGAAATCTGGGGGCTCACGTGAACTCAAGTGACAACATCAGGCCTATAATGATAGACACAATTTATTCTGCTGTGACCTATTATCTGTGACCTTTTGCATCCTGAAAAACTCGAGCAGGAAATATAAATATAAGAGACAGCACTGTAACTAAATCCAGTACTGCATAGATTTTACCTACAGAGAGCTATCTTGCAACACGTGCTAAACTTGTTTTTAGATGGGGCTTAATATGCCACAATAATATAATAGGTGTCAAATTTTAGAAAAGCCCATGAAACCGTTTTTATTCTTTTAAGAAATTGTACCATCCCAAGAATCAGCAGATGAATGAAAGCAAGCCATTTGTTTACACATGAACTAAAAGCCACAGTCTAAACTATACGAATAGACTTCACATCCTCACTTAAACCTGTTCACTAGAAATTACTTCTGGTACACGAGCCTCTTAGGATAGAGTATCCCGATTATCCTGTTAACTCTGTACTGACTTTAGTCATCCTAATTTCTGCTTTCCATCCCATTGTTGCTAGACGCAGTTTGTAGCCTTCCCCCTCCCCCCTGCCTCACTGTAAAATTCAGCATTTTAAGCATAAGCAAGCTTAATTTAATAATCTTATTGAGGAGCACCCACATGTTCAACAGTTTAAACTACAGTTCTCTCCACGTTTCTCCCACCACGCTGTGAAGCACAGCCACACCGGGCTGCAGTCGCAGCCTCCCAAAACCTCCTTTCCCGGACTGTGCCGCTGAACACCTCGGCAGGGACACACCAGGTCCCCGCGGGCAGCGGAGCCCCGGGGGTCCCTCCCGAGCCAGCCCGCAACTCCGCCGCGCAGCCCCTGGGCGGCCGCGGGGCTCCCCGAGGCACCGTAACTTTTACCCTCCTGCCGCATCCGACCCCCGCCGGGCCGGCCGCGGGGCTGCCCCGCCGGGGCGCGATTCCCCGCAGCCCCCGGGCCCGGCCCTGCGGGGCGGCGCCCACGCCCAGGCGCTGCCGCGCCGCAGACAATGGGGGCGGCAGCCCCGCGCCCGCCGAGCCGCGGCGGCGCTTCACTCACCGAACAAGGTCAGAGCCATCGCGGCGGCGGCGGGGCGGGCCCGGGGGGCGGCGGGGGCTGGCCGGGCGGCGCGGCGCTGGCATTGGCGCGGCGGCAGCTCTCGCATCAGCGGCGGGGCGCGCCTGCAACACAAGTTGGGCGCGGGGCTGTCAGGGCGCCCCGCGGCACCGGCGGCCGCCGCCACTTGCTGCCGCGGGGCGGGGCGGGCGCAGCCCGCGGGGAAGGGGAGG
>JAWWES010000171.1:21812685-21825805 GCA_035583135.1 Lophotriccus pileatus
GGGCGGGCGCAGCCCGCGGGGAAGGGGAGGGCAGGGCCGGGGGGTGTCGGGGGAGGGCGGCCGGGGACGCGCGGCACCGGGGGCAGCCCGCGCCCGCCCCCCGCCCGCTGCTCACGCTGCGTCCCGCCGCCTCGGGGAGCCATCTTGCGCCGCACGGCCCGCCCCGCCCGCCGGGACGGTTCCCATGGCAACGCGGCCGCCGCCGCCGGGGCACAAAGGGATGCGCGTCCCCTCCCGCGAGCTCCCGGCTCCCGGCCCCGCACACCGACGGGGCACCCGCTCCTCCCTCGGGCACCGCCGAGCCGTCCCGCACGCCTCTGCTCCTCTGAGGAGATTCCCCGTGGAAAGCACCGCTGCCCCACGGCCGGTGCCTCCTGCGCCTTGGCGGGGCTTTGCCTGCCTGGTCCGGCAGGAGAGCCAATGCTCCTGTGAAAAACATGACTCTTTTGAAAGCGAGGTGAGAATTTTCACTGAAATGCCACCGAGCACGAAGAGAGGAAACCTACAGTTTTGCCTTTAAAATTCTTGGTCCGAGAAATTTCAGCCAGCCCAGCTGCCGTCATTTTTCGTTGTCCAGGACTGTAAATTTCAGAGCTAAAACCATTTAATTGAAAACACAGCATCGCGCCTGGTATAACTCGCTTGCACAGTTTGCATTTTTAACCTGAAAACAGATACTCACAACAGAGGGTAGCGAGTACTCAGCAGACTCCCCAGCACACTCAGGATAACCAGACCCACCTCTCCTGTCCGTACAGAAGTTCCTCACTCACAGGTACTTCTCCTCTCAGAAGCAAGCTGTGCACGCTGAGAATTCAAATCCAGACAGCGCAATCCACACAAGTTTAATCTACTACAGCTGTATAAATTCGCAGCCTTCAGCTGGAGGCTTTGGAGACCTCAGCCAGGGCAAGCAGGCTTTGCAGGTGTTTTTATGAACATCATAGAGCCTGTCCCACCTTCGCTTGGGGCACTGTGGTGGCTTCTGTGGCGGGTGTGCAGTGAGAAGCCTCCCTTCAAGACAAGGTTTTTGGCAGAGGACAGCCTGAAGGAAGAAGAGTGTGTACACAGGCTGCATCCACAGCTGCTGCAATTAATGGTTCCAGTTCTGTGAACGCAGCTCCGGGTCAGCAAGTACATAAAATACATTTTCTTTCAGCAAGACAACTAAAACAAAGATCTGTCTGAAAAATAGGTGGTTTATGCAGCTAGCTGCACACATGTTTTCATGCTCAGAGTTCTACCTAATCGCTTTCGTAGAGAACAAAAGGAAAAGATAGTGTGGGAGTTTTCAATATCTTTAAATCCGGTTTAAAACAACAAGAAAAACATGCGGCTTTCTTATGTCTGTCAAATATTTCAAAACATAGGTTTTTATGTTGATACATTTTCCTTAGCATGCAAAGTTAAAAAAAAACCAAAACATTTTATCCCAGACGGATCACTGCCTTCACCTTATTCCTTGCCAAAGGAATTCTAGCATGATGGACCTGATTTCAACAAACTGTCTTCATTTTGCATGTATAAAGTGCAAAAGTTTATTGAGCAGCTGGACTACTGAGAAATAACATTTTAATTGCAGAGCTAAAAGGTTAAAAATAGATGAAAACTGGTTTGGAAAAAAGCAACACAATAAATCTTTGCCATCCTGCCTACATGATTTGATCTTGGTGTGCATGAAGTGTTTTGCTTGGCTTTCTGGAAATAAGTTGGATCTTCCTACGGATTTTTTCCCTCTTACATTTCCTGGAATTAAATCCTAAGCTTTCACTCCAACTTCCTTCAATTAAACGGCCAGCTTTTACTATTCCACTACTCCCAAATCTTTATTGCTAACTACTGAACTGCATGTTTACTTTAAAAATGCTTTGCTGTACAGAGACTGTAACACAGGTTTTCATAATAGGCATTATCAATACTAGAGTTGTTAAGATCAGTCTGAGTGATTTGATTAGTCATTTCAATTGTCTAATAATGCCTTTGCTGTTAGTGCAGTTATGGCTAAAACCTAGGGAAGTGTGTTGGTCTTTTCACAGCTAGTTACTGGAGCTGTATTTTACTGTGCCTGGAAGAGTTCTGCAGCTGATCTGAATTCTCAAAACAAACTAAGCTCAATCATTATCTCTGACTAAATTCTTTTCTTGGTTTAGGAGGATGTTTTGACCCAGGCTCCAGCACCCTGCAGAGAACAGCAGCAGATTTTGGAAGGACTTCACCATCAAGCTCATACCTGGGGCTCTCAACCAGCCCTCACAGGTGTCAGCACAAGAAAGGTGAAGGGTTAGCAAGGAGTGTGTCTGTACACAGTATGTACCCTCTTACACGATGGCAGGTCTGGCTTTTACAAGGGCTGACAGCCTTAACATGGCAGGAAGAAATCAAAGATGCAAAGCAGAAAAAAAAATTAGCCCGAAGTTCACCAGGCGAAGGTCCCTTCCACCACACCCTACTTTTGAATGGACCTGAAATCCTCATGGAGATTTCTGTTTAACAACAACATTATCTTAAAATTACATAATGCCTTATCGAGCCAGCACATCTTAGTGCACCAGCAATAACAATGATTTAACTGTAACTGTGGGAATTTCATCAGAAGAGAGCTGGAGCTGACTGAGCACTGCCCTCTTGCCTTGCACAGGGGTGAAGGGAGGAAATGCAGATGCTGAACCACAGCTCCCACCCAGCCCTGTTTGGCCAGAGGGGCTGTTCCTTCGCTGAGACCCCAGAGCATAGGTTTGCTCTTTTGCAGGGGAGAGCACAAAAGAGAACCTTGTTGTGCATGACTCTGATGTAAATGGCAGGAAAAATGACCTTAGTGTCTTCTTTCCCTGGATCTTTAGCCCTTGAAAAGCCCTCTTTTGCAAAACTGGCTTGTTAGCATCACTTAGTCTAGGAAAAGCGCTCTCATACTTGCCACCTCCTAGGAGTATTTGGGGGTGTTTTTACAAAGTGTACCTCAAGGATAAAGTCTCCAAAGAGAAATACATACATAACATGCTATTTTCTCGCCTGCTCACTGTCCTTCAGTAGGTTTCTTGCCTTGTCTCCCAAACCTCAAGGCTCTTTAAAAACTGCAGTTAGTTACTACTACTTCATTATTCAGGTAAAATTTCATCACTGGGATTTGGGGTTGGTTTTTAGTGTTTAGGTTTATTTTGGCCCCTCTCCTTTTGCTGCCTTGCTCTGGGTGCTGAGCACCATGAGACCAATATCCCATTTTCTAGTGGCCTTTCTTTGATCTATCACTTTGTCTGAGAGTCTGGAACAAAATTGCTTCTTATTACCTGATGTTTATTCTTCAAACCTTAACTAATTCACTAATCATATAGTGATAAATGAGATTTTTAAAATTAATCACTGACATTTTTAAAGATTTATACACAACTGGAAAAAAAGGTTCCCAGCTAGTAAATATAATGTTATGTGAAGGAAAAAAAACCTCCCACTATAAATTAAAGCTGTCCTGTATTAATGGGAAGTGGTAAAAGTGAAGACATGGTGAGATGTTACCTGATGAATAGGGGTAGCATCTTATCATAGTTAGTGTCTTCGTGCTACAGACCCCCTTGACAGCAGGAAAACAGCACTGGTAGAAGCCATGTCATGTGCAGAATTTAATTTGGCTTCTAATGTGTAATTGCTGGGAGTTTGTGAGGCAGGCAGGGAGGCGGCCAAGGGCTGCCTTACCGAGCAGATTCAGAGTTCACAGTATTTGCAATGGAACATTTGCTCCTTGGAAAACAGCAAGGCAGATTTCTACCACTTATTCAGTAAGATAAATTCAATTATTTTAGCTAATTTAAAAGTCATCAATTAAAAGTTTGAAGACTGACTACCAAGCTTGCTAGTTATAATTAATGTTTATGTAGATGACAGCTATTTAAATGTAACATCAAGCCTTATCACCAAACCCAGGATTGGCATTGCACATTATCAACATTTTGGATAATCTTTCTCCCTTTGATGAGAGAACTGGCATTTGAGCTTATATTTTGGATGCTGCTGTTGTTTATTATTAACAACAAAGTTATTTAAACACAATATTATCTAACACTGTTATAGGCATAGAGGGAGAGAGAATTCCTGCATCAAGAACAGCAGCTATGAGCAAGCTTTGCAAACCTGATATAATCAGTGTTTTACTGGAATCTATGCTAGTCTGTAGATTTTGGTGGTAACCTTTTTTTTCTTTTATCTATGGGGTACAGACCAGCAAAATAACAATTACTAACAACTACTTGCGCCAAAGAAAGTGAGATATGTGTAACATATCCACCATGGCTCCTGTTTGAAATCACAACGACCACATTAGGTACTCGTATTTGGCATCCTACCCACATCCACAGGACTGGCATTATGTCCCATAACAATTTAGAGCAGTTTAGTACACAGTAGGTGGTGTACACCAATGAAATGAAAAATGGGCTTAACACACCTGCTCTTGGCTCTCTGGGTCATGAAAAAATGTTTCACAGAACTAGCTGGCAATGACAACCTTTAGAGTTGGATTTTTTCCTGGTTACAGTCAAAGTGAATGCCACAAGATCTAAGAGGAAGCAGCACATGAGCACAGTCATAGTTTTAAAGCTAAATTAAAGCTGTTTTCTTTGAAGTCTAAAGAATGTGCTGTGTTTAGACTGATGTTATGAGACATTATGCCATTTTTGAATGGGACTGCATTAAAGAAAAAAAAGCTCCCCCTTGCCTACGTTTCCTGAACAGTCCTTTCTAAAAGAATTTTTAATGAATTTTACATAATTTTACACTTAATTGGATTTCCAAAATGTGCATACACATGGTGAGAATTACATCATGAACAGGTACTATGGATAGGATCTAGGTGATGCTACTTCTGTATCTTGGCAAAATCACATGATCTTCAACTTTGATGCTGGCACGCAGGGCATTTCTCTCGCAGGAGGTTTCCAGTGATATTTAGAGGTAGCAATATCAAAACAGGAAAGTGACTGAACTATTTATAACTGCAAAAGGGCTTTTTTTTTATTATTTGCAGCTGGTCTGAATGTACTTTAACACCAGACTTTTTATGAGCTTTCTTACTGCTCATGTGCGCACTCACTAGCATATCCCATCAGCATAGACCTCTAGTGTGAGATCAGCTAGTAATAAAATTATTAAAATCTTCGGAAATTTCAAAATTGCTTGCACTTTTGCTCAGATGTACGAGCCACATACTCTAAGTTACATTTTTAAGAGTCCTGTGCAAGAAATGCAATATGTTTTTGATTGCTTGTTTTATTAAGTGAAATGAACAGGTTAATTAAAGAAATTCCAGGAAGTTTCTGCTTTCTGTCTCCTAGGAACAAGCCTCAAGTGTCAAAGGAGATAATACTGATGGCTATAAAACACACAAGTGTGTTTATACTGGCTGTAAAATGCAGCTTATAGCTTCTATTTAACTTTCATAATATATCCTTTTTATACCATGCTTAGAAATTCATATTAAGACATTAGTTGAAGTAGTGCTTATATATATTTGAAAAAAATCTCTGGTAATTGCATGTTAAAAAACAGAAGGCAAGCCATTCCAGTCTTGGGAATAAACTGTTATGACTGTAATTTCATCCATAAATACTAAAAACTAAGAACAAACTAGTCACCAAAAAATATGAAAGTCTCCAAGATAGTCTTGTCTTTCAAAATGTCTTTAACCCTGAGGGATCTCCTACGTGAAGCCATGAGCTATGCCACACAGCTGGTGGTGGTTCTACAATCAGTTGAGACTTCTAGAACCACTAGATCCACTTGTAGATCCACTGGATGGATTTGAAGGATTGTTAAAGAAATTGAACTTTCTCATGAGCAACCCAAACCAGCAAATCTGAGATGCTGTATAGAACTGACATGCAATTACTCGATTTTCTAATACCAGTCCTTCAAAGCAATGTCTATATTCTTAGAGAAGCCTGTGTATGTGTTACTGAGGCTAGTCAAAAGTAATGTTTTTAATGAGTATATTAGGTATCCCACACAACTTGCTTCTCAGAAAGAGTTGCATCTTCTAGACTACTTAGGGTTCTTTGAGATAATGTTCATGTTTTAGAGCACATGAAACGTTTAAGGGTATTGTAAGGCTCAATAATGCACCTTACTTGAGCAAAGGTGTATGAGCCCTGGTAAGGCAAACTGCATCAGATTTGAAGTGGAATTCTATATGATAGTTTACAAAATGGACTATATGAATAAGAAATGAATTTTGGAAAAGTTCTGAGAATTTCCTGCTGTATACGCAATCTACTTATCAGGTGCCTTTGTAAAATGAACTTTAACGACTTGAAGACGTTTCTAAGTCCAAGCCTCAAAGTGTTGAGATAGCAGAAGCACTGGATAACTAATTTGCAGTTCAACAAGTCTCTGAGAGATGTGTTTACTTCCACCAGGAAGACTTTTGAAGGAGAATATAAAATGTTCCAAACCAAGTGGACAAGCACATGCATTAGCGATATCTTTCTGCTTTAATGCACAGCTAATTGTGAGCAGGCAGGTAACAGCAGCAGGGGGCAAAAAGCAGCAGAGAATAATGTGGGAAATAGCTTTCAAGACCAGCATTACTTCTTCAGGATCGCAGAGAGATGACATTAACCAAAGCAACTTCAAAGAGCTGATGGAGATTAAAGTTTTTCCTCTTAATGATTCTAAAGTGTTATTGAAGGAATCGATAGCTCTTCCTGTTAAACAAACTGTTCAAATCAAGTATTCCTGGAGAGGGGATAAACCAGTCTTGGAAGTGAGATTTAATTAGGATTTGAAATTGTTCAGTATTACTTAATTTATCTGCCAGTATCACAATAGTTTTAGTGAACTGTAAGTTTACAACAGTAAGATTCCTTATGAAAGGAGAAAATTATCTGATTCCTTTTGAGCCCTTTTAACTGTGCCTCAATTATTTATTATGTAGCCCACACAGAGAGAAATTTCTCTTTTCTGTACCTGATGTCAGTGTTTTTTTCTGGTGGAGGAGGAGAGAAGGGAGAAAAAAATCGTTACTTCCCCTTTCTTTAATAAGAAAATAATTGCATCCCATTGTTGTGCACGTTTTCCTTATTGTCAGCCAAGACATACGGAAAGCCACTCAACAAAGCAAAACTAAATTAGCAGATATCCAGGTCCTAAATTGGATGCCAGAGACTATTACTAAGAGTCGGCAACTTTTCAGCTGTGCATGCAGCAGTTTTATTTCAAGAAAATCAGAGATCAGAGATCTTGCAATCTAACTTGCCCATCACTACAGCAAGCTCAGATCTGGAATTCAACCTCATGTATTCAATTGTAAAGTCATACAATCCTCAATCAAACAGATATATAGGAAACTAATTCCTGGTTTAGTCCTTCCAACATCCAGTTCCTAGTGGTTTTCCACACAGATTTGATCCCAATGCTTTCAGCCTATGCAAACACAATGACTTCAGAATTCAAGAGTTAATCTGTACAAGTCACTAATAAGGGAAGCAGTTTCCAAAGGAACTGTTCGTTTTTTTTTCTTAAACCCCAATAAGTCAAGAAAATATGTTTTGAAAATAAACAACCAAGCAAAGCTCTTTGGGAAACTCTGTACAACACTGCAGGAGCAGAGGGATCCAAGCCCTCACCATTCACCGTCAGAAGGCCCTCACTGTCAGAAAACAGTTTCTTTGGTCCACCAAGGGAAAGCTGCTCTCCTTTGTGCTCCCATATAGATGTATTTTCATGAAGAATATGTCCTAAACTATTTTAATGGAACAAGAGCTAAAGAAATATAATTAGTTTATCCTCAGTGTTCAAATCAAAAGCAATAATCCAGATTATAATGTTATACAGCATTAAAATAATTTCCTCGTTATAGCATATAATCATTAGCCACATAAAGACACCCAAAACCACTGAAAGAAACATTGTCTGTATTCTGTCCAGTTCTTTGAAGGAAGGAAAAATATTGTGTAAGCACTATTTACTGTTTCACTTGTCTTGGTATTTAGCTAAATAGCTTCAAAAACATAGATGCAAAGTCCAGGTGGATCATTACCAATCAGTTGTTTTCCCTATTCTTTCTCCTTTATTTCAAGGTTTGATTGCATGGCCACTTGCTCTTAAGATTTCTTTTCTTTTCTGTGTACACAGCAAAACACCTTCCTTCTGACTGTGGAGAATCCTAACCTCTTTAAAGCATCTTGCTGCTCTGAAAACTAGAGAGTGAAGGGCAGATGTACCAACAACAGCTGCAAGACTGCAGTTGTTACTCAGAGAAAGCCACTATTCTAGCTTTAAGAAACTGTCCCAGATCTAGGAATTTCGTTGTGTATTTTCAGCAAGGAGAAACAAGACAGATTTCTTAGTGCTTGTCAAACTGCATTTGCCATTGCTCCCCGAACCCTTCCTGCTCTGCCTACCTCAATGAGCTTCTATTTACTCGCACCAAAACCAGGGCTGCTCTAGTCCTGTTTCTGCTCCCTCCTATTTCTCTGCAGCTGCACTGGCTGTTGGCCAATGCTGGGGCCTAGGAAAATAACCAGCAGCATCCTAGAGGGACAGATGAGTGCACGAGTGCCAGTGCTGGCATCACAGCAAGGGCAGGGACTCCAGAGCAGCCCAAACTCTCAGAAGACCCTCTTGGTGAGCTGTGCTGTGAGTGCCCTTCTTAATCACTCTTTAGTCTGCTGCAGTTTGCTTCAAATACCATATAAAACAAGAATCAAAATGAAGGATTTCTTTATCCACTCACAAACTCTGTCACAGCCCATCACACCGATGTCATGCCACCTTCATAGACTTCACAATGACGCCAGTGGGACAGATTAGATTTCTGCACCAGCCTGCAGAACACACCCCAGAGACCCTCGGTCTGAGCACAGCCCTGGCAACTGCTGCTGCAAAAACATCTTGCAAAGGAACAGGGCAACATGGACCAGTAGATGGAGAAAACCAAATAGTGCATGGAAAAAGCAGACCCATAAACAACAACAAGAACAACAAACCCCCTATCACCATGAAGTGCAAACTCATAGAAAGATGAAACACTGCAGAGCTCTCTTCAGTCAGCTCCATGTATAAAGCCAGACTATCTCCATCAGTGGGCTCATACCACATGCAGGCTCCTACCCCATTTACATTGATGAATATATTTACATAGAATAACTTTTAAAATTATTTTTATTACTTATTTTTGCTGTACAAGTAAAGTCTGTTATTCAACTCTACAAGCCAGTTTATGGTAGTTACTTTTTCAGGAGTCTATTCTAGAAGCCAAATTTATTTTGTTAATTTTTTTAGAGTTTATATTCTACTCCAAGGAGTCAAGTACGAAACCTGTGCCATGAAGAAACTTACACCATTCCCTGGCAGGTCATCAGAAGAGCAAAAGGGATGGCTTCTCCTTAACTCCTTGGCGAATGATGAACCAGAGGGCAAAGCCTCCTACCAGGAGAGCAACAGAGTCAGTGAAGCAGAGGTGGTTTTCAGCTCCTTTCATACAGTGCTGGCCAAATTATATCTTATTATCAAGCAGCAGTAAGGCACGGCCTACCAACTAGGTATAAAATTTTATTCAACCCTTAGCAGGGAAAAATTCCATGACCTACCTGGGCCCAGCTGCAGAGGCAGGCAGGGAGCTCCCAGGTAGCATGGCAGTGTGGCGTTCCTGCCATGGCTGGCCCAGGCTGGGGGGGGACTGTACCTTCCCTCTCCTTTATCTTCGTCTCTCAAGAGCTTAAGGTGCTGTATAATGTAGAATATTAGGAAAAAATATGAAAACTTGAAGTAAAAGTAAATAAAGTATTTACTGAAAATATTCAGCAGTTACCACTAGATGGCATTTTGTTCCTGAGAAATTAGAAACTCCCAGAGTTTGAATTAGATGTTACAGACAGCAGGAAACAGTAGGAAATGGAATTACTTATCTCATTCAGTTAATAATTTATTATCCATTGTCTTGTATAAGCAAGACATCACTAACAGAAGACATTTTATTTTCAAATTTATAAATTGCTTTTATTTAACTATAGCTCTTCAAGTGACTCTTCAACCATCTGCTCAGTAGGCAGGGGTATGAGCTGTAGTCAGCACTTACCAAAAATCTCTTCCACACTTTTAAATGAAAGACAAATGTAAGCCAATTCACAGACTTTGAGCATGCCATGGAAATCTGCCAGAAATGCCTTGCTCCAGTAACTGTACACAATATTTCCTGTGTTATTTTTGGATAAACCCTTCATACAGATTGCAGTATAAAAAATAATTCCCATTCAGGAATAGAGCTGTTCTAGTTTGCTTATTATGAAGTAAAAATTTAATAATATTCACTTATTAATATTATATTTTTCACTGGTTCATTTCAATCTCAGCTTGTACAAGCTGTGATGTACAAGATGACACTTATTTACATTCTTAATCTTTGCAGGGTACAATGTATCGTACCCAGGGTGCAATGAAACTCTACTGGGCACAACCTGGGGTGACATGTAGGTGGCATTGTTTAACACAATGTTGTTTGACATCTGTAAGCCTTTCCATGTCAGATTAAACTAAGCAAGGGTATTTCCCTTACTCTGCATCAAAACAGGAAACTGAGTAGTGAACTATCAACTTTTTCCTTAAAAGAGACTACAGTTAACCCTTATTTGTAGAAAGTCAAAACACCTTCAATAAAAGTCCTTAATTTAATTTTGCATGTATGCAAATATTATGAGAATGTTTTTTCATTAGATTATCATAAGCACTGCTGCTCTGAGCATATAGCAGCCTGTTTAACAGTTCATCACCGCAAAATTCAGCAATCAAAATATTCATAAAATTAATCCTCACCTCTTCATAAACAGGCACGAGTTTCTTTGAAGTTTCCAATGTAGGAAAACTGCTTTGCTTTAAGTCAAATATTTTAAGAAACAGTGTACTGCAAAATTAATTGGCTTTTTAAAATGGCTTTATATTGTTTTAGTAAGTATACATCCGCACTTTTTTTAAATGTAGCTTAATACAGCAACATAGACTGGACTAGAATAAATCAAAAGACATGTCAAACGAAAAGTTTACAATCTGTAAAAGTCTGTGTTTGTAACAATGTAATTCTGCCAAAGTGGTGACATTTTCTTAACTAGACAAGACCCACAGGATTCTATGCACCCTCAGGAACACGCCTGGGTGCCTGGCACATTGGAAAGGGCAGTTCTGTGAAGGTGAGGGGTGTGCCCTTATCCAGTATGTGAAAACAACAACAAAACCTAAACTAGATGTGAACTTAAGTTTCTTCCTTGAAATGAAATGACTTTGCCAGACCTTTGTAACACGGAAAAGTACAAAATTTATATAACAAACTGGTACTTACAACTTAAGGGAAGCATCCAAGTAGGTATAAAGTATTTCTGTCTCAAGAAGCCAATGCTGTGCCATATGTGACAAATACAACTGTCAACTCAGAAATAGCATTGCAGTTGTGTGGTGACTGGGAACAGAGCTCAAAGCTCTATGGCCAGGAACCTCCCTACACAGCATTCAAGAGAGTGCTGCATAATTTATAGAAGAAAAAAGAGTAGAGTGCTGTTAGAATCAGAGCTCTTAAAAGTTTGGGTAAACAGGTACAGAATGAAGAAATATTTTAACACATATGTGCAAGTCATAAATTGTAATCTTAATAAGAGTCATTAGTCACCAAAATGAGCAAGCGTTCAAAATGTTCTTATCAACTGCTGAAATATACAGCATCTGCTCGACATTTACATAGATTATCTATTTCTTTTTTGGCAAAAATCATTAGTCCTTTACAGCAATTCTGTTGAAAGAGAGGACAGAAAGCAAGAAAACTGAAATATTAACATTTTGCTTGTTTTCAAATCACAGCCAGGCTGACTATAAAATCTGTTGGCATTTTAGAGGCAACGAGAATAACTGGATGTTGTATCACTTTTAAGAGTATTTTTCTCAACACAGCCTTATGAATAATAGGATGTTTATACTACTTACCTCAAGTGAGATTGAAACATTCCTAACATCACTGTAAACATTTGGAAGGAATAGATCTTCACAGAATGTATCCTTGTGTCAGATGAAAAGGCTGCTATAGTTGAGCAGTGAAAGGTAACACCTTCTTGCTCAGAGGAAATAGTGGGCAATGGTTCAGACATTTTCCCCCTCAGTTTCGTTTTCTCAATTTATTCAGAAAGTCAATTTGTTTGCTGCTAAGGCAGAGAGAGGGCTCATTCTCTCCTTGCTCATCTCCCTTTTCTCCTGATTAGAATCCCAGATGCAGCACATGGATATGATTTCTGATTTTATTTTTAAACATAAGCAAATTAGTAGGCTTTTTGAAAGTTAATAAAATACATCATCCCCGTCATTTCTCAGAGGCGGTATTTTTGCCTCCTGTAATGGTCTAGAACATGTGATTCAGCTAAAGGGAGGAAAATACTATTTATGTACCATGGCAATAGTAGCTTGCAGCAAAACAAGAGCAAGAACATTTTAGGCAGTAAAAAACCCCCAGACTTTTATCCTTCAGGTAGCTGAACACAGTCATCAGACAGGCATACAGTGCATTCCATCCACGTGCACAGGATGGTGCTAAATGGAGGTTTATAGCTCATGTTTGTACTCTGATGTACTGAGATAGTCACAGGGAAGAGTGAAGCAAAGAAAACCTGGTTACCTGCAAGGAATCACTGTGCCAGCACTTCATTCCTGAAGCTCATCACAGGCTGGCACTGACAGACCTCCCTAAGCTAGGGAGTACTATTCGTTAAGCTTTAATTGTAAACTGGAGTATCACCAGGCCCTGCTGCCCATGGTGGTTACAAATACTGCCCAGTCCCTACCCTACTTTGTTTCTGCTATTGGTATTAAAACCAAAGAAAAATTCCTAGAACCTTGACTCCTTTTCTTTGCTTCAAGCTGTTTTGCAACTTTTATGTTTGTTACCATTTCTAGTTTGTCTAGGCAGCTTAAGCTACTGTTTCTTTACATGGACTACAAATAATAAATATCCTTGCATAATGATTTTACACTTTTCTGATTAGCTATTCATTCCCAGATTAAACTGTTACAGGTAGTTTATTTAGAAACTGTTACAGGTAGTTTATTTAGAAACTTAAGAACCTTATCTTCTGTCCCTTCTTCTTCCCCAAAAATGAATAGC
>JAWWES010000171.1:21825905-21870901 GCA_035583135.1 Lophotriccus pileatus
AAACTGTTACAGGTAGTTTATTTAGAAACTTAAGAACCTTATCTTCTGTCCCTTCTTCTTCCCCAAAAATGAATAGCATTAAAGGCTTGGAACAACATACATCATTATAAAACTGGGAATAGAAGAGGGATAAAGATTTGAGCAAGACTTAAAATAAAATCATTACATAAATTAGATCAAGTCTATGTGTCAATATTCTATTGATAGCCACATGATTAGATGATAACTAACCCCATACGTAGGAATTTAAAACTCCTTTGAAGATGGTTGCACTTTGCAGAATTATGATGCCATCAGCTTACAACCCACACCCATTAGTTGCGCAGAGCATCTGTAATGAAATCTTCCGTAACACTTCAAAGTCCCTCCATATGTAAACATATGTATTGTAATATATCTTGGTTTAGGAAGATGTAAATGTCAAGATATCATAAGCTTCTCATATTTGTTTTAGCTGAAGAAAACAAGATATACAGTGTACAGAAATTCCTTTTCTAATTTCTGACTACTAACTTCTCAAAATAGAAGTTTGCTATAGAGAGTTAACACAATCAAGAAGGAAGCAACATGAAAAAAGAAGGAATTCCACACACTATATATAAATGCTTTCTGGGGCTCATCACACAAGTAAAAATATTTTGAAGAAAGTGAAGGAAAAAAAAAAAAAGTCATATTGAAACCTAAAATTAAAAGGACAGGAGACTTACCATTAAAGAATATGAAACTTTGAAAATTTCATGATCCTATTGTCCGAACCATCCCTACACAGTGTTATACAAGACACAGGTTAAATAAATCATACCTGTATTGCCATCGATCCTATGGTTAAAAATACATGCAAAGTCAACCAGAAGCCAATCTTACACTCACTGTTCTGCAACGTAAATGAGAGCAGTTCCAATTATGTCTCTACTGAGGGGAGCAACAGGCAGCGTATAAATGCAAACAGCCTTCATTAGACACATTGCCATGAGTATATTAATCATGTCAAGAAGCATTGCTGAAGTTTCCTTCAGCGCAATTTAACGTACCTCACTTTATTAGGATGCACTCAATTTCACTATGTTTTCTTCTCATTATCATTTATGATGACCAATTAAAATGTTTGTGTCTGTCTCTAAGCAAATTACTTCTGTAATTCAGGTGGCTGAAATCACCACTCATCCCATACTTCTGTCATCTCCTTTCCTCAGTGTAATAACTTTCTTTGCCCAGCCTCTATTAGCATTTTGAAGAGAAAAAACTTACTTGGATTGAGTAGTTAAGGTATAAACCCGAGTCTTTTTACAGCACAGATATTAAAAAGCAGGTTGGTTCTCCATCCCACCCCTCCACCCCCTGCCCTGAATATCCCTGTTTTTTACAAGGGATACAGCCTTGTTTTTTTTCCCTTGGAGTGACAAGTATAACTCATATAGTCAGAAAAAGACCGTAATGAAGCAATAGAGGCCTCAGGCATTATTCTCATATTGGGCTCAAAGATGTGCACAGCTTAACCTCATTTCCTTTGGTCCATACAAAGGCAATAAATGCAACAGCTGGAAACACACAGCATCCTTTTGTTTCCTCGAAAGCTTCCATACTGGGGTTCTGTCAACAGCTTTTCAAATGATAACAGAATGTGCCTCTCCATTTATGTTTCCAACATCCATAAATACACCCAAACCATTTTTACTCTTCTAAAAAGCAGGTGTGAGAGCATGATTTTTTATGAACCTTTGACAACACAACTGTTGTCAGTGGTTCATCTGAACACATCTATTATTTCTGGCTTACTGAAGTAAGATTAAAATAGCTGGAGGTTAGCTGGAAATTCTGATTACATACAGTGCTTTTGCTGTGGAACTCAGGGCAACCAGAAATGGCTGAGCAACATCTGGGATCACCAAGCTATGTTTATGAACTCATTTGTCTCTGAATTACCCTGGGCTCCTGGAACTAAAGATACAAGGTTTATTCCTCAGAAGCTGCTGGAGCTCAACTGCAGAGCAGTGGAATTTGCCTTATTTTCTACAGAAATGTACGTGTTCTTGTTTACATAACATTACTCTGACACTATAGTAATGACTTCCAGAAAAATGCTGATAGTTGCAAGGGTGAAGAAATAAGTCTGAAGACAGTGCTGCCTTTTAGAACAATTATAATTTCATTAAAATAGGAACATAACTTAAAGATAGATTTTATTCTCTTTGATGATTTACTCATGCAAACTGCACATAAAAGAAAACAGTACAGTTTGTGAAACATGTCAAATGTAAAGACCCAAAATGCTAAGTACAGAAGTAGTGTGACATACGTCTCAAAACGGAATCCATGGTAGTACAGCTAATACCTTTGTTCTATTTGCTGAACACAGATTTTAATGGTTCTTTTTCCAGCCCCACTGTTAAATTCATTAACTGTTCACACATCTCCTATACTTATGTAGACTTATTTTACAAGCGCAACAGTTTTGTTATAAAAAAACTCCACTTATATGATTTAAAAGCCTTTGTGTTTAGGAGAGCAAATTATAGTATAACCAACGAGGCCTTATCTAGTCCACCAAAACTACAATGAAAAGTGACTGTAGAGCTTTCTTGCAGAATTCATATTTTGTGCCTATGCAATTAATTTCGTTCTCACAAGAGTTCCATTGTATTTCCCCATCCTGGAAACGTTCAATAACTGTTACACGTTTTTATGTTGAAATTGGGAAAGTAAGACTTTTAAACACATGAGGTTATCAACACAACTTTCTTAGATTTAAAATACAAAATATTTAGAATCCCTATTATTTTCATGCTTAAAGCCCTGCAATGATACATATACGACTTAGATACTCTTTGTCCAGCTTTCATTATAGTATGGTTGCATATATATTGCAGAAATTATGATTTTCCTGTGGATCAATTACATTTTTAGACTTAAAACTGAACCAAATAGAAACTTGATGGCACTGACACTTAAAAACACATGGTATAGTGTGGAGAAGGAAGAGCAAATGAACTACACAACCCATTATAAATGCATTAAATCTTTGTTATATACATAATGGAATCCTGCTTTACTGCCAGTTGCTACTATGCATCTGTTTTTGCTATTATACAAAGTTTTCCGACCTGAAAGCACACATCTACTTTTTTTAAAACAACTTAATCTATTGTAAAATATTGAACTGTATTTTGACATGAGTACAGAATCAAAATAGATAATGGCACATTTAAAAAACTCAGTATCCTACAGATGATTGGATAATGAGAAAAAGTGTACCTACAATCATCTCATCAGAAACAAACTACATCATGGAATGTTAGTTATCCAAGTTCGCACAGTAAATAACATTTTAAAACTGCAATCACCTATCAGCCAGCATCACATTGAAGGCATCTTTAAACATTCAAGCAAAAGACTGCTGGCATTAACTACTGAACCATTCTCACGCACACACCACACACACCACATTATAATTACATTGTTTCCAAGATACGGTAGATACTGATTTTTTTTTTCCACAAGAAAGGTATCAAAATTTTTGCTACTAAAAGATGACAGTGCTTACACAAGAATTAAGTACAAGTTAGCTTGCAAATACAAGACAATGACAAAAAAAAGTCGAGTTGTCTGAAGAAGGATTTTAGGCTTTTCTGGCATCCAAAACCATGAGTAAACTCCTTAGTCTGTGACTCAAAAATCCACAAAATATCAACCTACTTTGGAATACCATGTATTCCATATCTGATAACCCTGTATTTTACAATATGCTTACTGATTTCAGCCTAGCAACAAGGGGTGGTTATAGATATCTATTCTGACTAGAGAAATAAAGCTCTTCTCCCACCAGAATGGAAGTGTTGGAGTGGAAAAAACCCACCTGACATAAATTTAAAATAAAAAAAAAACATCAAATAATCAAATCTATTTAGTGATGATCCTCATCTAGGATTGGTATGTGCATAAGAGTACTGTATCTCATATACTGTACTGGCCCTATTAAAATTAGAAACCCCAACAGTTAAAAGCCAACCAAAACGCTATACATAAAACAACCCAAATGTTTTTTCTCCCGATGTTCTTCCTCTCATAATGTGCAAAACAACAAAAAGGCAAAAAGACTAAAAGCAAATTTACTGTTACTGTCTTTCTCTTGCCTAGTGCTTTATGACCTTGCTAACATTACAAAGTCAATAGGGACTATGCAGAACTTTGGTATAAAAATGTCACATAATATTACTATCACAGTCTTGGGGATGACCTTCAGTAATTCACCCCAATGTTTGTTGAAATAATACCAAATTAAAAATGAAATAAACCACATTGTACTGTACACACACTTTACACATTAAGCACAAAAAATAACTAGTAAAACTAATACTTAAAAAAAAAAAAAAAGTCTTTTGCCAAGAGACTAGAACTGCTGTTCTCTCTCATCTCCATCTTCCAATCATTAAAGCCAAATTTAAGTTGGATTTTTAAAAATGAGTAATTTTAAGCTACAATTTCTCCTAGATGGAGACTGGTCTTTTGTTGGTTTCCCTTTAAAGTCACAGATGTGTATCTAAGAAACTGATGCAATGCAAGTTTTTAATCAACTTCCTGAAGGCTGTGACTGGGAGGGAGGCGCCATGACGATCTGGGAAAGCACGGGCTCCGTGCTCTGGTCCGCCATCTGGGTGAGAACGGAGGTGGCCACCGCTTCGGCCTTGGAGGTGGAGCTTACACCGTTGGAAGTGCTGACAGAACTGTGCTGAATAGCTTCTGTGTGCGGGCTGCTTGGCACTGATATGTCTTCCGAGCTGTCATCTTTATCTGCAGCTGAAGAAGAAAAACTAATTAATTTTGTCTCCCGGAATGCACACCACCCCATTCCAGTAGCAGCAATCAGTCCCTAAATGATTAAAATTCATGGCATAACGCAGCATAAAAGGCAAAACAATTTTTTTTTTTTTTTTTAATAAAATACTACTTCGTAAGCAAAAAACCAGACTGCAGTATGGACTATTCAGGAAACCAGAATTGATTTTCAGATCTTCAAAGCCATGATTAAAATTGTCTGATTTCCTCCTAGTAAATCAGCTGATAGGTACCATGCCTAATTCTAATGATGCATGTTCACATCGGTAAGCAATATTCACAGACTAAAAATGCTACCAGACCTCTTCTTTCTATATGAATTTGCTTTAGACGTTTAATATATGCTCTTTACTGCATCTCCTTTCAGTATTCAGTAATGAATACTCATGATCATGAATAAGATATCTGAAAAATATTATTTAGAGCACTGTATTAATTGGACAATACTACCACAAGTTTTCAACCCACATTCTTTTAAGAAATGAAGTTCCATAACTTCTTTAGTATACAAATGCCTCTCAATAGGGTTTAAAATTGTTAAAAGCAGTTTTAAAAATATCTTCAGAATATTTCATGTGTTCTCCACAAAACTGAAGTGAATTAGCCACAGAGTTATATCATTTTTATGCATGACAGAGTTACGGTAAGCAGGCCAAAGAATAATTTTCACTGTGCAAAACCAGAATTTCCAAAATGAGCATAATTTAAAATGTCCTTCTTGCACAGACCTCGTAGTTATTCTAAAATCATTCCTTTTTTCAGAGTTGCAAAGTTCTGCCAAGGCATTATACAAACACTGTCAAGCAAAGAGCTGAGCTGAAGACTTAAAAAAAAAACAAAAAAAACAAAAAAAAAGAAAATAAGCCAACTGGTTTTTACCCAAAATTAGAAATACGAGTGCTGAATTTCACTGTAACTTTTTTGTATCACTTGGTGATACTTAATGTTTTTAAGTATTTTTAAAAACAGTTTTACATGTCAACTAAAAGCAGTACCCAGATGTAATACTGGAAGTGCCTTTTAAACCACTACCGACTAAGGTGATACACACAGAGCAAGAAGCAGGCATGAACCCTTGTTTGTGACTAAGCAATAGAACAAAGCTTGATTTTCTCTAGTCTTGTCCTCGCAATCCCTCTCAAATTTGCTTGAGATTGGCCTATGAATTTTGAAGTGTCCCAGGGGAACAAGTGTCCCAGGGAAAGGATGACACACGAGAAGACAAGCAACGCTGTGGTATCATATCCTTGTTTCCACAGAAAGTCAGGCTAACAACAGCAACAGAACACTAAGCATCAACAAAAAATAGTGAAATGAAGTTCATGTTGGACTGAGGTTTATATGACATACCAGCTATGGGTAAGAAAATTTGATAAATTATTAAGTCAAGACCCCAATATAAAGATCTTTTAGCAGCCCCATCCATACTATGCACACATTTCTCTTCAAAGCTTAAAAACAATTCTATTATTGACCGCTCTGGAAAAGAACAGTAAGGTCAAAAAAGATGGGTAAGCAAGAAAACTGCTATATTTCTTTCTAAGAAATACTGCCTACACAATCAGTGGCAATTGTCTTACAACTCTACTACAAGAGCATGGACATTATTGTTCAAAAGTTATAATGCTTTTACCCACAAGGCCAACTATTTTACAGATTTTCCACTTTTACAAAAACAGATCTTTCAAGCATTAAAGGAGAGAGAGGGACACATGACACTTGTAACTATACAGCAAGAGGAAGCAAATTAGGACATTTCAGGAAGACATTTGTGATCCTTAGCAGAGTTTGCCCATTCAAGAACAGAAAGAACCTGAACAAGTGTCAATTCAGTTAACAGTATTCAACACGATTTCATCTTTGCTGTACCTCTATCAAGATCTACAAGATGTCACGTAAAAACAAGAAGGAACATACGCAAACTTTGTTAAAAATAGAAATTCTAGTGCCACTTCCCAGAGTAGCATATTCTTCCCCTCAGACAGAACGAAACAGCAGCAAGTAGAATGACATGTATCAAATACAATCTCCCTGCTGTAACAGCTGCTCCTCCTCTCCATCTTCCTATCAAGCTTCTTGTGCTGATCCCCAATCTCCTTGTTGTCCAAATTCTCCTTATACCCAAGAAAAAGGGTTAGTTTAAAATGCTATGAGCCAGAGATAGAGAGGAAGTTAAAACAGATCACAATCTTTCAGCCACAGAAGAAAGGTCTTGCATTGTCATGTCTACCTTAAGATGTATGTTTTTAACTCAAAAGAAATTTATGTAATGAGATCACAGTGATAAAGAACATGAGAGAGGTTTGATTTTCTCACTTTAATGGCTCCAGAAGACCCTATATGCAATAGAAGAAGCAGTTAGGAGTACACTTATGATCACCAATAGAAGTGTTCATATAATTGAGCAGATAAACATACTGTGCTGAAGACACAAAAGTACATGATTCAGGTATTTTCAGATGCCAGGGGCTAGAGAGGGGGAGCTTAGCGCAGACTGGTCATTATATAAGACACAGACCTAACACTAGTTCATGGTAATAATAAGCGTAAATACTTGCAATAAGTACAAACCAATATTTAGAAATGAGGTGCCACCCTAAAGAATAGCTATTTGGCTTTTCTTCAATGTCCTTCCTAAGGTAGCCCTAACTTTACAGGAATAGTGGCCAAAAGCTGAATAAAAACTCCATTTGAGAAATGAAAACCAAACAAGAAAATCACTCAGTGAATACAGAAGATACTTAAAAGTCACCATATTACAGAGGTGACTTGTTTTCTTAAGCCTGAAGACTGGGAATAAAGAACAAAGGCTTTTAGAAGAACACAGAAAAATCATACTTAAATTCTGATTTCTTCCTTTTTTTCTTAGTTGACCAGAGAATTGCCAGACATAGGACTGTGGTTTCAAGAGCACAACTGATACAGACCAGAATTTTACGGCAGCTAACAATGTAAAAAAAAAAAAAAGCCAGTGCATTTTAGCTTTTTTTCATGGCTCCTCCCCCAGCTTTGCCTCAAACCAAGGAAAATGCACAGTCCAAATTAGAAATTAATCTACAGAAATAACATTTGCTGTATATTAGAAAGTTGAAAATTTACAGAGCTACATCGCATCAACTTTCCTCAAGGCCAGATAGTTCCTAGACAGGCTGTGTCATGAGGAGTGAGCCATTTCGGAAATGGAATGCAACGTGGATTAGATGAGCTATAGAAAAGAATTAAAAAACAACAAAAAAAGCAGAGATTTTTGAGGATGCCCTTTTGGAGTACTCAAACTATTTGCTTCTTAGCACTGCCTACCAATAGCTTTCAGTCAGGCAAGCATACAAGGAGGGATTTCAGTCCTCAGAAGAAAAAAACCCAGCAAAAAACAGTGAGTACATAAGCACTGACATGATTCTGAACTCCTTCAGTCCCCTGATAATCACTAGAAAGGAAGCCTCATGGTAATGCTTATTAGGCCTTTCAAGGACTATAGAGGGACTAAAGCCCAGTAATGCTCACTTACAGTGAGTTGGCCTTTGTGAATGTCCCCTGCAGTCACTGAAAAGCTGTTCCTTATCCAGAACAGGCTGCAGGAGCGCAGTGCTTTGAGAGGTTCAAATCATTCAAGGTCTGAAAGTGACTAATCTACCATTTCTTTAAAACTAACTAAAGAACAAAACCCCCCTCATTTAATATCACCTACACTGCAACCTCTATTTATCTTCATTTATAGTCAGTTTAGAACAAATGCTCTCGAATATTATGATGTCCCTATCAAAAATACGAAAAAGGACCTAAAAACCCCTTTACTTTTTTTTTTTTAACTTTAATTTTCACAACACATTTTTTTTCACAACTTTTCCCCTTTCTCCTACTATAAGTCCAGAAAAATCCTGAGAAAATATAGGATGTATTGCAGAAGACTTTTAGAAATTATCTAGTATGGAAAAGATAGCATGAAAAATAAATGAACAGCATCTAGATTTCTTCTATACACAGCACTTTCTCAGCCATGGCTTCAGATGCATTTGGAACCAATAGCATCCTTCTTTGGGAAATAAAAAGTTTAAACAGGCTGAAAACTCAAACACTGCAACAGAAATTAACCCATACTGACTCCAAGTGCATCCTCTTTTGAAGCAGGAACAACACTTTAAATAAGAAAAATATGATTCCAAAAACAATCTTAGAAGAAAGGGGTACCTGCACTGTTCTGCTTTTCATTTGACCTGTGAAAAAACTGCCTGGAAAATTGAAAAGATCTTAAAGTATATGTAAAATTAAGTGCCAAAAATACCCTGAAAAGTGATAGATTATTTGTGCCTATTTAAATGCGTAAGAATAACATGAAAACCCATCAAATTGTGGACTTAGCTGTTAAAACAGCTGTGGTCTACATGGTCTAAACTAGCATTTTTTAAGCTGTGCACAATACTCAGCACTGCAGGAATTCTGTAAGCTGAGGTCTTCAATTCTTCCACAGAGACAAGACTATTAAACCACTCACTACATTTTTTTAAGCAATTCAACTTTGATTAATTGATGAATATATTATGTTTATTTAAATATACTTTATAGGAACACCATTTTCATGAACATATTGACTGAAACAATTTTTCCTCCCATAAATTGCACTGTGGGTATGTCACATGCTTTCCTAACAATATTCACACAGAGATAATGTGACAAAATCCTTTCAGAGGGATGGCATTACAACTATCATTCATGTTACGTTTTTATTTCAAGAGACTTTTCAAGAAACTGAGTTATGCTTCCAATCTCCTTGCTACTATTATTTTTTTCTAAAATTTGCTTTTGCCACTAATTAGTATTTATGGTCTAATTCATTTTGCATTCTTCAGTAAATCAGAA
This sequence comes from Lophotriccus pileatus, assembly GCA_035583135.1. NCBI lineage: Eukaryota > Metazoa > Chordata > Aves > Passeriformes > Tyrannidae > Lophotriccus > Lophotriccus pileatus. Next base: position 21,835,596 of record JAWWES010000171.1, read on the forward strand.
GCATTATAGTCCTCTTCTGAGGGCAGAAAACCAGCATTACTAAACAGGCCATTTGCTAAGTCTTCAACAAAGTAATCCTTACCATGTAACCAGTTTGCCAGTTTATGACTTACAATTAAATATTTTTCATAACAATTCAGGAACATGCATCCTCAAAACCATAAAAATTTAAGAAGCCTACAGTTTTTTTTTGTTTTGTTTTTAAACCTTGCATGCATAATGCTATCCCCCTAGTCTTCCCTATGAAATTATGTTGTTCTGTCAGACGGGAGCCATAATGGCCTCATCCCTGCAGCAATCATTGTTAATATAAATCCCAAACATATTTCTATACTGTTCCAATTTACTCCAAGATGCTATTTTCTGTCTTGTCAAAATGACTGGAGATCAAAGGACCAAGATTTATAAGCTCAAAACTGACAAAATCAGTATTCTAAATATATATGGCAATGCAGAGTTGCTAAATCTCCTGAATCTTTTAAATTAAAAAATATTGCCCATTCTGATGGAATTGCTTACAATGACTACAAGTAAAGATGGTGGCCATTAAGTTTTATCGCAAGCACCTGAGGATCTGTTTGCATGCAATACAAAATGTTCCTTTATTCTCCTGAATTACTGACACTGGCAAATTAAAATGAAGTGGCTACATATGGCAGAAACAATCTTCACATTTACAAATATCTTGAAATATCACTAAATCATAAAAACGAAAGCTGTGGGTTATATATTATGAATGTTGCCTAATGCATTCCTAGCTCAGTTATTTGTAACAAATTTGTGTACAATGGACAAAATTGGCCATTTATTCTACAGCAGCAGCAGCTGGTTCTGGCACTGTGTATCACAGCCAAAAAGGAAGTTACAAGTCAGGAAAGCATAATTAACCTTTAAAATGCTGGAATGATGAAAATCAAAAGAACAACCTAAAGTAAAAATATGGATTAGAGAAAACTGGTACTGCAAGTCTCAGTATTCCCATTAATATTAAAACTCCTTTTAAAAACACCCTGTTTATAGAACAGAAGTCGCTTAATGTGGAAATCAAAACAATCTAGAAGACATTGTACAGTAGGAGCCATAAACCTGCATCTGATTATTTTAATGGCTCAACCGATCCTGGATGTTGTGGTAAATGAGGACAGCTGTTAGAGTATCTCTACTGAAATCTCATTATGATGAAGGAAAAAAACCCACAAGGACCTTTCACTGTACTAAGCTAAGATAAAGTATAAAAAATGGTTTATCACGTGCTCTTAATACTTTAATTATATTTTCCAAAGCAGGTGTAGTAACCGATAGTCCTTAAATGCTCATTATCATATGCATTTATTAAGCAATCATAAGACCTTCAATGTTATGCAACAATTCAATTTGAACTTAAAAATTTATTTCTAAATCTCACATATTAATTCCTGTCTTCCAATAACCTTTGAGATTAAAAAAAAAATCTTTAATGTAATATATGTAATATTAGAATTGCACTTTTCACTTTTAATGCTCATTCAGTTCACTCTGGCAGTATTTCATTGATGTAGCCTCAGGCTATAGGTAATGGAACATTACTCACTATGATAGCCAGATTTCTTCTGCATGGCAGTTACAGGGCAATCTTTATGAGCCAGAAGAAGCTGTTTCAGCTGTGCCACTTCATTTCTCAGCAGGGTGACTTCATTCTAAAGGAGAAGAAAGTTATGTACTTTACCAGGCTCAAACTACACATGTTTTGAAGGTAAGCATTAAGTTTTATAGGATTTTCAGTTATTCATTTAGGGGTAGCTAAAACACAAAAAATTTCCATTTGGCATATACTGCAAAAACGTATACATTTCTTTTATCTCAGAAAATGTAAACATTAGCTGAAACTTCATTAACTGTATTAATTTCTGTGGCTAGGAAACGCTTTTTAAAAAAAAAACACAGTGTATGTTTTTCAGTTTGCAGATGCAGAGTTTACATATCGTTTCATTCACATGATCCAGCTACTGAGAGACTCTTCTGGAAGGTTTTGTGATGAAGCTAATCAGAGTAAACCTACATCTAGCTACATACACTTTAACAGATGCCACAGCCAACATAAAGAAAAGGGAAAAAGCCAATGCAGAATAATTTTTAGTCACTATATTTATACTTGGACTTCAAAAAAGAAAATCTCATGTAATGGAAAATAATTTAGCAAATATTTGCTGATCTCCAGACTGATTTTTTTCTTTGGCAGCCATTAAATGTGTTGTATGAAGGAATCATTGATAATAATGACAAAATCCTGAGATGTCAGCTTATGCCACTAAAGCATAGTGCAACCTAGGAGACAGCATCTGCAGAATCTAGCGACTGGGTTCATTTCCAGACTGTGCCTTTCCACTACTGGGTGACCTTGAGCAAGATCATTTTACTGTTTTGTGCTTCACTTTCCCCATTTGTAAAATGAAGGACAGCAATACTTACCTTCCCTGTAAAGCAGTTTGGTGTCTGTAGATGAGAAGTGCTACATAACTGCATTACATGTGACAATCTAAATTAAGAATGGTATGGCGTTTTGATAGAACAATTTTCACTTTAAATACTAGAAAATATTATTAATCAAGTTATCTGTAATGCTTTGTGATCCCTCTATTTTGACACAATATGTGTTTTTCATGGGTTGCTTTATTTTAAATATAAATCTTTTCCACTGACACTTAGAGTTACTTGAAGTATAAGAACCTTTGCACATTAGCATAATATACCACACATGTGACATAATTGCTTGGTAAAAGCGTATGTTTATGCATTTAGGAGCAAGTTAAAATAAAAGCAAACAGCAAAATTGGATTGCAACTAAAATTATCTGGAAAAATAAGCCACAAGAAAGTCAACCTATTTACTTCTAAGCTAGAAATAAGGCAATGCAGTCAGAAATTAAATGAATTACAAGTAGAACGATTCCAAAGGAAAACAATTTTTTCAGAACAGAACTTACTAGGTTTAATTACATTAAGTAACAAAAATACTAGATTTTAAAAGAAAAGCTCCTCTTCGTATTGCCTCCCTCCATTTAGAAGACAACGAATTTCAAGCCTTTTCTATTCAGTTATTTTATTGTGTAAAAGATCTCTTTTAGAAACTTTATATTAAAAGCAAAAGCTGAGAGATGCCAAAAATCTGACTTCACAAACATTTTTAAACGAAAGAAAAATGTGATTGCAAACAAAAAAGGTTGCAATGAAAGAAACTCAACCAAAAGCCCCATAAATTCTCTACCAGCTGGCACTACATGTCCTGAAACCTTAGGCTGTTAAGAAAGCACACTACTACGGCCTCCAGCTCTCAGTCTCCCCTTAGTTCACCATGTTACTTACTGAGGAGCCATAAATCTGGATAGAAAGCAGGGAGCTGCACAGAACTGACTTAGTTGGGGGGAAGAAAAAGCCCACATTGATGTAGTTTGGAGACAACTTCTCGATAATCTACAGAAGTAATAGCATCCAAGACTATGAAATATACTTCTGTTTACTTCAAAGGAACTTTGGCAAAAGAAGTGATCAAATCAGAAGATTCCTGGAAACCTTTTCCTAACTTGTCTCCCACATTTTAAGAAGGAATTTTATACAGAAAAAGCACAATTAAGTATGAAGTTGCAGTTTTTCTCTGTAAGTAAAATAATGTTTATGAAAAATTTTTACAAGTTTATAGATTAATGTCAGCTGTATTAAAAATATCAATGCTGCTAGCATAAATACAAAAAGCAAATATATTATCTTACATTAAAGCAGACTTGAAAAAAATGGAACAGCATTTCCATATAAAAAAAAAGGTTGAGGTAATCTCAATAACAATGCTAGCTGTGTATTCCATAATATGAACACTTGTGCCAAGAATGCTATATGCAATGCACAAATCACTCCTGAAACTAGAATTGAGTTATGTCTGCTAGACATGTGGGACGTGGAATGTCAGAGAAAGGCAATCTATGGTTGCCATTTATATATTACCACTTCTAACTGGTAAAGAGGGGTTGTTGCAACCAATTCCTATACACATTGTAGTTACTTATCTTGTATGTGATAATGGCAAGTGTGTTTCATCCTGTTCAAAACACATTAATGTTCCTGTGTGGTGGTCATGTAACGTGTGGTTAACCTGTTGAAAACAGGCTAACAAGAAACACATGGAATAAACACTTTAACAATTGGCATAAAGAAAGCTTATTTCAAGTTTTCACACTGGAAAGGTCCTCCTCATGAATAGGACCTTGAGTCAAGTGTAGGCATCAACACTTCTTTAAATAAGCATGAAATATACCTCATATGCTGTCTAGAAGAATTTGTATGTTACTGCATTTCAAAATGTGCTAACATTAGAAAGCAGGTTTCTGAAGGAAAGCATATTGACTTTTACCTGCACTCCATCTTTCAAAAGATGCTCTCCCTTCTGTATTCTCACGAAGATGTATCACACTGTGTACAACACATTCTTCCCTATCTGCCTCTTTCTTCTTGCATCCAAAATGTGTATGTAATGGTGGGACCAGATTAACACTTACTCAGCAAGGTGTGGAACAGTATTTGTGATATATATTTACCAGAATTATCATCAGAGACAGGTAGATGTGACTTCTGGGTATTGTCTGTGGCTGAGTTAAACAAAGCTTCCTGCGTCTTTTTCGGACAGCTTCCTCTATGGGAAAGGATCTTTACTTATGGGCATACTTTCACAATTCAGCCTTCCTAAAGCAGCTTCTGGAGCATCTGTATAAACCATCCCTTGACTGCTGCTCACTGAAAACCCACAGTGACCTCGTGAGGAAGGCAGCCCATTCTTCTTCTAATACTTTGCCCTCTAAAATTATTAAAGCAACAGGGACCAAATACAGTCCATGTAATGCACTTTGGCATCTGATGCTGCAATACGGCTGAGTGGCCACTGTGGACACACTGTCAATACCTTCTTAATACATTATACAGGACCCCATACCCTGTGGGACTGTGCAAGGCATACAAGCCAAACAAGGTGATGTATAAAATTTGAGATTAATAAACAAGTCAACACATTAGTAGAACACATAGTCAACAACAACAACAAAAAAAAGCCAGTAAATAAACTTTAAATGCTTGGAAGCCTGAAAAAAATTTACATAGCAGAGCCTATAATAAAAACAGCCTGCCTAACCTATGTATATTACTAGTGTGATGTAACAGATGGAAATTTTCTCTTAAGCAAAAATTTGAAAAATTCTGCTTAAAAAGGAAATTACCTTCAAACTTTTAAAGGAACTTGGTATAAGTTAACCTACAGAACAAAATACATACATCAACCAAGTAAACCTCTTCAAAATCCATAAGTACTGTTAGCAAGCTTTCAGCCTTAAAAACCTTCCCATTGGCATCAGAAGCTTTGACATAGACATTACAAAAAAGCTACTGTGCTGAAAGGAGACAGAATTATGAAGCAATACAATGCAGTCACTTTGGTACGAACCTGCTTTTGGAAACGTGACAACTTCGTAAATTCAGCTGAGCAGGCCACTTAGATATTAAACAAAATATGAACTACTAACCCAAACACTCAGTCTATAAAACTGCACTAAGGCAAAATTCCAAACTTATTAAATTTTCTATTAAATATAAAGTAAGTAATCATGGGTCATTACTGTCCACTGTGCTGATCAGCTGTGTTAGCCTGTCAAGTGAAGAATTATTATGGAAATACAGGATTGATTAATGTTTTCACATAAAGTACAATTTAATTATTTCTCTGACATTCAATTTTCTTTACAAGTCATTCTGTTCTTTACAGTTAACAGTTTTGCTTTTGGTAGATCATAAGAAAACCTTTCTTGAATTCACTATTACTGAGTTAACTCTTGGAAACCTTCTGGTTATGGTACTTATGTGATTTTTTTTGTTATAAAAATTTATATTGTATATATAAGTGAAAGGCAGTTCATGTGATACAAAATATTACTTTCACTAAAAAACTGAACTATGGCCGATTTTTTTCATTCTCCTTCACTTGTTTCTTAGATTATTTACGCTACAGTGCTATGTATACTTTTGTAATTACTGGACTTAATTGAGGACTGTGACTGCATTAAAGGAACACGTCTACACACTGTGAACAAGTATGAATATATATTTGCAAGAAATTTAACTAATGCTGCTGCAGTGTCATGATACCTGGAACATGGGAAACCATTTCAGGTCGTGTGCTTAAGTAGGAGTTTTTTTACATTTTAGGGTCTGGGATGCTAAGTATTTTTAAAGACATGAGGATGACTGATACACTGTAATTTTGATTACATGATAAAAAGTAATCTCAACATGCCCTACTGTCTTGTTAGTAAAACTATGATGTTTTCTTTACCAAACAGATAAAGAGGAGTTCTCATAGGAAGGAGAAGATATGTGAATTTGACTTAGTGGACAGCTCGGATGAAGAAAAAGAAGTGAAAGTTTAACATATGAAAATACATTTCACTACATTTTCTAAATAAGCACTTCATTTAGGAAATGACATAATTTTTCCTTTCAGGAATTTTCAAAATGAAGCATTTAGACTTTTTATTTTGAAAACAATACTTTGTGCCAATTCTTCTGTGTTGCTTGAAAACATTAAGAAAGTATGCTTTAACATTTAATAGCAGTTTAAATAAAAGGGTAATGGATTGTTCTGTAGGGGAAAAATTTGTCCACATGACAACTTTCCAAGATTGACAACCTCAGATGAGGTGGAAAAATGAGTAGCAGCATACACTAGCCTACCCTCTTACAGCATACTTCCATCTCTATAGGATTTATGCACACTGGGAGGGCAGTGTGGTGAAAGTTGCACTGCCACTGCCTGTGTTGTACCTGTTCTGTGGACAAAAGAAGCCTTCAGTTTCCAGTGATGTCAATCTGGCACCTTTCACGAGCACTACATTCACTTTAAAGGAAAAAAAGTGAAGTTTAAAAGAACCACAGAAAATAAACTCAAAACTTACTTAAATAACTCAGGTTGTGAAACAAATTATTAAGAGTAAGACGTGTTCAAGGTAAGACTATTACACTGCTAATAAGCCTTTACTCCAACATATCTTGTCATCTTTGTTTAGTATCATAGTCTGAAAATTATTTAAAAGGGAACACAGGATAAAAGGTTATGATCCTAAAGTTCACACATTGTGAAAGAGGAGTATGCTCTTATACTCTAATTTTACTGCTATATGCAATTAGTGATGAATTTTCAAGTCTGATCTGAGCCACCAGTTATAAAACCATTTCTATTTCAGATTGCATGCAAAGTTTTAAGTTCCATTGAGAATCACTGTCTAAGAATGGAAAAACTTAACTCATTTTGACTCGAAATAAAAAGTATACCTGCAACTGGCCATTTAGTGAGCTCAGGTCCTCGGCTTTTTTCTCCAGTGACTGCACCCAGACTTTCCGTTTCTGTCGGCATCTGGAAGCAGCAGCCCGGTTTCTCTCCAGAAACTTTCTCCTTTTCTCATCAGGGTCTTCATTGGCAGCTCTTCTTCGCCGACCACCTGTATTTGGTGTTTGTGGCGTAGGCTGAGCTGGTGATGCCTGAAAACAGTAAAAACTATTAATTATCAGTATAATACCTCTCATGACTTAACCTACAGCACTGGTATAGTCATCACATTTTGAGAAAAGCATTCAGTGCATTTCTAAATACGCTTCTTCTGTGGAAAGCTGTGTCCATTTAACTCTACAGATATGTTTTTAAGAGGTATTTACACTCCTGATCACGTTACATTAACATAGTACACCCAAAATAGCTTTCAAGTTACATTTAGTAGGAAATAAATGTTCTATTTTTGAGTCTTCCCAAATAATCTTCCCACAAACCTAGTCACAACTGAAACACATTTGCTAAAGCCCACCACATAGAAGCTGTTTGATAAATGCTGCCAGAGCTGAGACTCACTGATCCCTCAATCTCCAGATAGCAATTTCCTACTTGTTGATGTGTTCCCCACCACTGAATACCAATTTCCTGTAATCCACCCACATATTATGACAGGATCAAAAAATTTCAATACTTTATTTCACAGCTGTACACAGAACCTAAACAAAGATTTAATGAAACATGATAACAATAGAATGGATCTTAAAATCCTTTAATGGGATAGGATAGACAGAACATAACTGCCTACATGACATATTAACAGGTGCACCTGCATATTCAGTCTAGCACAATAAGAAAGATTTTTTAAATTAAAACCCCCAAACATGTATCAGTTGGCATATCAATTTCGCATAAATTCTAGATAGCTAATAATAAAAAAATTCTGGGAACTCAAATCAGAAGAATGAACACTGCATTTTAAGAATGAAACACTTGCAACTTTTGATTAATACTAATTGTGAAATAACCATGAAATAATCAAACAGCAAGATTTCCATCTTGAAAATTCTGCTATGTGATATTATGAAAATATTCTTTAAAAAACTGAAGGAGTACGGAGAACAGCAGCCATAAAAATGAGATAATTTTCTGATGGGTCACCTTTTTCCTTTTTCTGCTCCAAATATATTTCTTTTGATACATTATCTGACTTTACTGGCCAGTCTAAGAATCTGAGGCTTTCACTGCAGATACAGGTCCTTCTGGTTCTGGGTCAAGTGTGTGGCTTTTATAAAATTATTATCATGTCACAAATTCTGAAAATAACTCCTAGATACTTTTTTAAAAGATTTTGGAAACACATTCCAACAGGTTTTTTTAGAAATAGAAGAGCAGCTATCCTGCAGGATTCACCTAGAGAAGTCTATCTTTCCTCCAGCAGCACTCCCACTTCCAGCCTGACTCAGAGGTTTTGCCTTTTACTCCCTTGCTCTCATCTAACATCCCAAAAGCAAAGCACACCATATCTAAAATCAGAGCCCTCCTTTCAGAACCTGAGATAATACAATACACTTAATCATAGAGCTGAAACTCTTCACATGGCAGCACCAAAAAGATCTTTCAAGTAAATTAACAAAGCATGATACCTGATGGAAATAAAACATTTCTAAGAGCATTTATGATATAAAATATTAAACATACAACACATGCAACAGAAACACAAAATAAAACAATTTATTTTTTCCAGTATATATATATTGACCAGCTGTACAAATTTCAGCTACCACAGAATCTCCTGTTAATGAACTTTAGAAATCAGCACTCAGTTCTAAATTTGAGTAGATAGATAATACTTATTTTGAAATTACTGTGTTGGATAACAGATTTTAGAAGCATTTAAGAACATGTAAGAATTATAAACATTTTACTGCTACAGAACTATTGACTCCAAGAGGAGTCCATTAACCTCTCTTCCACAAATCAAGAGTAAAGAAAACATATTTGCAAAATAAAGAGAGGGCATAAGAAGTACATGTCCACTCTGCTGTCATACCGGTGTCTCAGTTGTTGAAGTTGCAGGCTGTTGTAGTGACTGTGGTCGTGGTTCCTCTGATTGAGTCCTAACCAACCCACTTGGATGTCCCTTGGCAGTATCTCCATTTGTTACCTGAGGGTGCTGCTGGGTCAAGGCTGCTTTCAATCTCTGAAAGCAGAAAAAAAAAGAGGGGGAAAAAGAAGAGAAATATTCTATCGTGCTAACTTAAGCAATTAGTTATTTACACTATCAGCTACTTCCATTTTAGAAACAGGAGTTCCACCAATTGTTTCTTTTTACAGGCTTTCAACTGTGATCTAGGCATATACCCACTTTCGGCAAGCATGACAATAGCAATGAGGCTTGCACAGAATCCCAGAAAGAGAGGGATGGTAAGCTGTATGGAGAAGTAAAGAGAAAGCCTCCTTCTTGATGAGCTGAGAAATCTCCACAAGGAGACTTCAGGGAGGCCACGAATGAACACTTGCTGAGACTGGTAGTACACACAGATGTGCCACTGCAGCAGTTACATGTGTAACAACCACACATGAAGGAAAATACGAAAAAACAGAATGTAAACATCTTTCCTTTTTAAAAATTCTGGTACTCTATCCATTTTTAAATAGGTTGTTGTGCCTCCACTTTTTCATGGTCTTTACAAATACCTCTGAAATCCTTTCTATGGTAACTAGATGAAAGCCAAGATGTTTGCTGAAACATCTTAAAAATGCACAAAATACTTGTTCAGGTTATATGTAAAGACTATATGTTATGTAGACATATGCAAGGTAACTCTTATAGCATGCTATTTTACAGTAAAAAACTGCTAAAAGGTTCGATGCTCTTCCTTTATTGTACACAGCCACTACAAAACCCAGGAAATTTCCCAGAATGAAGAAGGCAGTTTCAGAAGAGTACACAAACCAAATTTACTGGAATTTTCCCAGAGCTCAGCTTTAACAACAAAAAATTAGGATAGCTGCAAGCATTAGGGCAGGGCTACAAAAATTTTTAAGATAACACATTCATACTTTTTAGTCTATGTACAGCACTCTGAAAGCCTGTAGCTATTTAACACTCAAGAATTAATTTGTACTTTCCTAATTCTTCTTGGAAAAACAAGTTAACAGCAATTTTGCTAATGACACAAAGCTGGAAGGAAGTGGCTGACACCCTGGAGGGCTGTGCAGCCCTTCAGAAGGGCCTTGACAGGCTGGAGAGATGGGCAGTGAAGAATCTTCTCTAAGGCAAATGCAAGATCCTGCACCTGAGGGACAAGAACCCCACACACCAGTACAGGCTGGGGGCCAACCTGCTGGGAAGCTCTGCAAAGAAGGACCTGTGGATCCTGGTGGACAAGAAGCTGTCCATGAGTGTGCTCATCATGTGCCAGTTGTGCCAAGGTGGCCCATGGTATCCTGCGGAAGAGCACTCTCAGAAGGTTGAGAGAGGTGATCCTGCCCCTCTGCTCAGCCCTGGTGAGACCATATCTGGAGCACTGTGTCCAGTTCTGGGCTACCCAGTACACGAGAGACATGGAGCTCCTGGAGCACGTCCAGTGGAAGGCAATAAAGCATCTCTCTTAGGAGGAAAGGCTGAGGGAGCTGGGCCTGTTCAGGCTCGAGAAGAAATGACTGACATGACCTATCAATGCCTGTAAGTATCTGAAGGTGGGGTGTCAAGAGGACAGATCCAGGCTCTTCTCAGTGGTGCCAAGCAGTAGGACTAGAAGCAATGGGCAGAAAATGATGCACAGGAAGTTCCACCTGAACATGAGGAGGAATTTATCTACTGTGCAGGTGACTGCAAACTGCAACAAGTTGACCAGAGGGGTTGTACAATCTTCCTCACTGGAGATATTCAAGAACCCTCTGGATGCAATCCTGTGCCACGTGCTCTGGGATGACCCTGCTTGAGCAGAATGACAGATGACCCACTGTGAAGCCTTCCAACCTTACCTATTCCTCCAGAGGAAAAAGAAGCAGAGACATGTGATAAACTGATCACAACTCCCCTTCCTGCTCCCCCTGTGCTGCTGTGGGGGAGGAGGGAGGGAAAACTTAAGCCCAGGAAGAAGGGAAAGCACGGTCTTTGTAAGTGTAGGGTTTTTTCTCATTACCCTACTCTGATTTAATTGCTAATAAATAAAACTAATCTCCCCAAGTTGAGTCTTGTGTTGCCCACGGTGGTAATTGCTGAGTTTGCACACCAATGTGCAAATATTTAAAGTAAGACTTAACTTTCCCTACTGTAATGTTAACATTTAAACATTTTAATTCTGTAAATTTATAAGTAAATAAACTCTTTTTGAAAATTACATTGTTAAATGTACCATGGAAACAGAAATAGAAAATAATTGGGTTTAGTTTTATATTACAAAGTTTAAAAGTTGAAATTCAAGTAGTGAGGATTAAAATTATCCAAAAATGCAGAGATATTGTCAAAATCAGAGGAATATTTACAGATTTTCACAAGGAGATATCCAGCTCATGTGTTTAAAAGGTTACATATTTTAAAAGGTAATGCTGGAATAAAATACTACATGGATGTTGTGCTTTCTGTGAGTAGGGAGACAGTTACCCCAAGTAGAATGAGAGTCCCAGTTTTAACAATCAGGTATGCTAAAAGAAATAGTAGAATAAATGTATATAAGCGTTATTATGTGGGGAAACCTGACGACAACCAAGACTTTTTGATATTATTTGGTTATAGGCAAACTAAAACTGGTATTTTCAGATAGCTTAATAGCTTTAAAAGTCTTGATTAGGAGGGTTTATCATTCATGTATAGCCTTGAAAACAAATCCTTACCACATCTGTCAAAATTTGGTAGGACTAGATCATTCCATCAAGAGCTCACAGAAACAAGATAATATACTCCAGAAACAATTTGTGAAAAACTCAGATCCATATTTCATATCTGCCACAAAAGCTCATCAGAGTAATAACCCTCCTTCTCCTGGGTGTTATCCTACCATCTGCTGCTCTATTACTTATCTTTATTTTGCAACTAATTAACAGCATAATCTTCTAAATTCAGCAAGTTAATTATCATTATTGTGGTCTTTGCAGCATCATCAGTCCTCATGAAGTCTTGTCTCTCCACCCCCAGAGAACATATGAAAATGAAGTAGGTTGTGAGAGGGTCTGTTTCTTTAGAGTAGGCTCATTAGGTGTTTGCTGATTAGCTCGGCATGCAGAGAGACAGGTCAGAAGAATTCTGCTGAACACAAGGTCCCATGCCGGGCTCCAGCAAGTTAATGTCATTTTCTGAACATTTGCCAAACTGCCCTCTGTCACTTCTCAGTAGAAACCTCCTGCGGAAAGTCTACTGGTTGCCCACTGAGTGCAAGGGATTTCTCAGATTGTGACAAAAGGTTTTATATGCAAAGGAGACTGAGGAAAACATTCAGTGTTAAAGCGACTTTTAAGTTCCTCAGAAACTTCTGCAATACATGCAGAAGGGTCTGAACATTAAGTCTGCATTCACAAGCTGTACACCCAGAAAAGGATGTTTTACAGCTGCAACTCAAGGCTCAAGTTTCACACACCAAAAGCATACAATTACAGATCTTCTCACAAGAAGATCAGAAGCAATTCTGCAACATTTGGAATCATGAATCTTAATCTTAGTGACAAAGTTCTTTTGTTTTATTGGTTTTGTTTTTTTAAAGACAGCTATTGCATCTACTTCTAAGCCTCTCTAAAATATCACAAACTGACTTACACGTTTGATCCTAAAGTATGTGCAAGTTAGTTTCTTTAGCATAACCAACATGGAGTCATGTCAGAAAAACTGACAATTTATATTAAGTGTGCCACAGAAACCTGAAACTCATTTTCTGTGCCACAGAAATCCGAAACTCCTACTGAATGTCATTCTCAGTACAAGATAGAAGGGTATTTTCAAAATAACAGCGGTAAAAGTCCAGAGAAAGGACACAAAGGTGATTAGAGGAATGGAGCACCTCTTCTGTGAGGAAAGGCTGAGAGAATTTGGTTTGTTCAGGCTGAAGAAGAGAAGGCTTCAGAGTGATCTAATTGCCTCCTTCCAATATCTGAAGGCAGCCTATGAGAAATATGGAGAGAGACTTTTTTATAAGAGTATGTAGTGACAGATAAGGGAGAATGGCTTCAAACTGAAAAACAGCAGGTTTAGATTAGATAAACTCTTTACTTTGGGGCTTGAGATGCACTGGAACAAGTTACCTAAAGTTGTAGATACAGTGTCTGAATAAAATCTCTAATAATTTTTCACTTCAGTTCTACAACCAGTAGGAAAAAGAGGATCCAAGAATGTTCAAAACTATACTAACAGTGCCTTTCACAGGTGAGACTGGACCAGCTATATTCACTACAGTAACTTCAGTACTGGGGCAATGAAATTAAAATGCAATCTAATTTCATGTAATTCTTCCACAGCACTGAAACATGTACAGCAATGTACAAGTTTCTGTGCTGAAGAGACTCTAAGATTATGCTTAATGCACTCTTCCACTAAATGTCAGCTGTTTCAGTCAAGAGCCTCTTGCAATAATGTCACCAATCATAAGGATTTGGCTCACTGCATAGCCAATTTTTAAATTTTTGTCTGTCATTGTTTTATGATTTTTTTTAATGACTTTTTTTTTCCTCCCAGTCATTAGTCCTTGCAGTTGACATATATTTTTCTATCTGCTATTTCACTCAGTGAACCTGTTCCCAAATGCAACTGTCCCTCTAAATTCATATGGTCATTTAGTGTCAAGCAACTTAAACAGTAACCAGAGAAAAGACTATTTCAGGAAAGAAAGAACAACGTTCTAGAGGTGACATCTCAGTAACTCTCTTTACTTGAATAACCAAAACTGCCATGCTGAAGGATTCTGACGTTTCAGATTGAAAACTTTATCAAACATAGAAATAAATACACGGTTTTGATTATTAAGTTTGGATACTCTAATCTAAAAACACTTTCAAAAGCTGTAAGAGAGCCCCTTTACCAAAGGAAAAAGTCTCCAAAAGCTGCAAACAGTGGGAAAAATTACTCAGGGAGTATCTTAGTTCCCTTATCCCAAAAAGAGTTTTAAGGCTTATGACAGCTGAAGAAAAATTCTAACTGTGCTCTAGGAAGGCATCCTATGCCCATTACCAAAGATGTCTTCTACCAGTTATTTTAAGCTCTAGCTTTTAGAAATGAAAATATCAATTTGTTTTACTAAGGTTCAGTCATGACTTCATAAAGAAAAATGTACACTGCTCTTTGTACAATTTGGTATATGCAGCTCACAAAAAAACAACAGGTATTCATAAAAACAGAGAAAAATGTGTTGTTTTCATGTTAATAAAAATCAATAAATTATCCAAATTAACATTTAAATAATTAAGTTTCATAGCATTAGGAAATAATGACACTACAATCTCTAATTTGATTTTAATTAGTTCTCACCTTCACTAAAAAAAAAAAAAGGTTACACAACAGTAGCCTTTGGTAAGCAGGTAAGAGAGAAATGAATGAGCGATAAGGAATGAAATCAGAGCACAAAGTGCTTTTCTGACTACAAAACTACATCAGCTCCTTGAAAAGTCATGCAAGACATGAACTGCAGAATAGCCTCTGCAAAGAAAGGCCCAAAGCACAAAAGCCTTTTTGGCCACCTGGGCTCACTGATGGCTCATATTCAGCTGGCTGTTGACCAGCACCCCCAGGTTCTTTTCCAAAAAGCAGCTGTCCAGACACTTTGCCCCCAGCCTGCAGTGCCGCCTGCAGTTGCTGTGATCCAAGTGCACGACAAGATGCTTGTGGAACCTCATCATACAACTGTCCTCGGCCCATGCATCCAGCCTGTCCAGATCCCTCTGGAAGGCAGAGCCGACAAATTAACACTTTGCCTAAATTGGTGTCATGTGCAAACTGACCTAGGGGCTCAACTCCCTCGTTCCGATTGTTGATAGATATTGAACAAAACTGGCCCCAACACTGAGCCTTGGAGAACGCTACTTGTGACTGGCCACCAACTGGATTTAACTCCATTCATCACCACTTTCTGGGCTCAGCCATGCAGCTATTTTTTTTACCCAGTAAAGAATATGCCTGTCTAAGCCATGAGCAGTCAGTTTCCCCAGGAGAATGCTGAGGCAAACAGTGTCAAAGGCTTTAGTAAAGTCCAGATAGACAACACTGACAGCCTTTTCCTTGACCACTAAGTAGGTCACCTTGTCACAGAAGCCAAGCAGGTCAGTGAAGCAGGACCTGCCTTCCACAGATCCAATCTGGCTGGGTCTGATCCCCTGGTTTTCCTGTATGTGCCATGTGATGGCACTCAAAACCATCCATTCCATGACCTTCCCCAACACAGAGGTCAAGCTGACAGGCCTGTAGTTCCCTGGATCCTCCTTCTGGCCCTTCCTGATGATGAGCATCACATTTGCATTACATTACTCCGGTCACCTGTGACCTCCCAAGTTAGCCAGGACTACTGGTAAAAGATTGAAGGGGCTTGGCAAGCTTTTTCACTAGTTCCCTAGCTGCATAACCTCACAACACCCATGTAGTCCTCCTGAGTTGCCTGCCCCTTCTTCCACAGGTCACAAACTTTCCCATTTTTCCTGAGTTATAGATAAAGCTGTCTGTTCAGCCAGGCCAGTCTTCTTCTCTGCTGGCTCACTGTTCATCACAAGGGGATGGCCTGCTCCTGTACTTTTGAAATTTTCTTCTTAAAGGATGTCCTGAACTCCTTTTCCCCTCAGAATTGCCTCCTAACATGAGGGAGAAATGTGGCTATGGTAGGGAAAGGGACACAGGACGTGTTCTCAGCATTCTGCTAACTTAACCATACTAATAAATCCATAAATTGCAGTATACTATTAATACACGAAACACACACTGTTCATTTATTAAATTTCAATGTAATAGCTTGTATTTCAACACTAAATATCAACTATTAACGAAATAAAAAGTAAACTGTAAAACTAAATATTAAGACTTCTGTTGGCTTAACCAGGAAGGCAAGTGAAAAATAAACCTGGTTACCATACCTTTGCAGAATTGAGTATGTAGTAAGCAAAATTATTTTCAAGAAATCCATGAAAAAGAAGGGGTTTGATATCACTAAGACTTAAATTTTAAAAATTAAATGGAACTTTGCATTTAATAAACCATTACATATCTGCCAACAATACATCATATGGCACAGAGAGTTAATCTTCTTGTTTGGAAGCTGTTCTACATAAACATTAAATTTCTCATTAGATTGCTTTTACTTTCAGAGTGATAAGAAATTAAGTTTTTTATTTGTGTGAATAGGCACTATATAAAAGTAAATGAGTGTAAGAAATATACATAATTCTGATATTCTTGAATTCTACTCATGCTTGATATTATTAAGAGACAAGAAACAAGAAATACTGCAAATACCCTTTTTACAGTCTCACTTAAAAAAAAAGATAAGCAATCACTGAAGTGCATATATTAGCTAAATTGTAATGAGAAGGCTAATGAGACTGTTAAATTTTAAGTCTAATGATCTTTATTTTTCTTTGCATTTGAGTGATTGCTTCTTTCAACTTGAGATCAAAGTCTTTGCCACATCCACGTATTTCCCTTCTGCCCTTAAAAGCTTTTTAAGAGCAAATCACTCAGTAATACACTTATAAACCTAATTTCTTGCCCATCTGAAAAATTATTTGAAACCAATTCCTCCTGGATTTCACAAAACAGAATTCAGAGCATAAGTCTCCTAACTCTCAGTTTCTGAGAAAACAGTTCTTCTTTTCACTTTCTTACATTCTTCTTTCCTGGATTTAAGGTAAACTCACTTCATCAGAGCTGGTTACATTTAAATATTTCCTCAAGTATTAAGATTCCTTTTCCCATTCCCAGGGGGACAAGGAAGCACAGAAACACACCTTCTTCCCTTCTGTCCCTCTCTACATGCTTTCAAAAGTCCTCGGGTTCAATGGCGGAGGAAACTGAAGGAAGACCTGACAGCATTAGGCAAAGTCAGTGTACTGGTAATCACCTCCTCACATCAGTTTCAGTATCTGATGAATGTGCTCCAGTGTGTCCACTCTACCAGAATCCCATTTCTCCAGACAGCAGAATAACCAGTATTCCCAGACTCACTGATTTTCATATTGTGGACTGAGAAGAGAAAATGGGTAAAGAAGGACAACCCACAGGTTTAGGGCCAGAGAAATGAGATATTAAAGAAGGTTAAGGGCACCCTCACACTTACCAATATTAATGTAGAAAAATATGTTTTATCTAGCAGGTGTTTCTGATTCTTTTTTAGCACAAAGTAGGAGTTGAAGGAAGACAAACACTATTTCAGAGGACAGATACTGTTTTTGTATTTGTAAATATATAAATGGATAATTATTGTTTAATAATAGATTTTCTATTGCTTTAGAACAATTGGAATAAACAAAAAAGACAGAAAAAAGAAAGAAGCAACTACCTAATGTTGCAGAAAACTTTTCAAGCAATTGATTAATTCAAACTACCACCATAAATGGATCACTAATATTAGGAAAAACAAACAAAAAACAACAAAGACAAAAAAGAACCCAAAATTTCTTTTGCTTGTTTTACTGATGATTTTTCCAAATAATCCTTAACCCCCCCAAAATACTCAACAAAATGGAAACAACCTCCACACAGAACAATTTGTTAACTATGTCAGTAATACATATCTAATTACAAAACTCTTGCCAGGTGGACTATATTCAGTTGAGATTCTTAAAACATTTTTAAAAAAACCTTTTTATTTTCCTAGTTTTATAAGCAATATCATGTCCTTTGGGAGGAAACATATTCTGCTTTTCAGAAGGAAACGTTCACTGTTAAGATGCTATTAATCATGTCTTTCTTCTAACTAGTATTTCCCATCCTCTGATACAAGGAACAAGAAGAAGTTTCGTTAAAAATCTAATGAATTAAAAGAATGTCTAAAAATAAAATCAAAATGGCCATTAACAATAGAACTAACATAGGCTGAAACTGGAAAGAGCAGTAAAATAAACGCAGCTGTTATTACTCTGCTTTTATTAAACCTGTACTTGCAGAATTTAGACTAACAAAAGAAAATTAAAGCTGTTTTAAAAAGCAATAGAATTTAATTAATTTCTGAAGTTATTCTTCTTGAGGAATAATGGAGTTTTTCACTTACCAATTTAGCCTCAGACTGCACTGGCTGTGGGGAAGAAGGCCCTGGGATTCCTGGGATACTAGGCACCATGGTGACAGGTCTAACAAGCTGACCAGATAAAGTATAAAAATGAAGAAAACCTGAGTATGTTATCATAATAGAGAGCATATGACAACACTACCCTTTGAAGCCAAAACAGCTATCAAGGTGCTTATAACCAAGTTCTATGCTGCACTTATGCAAATCTGCTCCACTTTCAAATTAATATAGCATCATGCTTACTTACTGGAACTGCAGCAGGGACATGCACATTAGAATTTGTGATAGATGCAGGAATAGCAACAGGCATGGTTTGTCCATTAGGAAGATGTAACAGCAGAGGAAAAGGACCTGGAACTGGACTGAAAAAGGAATGAACTATATAAAAGAAAACTTATCCAGAGAAGAGAACAAGTTTACACATTATTTTAAACTGGTTTGTTTCTTTACAGGTGTAATGTAATATTCATTTAGAGATCAAAAATATGAACTTAGTGATGTGGAGAACATGGCATTATATCTCACATGTAGTGAAAGTTACATGTTTCATGTGTAGTAAAGCACCACATTACACCAAAGCATCTCAAATTCATACATTAACTGCAGAAACAGTAACTGAAAGTAAACAAGATTTTCAAATTCTGCCAGAAAACATTTTACTAAAATTTATGTAACTTACACTATTGGTCTGTTAGACGATGGAGCCTGGGTAATAACAGTACTAGAAGTTGGTGATGGTATTGCCTGTTGAATAATAACACTTGAGTCAGAACTCGTAAGTAGTACATTAGGAACTTGTAGTGATGCTGGACGAACTATTGTTGATGTAGGCTGTGCAGTCTGCTGCAGTGACACTTCCTGAGAAAAAATAAAGGTTAATCAGTTTGTAAAATACAATTACAGACCACTAATTCTGACTGTTAAATGAACACAGTTTGATGGAACAAATCACAATTTCAGTAACATTATGCAAGTAGAATCAGTTATACAATTAAAAACATTCAAAAAACCCCCACTGGATGAATCATTTAAACCATCAAAGTAAAATTTGTTCCAACGACAGTGATTTTAGCTTTATGACAAACCTGGCAATTTATGCTAAGGCTACTATTACTTATAATTCAGTTTTGATCAGATGTTAATTTTTTTTCCCAACAAACCCATGGTGCTATCAGCAGCATCATGTTTACTCATACTTCAAATAAGGAAAAAGTTTTATGGTGTCCTTATGTACATTTCAGTTTCAATCCACTGTTCTGGTTTTAAACAAGAGAAACAAGAGTTTTACAGTTCAGTAACAATGAAAAAAAAAATCTGTTTTTTTAAGCTTTTATCCCTCACCCATGAAGCTCTCTTAACTAGAGCGATAAAAATATTTGAAGTGTTACATTTGGAACTCTGCAAAAATATACTCATATCCTGATGCAGAAAAAAATTTTTGAGGACAGGATTTAAACTTTTTTAGGTGCAAATAAAGAGTAGACAGAAAATACCATAGTTCTTAGCTTAGCAATCAGGTAAAGTACATTATCAATTAAATGTTGTACTTACATTTGCTATTTCTGCAAACCTAGAAGGCCTTATTGTAACCAATGCCTTCCTTCTCAGAAAACCCTTGATATTGTCAGACTTCAAATTTACCTTCAGACAGGTTTTTCACAAGTTATTTCTTCTTTTGACAATAGCTACTGCGATCAATGACCCATAAAATCACATTCTTAAGACCAGCAAAGTTTTGCTCTGCTGTTAAACCATAATTCAGTGAAAACATGTGTCATACAGGCTGCACTGATTATTATTTCCTCTGAATTAAGCTAAAATTTTGAAAATTCATCCACAAAACTTTAAGTACTAAGGTCTTAGCTCTCAAAAGGTTGCTTTTCTTTTTGTACATTAATGTAAAATGTATGTCCTCCTCTGAGCAATTCGTAGAACCATTTGCTGGCAAACTACGGCCTTCACAAAGGAAAGGATTTGCAATAAAATTTTCTCCCTCCAACAGCTGGATCTGTCATCAGGATTCACTAGTTCATTCAGCCTTTTCCCCATGGGACCTAAAAGACTATTCACAGCAAATGAAGAGTTTTTGGAGACTAACAGCGAGCTGAGTTGAGGAAAGCAGGAATTTTTTTCTTTAGTATCAATCTGAGACATAATATTTGAACACAGTACCTGGAATTACAGATAAGCATTCAGTAAAAAGAAGAAAACATCCAGTATAGAATGGCAGAAACAGAAAAAAACAGAGCCCAATGCATACTCTTAGGACAAGATTAAATACTCCTTTGCAAATCAGGAATTTGGTAGGACAGCTATACAGATCTTACTCAGTGAGAAGAGTCACAGGGAAAACATAAATGAGACTGAACTGCTTGACTGTGGGACATTAGAGGAAGGAATAAGGGGAGAACACTTGCCCTGATAATCTTCTGGCAATGCCCAATCAGAAATTAGCATTGTGTCATTCTTCACTGGTTTCAGCTTACCCTTTCCTGCCTGCTGTTTGCCACTATTACCTCTCTCATTACTGTGAGCAAGAAGCCACTAAAATGTCCACTCCCATTGTAGGATCTTGATAGAGGAACACCCATATTTGCCTCTAACAGCCAGCTGAAGTCTTTTCCTTGTTCCTCCTTCCATCTGAAACATCTTCATACATAGTAGCCACATATATAGAAAAGTATATGCATCATTATAAGTGCAGGTATATGAACACTCCAGAACAAACAGCTATCACAAAGAAATTCTGAATTCCATAAAAGAGGAGAAAAGGACAGTTGAGCAAAAGCAGCCATAGAGCCATGTATACAGCTTTAATACAAAAATGCAAACTAACCAGATATCCCCACACTGTCAAGAACAGCAATGCTATAACAGCCCCTTCTGAGTGGGTTTGTCCCAATGGCTTCTCTACGTACCTCTGTGTGTGGATGGCGAAACAGCTATCAAAAGATAGAGAAGGTCAAGAAAAGAAGAGCTGAGAGGCAGTATGTGCAGCTCTCTCAAGAACAGATAAGCTCCAGAGAAAACCATCCTTGCAACCATTCAAGAACTCAGAACACCAGCTGAATCTGTATGCTAACATGAACATGCTACACAATTCAGACAATACTCAGAATTATGGTGTCTCTTATATGCAAATAAGGACTACAGGACTATATATATACTTGGTAAAGAATGGACATTCAGAAGAACTTTCACAGAATCATAGAATGGTTGAAGCTGGAAGTGACCTTTAAAGATCATTACATCTGCCATGGCTATGAAGATCATCTACTAGATCAGGTTGCTCAGAGCCCCAACCAATCTGACCCTGAGTGCTTTCTGAACACCTACCTAGAAGTCACTGGTACATCAGCAAAACCTTCTACCACTCAGCAAGCAGCTGGGATTGGTCTCCCAGCTGTTGCTGCAACCAGGTAAAGATGTACGAGTGAGCAAGTAAGTTCGGGCAGTCTGTGAATAATTCTTTGCTATTTGTAACAGCAGCTTAATTAACAGGTGTTCTAATAACTACTGGCTGTAAAAGGTCTCTCCCTGGCTTGAAACCCTACTAGGAAAAGGCCAATTTGCAACTTTTAGACAAAGTGCTCTACGAAAACCAGATTTTAGCAAGAGTCAGAAGATGCATGTATAAAATTCTGAAATAAATCTGTGAAATTCTGAAAACTTAAAGCTCATGAACAACGTTATTAAAGACAGTGCTTTGTTTAAAAGATCAAAAATGATCTTCAATCATTAAAGAAATAACACATCAAATGATGAGTGTGTTTATGCAGCTGAAAAAGTATTTTCAACTTCCTCTTCACACTAACTTGCTCTATGCTGTGCTGAGAAATGCATGCAGGTGCTAGTTACTGCAACAACGTGGCAATAACATAAACTGCAGGTTTAGAAGTATGGCTCTAAAAGAAGCTGACATTTTATGAGCATATAAAAACAAAATCAAAGGCCCACCAGTGTGATGGAAGATACTAATTGGTCACCAAAGCACTAATGAAGTATAAATTTTGCCTGGAATAAAATACATTGAAAATACATTCCGCTAAAGAACAAGAAAAACAGGGACGAATTTGCAATCATGAGATTAAGTCAAAGTGATCTCTACCTTTAGCCACCCAAACAAAAAAGTTTAAGCCTATTCAAATGTATCAGAAACTTACTGAAAGGACTTCTCCAACTCCTTTATTCTTGAAGCTAAAGTTCACTGAACTGGAAAATACTTTACAGAACAGGATAGCTACTGAAGTGTTTTCAGAGGTACATATTTGCAAGTATTTTCTATTTAAAAGCAAATATCATGCAACAACCTTCTATCAATAAACATATAGAATTCTTTATACAGAAATGTAGTGGGCCAGAACTAATACTGTAATTCATCATTACTGTAAGAAAACTGATTTTCAAATAAATAAGTTAGGCAACTAACTACCTGAAAACAACCAAGCAACTTTTAAAACTCTGTTGAGGGTCACCCTTTAAAGTACTGTTAATAAACAGTTATAACATTTGAAAGCTCTCACTCTTATTTTAAGGCTTCAAGACTTCGGATACTTCTAATGACACCTGGGTCTATTCAAAGCAGAATATCAACTCTTACTGAAGCCTAATAGAACTCATGGAATTCTTTGAAAACTCTTTGAATTAAGCATAGTTTTTTAAGAGTTTCCAAGGAATTCTTTTGACAACTATAAGGAAAATTAGAACTGCCTTGCACACACTTTAACAGGCTGTAACCATTTAAGGCTATTAAAATATATTCAGCCAATGAAATAGTTACACTGGTATACATATTTTAAAAACAACTATGTCCTGGAAAAAAAAGTTCTCTCCTTCAGTAAATCTAAAGGAAAATACAAAAATCTAACTCAGAAAACAGCAACACACTGCTCACATTTCTCAACTTCTGCAGGCCACATTCAGCAACTGCACACTCCAAGCAGCACCCTCAGCCTTGCTCAGCTTGTCTTTACAATCAGACATCAGAACGGCACTGAGCAGCAGCACTGGTACAGTGACACACTGAAATTACATCATGAATGAGACAAGCTTATAAATACTGCCAAGCAATGAGATGTAATTTTCACTTGATGCTAATAGATACTGAACCACTACTGTATAAAGATATTAATACTATGCCCTACCAAAATTAGACTACTGGGAATATGTATTTGCAGCAAAAAACCCCAAATTAACCTCTGAAATAAAGAATAAATGAAATAAAGATGACATGATTTGGACTGTGATTCTAAGCAACTCTTCACACATATTTCTTTAAACTACTTTTACTATTTTTGAGACTACATGATTGCCTTGATTGACCATGATCACTCATCCTTGCTAACTAACAAAACTGAGCAAAGCTTTTTAAGGACAAATCTGAATAGAAACTCTCTTCAATTCTGTCACACACTTGAGGCTGATCTCACATTGGTTCCTTTTGGCAGTACAAGAGAAAGAGTTGAAACTAGAGAGGTTCAGACTAGATCCAAAGAAAAACACTTTCCTCACAGAAACAGCTGGCACTGGAGCAGGCTGCAGTGAGAAGCTGTGCAGCCTCTCTCCCATAGAGGTTTCAAGACCAGACTATGTAAAGCGCTGAGTAACATGGTCTGATGTCAGAGTTAACTCCTGTTTTGAGGAGGAAGTTGAATCAGGAAATCCTGCGGTCCCTTCCAAACTGAATTACCCTGTGATCCTAAAAGATCCTGCTGATTTTTGTGAGGAAGGTATTTATTTAAGTAAGACTAGAAGCAATTAATTATTTCACTAATTTTGCTTCATTTTATTCTTCAAGAGAAGTCACAAGATGAAAACACTGCAAGTCACATATTGAAGTGATCATTACCATTAAACCATTTGTTTATTCATTAAAGCAGCAGTTCTAAAACTGATTTGACTACAACATCCTCTAGCGACAGACAATGCCTCAGTCTTCTATGAGTATTCAGGTAAACTCTGAATAAGCAAATGTTTGGAAACACTTTTAAACACAATGCTGTATCTTAAAGAGTATAACATTTGAAACAAAATTATCTGGTGCTTAGTTTTGTATATTTTTGTAGAATATCCCTTGCTGTTCTACAAAACAATTTTTGGTAAAACACAGGCTAAACAAAAATGTACACGTGAAGAGTCCCAAACTGCTGATATTACTTAAAAGAAAAAACAATAAAACCAAAAAAACTTTGAGTTTCTTTAATGAATGATGATGTGTAAACAGGAATAAAGAGCCCCTCTAGCGGTTTTTAACATAGCATGAATCTTAAATTTGACTTTCTTTCTAGCTTTACTGGAGGCAAGGAAATAATTGCAATGAACAAAGCTAACCAAAGAACTGAACAAATGACCTATATATCCACTGGAATATGGCAAACAAAAACTCTCTTCCTTTCAACCAGCTAAGTGGTGTGGCTATCACCATGTACAACAAACTTACAGAACATAAGAAGATTCTAAAAATAAATTCCCAAAAGAGAAAAATAAAGGTTCTGACCTTTTCATCATTGGTAGTAGACTCTGGATGAGGTAAAGGACTATCTTGATGAGTTGTCTCTACAACTGAAGGTTCTTCAATCTTATTTCTTATAATTGGTGTCGCAAGAGGAGACAGATCTAGAGGCATCTATGAGAAACAATATAAACCAGAATTACTCAATCTCTAAAAAATTAAACAAGGCAAGAAAATGTAAACGACTAAAGAGAAATATCAGCCCATAACAACACAGAGGTGCCGGTGTTTGAAAGATGATGTTTGCAGACGCATTACCAGTCAAGGTTATTTTAACAGCAGCTGCATGAACACCAACCTTCAGTAATGCCAATGGCAGACTAAGTATTTTCTTCTTGAGAATTAAAAACATTCCTAATATTTTCCTTTCCCAAGAGTCACAAGAAAATTACAGCTGAGGAAGGACTGTGTTACACTTAAAAAATTCCAGCTAAAATAAGGTACTATCCTTCCATAAATTACTAGACCTCATGCCACAAAGCACAGAATCCTAACTCTATTTCCAAATCAAGAGAAGCTACTACTGAAATTAATTTCAGGCTTATTGCAGCAAATAATTATTGCAAAAGCAATTTTTATATCCCTACACAGTTAAAATCCACTGGGACATGTGAAATGCTACAAAGAAATTAAATTACGAAAGTACTTAAAGCAATACTATAGATTTGAAAGCCTACACTCCTGTCCAGTCTGCTATCCAAATACTTCTGGAAGAAGCTTCCCCCAAAGCTCTTCTTTTTAAGTTCTTCCAGATATATTTTTTTCAATTCAGTTCCTAGTTTTCCTATATAATATATTTCTAATAGAGAGGGAGGACTGTTATAAGTGGAATCTCTTTTCATACCAAATGTGAACATGAAATACTACAGAAAAAAACAAACTATCAATACCCTAGAAAGTGTGCTATTCTTCCACACTTTGCCCTGATTGCTTATTATATAACTCATTCAGAGATATGGCAGAACTGAGTTTCTTCTTGTAACAGAGAGGGCAGGTTGAATAATTAGTATCAATTAAAGAAATAGACAAAACATTTAAAACACTTTGCAGTACTTACAACCTTCCCCAAGACAGTGATGAATTATACAGAAAATACAGCCTTAGTAAATTCAGAATTGGTTTTACCGTAAGTCATATTATAAAAACAGCATATATCTATTTGAAAAAATAAAATTAAAAATCCAGGATTTGATGTAGTTATGGCAACAAAGCAAGGGTGAGGCTTACCAAGAATGGATAATAATGCATCCTGTTCAGAAGTACCTCTATAAATCTTTACTGAAATAAAGTACATGAAGTTACCGATTCTGCAAAATCGGTATGAATGAGTGTAACATTGTATTTTTTATCACCTCCTATGGAGGTCAACCAGGTAATCAACTAAAGGCAAAAACTACTCAAAGGGGACATTGAACAAAATTTTTTATTTGCACAAGTATTTAGACTAGATACTTTAAGAGCTAATACCAAGTCAGTGTGTCCCATTGTCCACGCTAACTATGCAAAACTAACCTTCAGAAGAGTAATCATAGATTTGCATTCTCTCCATACAACAGACAGCAGCTAACAAATGATTATTGATATAGTTTAGAAAGCAATATATAAATCCAAAGTTTGCTTTTTGAATGGAATTTCTGAATAAAAAAGTAGAAGCTCTGAGAAGAAAAAGTTTTTGAACATACTTTCTTAATGTCATCTTCAGAAGCCTTTTTAAACTCATTTTCAAAAGGACTTGCTAATTCATTGAATAAGCCCACTTCTTCACAGTTCTTCAAGAATCGAGTTGGTGTTGGTGTCTGATCTGAAATGAAGTGTATAAAAGCCCCACAATTTTATTTTAAAATACCATTTATGAACCTACTTATTGTAAATATTTTTCAGGATACAAACAAACAGTAAGAGATGAGGTGGTTGGGAACTCTCGTGCCTTGCAGGCGGCTCGTTCTGCCCTGCAGGGAGGCAGCCAGCAGGCACACTCCACCTGCTGGAGACAAGCAACTGGAGCCTGCAAAGCAGTAAGCCCCTTACAATTTTGGGAGGGTATCAAAGCATTTCTTCTGCGTCCACAAACCACAGGGAGCTATTCTCAAGTGCACAGCAGATCACTTCAGTGAGCAAGCAGGCTCTATTTTCAAATAAAGATAAGGCCCACATGAAGGTTTTAAATTAAAAAAAAAAAAAAAGGAGAAAAGTGGACAGCTCACAGCCAGTTTGTTTCATTCTTCTCACAGTAGCAGTGACTACTTTCAAGTGTATGGAACTCTAACGGGAAGTGAGATACTGTACACAAGGTCATATTGACTCCTATGATGTCTGTATTACCAAGCTGGAATCATAAGACTTCTGGCATCTGGGTGCCCAAACAAGCACTTCATGAAGCACTTTCAAAAATGTCTTTACATAAAATTCTGGTACGATGTAAATTTGCCTTATTTTACCGTCATTACCGGGTTAAAATTAACCACATTTGCCACAAGGTTACCTGCATTTAAAATACTGTAAGGTGGTATTATTATGAGTAGTTACTGATGTAACCCGGTGTTTACCACAGTTCCTGCACTGGAATTTGGCTGCACAGAGACAGACACTGCTATGGTTTCATTCTCAAATACCTGACTATTTGACAGGTCCCCTTTTTTATGGTATAATTGCCAAGGAGCACATTAATAATTCTAAAATTTGTAACTGCTACTTTAAGAACAATGCTTCTTTGTCTGCTTGTCCTAACAAATTAGCCACTTAAAAGGAAAACAA
The DNA here is from genome assembly GCA_035583135.1 of Lophotriccus pileatus. Lineage (NCBI taxonomy): Eukaryota > Metazoa > Chordata > Aves > Passeriformes > Tyrannidae > Lophotriccus > Lophotriccus pileatus. The sequence continues at coordinate 21,863,394 of JAWWES010000171.1, forward strand.
ATAATCAGAAAATGTCTGAAAACCTTTGTGAAGTTCATTTAGGCTCCTCCACCACTGAAAAAAAAACCCAGCCTGACTGTAGCTTTAGAATACTTAGCATATGCTATCTTCATTCAAAAACTTTAAAATTTATAATGCAATCAATCATCCATTGGTGATTACTTTTGATCCTGGACAAACAAGAAAAGTTAGTTACAACTGACCAAAGATATATCATAAATTCAGAGGTAGAAATATAATAAATGTATTTTGAATTTAAGCTAAAATGAAAACAAAAGATTTGATCTTTCTTCTACTATTCCATCTGAAGAATAATAATTACTAGTTCATTCTTCTAATATCACCATTATATATAAAAGATGCTATATCTTCTAAAATTTAAGAGACAGGTAATATTAATCAATAATTAAAACTGAAATACAGTTTAACCCAGTAACAGATCCTCTTAGGCATAGCCTTTATTAGCTTGTTCTTACTGAATGCTTTTTACATGATTTAATCAATTATTTGAGTATTGATAATTTAAAAATATTTAGATTATATATTAGAGCCAAATAAAAGTAACTTACGGAGAATAATACTGGCTTTAAATTCTAACACAAATGAACTATGTAAGAAAACACTGCCTAAGAACACACTGTAGTGAAGGAAATGTTTCATATTCTCTTAAGTCTATGCATTATGTACAGAAAATTCATAAAACATATGCCCATTTCAGCAAAGAAGTGAAACTAATTATAAAAGTACATACTAACCAGCCACAATGACACTATCATTACGAGCCGGACCAAATTTCAGTGTCATCTCATGTTTATGTTTATGGACAGCCAAATGATCCTCATTGGTAAAACGCTGCAGCAGAAAGTTTTAAGAAACAGTTGTAATTCTGAGTGGGAACAGAGTAAATACCATTCCACAGAAAGCGACTTTTACAACACATAAAACTATCATTACAACATTAAAAGCCAACCCTCTTAGGCAGATATGTCTTGCTTCTTGGTCAACAGTACCAAGCAAAAATATAAAACTCAAATGATGTTCACAGTAACTAAATATGATATCAGGGAAATTGTAGTATAATCCTTGCATTCATTCAAATTCCAAGATAGAATTTGAGAGTGCTGCAGACTCGATCAACCATCAGCAAACAGCCATTTGCTATATTAATAGATCTTGACAATGTCTAGTAACTCATTACCACTATTTCATTACTGCGTTGTGTGTATTATCACAATAATGAGAACTGATCTGTAATGACAAACTTCACTGTATTTAACAGCATAAAGATAAAATAAACTATAGCTCCTGCTCCTGACCATTTACTACATAAAATAAAGGGCAGACAGAATGGGAAACACTGGAACAATGTCAGACACCTGAACTGCTGTGAAAGAACTAAACTTACCAGCAAAAAATCAAAATCTGTCAAGTTTTCAAAATTATGCTAGTTTTATGCATACTTTCCCCAAAATTCAGGGTATATGCTTTAAAAAAGCAATAAGCAGGCAAACTAGGTGCTGTAAAAGAAATATTCTTACTTTCACTAACCTGAAATTTGCTATGCCTCTCTAGCTGTGAGTAAAGTTAGTGTTTCAATTGACATAATCTAAGAAAACGTTTCCCAAGATGCAGATTTCCAAAAAAAAAATGCATTTTACACAAAACACTGAAATTATTACTTTTCTTCGTGAACATTTGAGCCTCAAATTATGTTTCTGGTTATGCCTCGCTAATTTAAGTCACTCCACACATACCTTATAACACATAAAATCAGGAATGAATACATAAGCTTAGTTGACCTCAGAGTAGAGTCATTCAGAATGTTTCCGTGAGAAAGGACATGTGGTATGTGGAACTTGGAGGGAAGTTAAAAAATCCAGGATCGCTGTAGGACAGGATGAAACAGGCCAGGGACTTTTTTTTTTTTGTTAGAACTCTGTTGCCCAGGGTTCCAAATGTCCAGCTCTCCACAACTCCTGTGCCCTGTCTCTACATACACCATAAGACAGGACATAAGTCTCATGCTAAGAGACCTAAATACATCTTTCTGTTTCCACTAAGTGATGGACAAGCTCTTTCAGAGGGAAGAGGATCTCCAGATCCTGACTCTCTCTATTCTATAATATGAATTTGGGAGAATCCTATCTATTCTGGAGAAGTCTTGCCCATTTTCAGGGACATGAATTTTGCTCTTCACCTTCACTGCAATTCCAACTGCTGCAGCCCCATGATGTGTCTTCCATGAGACTTATTTACTAAAACACTTCTGACAGAGCTCACATTGTAATGAGATTCAAATAGGATGGGGACAAACATGCTGCTTAGGAGAAAGCAGTCCTCTTCTTTTACTTTTGATGTCTCTGGACATATTAGACATTTAGTCCTTTCCTGCTTTAAATACAGAAGGCTCCATTAATATAACATTAATGCTGTCATTCATCATAAGAACTAAGTTTTCAGAATAAACATGAGAGTATTTTGAACTCAAAATCCAACTAAATCAAAGTGCACTAATAAAATGAAAACCATCTTGTTTAAGAAATCTATTCTGTATAAACACAGCAGCTATAATATAATGAAAGGATTCAGCTCATGAAATTCATTCTGGATAAAGGATGCAGGGATGTCCACCTCATGTAGCAGACAATGCAAATTCACTTACTTTCAGGTTACTAAATTAAAGTGCTAAGACAGCTTCCTTTTAAGCAACCATCTGCTAAAACATTCCATAATATTTTTACTTTTCTGTTCACATTCACCTCTATATATACCCATGCTATTTACTAGAGCTCATTAGAACTACAATAGCAATTGAAATATATTTTGTGGCATGAACACTGTTAGCATCTTCCTATAGACAAAAACACACATAAAAAAAAGTTATGCCATTAAATATTTGCAATCACCATAGCTGTGAAGACTAGTGACAAGTAAGCTCCACATCAACAGTGAAGTATTCTGGAAAATACAAGTTACCTGATACAAATCAAGTTGTTTCTTGATTATTTTTTTAAATGAAAGTAAATGGATAAACACACAAAATGATACAAATTCTTGCTGTCACCTGCTCTTCAGCAAAACAGATACTTTCTAACAATTATCATCATCCCCTTTTCTTCAATCTCTAAAAATACATTCCACTGTTTAAATTTTATTTGATTAATGTTAATAACTTCAGTTCAGACCATTACCTGGCCACATCCAGGGGCAGTGCATAAAAAGGGTTTGTCATCACTCATATTCCACAGGTCGTTGTGCTACCTGTATTAAAATTAAAATTGAACAAATTTTACAAATACTGCAACAAATTATCAATACCTCATCATCCACAGGGTATTTTAATAATCCATGGGCAAGAATTTCTGCCTTTGAGCTAAACTAATATTCTAAATACCCAGGATTTAAAGAGTATGGATTTCAAGCTATGTCAGGAAGGTACACAGAACCCAACAGCGACAGAGCAGGTTTTGAGCACACAATCAACTGGAAATGCAAGTGTTCATATGTAATATGGCTAACTGCAGAAAGTATCTGAAAACACAGTAAGACACCTCCTCACTGAAATCAAATACATTGTAATAATGATCCAATTCCCACAATTAAAAAAATACAAAAGCAGCAGACAGTACCAAGTAGTCAAGGTGAGGGTTCCAAAAGAAGAAGAAGTGTTGATTCCTTAGTCTTTTCATAATCTTTATTTACAGCTCAACTTTAAAGATAAGTTAATACTTAGCCCTTTGCATAAACTGTTATGAATTTAATTACAAAAACATGTACTTCAGTGATGTTTCAGCCACTAAATTATTAACAGGCTAAAATATTTAATAAAGAAGTGAGAGATATTAATTATATTTGTGCTGTTTTACATACTCACCCCATATACTAATACACATACCTGCCAGATTTCACATATAAACCTGTTTCATAGGGCAAACTATCATATCCTCCTTTTCATGGCAATGAACTGTAAATAAAAAAAGATATTAATTATTAAGCATGCTAAAAATGTAATAATGCATGATTTTGTAAAGATAAATGATAAAATGCCCACTGTTCACGCATGCAACGCAACAGCTTTTCAAAGAAATGGCTACTTCAATACATCCTCTCTAATTAGTTGTGGCATCTGTAGCTTTACCCTGGAGGAAATACATTCATGTTTACATGTGAGTGTTGGTATGGAGAACTAACAATGTTAATTCTGAACACTATTTAGCTTGATGAAGCAAATAAAGATAAATAAAGATGTCTTTATGATTAAAAATCATAAGCAGAATAAGCCCATCTCTCCCCCAGCATGCTGGTCATGCAGAGTTGCAAGGCTTCTAGAACTAACCATCCTAAGAATGTACACTTCTGGTACACCACTGAACATTAGACACAAGACAAATCAAGTAAGCCTAAGCAAATTTTAGACTTATTACCTCAGAGATCTGTAGTGAACACGTCACCTGATCTTTTTGCCTATATCTGTACAGTAAAAAACTGTATAGACTTTTTGGATATTGCTTCAAAGAGGAAGAGAACCCAGTGTCCTTGGACATGCACACCAAACAGCAAAGAAACAAAACATGCAGTGGAGGAGATTCCAAACTGTCACATCTAAATATATACGTTTAATAGAATGAGGATACTGAGCCGAGATCACAAGTCAGGAAGACATGAATGGCTGCCAGAAACTTTAGAGTCTTTGGCACTGACAGCTCAGGGAAACATTTACGTCCCAAAGGATGCCAAAGCAAATCAGGGATGGAGACTGTTCTGCTGTTCTTTGCAAATAGTTCATAACCTGTCTCAAGTTTCTGAAAGAATATTTCTTGAACTGTTCAAACTACCAACTTCGTACTTTCACTAAGAAAGAGTATTAACAAGTTATGGGCAAGTCTGACTACTCATGACTATGGCTTCAGGGTAAGAGAAGGTCTTTATCAACGAAGCTTTAGCATTATATCCTTACATTATGTAGAACTTCAACAGACACTTAAAAGCTATCCCACAAACTTACTGACCTTCTTCAGCTATGCAACAACCTTATTTTCTTTAAATGCAGGTTTAAACTAGAAGAGTCTGTCTCGCTGAGATCTCAAAAAGAATTTCTTTTTTTTTTTTTTTTTTTAATTTGTGATGAAGGGACACCATAAAGTTATATATGGTTACATATGCCACCATACACATATGGATTATGGGCAGAACAGTTATATCCACATCAGAAATGTCTGATGGTGTAAGAAACAATTCTGGTTTTGTTTTTGTTTCTTTTTTTTTTTTATCCAAAGGAAGAATATTTTTATTAACAAAATACATGTACGACATTTCTTCCCCTGTTACTATACCCTGTTGTCAGTCTCTGACAAATGCACAGTATCAGCCATAAAATCTACCCTATCCATACTGTTAGCATTTTTCTTAGGTCATAAGATGTAAAGATCAATTTTTTAAGTCTTCTCATTTTCCCTTTTAAAGGATTATTACCAAAGCACATATTTACATATGAAGCTGTTGTCTGTTCCATGTGATGGTTTGTGAAGCCTGTGAAATTTGAATGCCTGATACATAAATTAAAAATCAATCCTTGTGAAAAAGAAAAGCATTGCTGTCTTCCTGGCAAACTTACTGGAAAAAAGTTGAAGATAAATTCATGTCCTCATCTTTGTAACATTATTTGACTACATGCCACATGGAATTTTGTGAGGTAATCCCTTGTAAAAAGATTCCAGCTAACATCTGAAGAAAAAAATTATCTTGAAGCACTGAAATTTTTGCACCTAAAAGAGTACTCACATTCCAAACATGACCTCTGACATTTTAAATCTAAATAGAAACTGGATCTGACAGTATGGGAAAACAAAGGGTTTGCATCCATTAGGGTTGCTAAATTGACAATAATTCTACTTATTTATTAAAAAGACAAATGCAAAGCTTGCACCTAGAATGTAATAACTCCATGGAGCACTGGAGGCTGAGGGCCAACTGGCTGTCAAGCCGTTTAGGGGCAGACCCTGTAACTCCTGGTGGCCAAAACACTGAATGCGATTCAGCATCATGTCATCTGCAGCACTGAAAGCCAACAGGCTACTGGGATGAATTAGCAAAGGCACAGCAACCAGATGAAGGGAATTGATTATTCCCCTTTATCTGACACTCATAAGGCTACCGCTGGAGTGCTATATCCAGTGTTGAGCCCCTCAGGACAGCTGATGAACTGGAGAGAAACCGCATAGGGCCCCATCAAAATGGGATTATCAGGAAGCAAAGTTTGTTCAGAACAGAGAAAAAAAGCGAAGGAAGGATCTACTTGCTGTCTTATACTATCTGATGTATTGATATAGAGAAGACAGATCCAGACTTTGTGTAGAGTTCAAGAAAAGGATGAGGTACAACACTCACAAGGCACACCAGGAAAGTTAAGAGCAAGATACACATTGCCCAGTGGGGCTGTGGAATATCCATCCTTATAGAAATTCAAAATTTGAGTGGATGAAATTCTGAGCAACCCAAGATAACTCAGAAATTTAAAGTATACCGTAAAGATATCATAGCTAGAAACAGAGGTGAACAACCGAACAGTCAATCCAAACTTGGGAAATGTTCTGACAGCTTTAAAAGACTGCGTGGTTAACTTCACAGCCCAACAACTAAAGCTGTTGATGCTACAAAATACAAACAAACCTTTGCCTCCTCTTTTCCTTCTGGATTACACTGCCTGACAGGTACAGCAAGACTAACATACAGAAGGCAAATTTTCAGAAAAAAATGTTTGTAATTCCCGCTCTGATTTCAAGAGTCTCTGTTGGAAACTGATTGTTCAACATGAGAATATCACAGTAAGAAAGAAGAATTTAGAAAATACTGTACCCCTGAAAACCAAAATAGCAACTTAAATGTCATCTTGACAAAAATGTTACTCACCCAATCAAATGAGAAATAAAATACATGAAGTGACTACCCTGTCAGTAGAGGTGAATTATAGACACCTTGGACTGTTACCCAGGCAACAGCAAACACCTTGACCCATAGAAAAAAGATGGTTCCTGAAGGAATCCAATCTGAATGTGAAACTCCAGCCTTAACTAACGTCTTCAGATAAAATGAACATTCAATGACATGATTCTTACTACAATCCACTTAACTGCAACTTTCTTCTGTAAGCTTCCAACCCTACATTCCTTTCAGTAGCATAAAGAAACCCATACAAAGAATTTGAGTCACACAGTAACAGGATCAGAGCTGAACATGGGAAAAACATGAAATAATCTTGGCAGCACCTTCAGTACTAAAATCAGAAAATACTCTCAGTTTTTTGGTGTTTACTCCATACTTTCAATGCAAAAGTAAAATACTTTCAAAGCATGCCTATTTAAAACATCATAAGCCTCTTTTATTGCTTTTGGAATGTAAACAGTACAGTAAAATGCATAAATAAGTATATAATAATGGCCCGTCTTCGCGAACGAAGAGCCGGGGAAGGTCCTTACCTGCATATGCAGATAAGGCCTTCGAGCCTGCGC
>JAWWES010000171.1:21871001-21884208 GCA_035583135.1 Lophotriccus pileatus
TCCCTGACCGGGAATCAAACCCGCGGTCTCAAGGGTACCAGCCCTGCGTCTTAACCACTAGACCACCGGGGGCTCCCGCAAATAAGTATATATATATGTGTAAATACATCTTCAAGATATATATAATACAGAGAAATAAAAACAAGGTTTGCAAGTAATTCACTAATATTTAGGACAATGTGCTTATTTAAAAAATATAGATGTCTCTATAAAATGCCACATTAATGTTTACCTAAATGTGCTACAAAAATAGCATAATAATTCAACAATTACCTACATATTTCTGTAAGATTTTAATTAAACATCTTGGGTACATTTTGTGGAAACTGTTACTACATAGTCTGAGGCTTGCTTCCAAAATACCTTTCTGTAGACAATTTGTAAAATAATAGAATCATACACTGACTTAAACCATACCTTACTGGCTCATTTTACTGGTAAAGGTTCTTCTGTTTACTTTTAATTTTCCACATACAGGAGCATGGAAAACACAACTGACACCTTGTTTCAAAAATTTATTTTCTATTTAACATTTAAGTAGCTTTTTAAAATGTGTACATATTGATAGTCCTTGCAAAAACCTCTACAAATTTGCTGGGAAAAATAATTCTTTGCACATCTCTAGTAAAGATTCATCAGACTTGTAGCTAAAGCCTCTGCTTTACCTGAAGAAAGCAAGTTTTGTGCTGAAAGACCTCCATGCACGAGCCTGCTCAGGGGCTGTGCACTCTTACCTTGCAATTACTTATTTTAAGCACTGTAGCAACACAGAGACTGCCCTCCTGTAACGTCAGGGCTGACACAAACAGCATGGAGGAAAACTGCCAGAGCTGAACACAGAAAGAGCAACTATAAACACACATAACCCCTACAAACAAACAGAAACCTTAAAACTTTTGAAGAACAGCGTTCCTCTATTGGCCAACAAGCAAGAAGAGATGCCTATTCTCACAAGTGTGTCACCCCCAAACTGGACAATGCACAGAGGACAATCTGTCAGTCTGCAGCTACAGTAGTAGCTGATTTATCTAAGACTGCCCACATGTGAAGCACACCCAAGCTCTGCAGCCAGACTGATCACTTGGATGTGGCTCCAACTCAAGAAACATCTGTACATTCCGGTTTGAAAAAAGATGAAAGTTGGACAAAAACCTATATTAGGCCACTGAGACAAGTCAGAACTATAGTAGTCCATCAGTAACCAGTCTTCTCTGGGTCCAAACATTACAGAGTGCTTATGTTACAGTATCAGTGATGTATTTTCCTACGGATGTTTGCATTTCCTCAAGACTGATCACGTCTAGTTAACATTTCCTTTTATTCTTTACATTTGATCTGGGACTGTGCCCCATTTTACTGCAAGATACAGTAGCCCTACTGTACAGAGAATTATAAACTCTTATTAAGCTTTTCTGTAAATCTCATCATAGTGTGTAATTACTTTAGATAGTATAAAACTTTACTTTAAAGCTTCATTTTATAATAGGAAACTGAAGCATAAAAGGATAAGGTCAAATTTTTTCAGTCCTTGTCAACTTTAAGAGCTCTACTCGAGGTACATACTCATTCAAAGTGAAGTGAACTGAGCATATTTGCCATAGTAAAGGATAACATTCTCTTACTGGTTACCTGAAGAGCTGCATTTAGTGTTTTGCTTAGCTCCTTTTAACATTCTTCTTTAGATGAGGGGGAAAAAAAAAACATCAAAACCATAACAGGCAGCTGGTTTTGTTTTCCGAATTTGAACACCTCAAAATTAAGAGACGGCTTTCTCATGCAACCAGCACAAATCAAAACGAACATGGCACCTTTATACTTTCAACACTTGCATATAGTATTCACAGCATAAATTTTAATCTCTTCCCACATTTGAGACTATCTTTATTTCCACAATTTTCTGTAGAGGTAGACTTGCAAGTTTTGATTTCAGTAAAAATCAGAAGTTAGTAGGTAGAATATACTACTCAATAAAAAGTGACATGAATTTAAAAAAATTAAAATTTTGTATTTTAAAGGAAAAAAAGCATCGTTCCACTTACCTGGAGGGACTGGAACAGCTATTTTTCTGTTTCCTATAAAGCAAAAGAAGAAAGGTGAAGCAAAAGCAGTGTAATTAATACTTGGCCACTACAGTTCACTTTCAGAAGCAATCTGACTAACTGTATTTGTGTTACACTGTAGAACTCGGCATTTCTAAAAATTAAAACTGATCGATGAAGAAAATTGAGGAAGTCAAATTTGAAAAATAAAAACATTTGTCCTCATAATGAAAGTAAGATTACCAGAAAGTAGCTCAGTAGATTCTGCAAGGAAACTACAACCCATAGTCCAGAATATTTAAAGATTGTAAATATCAAAAACTGATGAACAGGAAAACATGAGCTGCTTCTTCAGAATACACTGCTTAATAGGAAGGTTGTGCTGTTTTGTAGAAGACACATGATGTGTTTCAGAGAGTTCTGGGGAAGAATAAGGAAGACTGGAACACCTGTAGCCTAATGCTCAGATTTTTTCTTTAAAGAAGTCAAATGTTAGGCACTTTTTGCTGATATCATTAGTTAACTGTTTGTATCTGATGTCTGAAGTTAATTCCATACCTTCCATGATTTGTCTAAATTCTGTAGAGGGGTGAGCCTCTGGACAAGAAGAAAAGATCCAAGAATCAATGATGACTGACTTAACAAGTTCAAATAAGAACAAGAAAGCCAGTTGGACAGATAGTCACATATACAGAAACAAAGTTCCTTCACCTCTGCTGAAGGAGCAGGCTTCTTCTACAAAAAGACATATTTCTGGTAAACAGAGAACACTAACGGTGTTAGGAAAGGTCCTTAGGCCAAATGCTTCCTGTTGGCTGAACAGGCAGCTTCTAATTCAACCCTCAGGCTTCAGTATTTTTCAGAGGCACCTTGCTCTTTCTTTAACTTATTAAAAATTCAGGCTGTGTGAATACAGCTCTCGTAGATAAATGAAAAAGTCAATGAACCTCAGAGAAGAAATACAGAGGGGTTAATATTCCACCCATCTTTTTACAATTTGCTTACAGAGATATTAGGGCTTACTTTCCCCAGCTCATTTATCTAGGTTTGGACATCTTCATATTGCCCATCAATCTAACAAACATTAGAAATCCAACTTCCTTTTTCTACACTACTTTCAACAAATTAAAACAAAAGCTTAACAAAAAGTTACTTCCTTTTCACATTTTCTCATCCCTGAATTATAAAATTTAACACAATAATTAAGAATTTAATTTTAAAAATATCCTTAAATATATCAAAAATATCCCACTAATAGACTCCTCTTGCTCATTAAAACAGAATGATCATCTTCTTTTCTGTAAGTAATTGTATCAATGACCACTGGCATTCATCTAGAAAGGGAAACATACAATATTGCTTGGAATGCTTTACTGAAGAGAAGGTTCATCTGAAGTGAAGCTAATGGAAAAGTTCTCAGACTGAACTGAAACTGACACATAATAAAGCTGGAAACAGTACAGTACTGACTTGAAAAAAATATTTACTGCATGATTATTAAATATTGACTCATATTTCTACCATTAACTACAGCTAATGCCTCCTTAGAGTGCACACTTTGTGTGAAACAGATGTAGTTGAGTTATGCAAGATGACAATGATAACTTGAAATCTGTTAATTGTAAAAAAAAAAAAAAAAGTTAAAATTACTGAATCAAGTTTGCTCTTTTGAGAATAGTTAATACAAATTTTTATACAGAAATTCAAGACTATTTTAAGAAATCATTAAAAATGTCGATACTAGACATAACAAACTTTTAAAGTTAGTAAAACTCCTTGGAGCAAGAAATGTTAAGAGCGGAAGAAAAACGAAAGCTGATGACAGAAAAGGAGTTTCCAGCACTATGTATATCCAAAATGTAATGAAACAATAATCACAATAATACGATATTTCAAGCTGTTCAATATTTTGTCACAAAGAGACAACGATACTTAATAAAAGTATGTATGCTCAAATTTAAGACCTGAAGGCACCTTATGTTAGATGCTGCATAGTCTAGAAGCTTCTGGAAAAATACATAACAAACATATTCACATTTCTAGAATTCAAGTTAGAATAGAAACATCAACTACATTGTGAAGATCAAAAGCTCAACTACTTGATTAAGCATTAACATGCAATATCAGTATTGAAACATGAAGTCAAAATGGATTTTTAAAAGAGCTGCTTCACTTTATGGACACATTAAGGTTCTTTATTGTTTCACAATTCTTTTGATGAATTATATAACAACCAATTCCTCACAAAGTTACTGTTTTGTCTTTTTAACAAGACAACAATTTTGATTCCGGAATGCAGAATTATAAACACTTAAAGAGAATTTAAGTGAATGCCTCAACTATAGTTTGCCCCTCTGAAATTATGTCTGCAACTGAATGTCCATTAACTGACAGCAACCTGTGCCAGGGGATGGCTAAAGAAATCCCATCTGGAACACCTGTAGAAGATCAGGACCAGAAGGCCTCGTCCTCATCCTATCAGCTGGTGCTGAATTTAGCATCTAACACTGATCTAGCAGTGTTATGACCTTAACTTCAGGAACATTTGCTTTTATTAACTTATGCTCAGCAAGACCTGGGGACATGACATTCACCACCACGAGTAGAATCTGACAAGAACAAAAACATTATTTTAAAAGGTGGAAAATAAAATACGCTTGGGCTATATTCGGGGTCACTATTTGGAAAGTAGCAGATGGTTCAGAATTTTCAGCTTTATTTATATTTCTTATTCCAGTGCAAGGAAACAGCATCACTATTTAAAGATAACCATCTCTGGGAAACAACACCACAAGGAAAACCAAATGAGTGACAGAGTGCAGGGACAGGACACGAAGACACACTCATGGATCTCCCTCCAAGACTAGGGATGCAAAAATGCTACAGAATGAGTAAGACTGCAGAAGCAACATGGCAGCAGTATACATCTCCATCTACAAACATAAGGTTGCATCGTGGCATAAAATATTTGTGCCTGAAACACCGTGCAGCCATCACTGACTGAGAGTCGATGTGTCTTTTTCACGTGAAAGATTCAGAGACCTTTTATTAGACAACTCGAGAGCAATAATGCACGATACCAAGCAAAGTCAATGAGGCAACTGGTCGAGGAGGTCCACGGCCAGACCGCAGGCAGGCCAAGACCTCCCTGTGGTGCAGAAAAGCTGTCCGCATCCCCTCGCCCAACGTCCCCCACACCTGTACCCCTCTCTGCACCCTCCGCACCAGCACGGACCGAGATCTCCTTCCAGAGCAAAGGATGGATGCGAGGGGAGGCCTCCTTGGAGCCGAGCCGATGAGGAAAGGCGAGGCCTGGCCCCCCCTCCTCCCGCCCTCCGCCCCCCGCCGCCAGCCGAGCCGGGCCAGGCCGGGGCAGGTCCCGGCGCTGCCCCCGCGGGGTTCCCCGCTCCCGGATGCGCCGCAGCCCCTCCGCCCACCCGCTAGCCCCGCCAGGCCCTACCTCCGGGCGGGTGCCGGTGTCCGCGGCGCCGGCCGGGCCGCCCCGCCCCGCTCTAGGGGCGGCGGGAGCCGCAGGCCGCGCTGGGGGAGGGGGCTGCCGCGGAGAGCGGCGGCGGCGCCATGTTACTGCCTCCCGGGCATCCCCCGCCTACCGCCGCGCGGGCCGCTCCCGCCGCGCCGGCCCCAGTGCCCCCGCCCGGCCGGCACCGCCGCAGCGCGGAGGGAGGAGGAGCCGCGGGGCCGGGCCGGGCCGGGCCGGGCCGTGTTTACAAACTCACCCGGAACGCGGCCGCACCGCACGTTAAAGGCCGGGTCCCCCGCGGGCTTCCGTCACCTCTCGCGAGAGCGCTGTGACGCCTCCGCGGGGGCGGGGCCGTCACGTGACGCGGGGGCGCGGCCGCCGCACCCAGAGCGCCGGCGGGGCGGGAGCAGCGGGAGGGGCTGGAGAGAGCGCCGAGCCGGGGGGGCACCGCGGGGCTCGGCCCGGCCCGGCAGCACGGTGGGAACATGGCGGACGGGAGCGAAGGGAAGGCAGCAGACAGCAGGCAGGGGCTAAACCACTGCCAGGCTGTGCTCAGAGGCGAGTCTTCACGCGCTTGTCACATCTAAATTTTGGAATAATCAGATAGCCCTGTACTGGCTACATTCCATAGGTTTCCCCATCTCTCTACACCCAGCTCGGGACAGGAGCTTGGTGTGTGCCTGAAGCTGTGGTTCTGCTAAACGTTCACGGCAGTTGATGTATCAAAAACGCTGCAGCACTGTAGAATGATGGTAGGCATCTCTGTTTTACACAGGAGGAACTAAAAGCAATTTGGATTAATTAAAAAAAAAATAACCCTACATGGCAACACAGTTTAACTGGTTTAACTGCTGTGAATCACAGACGAAGTTTTAATTCTGTGCCTGTGTATCATTTCAAACTGTCTTGCTCTGAGACTGATCTGAGAATATGAGGCTGTAACAATAAATATTTCTAAAAAAGTAGTGTTAGTCCCAGTAAAATACATTTTGTCTGAGTTTCTCTAAACTTGCAAAAGACAATACAGTACGTTTCATTTCTTGTGTATTGTTTTGGTAGGCACTATATAGCACTTTTGCAAAGTTCTTTGAGATGGTAGGATAAAAAGTACTGCATAAAAGTACAGTTAACTTAAAGGTGGTATTATTCTTTAATGTAGCATGTTCCAAAGGACTCAAATGTGAGTGCAGAAGAGGGGAATAGCGATCTTAATTACTTCTTTCTTCACAGAGCAACTAAAAACTGTACTGGAAACAAGTATTTTTCAATGGTTTAGCTCCACCATCACATGGCAGCAGCAGTCCTGAGCCTGAAAAAACCCCCTGAACTGCAAGTGTTTTCTTTCAATCTGAAACTGGTGCAATAAACAGAGGAAATGCAGGAAAATGAAAAAAAAACAGCAGCGGGATATTCACTTTCACTGCAGCAACAGATGAATCACTTTTACCTGCAGCAATAACTTAAAGAGCATAATTGGTAACATAAACATTTCCTTCATCGTCCATTAGAATAAGACACTGTGCACACCACTTCCAGAGGTGGTGTCAGGTCTGATCTACTGGGACAGCAGGCAGAACAGTTATTCAGAGACAAGAAAGACCTCTGCTTCAGTTAGCTTCATCTTCAACAATGAAACATGAACACAGTCTTTGAGTCTGGAGAACCTATAATACAAATTTTCATGAGTTGACCATCTCTATGGTCAGCACAGATCATGTCAGAAGAAACTGTGAAAAAGGTTTCAAAGAAGTAAAGCCTACAGTATCACCTCACAGAACTTTAAATTTGGGTTCTCTGACTTACAGAAAGATTTTTTGATGTAAACTGTTATCGAGAAGAGACTTTGGTCTGTTGCTGCTCTATCAATCCAAAGAGGTTGGATTGGGGGATTTTTGGTAAAAAAAATTAGACTTTTACACATTTATAGCCGTCGCTTCTGTGAGCATTTTAGGAAAACAGAGTACTCTTTGTCAAACCACTCAAACCGACCAGCTAAGCTCTGTTTTTTAAGAATAGGGAATATAGAGGAATAGAGAAGGGGATTCGATGTGTCCTGTGATAGTTCAGCTGTCAACATCTGCCCATCACTTGTTAACGCTAAGCCCCTTATTGTCTATAAGGAGGATAATCCTCTGTGTGAAGGTTTGTTGCCATGTTTTGAAAGTCCTTGATTAGTCTTTATCTTTAAAATCCAGATCCGATTCTTTCACAATTGGCACAACCAAACAGCAATTTTGCTTGAGTTTGGCCTATGTTCACCAGTCTAAGAGTGATTTAAAAGATAACAAGCTTGGGGAGATGCTCCGACTAAGACAGACTTCACATACAGATACAGGATCACCCGAGATGTCTGCTGCCTTTCAGGAAAGGCTGATCACAAGAAAAAGGGGACAAATTGACACGGTGAAGCATATGGGGAAAGATGGGATGTAAATCCATAAATTAGTATTCAAACCTGATTCAAGTAACTCATGGTGACTCAGGTGGCTTTCTTACTGAGGTTATGGAGCAATAGCTTAGCCAGGTCTTCCATCTACACCGAACACACAACTACAACTCAGCATAAACATTTTATTTGCAAACAAATTCCCAGGTAGAATTAACGGAGCTGGAGCCAGACTTGATTGAAACAAGTTTGAAGAAGCCTGTTTGGCTAAATCCCCTTGAGAAAGAAATCTGAAGCTTGAATTAAGCTAGTCCACTAGACTCTCCATGATTTTAGGAAATG
Source organism: Lophotriccus pileatus (assembly GCA_035583135.1). Classification (NCBI taxonomy): domain Eukaryota; kingdom Metazoa; phylum Chordata; class Aves; order Passeriformes; family Tyrannidae; genus Lophotriccus; species Lophotriccus pileatus. The sequence continues at coordinate 21,879,250 of JAWWES010000171.1, forward strand.
TAGATTGCCATATCAGATACATGCAGACATCTCTGCTGTACTGAAAGAACACAACAAAGTTCATCACCTACCAGGACAGCAGTACACAGATGAGCTTTAGTCTAGATTATCTACCTTTCAACCAGGGTAAATGCACTGCACGTCAGCTCTGCAACTCAACACCTTATGAGAATGGGTAATAGCAACTCCCTAAAATCAACACTGCATGAGTGCAGATGACATGGAAGATACCTGCAATATATCCTTCACCTCCTACCCCTCTCCACAAAACCCTGACTTCCAGACCTTGTCATATACGACACTAGTACTGTGATAAAGCTAATGCTTAAAGATGCTACATATTCTACACTCCTAAAATTCACATATATAAAAGGATGGTGTCTGTGTTAGGGATGGCTATTTTCTCCTAAGAACACGTGAGGAAAGATACATCTCATGCTAGATCCAAGTTATGTTCCACGAATCAGAGAATCATTTAGGTTGGGAAACACCTTTAAGGAAAGGTCTCTTAGACCTTGAAGATCATTAAGTCCATCTAGTAACCTAACACTGCAAAGTCCACCACTAAACCACATCTCTGTAAACACCAACTTGGTACTTTTTAATTCAGATGAAAAAATCTTACCTGCATCTTGCACTCATCTGAGAGTCAGTAATCCTCTCTCCATTTCCTACAGGATAGGCAGATTAAAGTTTTCTATATTTAATTCAGTAATTACCCATTTAATAGGAAGACGACAGAACATTTAACAAGCTCTCTCACATTCTTACCAAGCCAAATGATCAGATTATTTAATATTCTGAATAAAGTTTGAGATGTGATCAACCCCCCAACCAGATTACTGTAGTAGCACACAGTATTTTACTCCAAGTGTACATGACACCATAAATGCATTTAGATTGTTACAAGACAGATACTATGAGAAGGAAAAATAGATACTGCAGCAATATTTTTTTAACAAAAAGGCTTTGATCCCAATGCTCTTAAAAAAATTTGCAAGATGATGTAGAGCTGACTTTATAAAATCAGGAAAGCTGGAAGCTCTTCCTTTTAATCAGGTGTAGCCATGAATCCGGTAATATTATAATATCAGTGTGTCACAACTAAATGCCTTGGACCAAACTGAATCAATCATTAATTTAGTTCAGTGGGGACACAGGTCAGATTCAAGTGGAAAACTTTTACCATGGTAATCAAAATTTTTCGTGTAGCTGAAAACTGACATAAAGAGAACTTTCTTAAAACTTCCATGGATTTGTGTTTAGCTCCTTCTATTAAGAGGTGCCAGAACAACTTGTGTGTCAGCTAGCTTGAGAAAAAACAAATTGTGCACAGAAACAGCTCTGGACGTTTAAAATACAAGTGAAGGAAGGCAGCCAGCAGTGCAGCCTTTCACACTTCCTCTCTGCATCCTTTGATCTTTCGAAGATATGCCACGTGGATTTTAACAAGCAAGCCACATGACCACCTATATTAATAAAATGTTTGACTTGAAGTCATTGTTTCAAGGGTCCCATGCAGTATGTCATTATCAGGAGAAATCCACAGTGACTGAACAACAAAATACCATCTTCCAGATATCCTAGTGAGAGAGACAATAAATGCAGGCAACAGGTTGACAGTTAAAGTTGTTATCTTTAATGAAATGACTTTGGAAATAGCATCAATTTCCATGACACCAACATTTTGGGAGTCCCATAAAATGCAGTTACATTCGAATGCCAGTATTTCAGGCAGATCTCCATTCACATGGCAAATAGGATCAAGAAAGCAACCATCAGACAGAAGAGACCCATAGCTTCAGACAGGGCGAATCCCAGGATAGCATATGAGAACAGCTGCTGCTTCAGAGAAGGATTTCTAAAAGAAAGTGAAGGTGTAAGACCTTTTTATCTTTACAATTAAGATGTTTCTCATACAATTTAACCTCATACTTCCTTGCTATAGAACAGTAAACTCCAATAAATCCAAGCAGAACTATTTTTTGCAAGGATTTCACTGGAGACAAATGAGCTGGCAATTAAGACTAGATTCAGGCTATGCAGATGGTACAGGGCTTTTCCAAATGACCAGTTTTTGTGACTACACTCATATATACTTTTGAATTTGACTTCTCTACATCCTCCCATGCAGAAACTATCAGCACTATGCTTTGGACATTTATTTCACATCTGTGACATGAGAACTATATTCTAAGGAAGTTTATAATGTTTTAAGCAGCTCAAGACAAATACAGGAACTGAAATCACTTAAACGGGGGGGGGGAAGAAATTCACAGCAATTTCTTGCAAAAATGCAATGAACAAACTTTCAAGAAGTGAAAGGAAAAAATATTCAACTTAAAACTATGAAGTAATGTTCTACAACTTCTTATTGACATGTTTATGCCAAATTCAAAAACCAATGCATTAAGTTTGTACTGAAAATACTTGTTTCTGTAACGGAAAGTGAACTTGTCTTCAGTAGGGCTTAAAAATCTTTGTTAAGAAATAAGACTTAAGTCTTAACTTGTTGAAAGAGTAATGAAGAACATGAAACTTTTTTATGCCTGTATCAGTTCTGTTCTTCCATGATGCCATGTGAACTATATTACAGGAATGTTGCAAAATTATGTGGAAATTCATCCCTACTACAAAATCCCCACTCTCACCCCCTTCAAATTTCTAGAAGGAATGGTAACTCATTTGATAAATTACATAATCTGAGTGCAAAGATGAATGTGTTAGAAAACTGAATTAAACATCCATTTATAAACAACAATCCTGACTATGAAGACTAAACCACACAGACTCACATTCCTTATCACCAGTTTTCAGACCATTTTTCTCTAGGACTTTTCCCCTCACATGGGAAAAGACCGAGGATGAATTTTTAATTCAGTTCTAGGCTTGAATGCTGAAACACTGGACTTCAGTGACTGAAAGACCAACCAAGTCTAATGGTGCAATTTCTTTCATGGCTCTCCTCTAGGTAGAGTGTACAAAGTTCTGGATTTAACAGAGCCGTCCTGATGAATATAGTACAGTTTCATATGATTCTATTCAGCCATGTTTATCAGTAACAGTAATCATTAACAGAATTTATTACAGTGCCAACATCCTTACTACAACTTAGCTGATCTTGGGGTTCTGTCTCAAGACACATCTGCATACAACTTAGGAGTTTTAAAAGAGAGAGAGATCGATTACCTGGCATAACCAATGATTAGACTACCGAAGACTGTTCCAATACCAGCACCAGAACCAGCCACACCTACTGTGGCTGCACCAGCACCAATGAATTTGGCAGCAGTGTCAATGTCCCTGCTGATAGCACTAGTCTGGAATTCTCTAAGTGCTAGTCGGGAGACAGTATTTTGGGCCCCATTAACTGTTGAGTTGCCCTAAGAAAACAAAACAAAACAAGAAAAAGCATTATATTCAGACACAAGACCATGGTGTAGTGTTATTATCCAGTACTAAAAGTTGTATTAGATCCAATGTCTAGCTCTTCTCCCAAGTGATGACATTGTAAGAGTTAAAAACTTCAGAAAGTTACCTGTTCCACCTGAAAGCTTTAACTTTAAATGTGAAAGACTTCTCGGGGGAAACAGCAAGACAGCAACACATATTACTAGGTGTTTGACTTAAATTAAGTTTCACACTGTAGGTATTTGAGTTAGTACAAGTGAACTCTAGGTTGAGGACATTTAGGCTCACCAGGTAATTTAAGAAGATACAGAATTTTGTTTATAAGGTACCTCTCCATTCTTGACCTCTGGCCTAGACAACACAGATGCCGAAATTGGTCTGTACAAGACTCTTGATCCAGCACGGATCTGCAAGAGGAGTGAAAAAACTATAAAAGAAGAAACATTTGATCACAGCTGTTCTTTACAATAGTCTGTAAGATTATAAGGCTATTAGCTACTAAACCATTTGTCTCTCTTGAAAGACGGCCATCTCTGCACAGCTGGATATACAATCAATGATACAGAAGCAAGCACTGTCATGCAATCTGACAGCACCGTTCTCAGCAGATGTTACTGCAAATAGCCACATCATTCAACGACCCTGTACATGCACTATGCTTACAGACACCGAAACAGCAACAAAAAGGCCCAGCAGATCAGCAGGCAGTGATATGCGTTTTCAAAGGAAAAAATAAAAGCCTTCAAAATGAATTTCAAAGTTGTTAAATGTTAAATGCACAGGTGTAATCTAGACTTTTAAATCTAGCGGGGCATAAATGAATGAATGCTCTTTCACAAGAGGCCTGCATGTGTCCTTGGGCTCCCGGCAGCGTAAGGTCATATCGGCTCTTGCACAAAGCTCTTCCCGAAGGGGAAACCTGTACCTGCACCATGCAAAACCAGACGTCCTGCAGGTCAGAGTTTTTATGCAGGACAGTCTCTTGTCTCCGCAAGGGCAAAAAGTCCCGTCCTTGCACAGGACAAGCAACAGGCTGGAGTTTGACCTACAGCGAGGCGCGGAGCGCAGCAGGCCCAAGAGCTGTCGGCTACGCTGCCCTCCCCCTCCGCCGCAATGTGTGGAGGCCCCTCACCTTGGCACCGGGTCGCGGCCCCCGCCAAGGAGGCGGGAAGGAGAACGCGGCCCTGCCGCAGCCCGACCGCCCCTCCCTCGCCCCTCCGCACTGGGACGGGGGGGCTTTCGCTACGCGCTCGTCCCGGGGCCCCGCCACGGGGTCCGCAGGCCCGCCCGACCCGCGGGCGCCCCGCCGCCGCCACGGCCCCCGCCACCGCCCGGGACGCGGCTGCTGAGGAGGCGCGGGCGCCCCCGCGGGCCCCCACTCACCAGGGAGGGCGAGGTGGCGAGCTTGGCGCAAGCGAACATCTTAGCGGGCGGCGTCCCGGGGGTCGCGATCCGGCGTCTCTGCGGAGAGAGGGAGAGGGTGAGGGCGCGGCGGGCGGGGGCGGCGATGGGCGCGGATGGCGCGGGGGGCGCGGGGCTCACCGTGCG
>JAWWES010000171.1:21884222-21967944 GCA_035583135.1 Lophotriccus pileatus
GGGGGGGGGGGGGGGGGGCCCGGGCGGCGCAGGCGCGGCGGGGCCGGGCGGCGGAAGGGGCGGGGCGCGCCCAAGGTCACTTTGTGCCGGCGCCATTGGCGGCCGCGGGGGGCGTGGTGCGCGCGCGCGCGCGCGCGCCGCTGCTCCCGCGCAGCCGCAGTTGCACCGCGCCCGCCGGGGGCGGGGCGAGCGCGGAGGGCGGGGCGGTGTCGTGGCGTCGGTGACACGCTGTCCGCGCCGCGCCGTTGCGTGTCGCGATGTCGCGCCCGTTCACGGGGCGCTGCTCGCCGGCAGGAGAAGAGGGCGCGTCCGAGGACGCCTGCTGTGTCCTCCGATCCACCTACTATTTAATCAGTAATGTCCAAAAAGCCCCTCCTGTTTAACGAGTAGTTTTGCGCCATGAGCTGGTTCACACCCAAGCAACCAAAAAAATCCTTTTTAATCAAGCTTAGTCGAAACAGGATTATCATCACTGAGCTGGGCATGTGTTCCGGAGACTCCCGCATTAATCACTCACATGTGCTTTGGTGTTTTTCATTTGTTAGTGGGATCATTATTTTAATGGTCGTTTGCCATTGTAAGTAGCATTAGCGTCAACTAGTGAAGATGCAGAAAAATCAACATTTTGTGTAAAACTTTGGGAAACATATTTAAGTGGCACAATTTTCATTTGATACAATCTGTGCCATAAAAATAAATTCTAAAATAGTCTTGTGTGTTGCACTCTGCCTCTAAGGGAACAAGTAAGAGGATATGTGTGTTGTGTTTAGGGATGGGAACATAGCACAGTCTCTTAGGACTCAGCTGCTGGCCTCCTGCAAACTTACATGGACAATTCATGTTGCTGTAAGGGATTAAACCACAGGTGCCACACAGCTGACATGTCCATATCAGCAACTTGAACACCCACCACCCACTATGATCAATAGCTACTCTCAGCAGCTGCATACTAATGTTAACGATAATTTTGCCTTTATAACCTACAATGCAGTGTCTTCCGATCCTCAGGTACAGTGGAGGTGTACTCAGTTATAGGTCTGAAAGAGAGAAACAACAGTACAGTTTGAATTTCCCAGCCTTTTGCTCCCTGCCTCAATCCAACAGCAAGCTTGGTTTGGTTCCAGTGTTCATCCAGAGTCTTAGTAACAGAGCAGTAAAAAGTCAGCCTGTAAAGGCCAGCAAAAGAGGTCATAAGTTGCCACTGGTTTTGTATTTTTTTTTCCTTTCACAGCTTACACCCATTCTTTGGGAACTGAGGTGCACATTGGCAGATCTGCAGTGCCTGCCATGTGGTTCTTCCATAGTCAGACACTGAGAAATAATTACCAATAGCAAAACCCTTTAATGGTCAGTCAGAACTTCTCACTAAAAAAAAATAAAATTCAATTTATAAGCTATTGTGGGAACAAATATTTCCAGTACCATAAGTAAAACCAGAAAGCAAACGTGGATGCTGTAGAGTTGGAATGACTTAAATGCTGCTGTACACTAACATACAGCGTACACCATTTATGAAGTAGCGTACTTCACCTTAGGAAGTGTAGAAGCGTGCAGGCTGTTTGCAACAAAAGAATTCACTTGTTCAAGGAAGGAAGTGCAGCACAGAGACATGCTTTCTTCTTGGGAAAGTGGAGGTCTGGCCCTCCAGCTATGACACAGATCTTCCCCCAGCTCTCAGGAATGGAGAGGACACAGTATGCACAGTACCAAGTCACATGGATTAAAAAATGCATTAAATGGAAACCCTCTTCATTCATGAAAGAAGTGCCCTCTTCTGTCACAATTCCCCCCCTGGAATGTTTTTCTAAAATGGCATTCACAAGCTGTTTGTTATGAATAACATCAAAACCACCATTAAACATTTGTTGATTGTTGCTTTTGAGGCATAACAGGTTATTCTGTATTTTGAATGTAATTCAGCTGTTGCTTTCAGGAGGAGTTAGAAGAGCAGTTACTGATCTCTGGTGGCCATGTTGACTTTAATTCAAGCTAATCTTCATAAAGAAAGTCTTGTAATCTCACACCATTTCCTATCTGATTGACCTGCTGTTAGGTCCCCAAGGAAATGCATCAATGCACTAAAGACAGTGTAATTTCTAGTCACTCACTGCATTTCTTAAAATCTATTCTCCTTGGAATATTATCTTAGGCTCCCAAAATCTCTTAGAGTAGATTCCCAGTTTTTCAACTGTCTCTCACAGTCAGGACCAGTTATGCATGTGCACAGTAGCAGAGGCTTTCTCCCCATTTTGCCTCTGGCAAGGAAGATGCTTGAGCAGTACAGATGTCTGAGTAGTACGTGGTGCCTGAAGAGCCAGTCCACTCCTCTCCCACAGCTCCCTACTGCTTAGCCAGGTTTGGGACAGGACAGTAAGAACAGCAAGTGACCAGTAGCTGTGGTTCACTAATGTGGCCATCTCTTGTCCCAGAAAGGGAAGAGAAAAGATAATCTCAGATTTCAGGAGCCCTGTAGAAACTTCCCCTGAAACTACAAAATTCTCCTAGTCCTTTTGTCCTTATTTTTAGAAAAGCAGCAGTCTGTTTCACCCTCACTGCCAAGCAGCTCATTTCTTAGGTACACCATGTAATGAATCAGTCCTATAGGGACATGCAGTTTCACTTTGTAACCCTGAAATGAATTGGTATCTACACATATCAGGCTCTGAACGTTACAACACACGACTATCAGCAGAACAGATGTGGCATTCAAATGGCATTTTTCTTGTGACTTCTTAAAAGAGAACTATCCAAGCCTTATGTCTGTCCAGAAAGCAGGTAATAAGGAAACTGGACACAGTACCCTTAAAATGGAAAGCCTGCCTGGTAAATATGGGTTGGTTTTCGTCCTGGTGCAGACAAATGATGGCAGTTACTTACTGGTTCAATTGAACAAGTAAAATCCTGTTCAGTGCTGAATAGATGAGTGTGTCCTGAGTGCTTTGCACTGAAGAGTCTGTCAGAATTCAACATTTATTATTAATGACTTATAAAAGATGAATGTTTGTTCTATATTTGCTAAAGGAGAAATCTTGGCTAGTCAAGAGAAATCCCATTGTCCAAAGCCTATATAAAATGTTCTCCTTCTAGATTGAAACCTATTTTTTCAGGTTAAATTTTATCTCCCAGCAGAGGATTATCAACTCAAAACGTCACACATTCACACTAGTCTTTTTAAAAAAGATCTGCTTTGAGGAGGAGATGTGTCTGGAAAACCAATATATTCCAACAACTCTTAATTGTTGGAAGACCCCCCAAGGATGACATTGGATCAAAGGCTTCCTGAGATTGTCCTAATGTTTGTGAAATGTTTTAAAATGTAACGTGGTGTTATTACCTCAGGGTTAGCCCTCTTGAACATCCAGATTTATGATGTACTTTGCAGGGCATTGATTGATATTGATTTACAAAGTCAGGGTTTTTCAGCATTTTTCACAGCCTGAGCCATGTTTCAGTTCTACCTCTTCCATTCACAGCTGTGTGGTTGAATCTTCCCATTCAGGACTGCATAGGTCCTCTCATATAACTGGAGCAATGGCCTGTAGAAAGAAGGTACATACAGCAGAATTAATACACTCCAGAATATTTAAACCATTTTAGCCGCGGGAAGAAAAAAACAGAGCCATTATTAGATGGCTCTGCTTTAAGGAGAAATTCTTTTTGTAGCACACTCTTAATACCTGTTTACCTTATTGATTATTAGTAGTTGGCAAATTTTGATATAAGTAATGTTGCAAGTTTTAACTACAGAGTTGACTGGATTGTAAGAGATGCTTTATAGGAATGCAGAAGATAAACTTTTTCTCTCCACATTCTAAACTTCTCCTTTACATGAGAAAGGAAGAAACTGTTTCTTGAGTGATCTTTGTCCCCCAGAGTACTTACTCAAGCAATTTTTTTTCTGAAATTACTTTTTATAGCCTCAACAGCTCCTTTTGGTGGAGAGTGGGAGGCACTTAACAAAGTAGAGCTAATTTAGTCTGTGGAGCATTCTGCTCACCAGTCCATTGATTATTTTAACACCTGAGTCCTAGAAATAGATGACATTAACCACAAACATCATACCATGTTCATACTAGGCAAGATCTGCCATGTATGCTAATATCACTGAGAACATTCATGAAATTTGAATCAAAAATCATGATAATCCTTATAATGTAATTTTTGGGTCTTTAAGATCTGCATTAAATACCACAATGATTATATATGTAGGGTCTGCTACTACCATAGCCATTATACATCAAAATGGGATGTTGTCAAGAGGAAAAACATTCTGCTATAGTAGAAATTCAACATGGCAAAGAGGTGTTCTCATTGGATTCTGGTGCAAAGTGAGATCAAGACTCCAAGGAATCTTGCCAGAAAAGACTGGTAGAACTGCTCTCATTCTGAATAACAAACCGTATTGTGTAGCATTCAGGTTCTGCTGGTTACCCTCAGGATGATGTACAGCAGTGTAAACATGTTTTACCCTTCTGTAAAATGCAGCATGTCACAAGGTAGAAGAAAATCTTGTATTTTTAAAATTAATTTTATATGTCAAAAATTATAGTTTGTATATAAAATTATGCCTCACTATTTTAATGTAACTTTTATTTGTATTTTATAGACTGATAGAGTTGTTAAAGTTGGAAAAGACCTCAAAGATCATTGAGTCCAACCATTAACCTTTGTACATTAACCAATGTAACTTGAAGTGAAAAGAAGTCTTAGGTTCATGAATGGTTTCACTTTATGCTTCACATCTATTACACTGTGTGTGTCAGGATTGCCACATCCAGAGTGAGCTCTCATGTGTTTAAAAAATCATTATTATGTGTCTATCCAGTATTTTTCAGAAATGGATTTTTGAGGGAAAAGCTGTGATAAAACAATCCACTGATTTTTAATCAAAGTAATTTTTATAAATGCACAGAAAATTCAGGACATTTAGAATGAATGTCTCTCTTCATGTATTACTTTAGAACATGAACTCTATTAACTAAGGTTTCCTATTCAGATGACTCACGATACTACTCAAGACTGTGTTGGAAAAAATAGCTGATACCTGAAATGGTCAGTCAGTTCACTGGATAATACACAATGAGATTTTTAGTTTACAGAATATCACTGGATTAAATGAAAATAAATTCAGCAATGCTTTTTATTCCTACTAATAATATTAAAACCCTTTTGAACAGAAAACAGAGTTCAGCTGTAAGATGACACTGTTAGCTGCACTGGTTAAAACACAACATTGGCAACCCAGTTATAATACCTTTCATATGATACAGAGCACAGACAGCCAAGAATTTGCCCATATTAGAGCCAACATTTTTTTTTTCAGAAGTATCCATAAATTTTGGTTGCTGAAGTTGAACAAATCCAAAACGGAAGGATGTTTTGTTAGTGGGCTCTTCTGGAAGTCCAGTTTTTTTGTGCAGTGGAAATCGCAACACCAGATTGTTAGTTTTGAACACAAGTATCCGAGTCATTTTTGTTAGATAGTTTTGTTCTTCCTGTTTCTCAGAATCACATAAATGATCGTAGATAAGTCTTTTTGGGTAATATATATTGACTGTTCAAAATCTGAAAAGAGAAATAGGAAAAGTAGCTGTTCAGTGCTCAAAAACCCCCATAGGAATCAGTAATTCTTGTTTGGAGATTAAATTAGTGTTTTGGATAACTGATCTGTCATGGCCATTTGTGCCATGTAAAGAGCAAAAGCAGGGCACACATGTATCTGTCAGGACTGTGGCAGACGGATTTTGCCTTCCTCCACGCTTTTCACAGAGACTATAGTTCTAGTTGATGATCCCTGGGGGGAGAGGAGATGGTAGATAGGACTGTAGCCCATTAATACATGCAAGTTTCATTTGCTTAATTGTAGATGATGTACCTCCCAGTTATAACTTTACATTCTCATACACTTGCAAATTGCTTTGGGCGCACAGCCTGAAAGGCAATGTATAAATGAACAATACTCATTATCATCCAAAAGCTTTTCAGTCCAAACCACTCAGGAGAAAACCCGTGGAATCCTTTTCACTCTGGTACACTGATTCTATGTTCTAGGACCTGTTGCCAATCTGAATCCAGAGAAAAATTTGTTCTAATTCAGCTAACTACTGTCATGTTTTGCATGGCTCAGATAAGCTATTTTTAAATGACTATAATTGATTTTACTCATAGTTACAAAAGAGATCCTATATTCTTATATTTCCTACCTAAAGTAGAGAAAGTCTGGACAACCTGCCATTTCGAAATTCTTGGAAAGGACTCTGTCCCTAATACTCAGACTTGATGAACATCCTGCTTCTCTGGAATGCCTGTATTCATTCCCATCTGTCATGCTGGCATTGTTCCCACTTGGAATTATCTGTGCCAATTTCAACAGGGCATAGGTGCTAACCAAACATGGGTTTAGAGGGACAGCTTTCACAACACAGCAAGTGCCATCTCTTTTGCCAGGAGATCCTGCTGTTTGCAAATAATTGCAGCTTAAGGCCACATGCCTCATTACATGGGATCACATCTGTAGATGCTTGTGGGCATCATAAAAAAAAAACCAAACAACAAATGTCTACTGTATTTCTCTTTCAGCTTGGCTTAATGCTCCAAATTTTGCATGTGGAGAATGAATGCTCTGCACCTTGTTAACAGGAGTGAGCCATAGGCTGTTATATGCTCTGAGCAGTCTTAACAGGTTGCTGCATCAAAGCTGGGACAACAGACTGCAGAAGTTTACCAGAGCTGCACTGCTTTTTCGGTGGCTTTTGATTGCTTGGTGTCTGTGGTGTATTCTGAGGAGAGAATGACAGACCATTGCCTCTTGGCACCACATTTGGCTTTCCAGGTTCTCAACAGATTTGTATAAGGCATATTCTGTCCCCACACAATTGTTAAGCAGTACATACGTATAACAAAATTATAATGCTCATTAAAATTTTTAGTCTATATAAAGCTCTATATGGTACATTATATTAGTATCATACAGTAGATCAGGAGTATCACCTTAGTATCACATTAATATATTATAGCTGTACTTGACTCCTGTTTTGCCCCACTGAACACATTACTTATGTTAGCAGAATTACTCTGTACTGTATAAGGCTAGAAATGGCATAGGAAAGGGCAAAACCTGTTCGTGAGCCTCAACTGGACAGCAACCTATGCTCAAATTTTAAAATATAATTTTGTAGTATAAGCAAAAGAATATTATACCCAGAATATTTCTTGAAAACTACTATTTGAAACAAAGTAAGATTCAGGGTAGATAATTTCCAGCCATATATTTCTAGTCATAATTAGGCATTGCACTGTTTAGCCAGGATCTGTGGAAAATAAAGCAAAAAATGCAACTCCCTTGACACCCATAGTTTTTTGACAGTACTACACTTACAGTATTGCACTAGGAAGGACATGGCCTGCATAAAAATGCATTCTTGCAAATTGTTAAAGGTATTTTCAGTCATTGTCTTTATTAGCAAAACACACCTAAGGCTGTTTTTAGTTATATTTATCTCTATCTAAAAGAATGATGAATTTAAGAAAGTTCGGAAGAGTCAGATGTTTTTTAGAGTCCTAGCATTTTCAAGGATGCAGACTGACAAGTAGACACATGAATATACTGAAAAATTCTGTTGGGAATCAAGGTCTAGAATTACCAAACATTTATGCTGACTGTACATTTCAGAATAGTAGTGTGTATATTTCTGATAATTTTGTTGTCGTTTAGCATGTTTATGCAATTGGGTACAGCTGACAAGCATACAGTTGTGAGGCATGCTTAATGTGCTTCTCCTATGCCATTGAAAAGCCCAACTTCAAAATACTGTATTGAGCCCAAGAAACAAAAAATAACCAGCCTAATTTCACAGTGCATTACTGTATCAATTGTTGCTAATCTTTACCTCTTCTCACCTGTCTCGTGTCCTTAGTCTTTTTGGCAGCTAACCTGACCTCGTGGACTGTCAGCACTGATTTGTTTTCCATACCACTTGGACTTAGAAATATTCCTTTTTTTTTTTTTTTTTTTTTCCCAATTTCCTTTTTTTACCTTCCCCTGTCTCCTAAAAGTGCTCCCTCATAATAATTTTATACCTTAGAAATCACCTGTTCCTCAAGTCAGGGCAGCAAAAGGGCAGAAGAGGTGTATGTTATTAGTGCCACAGAATAAAACAAACCTCAAGGCAGATGCTTGAGGGAACAGGGGTTTTCTAACCCAGTAGCTCATGAGGGGTGGAAAGAAGGTTCTATTACCAGCACAGTCAGACCAGGAGCAGCTTCATGTAGGGACAGGGACTGCTGGAGTTTTGGGTGAGTGGTATTTTGATTGTTTCTTACCAGTCACAACAGCAGAGTTATAAGGCTGCCTGGTCAGAGTCTTAGCTATGATATGTTGCAGTGAACAGCCAGTCCCTTATCTCTCTATACAAACCTCAATTTTTTCCCATAACATATGAAGTCAGACATGGTACTCTTGTTAGGGAGCACCTAACAGCAGCATTGCCAGGGCAGGCAGTTGAGTAGTTGTGAAAAATGACCTGTGCATTTTTAGGCAGCTTGGAAACTTGGGCTTATTGAACTGCTATCTCAAGAATACCAATAATTAAAGAGAGCTAATTTGAAAAAGCCATATCTGGATTGCTCCAATTCATGGCCGGATTGTGTTTTTAATGCCTCTAAAATGAGTAATAGTGTGTATAAATAGTGACATCCAGTGTTCAGTTAGATCAACCACAGGTCCGTGTTCCGTAAGGTCTTTCAATTAAAAGATTTATTACAGACCCTATTTAAAATGCCTATGTAAAGATAGTAGGGTAATTTGAATATTAACTACCTGCCAACTGCAACACACCTCCACAATAAAAATTTCCTTCCTGGCTTGTTGGGGAACAAGAATGGTGTGGCTCTTGTATAATGCTTTAACTTTCTTTTTTATGACGGCAAGCGTCTGATTATTCCCAGGTGTTCTTGATTTCTTCTTTCTCTGCTCCTGTTTCTGTGACTATGGCCATTAGGGCAGCAGTCATAAAGGATGTGTTCACCACTTCCTTCTCTGTCTGTCTCTTAACATAGCCACAAGTCCACCATCTTCCATCCACATTAATTCCCTGAGGTATCCACGCAGTATTTGTGTTGACTGCCTTAATTTTGGTCTTCTCTAATCATTCCCTGCCAGATGGCAGTTAAATTTTAATGGTCCCTGTAAAAATAGTTCCCTTTCTTCTTTTAATCAGTCACGTGTGTTTGCTTAGCTAACTGTTAGATGTTCAGAAAGCATGAAGGGACCACCAACTCACAATTACTTCAAAATACACATCCATATTGTGATTTCAATGTTTCGTAAAAGTGAAGGGTTATAGGGTAAGCAAGATTCCTGGAAATTAGCATGGGCTACTTGACCTTAAATTTTCTTTGTTGCTTTCAATTTATTAAAAAGATTAAAATAATAATTTGTGATCTTTCATATAATCAAATGTAGTTTATTTTTAGTATCTTCTAGGCTCAAGTGTTTGTTTTCTGTGCTAGAAAGTGTGTGAGTATTAAGCTCTCAGGGATGAATCGGGCGATACACTTAAGCAGATGCTTAACTCCAAGCACATGTGTATGGCTAATGATAGATAATTCAGCCTTGAGCAGGGTACTTTGACGTATGCTTAATGTTATGTCCCTAAGTAGTTCCACTGAAATAATTTATCTTCTTGCATGTTTAAGACTATGTACTGACACCTAATGACACAGAATCTGAAATTCTCCAGTATGTGTTTATTTGATTGAAGCTTATTAAAGGTTTGAGGCTTTTGCTGAATTGAGAATTTAATTCAATTGCATGTTCATGATACGCCTAAGTAGCAAATCACTTCAGAGGGAAATGGTTTAAGCTGTATCAGACACCTATGGAGTGAGCAGGTAATATTGTACCTCTGAGGAATATGGAGAGCCTGGGAAAGTGACAGGCTAGGAGTCTAATCCAGCTCAGAGTACTGCCAGAGAAAACCGTGCTGTGAAATTAAGTGGAGACTGGATCAGGCCCTGAATGCCTTGCCTAAAGCAATACAGGAAATATATAGCAGAGTCACTAACAGAACCCAGATCTCCTGATTCAAATTAGTCTTCTTTTGTATCTAACATCTGTGTATGCTGCAACTGGATGTGTCATCACAGCCTGTGCAGGCTGGCTTCTAGATAAAAGGTTGCGTGATGACTCCTATGCATACTGCAGGAATCACCCCACCTACACATCCCAGTAAGATGAGGCTGGCAGAAGTGCAGACCATCCTCATTATTCTCCCTAGTAGAAGACTGAGAAAACAGGGATACTTGTAACTTTCTCCAAGCATGTTTTAACAACCATCTTCAAAAGTTATGAGACTTGACGAAATATGCATCGCAACAGTGCTCCGGAATTTCTGGTCACCTTAGTGCTTTTTGATTTCACCATCAATGCCAGTGAGCTGAACAAAGGGAGTTGCTTCAGCTCCAGTTTTTCCTGTTATGCCTTGATTAGGAATAAGCAATTTGGTTCTAACAGAATAGAAATATTTACCTGAAAGGAAAATTCTCTGTGCTCCATCTAGGTATTTTTCCTTGGTTTCTTTTTATATACAATTTTTTTTTTGTAAGATTTAGGCGAGAACAGAGACATAGATGGAACTGTTTGCATTATGCTAATAACCAGACGACCTCATTGAGATCAGGGCCTCAGGGTACTGGATGCTGGCAAAAATGTAATAAAAGTCAATTCCTGCCCAAAGGAACATGAAGTCTAAACACACAGGCTATTTGGTAACTCTGTGACAGAGAGGCTGATTTGTCCAGTGTCAGACTGTACCTGTTGCTAGTGACTCAATCTCTTGTGCCTTCACCAATGGCCTTAACCCCAGCAGCACTTTTCTTCTCTATTTATAAATAATTAAAAGCAGAGCCCAGCTTTGCTAAGTTTTGGTATGTCTGAAGTGTAAAATCTGTCAGCTGTGGAAGAGGGGGCACACCTTTATCTTTCTTTCTCTTAGTTTTCTCTGCTGTTCCCATATCAGAGAAATATACAGTGGTTCCTTCCTTGCTTGGCTAAAGATTGCAAATATATAAATGAGCCAAGCAGAGCTTGCTGGGCTGATGATGGCTAATAGCAGGTGTCGAAGTGAAGGCATTCCTCTATGGACACAACCCATCACAGCTGGGCTGATGCCCAGTTCATAGGAGGGAATATGAATCTTCCAAATGGAAAGGGAGATAAATTACATCTAAACACTCTAATGATGATAATGTAGAGAGACAGATGTGGTAACTGAGTGTTAGAATCCCTCCATACGCTCTTTACTTCTATGATACTATCACATCATATACTACTGACTGATGTAAGCCAGATGCAAAACCAGAATGTTGAGTTTATCCTCTCGACTTCTCCGGATTTGTGCACCTTTTAGCTAGAAATTTTTTTCCTTGGCAAACTGACACAAAGGTCATTTTTATGAGCTCATATGAAGAGTGAATTGGAAAGAACTCACTGGCATTTGTTTCAGCTGCATACCTTGTGCTAAAGCATTCTTTCGATAAAAATCAAGATAAGCACAGCTCAGAAATCCAGAATCTGGGCAAGGAATTTCATGTCCTTGTCCATAGTGTGGCTGCTTGCTCCCTGGAAAAGAGGGTGCCATTCAAGGACTTGTAATTCAGAAGTGGTTGGGATCCACCTTACGTAAATGTAAACGACATAATGATTTCACAAGGTGAAAGGCAACAGAGGAGGAGATGCAGAGCACTGCCAAGTGAGGCTAAGCATGAAGAATATGCAACAACGATATGCAGAACGTTTATACGCCTGATATAGTACATGCCAGTAGTTAAGGCAGAAAGCCAAAGGTAATGAGCACTGTGAGAATTACAGAAGCTCCTTTTTGGCCCAGGTTCTTGCTTGTAATTGAAGCACTATCCTCTACTGATCCTTCAGGTGTTATTGGAATGATTTTTTCCACGCTTCAAGGGAGAATCAATCCCTACAGAGTGAAGGAAACTTACTTTACATTATAGCTCTGTGCTAGAAGCAAGCTATGGATGTGACTCATGAGTATTCTTAATAGTTTTCAAAGAAAGTGAAATTCCTCAGTGAAGTTTTGATTTTAATTTAGAAAGTGATTTTTATGTGTGCTTCAAGATGAATAGGAAATGATAGATCTATTTACATATTCATGTTATTAGAATCTATAATGAAATGTACATTAAAGTGTCATTAGTGCATTTATTAGAATTTATATTTTAAGATATTTCTGTACAGTATTAGGAAGAAATAAAGCAAATAATAGCCATCCAGGAATATTCCCCATTGGTCTGTACTCTCCATCAATTTTAAAAATAGGCTATTTATTTTTCTTTAACCAGATTCTAATGTATTCACACAAAAGAAGTGGTTATAAGACATTGTAATCTCATTCCTGGGTAACAGATTTTAGCTTTTATATATCTAGTCATCTCCTTCTTACCTACAATATTGAATTCCAAGGAACTGGTGGCTACCCTATGATGATGAAAATTTCTTTCTATATCTCTTTTAGTTTCCAGCCTTGAAATCTTTTTGAAAGATAATCTATACTTGAGAAAATAGTCAGACTGAGAAATCAAAGACTAACTTGGCAATCTCATTAAAGTGCATGTAATAGCCACTTAGCTTTCCTTGCCTTCTCCACTCTTCCTTTGTATGTTTTTACTTCAGTTACAAACTGTTTAGGACCAACACTTGTTTTTACTTTTGAAAGGGGATCTTGGACAACTGCGTGTTTTCTAAATAATCAAATTTATTTTTATTCTATTCATTTTATGGGTATGGGCATCTGAGTTCAGAAGCAGCCTTAAGAGATGTACATTTGGGAAAAATATCCCAAAACTTTTAAAGATAAAGCAGTAAACCTGGGAAACACTAATGCTTAACTGACAAATCAGAAAGATAAGCAAAAGAATTATTGGAGCTGGGGAAAAGATGGAAGTTTACAGAAAACTAATGCAAAAATTGTTTGCTGATAGATTTTTTTAATATTCTTAATTTTTTTTTTCTGGGAGTCCAATGATATAGCATAATGAAAGGGAGGAACTGTTTACCTTGTGATAACAGTAAGAGGTGGTTTTATTAGAAGGACATTTGCATCCTATTTAATGCAGAAGGCTTTTTTGAGAAACAGAAACCCAAATTATAGTACTAGCTCAGAGAAATTCAGCAAAGAAAATCCATCTTTCTCAGAAGAAACAACATTAAAGAAAAATTAGTGGCTGTATAACGTATCACTGCTTCTGTCAGAGTTCTTAAATGGAAGATACTGTGATATATTAAACTGGCAGCTTATTCCCTTTGACTATACTGTATCCACCCAACTCATGAGGAAAGCACAAGAACATTAAAGAACTGCTTTTGCACGTGTTATATCACACTTTGAATTTTTAATGCTTAGCACAAGCTATTGGTGTTTAAAAACCTTCACCAAATGTCTCCATGCAGCATGGAAAAAGCTGAAGTCGTTAAACTGCATATCATAAAACAGAATAATTTTGCATTTAGTTACTAGATTTCTAAAGTGATTACTAAATTTGAACCAAGTGCTGGCCTAGAGGGAAGCCAAGTTTTTCACCTGTTTTCAGAAATTAGCCTCCACTGTGTGCAGTGAGAGCCCTGATTGACCAGCATGCAGGATGCCACGCAGGATGTCTGAGCACAGACAGGCATGGTGTCTGTAGGAAGACCTGTCCCGATGGCGCAGGTACAGGTGGTGGCTCTTCCTGCTCAGCAGGCTGTGGGAAGGACTGCCAAGACAAGTTAGACTTTCTGTAGCAGGTAGAAAGACCCAGCCTTCCTTTTTAATTGCGTATAACTATTTGTTCTTTACAGAGTCTACATTCTTGAGTTTTTCTCTTATTTTTCCTATGTTTTCCCATGATAACTTGACACAGAGTAAATATAAAATTTCTTTTTAACTCCAAACAAACAGTTAATAAATGCCAGAAATAATGAAACACTGAAAGTTTGGAAAAAGATAAACAGCAGTCATAGCGAAAGTGTATTAAATTGGCTCATCTAATCTAAAATACTAAAATGACCAAGTTCCAGGGCTGAATTATTCCCAGAAGTAATACCATGACTTCACTCAGGAAGCATTACTCAGTGGGATTATAGCTGGAACATTTTCAACCTTAAGGATTCATCTTCAGAAACATCATTCTTGGAGTGCAAAATATCCTGTACCTCCCAGTCCTGGAATAGGGTTCTCTGTTAGTAACTCACATTTCTGAATATCATAAAGTTCAATTTACTTGTGAGTAATTTGGCTGTTCAAGAACTGTGTAAAATGTTGATTTTCTGTCAGTAAGGGTTAAGAGTCCAAGGAATTAAGCTTTCATTTAAGTGTGGGATTTCCCTACATGCTCTTGAAAATTCTGTCTCCAATATTAAAATACTTCAGTTTTTTTCTCTATGGCAGAAATTCCTTGCAGTTACTTATGGCCTCCCTGTAAGATGTGATAATGTACATCCAGAGATGAGAGATAAAGTGGTCTCCTACCATGAAGTGGACTGTTCAGTGTGGTGAGGAAAAGTTGCTTTTATTTATTTATTTACCAAAAAATACACCAAAAATTGACACTAATTCAAGCGTGCAAAGCTGCATAACATGAAGAGCTTTGGGGAGCTTTTTCCCTTGGTGCTTTAGACATGCTATACAAATTTCTTGCCTGGTGAGATAAACTAATGAATTGACCAAAATACAAACTCTACCTAGCAGGAATTGCCATAAAGCACCATCTTAGTCCAGAATGCATTAAACATCATGTTCATAGTATCCTGTCTTTCTTTCTATTACACAAGAAATCAAACTGACCAAGAGTGTCCTTAATTCCACTCATAAATACTGTGTCAAAAGCTGACAGTACTCAAGTTTTTATTTTTCTTTAAAATTGATATGGGGGTGGTGGTCTTGAACAAATATTTTCATCTGGAAAAAAAGTAATATTCATTATACTAAAAGTTTAACCTCATTTAAACTTTTTTTTTTTTTTTTTGAATGTCTGCCATTCTTCTGTGATTGTGAAAATGTGGTGTTTCCACAAGGAAATTTCCCACATGGAAATTTGCATTGGTATTAGGTTAAAGTAACTTGCTCTTATAAAAGAAAGAATCAAGAAACTGGAACTATGGTTTTCTTTGCATTCCTCTCAAAAATGCTGTTGCTGCCACTAGTGGTGTTTTTTTTGTGCTGGACAGCCAATGTAACAATTATGAGTAATTGGAAAGGTTTCCTGTATTTGTCAGAAAACTGTATTTTAATGTCAGTAGCTCAGATCACTAATCTAAGCCTGTCTCATTGTGTACCTGCATGAAAATATGTAGTCACCACTCCAATTATCATGTCACTGCTTCCAAGTGTAGCCTTGACAGATCACAACCACAAATATTGCTTGAGGTGGAATTAATTTAGTTATGTAGAACTCCCTATTATTTCAGTCCAAAAAGCTCAGCTTAAATAGAGACTATCAACTGAGTTCAAATGTTTTTGCAGTATGCACTGATGTGAGACCAACAAACCTATTTCGCTTAGGTGCCTTAAGTAGACTTGGATCTTTAGTTTTAGCTATGCTGTTACATTTCCCTGAAAGCTTCCTTATCCATAAAAACATGAACTAAGAGGGAAACATATTTTCTTGTGACCTAAAGGCATTTGGCTGTTGGTATTTATGTTCTTCAGTTTAGAGAATAATGAGTGGGAAACATACATGCCTTGAGTCTGAATGATCAACACTTTCAGTGCAGTGTGCTTTCCTGCTTGTGTAAAGGTACAAGCTGTGCACTAAACACTAAATTCAGGCTCACATTCTTCTCCCAGGTGCACACATGCAACTTCTATAGCAGTCAGTGAAAGGTGCCTACACAGATTAAATTCTAAAATAATATAGCATTGCATCCATTTTCCTTGGATGAGAATTTTAGTTTAGAGAATTGTCAGTATACCGTAATTCAGTCCTTTAGCCCTTTAGCATATTTATATTATGAAAATAAGGAGACCTTTCTAATGCACATGGTATTAAACAAAGATTTAGTAGGAGGCATGGAGTGGTCTTGGCTGGGAAAACATGTGAATGCTATGCACATACATCTCCTGAGCAAGCTGTTTATTATTTCAGTTATTGTACTCCTGAACAATTTCTGTTGGCAGTGGGTTATTTGCCATACATTCACAGAGTTTTGGGCAGAATCCATTCTGGATGCTAGTTTGAATCCTGCTTTTTCCTCTAATTTTTTTTTTTTCAAAATCAGGGTTGTTTTACATGAGATAGTTCAGCACTTTATAAAAAGAATCACGGTTGAAAATACATGAAATTGCAGTAGCTATGCCACACTGAACACATCAGATAAAACAGAGCTCAATTTTACACTAAAACTGTGAATATTAGCTAATTTAAAATATTCCCAGTTTGTATGTGTGTTTTGTATTATGGAACAGTTTTATAAATCCATGATGTTGATTGTAATTTCGTCTTTCACCACCAGCAGAGGGAGCACCAGTGATTGAGCTGCACAAACGTGGGGGCTTCGAACACTCAATAAGCCAAATTCTCTCTGCAAACATCCTGACAAAATTTCTAGTGCTGTCAGCAGGAACCGAGGAAAAATGTCTGAGGTTAGAAATTATGCTTGAATATGTTTAAATAGT
Organism: Lophotriccus pileatus; assembly: GCA_035583135.1. Taxonomy (NCBI): domain Eukaryota; kingdom Metazoa; phylum Chordata; class Aves; order Passeriformes; family Tyrannidae; genus Lophotriccus; species Lophotriccus pileatus. The sequence goes on from JAWWES010000171.1 coordinate 21,900,893, forward strand.
CCCATTTTCTTCTAAATAAACTCTTGTCTACCCCCCAGTTAAATCAGTAGCATCACATCTCCAACTTCATGAAAAATACATGGCACACAAGTGGTATTTTGAGTAAGATCAGAGACCTGACTACAGAGGCCATGGCCATCACATCTTGTAAGCTGAGAGCATGCTGCAAGACTGTTTAGCAAACTCTGTTTCTGATTTTGCAACTTAAGCCACAGTTCTGTGGGAAGATGCATTTCAACCTTGAAAACTGTAGTTACTCAAACCCCAAGATTTTGAAAGATGTTGGAATGTATTTTCAAGTAGCCAATTGTTACAGTTGAGTTTCAGACAATCTTTAAAAGTGTCAGCATGATTTAACCAGTCCTTAACAGACATTTTAGCATTTTTGTTCAACCAGTCTAGCGGAAAAATGGGAATTCATGGCTGTTAAAAGCACATGTAAAGAAGATTGGATATAAAGCAGTGTAGCTTGTCTCCAAAGCTCTAGATTTTAACACTTTCTCCAAGGGAAAGGAGGAGAGAGACAACCTCTGTTAAACAACTCCTAATTGAGTCCTCATCTGCCAGTGAATATGTTAGTTGGGTCTTTGACATTTTACCCATTTCAGTAATCATCTTCACCAAATATGAACACCTATATTGTTGTAATTTCATATGAAGTAATATAAAACTGTGCAAAAAAACCCCCCATATATCAGCTTGGATTTAAGCTCATTCTTCCCTATTTTCTCACAACACAAAATAATTTAATAGCAAGAAATTCGAGAGATAAGCCAATAACCCAGACAATATGACCCTAACAAAGACATTGTAGACTAGATGACAAGGCTGTGCACATGAATTCTGTTTTCCTTCCACCCTATCAGCTCCTCTAATGGAAGATGCTCTCACTACAAACCTGCCGTGCTTATAAATGCAGCCAAAACAAACCCAGCAGCTCAGTTCCTGCCTAGTATCATGTCAGTTCAGCTCATCTCAAAACCAGCCACCTAAAACCGAAAGCCTATGATTATCAGCCTTTTATTACATTATTTCTAATTAATGTAAAGCAACAGTAACATTGGGGAAAATGGTAGTTATGGAAAATTTATTTTACAGGCAGAGAAAAGGTTAAGGGTTTTGCTGGTGGTCTTGCTTGAAAAGAAGTGAGAGATCTCAGAGTTGCTCTGAGTTTTCCGTCACTGTGGTATCACACATCTGGCTGTTGCAGACAGGGCCTAAGGAAGCACTGCATCAAGTTACTCCCTGTCTATCTAACCTGCTAAGGATCCAGTCAGAATGCCTGCCGCGTGAGAAGTGGACACATGCCATCTGAAGTGTTTACAGCGTTGTATGAGTAAATTATACTTAGTCACCAAAATCAATTTCAGTTATCCACTCCCAGTTTCCTTACCTGTCACTGTCACTCCTGTGGTCTTTTCTTAGCTATTGGTTTCAAGAATATGACAAAATTAAATCTTCTTACCTTCGATGGCTTTACAATAATGACAAATGACTCTTTGGAATCCAGATCAGTATAGTTTTCCCAATTATTCATTTGGTTGAAGGCTGGGCATTGACCAAAGATTTTTAATACCTACAAAGAAGGAACATTTATATCTTTCCTGACCAAAAGTTTCTCAGATAAAGATCAGTGTTGCTGTATCCAAGTATCTTACTCAGTGGGCTATACTGCCATATGAGTTAGGCAAAAATCACAAGGCTTTATTTTGTTAAACAAATATTATTTTAGCCAGCTTTGAAGAAAGGGCTGAGGATAAATTGCAAGTGTAACTCTATCCTGTCTTTTGTTTATCACCCTTACAATACCTTCCAGTACTTAGGCTAATTAATTATGTGTTCACACGTTTTCAAAAAGAAATTCCTGAAAATAGCAATGTAGTTTGGTTTGCAGCATATGATATTATTAATTCATATGCATTCATATTAAGAATTCATGTTAAAAATCACTCTCATTGATTTTTGCCATTGGATTCCTTGAAAGGGAATTTGGAGCACACCTTCACTGTATATTTAACATAGTCTATTTTTCTATTTTGTTATATGTGATTCCTTTTGAATTTTTTAATAATTTTTATAATTTGCTAGAATTGTCTACCATGCAGGAAAAGAACCAGCAATTTCAGAATTCACAAGGCCGAGTAACACTATTAATTGTGATACTAATCATAATTCAGAAACTTAAGTTATGAGTATATCTCTTTCACATGGTTCTAGTCACTGGATGTTAATAAATTACATGATATTTGCTAATGTAGCTAAAATGGGTCTGAGTTGTTGGATCCATAAGCTATTTTTGTCTGCATTCTGCAAAGGTGACTATATGTCTTAAAAAAATTACTGCTCTACAATGTTGCTTTCTGATTACTGCATGTGTCAGTACTTAAATCAGAAACTTTTTTGCCGCTAGTACTGAACAGTTTCCATGGGCTTTAAGCGCACACCTATTCATCAGCAATATGATTGTTTACTTTCCTATACCTTAATTTGCCCAAGTATAGGGAAATCTGCTCCATTGTTTCCATTGAAAATGACAAATATGCAATGATACTGTAGGCTGTCTGTTTTTGGTTGTGATCCATAGGTATATGTGCCATTTAACAACCAGTAAAATATGACAGGCATATACAATTCTGTCTGAGCAGGAAAGGAAATTTTATTGCTCAGGTTTCAGTCACACATGCCTTACATAAAGTCGTACAGTCAGATCAGTATTTTATTGTTACTTACCATATGTGTTACGCCCCTTAGGCATGAAAGAGCAACTTGGAAAGCATTAACCTTATCTGCAGAAAGAGAAATTACTTCAAATAAGTTTATAGTCAATACTGTCTCTCTTTAGGAACAAAACAAGAAAAACTGGAAACAAATCTACATCTCATAGACCCCATTCAGAGATGAAAGGAACCAGTCTTACAATCTTTGTTTTATCAGCTTCTTTCTTAAACACCATATCTCCTCTTACATACCGAAATACTTCATGATGCACTACCACAGATCATTGAAGTCATTAAATAAACTACTCTCTGCCATCTCCATACCCACTCTATCCCCACAAAACTCCTGGTTTTAGGGTCTTGGCCTCACACGGAGAAAACATTCCTAATCTTATTACAAGGCTATGGGCATAAATTTATGCATAAATTTATCAGAATCACCAGGTATGTTGTTCAGGGGTAGATCAGTGGTGAACGGAGAACTCAGCAGGACACATCTGCACTCTGTTCACACTTCTCAGGTTCCTTGTACAGCTCAACAGGAGAGGGGAAAAAGGAGAGGTGATGATTTTGAGGCACTTTTGCAGTTACAGAAGAATTTCAAAACAAATTCCACTGTCTTGTTATTTCAGAATATACAGATTATATTTTCTTTAATACACATGTGAACCAGAATGTATTTTTACGATGTACTACCGGAGTTTATCTCCACCAGTTGAAGAAGTATGCTAACAGCCTGCAATGCATTAGAAGGGCAGGATATGAACCTACACAGGATATGAATTTATAAATGCCAAAGGAGTGTAGTAGTAGCAACATGTAAATCAAAGTTCAGAAAGCCAGGAAATCTTACTTTAAGATCAGCTGATACAGAATAGCAACATACTTATTTTTAGGGAAAACAGCAAGTAGTTTTGTGGCAGCAGACTGAGGGACTGGATCATCAGCAGGCAATGACCTGACAATGATTGATTCATGACAGAAGAAAGGGAGAGAAAAGAAGCTGTATTTCAGGTTCCAGCATGCAACGTACCGAAAACACTGAAAAGGTCTCTGAAAGCCAAGTAAGGAAGCTTGTCAGCTTTTCTGTTTTCTTGGGCACTTTATCTATCAAGACAAACTCAAAAAATGAAGAGCTACAGTACCTCAATTGAAAACGTTCCAGGTAGCCATCTAAGATATTTTTAAGCAATAGTGACAGAAATCATGGAGGAATGAAGAAATAACATCTTTAAGACATTTATCCAGGATAAAGTTGCTAATCTTGAGCTTCAGATAAACTAATACTGTGCTTGCCCAGGCAAAACTTCAGTACAAATTCCTTAGAAAGCAGAAAAAAACTGTGATTTTTCTCTGCAGTCAGATATTAACACAGAAATAATGTATTTGTATATGCAGCTAATGCTTGATGATTTTATGGCTGATCGTAGATGTCTGAAGATTATTGACCTTTGTCTGAAGAGTAACCCTTGAATTTAGACATATTAGTTGCTAATATTTTTTTCTGATTCTATTCTTTTATTTATATAAAGTAATTTTAGGCTTGTGAGCAACTACCCATAATAAGAAACAATCCGTTTGAAACACTGGAGAGTGTAAGTAGAAGGTGTTAATTATCGCTAAATGCCCAATTCCCCTCCTCCGCTCTGGGCTAAACGCTACAGTTTTAGGCTGCTTTCATTTCAGTAACCATTTGATCTTTCCCAGGAGAGGATTTTGTACTATTTCTTTTAATCTTCTCTGCATGCAGTTCAAAACTGGCTTGCTGAACTCAATTTAAATTAGTGTTTGCATTTATGGGGAAAAGATCGCAGGGTCTACAACAAAACAAATAAAAATAATGTTTATAAATGTCAATTAGAGAAAACTGTGAAGTAAAGTTAGAAGCATCTATATATATGTTAGAATGATGCTGCTCACTATGATCTGCAGCAAAAATTTAATTTAGAAACCTCAGATCTTTGGAAAGAACAATAAGCTTTTACCACAATGCCTTTTCAACTAGTGAACAATAAAGAAAGTAATTTTTAAAAATATGTTGAAAATTATACACATTGATGTTTCACTCTATGCATGTGAAGATCTTCAGTGACTATAAATAATTAACCAGACAGAACAAAGTTAAACAAACACATTAATCTTTTCAGGGTGGACATTCTATGCACTAAATAACGCAACACGTCCACTATCATCAGATAACGTGCACTGTGCTAAATTCCACTAAGTCAGATTTTGGAACTAGCATCAGTGCCAGATAGGTGTATCTTGTAACTTTTACCTTCTATGGGTCAAAAGTGTCTAGAAATCAAAATGGCTCAATTAAATCAAACTAGATGGGATTTAAGTTAAAGTAAAAGCGGGCCATGCAGTCAGCTAAGAAATTGCAAAACACGTTTACCCACCTCGAACTATTGCTCCATATCTCATTCCTTTTGTAATAATGTTTATAAATTCCACAGAAATTATTTTCCAAATCCATTGTTTTAATAAAGTCCCAAAGAGACATTCATTTCTCAACTTCCTGCTAGCACTGCAATAGCAAAATACAAAATACACTGCGGCTGCTGGACATAGCCATGTCCCCAACTGGGTTCAGACAAAGTGACAAACCAGCTGTAACCCAAATGCACACAGAAGAAGTCACAGCAATATCCTAATCATGCTTACAACAGAAAAATACACTACCAAAAGTACTGAAAAAATACTTTGCAAATAAAGGAAAAATCAAGATACAAGGAAAATAAAAATTAGAAAAAAGAAGAAACAAGAAACCTAGCACAATATGCAGTGGTCGGGAGCCCACAGAATAAGGATTTCCATGCATTAATGTAACCAAAACAGTTGGTAACTTCATTCAGATTGCCTCTACCAGTCCTAATAAAACCTAGCAAGGCAAATTTATACTCAGGCCCCATTAAAACTGACTAATTTCAGAGTTGTTGAATTTAGGAGCATTGTATCATATAACTGGAACCAGAAGTTAATACACTGAGTGTTGAGTTTCACTAAGATGAAATATTAATTCACATTTATTATGAATGTTGATTGTTTTAATACCCTGAATTTAGATACAGAATATTAGATATAATGGGTTGCTTCCATACGTCACAAGTAACCCAGTTGCTCTTTTAATGTAAATTCTGCAAGCATTTGTTTTGTTCTTACCTAGAAATTCAAGCAAATTATTTAAAATTAAACAATTTTTCCAGCACCTGTAAAAATGTGCAAATGATAGAACTGGCAGTGTGATGACTGCTTTACAGATAAGCGTTTTCTTCATCATCTTCAAGGACATCCAGATTTACGATCTAATCACTCAGCCCTTTAGCAGGATGCATTTGAGTTTGATTAAAAAAGAAAACAAACAGCAGTGCAGATTTATTAATGAAATCTGGGTGACCTTTTCACATATGGAACTCTCTCAAAATAGCAAATTTAAACCTGAGTATAGTCTCCTTAGCTGCTTTAGCTTTGCCCATCCCAGTATACAGCATGTTTTTGGTGAGCTTTTTCACATCAAAAAGTGCAAATTTTGGAAAACCATTTCCCCCTCCCCCTCCTTGAACTTTAATTGCTTAACCTACATCCTAATTCAAGTTGCTCATAAACCTTAGCCTTTGTTGTAGGTCCGACAGCTGCATTATGTCAGTAGCAAGTAAAACCTTCACAAAGTTCCGGAATGCTGCAAGACATTTTATAGGTGCTGCAATAAAAGGCAAATTGAATTTACAAAAATGCATTTGTCACTGATTAAAAACTTACAAAGTTAATTGGAAACACAGTGTAGGTGTTGCCACACAACTAGAGGTGCAATTGGTGGTTTTAATTCAGTTGAAGAACAGGGCAGAGTAGCCGTTCATGTAAGGCCAGCAATCTTATTCATATTTCTTTTCCCTTGAAGAAACAAGACATTTCTACTGGAAGACTTGCATGAATGGTCAATAACATTAAGATGTTAGCTGAGGAGTAGGGACCACTTCCATGCTCAGTTTTCAAGGCTATACCAAAGTAAAATTTGCAAGTACCAGTCAGGGCCCATTAGTAATTGCGGGGTCCTTTGGGAAAGTTTTCCAGGCCTTTTCTCACTCCCTTGTCTTAGACTGGCAAAGCTGACACTACTGTAACAATCACTGCTTCAGCAGCAAGTGAGGAGGGGACAGGGAGGTAACCAATAGCCATGGCAATCAGCACCCTCCCCCTGGAGCTGAGTGAATTATCTCCATATAATCCACTTAACCTTTGCCATTGTGGGACCTGGGAAGCTGAAGGTATTTTTAAACCTGAGTCTTTTAATTGCCAGTTTATTGTGTCACTAGTCCAGCTCAGCTGGAAGGAGGATGATTGGAAAATAGTTCCATGAGGCAATAGCTTTTCACCTCGGCTAGGAGTCCTAATCATTATTAGTTTTGTGGCTCACTGTCCTTTAAGACTGTGGGGACAGTGATCTACAGTGAATCCACTGATGATGAGTTTTTTTAATGTATCACTACTGCTAAACACAGTTAAAATGTCCCAGATTCTAAACCACTTACAATGTTGAACTTGGGTAACAAACATAATGTCATCAATTGTCAATATGCAGAAAAATCCAAACTAACACAAAATGTTGTGGAAACAGCTCTATAACAATAAGGTTGAGTAACATTAGAAAACTCCTTTGCAATTTCTACTCTTGGGAATCTTCACTTGATATTAAATTTATTATTTGATTATTTACTTGATATTAACTTTACTAAAATCCCATGTAATTCCCTTATCAGAAAAACAAAAAAATGCCTTAAATGCCAAAGAATGCTTCTGTGTAGTTTTCCAAAGAAAAGTTATGGAAAATTTAATTAGGAAGTGATTAGTTCAGCAGACTGCAATAGTCTGTGAGAGCCTTCTGAAATATTTTTGGGCATGGCTGCTTAAAATTTAAATAGTGCTAATCAATTTTATTGATAAATATTCCACTGTGCTGGACTGTGTGTATGTCCAAATTTCAGTGATCATCAAGTCAGGCAAGAAACCGTGCATGTGTTCCTCACAGAGACACCAAGAGATGGGAACTGTACCTTTTCCTTGATCTGGAATTTTCAAAAAACCTCCAAGAGTTAGGCATTCAGCTTTGTAAATCTAAATCTCAGTGTCACTGGATGATATAGGTTCATCTTGTCCCTTCAAGATCTCTGAGTAAAAATAGGATACCGATACCTTTTATTAATACTCAGCAAATCCTCAGTCTTGTAATGTTTACTCCTTATTTTCTTCACAATTTTAAGTTTCCCACGCACTGGTAGAGACAAAGGGAGCATGAGGATGTCTTGCACTGCTGAGTGCACTCATACTTCACCGTGCAAGAATGTGGCAGACCTATAAAGTTAGTTACTCTTCAGCAATCCAGATAATCAATGTCCATCATGGTGGTACTGTATATAGCAATCCAAAAAAACCCCAATGGTGCACACTCCCAGAGCTCTTCTGAAGGGGAATTACTAACTCAGCCATCTCCTTCATTAAGTTTCTTTGGCGCACACTCAACCAATAGAAAACCTCCCTATGTGATACCTTAGCATCAGTACAGAAAGAGAATTATTCCGGGAAATTTGTGCCAGAACAGACTTGCTGTTTCTCACCACGGTCTCTGTGTCAGCTCCTTTATCTTTTATTAATGATAAGGAAGCGAACAGCAGTAGTCAGGATTCACAAGCAACAGCAGGAATGATCCAAATATTCCATTCCTACTCCTGCTATTCTAAAATTCAGCATTACATCTGGGAAAGTCCACACTACATTATTTTTCACTTGCAATCTTTGGAAGGAAACACAGACTAAAATAGGAAAAACAAACAAACAACAACAAAAAAAGGATTTCTAACTCTAAATGTATACTTTTATCCAGGTTTACTGAGCAAGACACCCACTTTCTGGGGTATCCCTTCACATGTTCCTATCTCATGCTCAGCTTTTCAAAGAACTTAGAAAACTGAGAGAAAGAGAGGATGCCATGGAAAACTCTAGTCATGTTTTTTACTTAGCTAAGTCCCCCTAGCAAAGATATCCCCTGTCCTAGAACTGGGATAGTTCTGGCCCAGAATTTAATCAGATTTTTTTGGAAATTCATTCTTCTTCACCCATCTACCAGGATGACCAAACAAACATATGTTGTAAGAAGGAATAAATGGGATTAAATAAAAAAGAAAGTGTTCAGGTTACTTTTCTAATTTCTCTGTTACTTCTGTAGTTAAGACTTCAATGGAATGACCAGCACTAATATGACATTTTGCAATCAAAGTATAGGCAGAAAGAGGGGATTACTATCCTTGGTGCAAAACCAAAGGAGCAGCACATCAGCCATACCTTTCTTTCCACTGGACAAGTTCCAGATATAAAATAAATTAAACAAAACTCGGTATTTATCTTGGTATTGAGAGCACTCAAAACTTATTTAAGGATCTGCTCAGGTTTGGATGCTAATTTAGTTTTTTTTAGACGAGGATTTAGAAACAGAGAAATTTTGTGAACAAGTGGTAAAGTTTTTCTTGTTTCCAACTCAACCTAACTTTTTTTAACTTCCCACCTCCTTTCCTGTTTCATATAAAAAGCCCTTGGAGGCAGTTTCCAGGTTATACCAGAAAGAATTAAGATCTCTCCTCTGAAAGGATCACCTTGTGTGGGGCTATGGCATAGCAAACTGTGGCCATTACAGACAGATATATGTGAGTCTTAGTACCTTCCCCTTGTTAAAACCATGGAAGAGCATGGAAAGAAATGGAAACTCCAGCCATGTCTGCTGGGACACCTCAATGCCCATTGAACTACCCCGGCGTTAATGAAGGGGATTGTACTACTACACAAACAAATATTGGTAACTAATACTGAGGGGTTTCAACTCTGTTCTAAAAATAAAAAATGGACAGATTTCCTCCCAAGTGTTACAATCTCCATTCTGACCCTCTGTATTATCCCTAAAGCCTCCAATGGTCTCATGAATGGGAGATGTTTTTCGTAATGGAAGTGGTAGGTGGTGCAATCAGCATGGTGAGGGTTTTGTCACGGCTTTCAGCTTCTCTTCTCTCCTGAACAGCTGTCAGCATGTAAAATACCTTAACTTCATGCTTCCTCTTGTAAAAATGGTCACAGAGACAAAGAAAGGGAATATGCTTTCAGAGCTTTACTGGTAGCTGCTGAATGTGGAAGATGATGTTATCTGTAGTGGTATTTTATACATCTGGAGACAAGTTCCTTTTACATATATGCTCTCCTTTACCATTTTTACTGCACTTGAAGCTGATGAGATAGATTTTTTCAGAGCCACAATAAGATTTTTATGATTTGAGTCACATTTTTCCCCACAGAGGAAAAACACCTCTCACAGTTAGCCGAAGGATTGTAAGTCCGGATTAAAGTGAAAGGGCAGAAATGAAGCCTCTGTGAAGGAGCATGGTGCTTCCCTCCTTCCTGTAGTCAGCTGCAGCTGACTGAACAGCAGACAGCCAGCTCCTAAAATTGTACATGTGCATTATACCATGATCTAAATTGGAAATTACATCCCCACATACCCACCACTTTCATCTCCACCATGTAGGTGTATACATTGCTGCCTCTCCGAGCAAAAATTTTTGACTTTGAGATGATTGAAAATGCCAGGATGGTGTAACACACTGTTGAAAAATTTAGCCAATTTCATTCATTCATTCATTCATTCATTCATTCATTCATTCATTCATTCATTCATTCATTCTCCTGAATATGAGGCATGGTATTACTGCTATTAATTTAAGAATGTTATCCAAAGGTGGTAAAATCCTCATCATTGTGTGTCTGATCTCAAATTAGGGGAAAAACAAATCACCCATTTCTTACATGAACCTTATAGTAAAGTCGGATCAGGGTGCCAAAAGAGACCTTCATTCTACAAAATCCCATGGACATGGGCTCAAACAGTTTTGATTAATGAACCTAAGTCATGAACTGCCATCTCCTTTCTATTCCCACCACCACTATCGTTAGCACAATTCACATGCTTCTTTCATGTTTACAAATATATGTATGCTGTGATTGCTCATCTAGTCAGTATAAAATGTGAGGGAAATGTGAGAGAAATTGTCAAAACAGAAAAAACTCCCAGCATAATTAAGAAATGAAATATTTTTTCCATCTCATGATGTATTCCTTGTATCACATTTCCTTCTCAACTGTAAGATATTGTTGTAGTAGGGAAGAGAGATAGAAATTGTGATTGCATTTCAACAACTAAGGGCAACAACTCAGTACATTCACATACTGATTTATTTTAATTTTCAGGAAGGGCTGGGTGTGGGTTTTTTTCACATAATATTTACTTGGGTATAAGGAGTAATGGAAAAAAGAAACAAAGGAAATAATGAAGAGCTGTGGCTAATGCACCAGCTGTTAGAAGGATGGAAAACAATGATGCCTGGAAAGTAGAGGCTAAGGAGATTTGGAAGTCATGGCTGAAAAACAGCTGGGAAAGATGTCACAGAATGACAAAGAAAGACCTAATGTGATTCTTCAAGATGTAGATAGAAATACTGGGAAAAATGGTAATAATGATCATACATGTGAAATCAAATCTATTTCTGAGGCAGGGCGTTCGGCGTGGGATGCACACACCCTCCCAAAGTATACTGACATATCAGAAAACCTCTGAGAAAGAAAAACCCTGAGAAATGGGAACCTAGCTTTCCACAGAGATTTGGAATAAACTCAATCTATTTAGTTCATCCACAGTTAATTAAGAGATAATTTGATCGTGGTCCATAATTATCTACAGATGAAGGCATCTGATACCTATAAACAGACACAAGTACGGGAAGATCTAATGACTGGAGAAAAGACAGCGAAGCACAGAGTGAGAATAAAGTGCAAAGGGTACTTAAACACAGGAACTATTTCCACATGGCAGATTCATCTTCGTCTGAAGATTTTACATCAAGCTTAATGTCAGTCTGAAGAAGCAGGCTACCTCACCAAGAACATAGAGGCTTGATGCATGGACCGTGAGGTGAATCTCTGCTGCCTCTTTTATCCAGGAGGCCAGGTAGTATCAGATCAGTGCAGGGTTGATGTAGGATTAATAGCAGCTTGTGATCGTTGCTGATAGAAGTGAGCTCCTAGAGAATGAGTGTATCTGTCTATCCATATAAAAATTAAAAAAGAAATTTTGAGGATGTTTATTGGTTTGTGTGAATGAGCTGTTTTCAGTTATATACCACAAAACTTCATTCTGAATCAGAAAGCAAGGCATATGATAACCTGGTTGCAATATCAGTGTGAAAGTCTATTGGCAGGAGCCACTTGTCCATGAAGTACAGCGTATTAACTAAACCACTAAAAAATAATTATCTAATTACTTACATACTTTGGAATTCCTACTTTCTAGCTAGCTCTCTTCTTTAGCCAGAGATTCTTTGGAGTCTTCAGCTGGGAAAGCTGCTTCAGTGTGCTGAGCTTCTAATAAAGGGAGACAGAAGGAGGAACATTCATTCTAGAAGGAAAGCACACATTATTAATGTATTTTATGCTGATTAGAGACAAGTTCTGGAGTAACTTTCTACTATACTATGACCAGAATAACAATCTATATCCAAAACATGAACGTCAGAGTTGAAAGTTCTTTCCAAATTATTCTTGACAGAGTTTGCTTTATGAAAACCAAGGAAAACCAGATTAATGGTTTTAAAAAGCAACCCAATCCAAATATCTCATCTTTGAGTGGCAGTAGTTTCCTTAGAGCTGATTTCTTCATATTTCTTTTTGCCCTTATTGACATGAATCTCAGCTATCATTTTATTGCCCAGACACATATTATGACAGCCATAGGCAATTTCTATTTATGTTTTTACATTTGACTATTCTCAATAATAGCATATCTTCAAACTTTGTTCTTTAATAATATTTATCCTTTTCCCAGCTTAGTTCTTAACTGAAAAAAAGAGAGAAATAAAGATAAATATCTTTATATATACGCAAATATAGAAATACGTACATTTAAACATCATTTCATCTGCTACTTTTCTTCTTTTAATTTCCCTCAGATTTTTTTTCTGGTTTATATTGTAAGAAAATTCCAATCGGTGTGGAAAATTAGTGACAAATTATGAATATTTCTTTAGTCACAAATTCTGAGTACTGGTAATAACATTTCTAAGGTATATGCTATCTGACTTACAAATCTTGCATTTTATTGGCTGTCTCATTTTGTTCTCTTTCATATTTCACATTTATGATATGTTCAGACATACCCCTGTTTTGTTAAGTAGGACTCTGTGTGGTCTTTGATATAAGGCATAATTTATTTGACAAGGAAATATGAGATGGTGCCCTGAATCTGCATTTAATTGATGGATTGAGAATTTTTAGCATTGCAACAAGACAGATTCTTATCCAATGTGTCATGGAGGGAGCGTTCTCTTAATCTGTTCTCCTGTGAATTAAAATACACGTATATATATTTTGAGAAGTAATTTTTAAAGTTCTGTGTTGAAGGTAGTTAGCAGGGTTTTCATACATATCTGACATCCAAATACTAAAATTGATTGATGCTATTATCTGTTCGTAAGGGTATTTTTATATCCATGAGAAGTGAGTGCTCTATTCTGACAAGTCTTCAGAAAATATCACTAACATTGCAAATGAAGACTAGCCCTTGGTAGCGCATTAAGGCTGGATATAAATGTAACCCTTTATCATCAATGCAAACTTGACGTGAGTTTGTGCTTGTGATTAAACTTTCCGTTATCTAATCATCAATCAGCCCCATTAAAAAATTATTAATCAGTAATTGCATTATTCCTCCTCATAGTTTTACATAGGTTGTAGAGCACACCAAGAGCTCTCTGAGACTTCAGCAAAGTGTGGTGTTCTTGAACTTGCCATCTTATACAGTCTTCTGCTCTTTGCTATTTCTGTTTAGCATATTCATAAGTCTTTGAGCAATGACTTAAACTTATGGGATGCCCTCAATCTGAGACAACTGTCTTTTAACATTTATTTATTTATTACATCAATGCAATCTCTGGTTACTGGTATTTCTTATGAAATTTTCATATGAAATACAAGGACAGATTTTTGGTCACTTTCTTTCCTGACACATTTCTGGTTCTTAAATATTACAAAGCTATTTTAGAGCCATGGGGATGCTGGCACCTAACCAGGCCTCTGAACAGCAGGTTTACAGTAGATGTTTGACTAGTTTTTCTCTTCGCAAAAGGAAATTTTATGCAAACTGTACTGCCTTCTCTCCACTTCACCCAGCCAGAATAAACCAGGAAAACTCTACTGGCTTATGCAAAGTGTTCTTTCTTGACTGACTCAGTCTTTTGGTGGTTTGGAGGGTTTTTGTATTTGGTATTTTCATGACACCTTAGAGAGCCTCTAGGGATGGATCTGGTGACCTAGAAAACCCGTCATGTTTTGTTTGAATATGGATTGCAAAAGTCAGACTGTATATTCCAAAATTAAAATGAAAATAAAGGGGAGGTATTACACTGCAATGGCCTCCTTCAACTGCAGCAATCTCTCTCTGGTTTTTATCTCGCCTGCAGATTTGTGCAATAAAATAATTGACATTTTTCATCATTATGTCTTTATATCTTTCATGAGAGAACCACTCAGCTAGTTATCTTTATTCACTGAAAAAAAAAAAAAAGAAAAAGAAAAGAAAAAAAAGAGATAATATCCCTTACTTCATAAAACAATGCCTTTTAAAAGCTTTCATTTTAGAGCTAGTGTTAAGCCATGATGAATTGCTGAATGGTTGATTTCCTGACACTGTTTCTTACTAACCTTTCCTGACAGCTTCTGTATTACTCTACCTGGTAATTTGCACTATAATAATGGCTACAGTGAGATGTCTCCTAACTATTTCCTTTATTTTTAACAAGATTCTTAACACCCTCTGTAGGTGACAAAATGCACTTACAGACATGAAGTGTCCCCCTGAGGATGGTTGTTCACAGATGTCACCAGTACTCTAGTAGTGCAATTGTTAAATGAAACAAAAACAAAGAATCAGATTCTCTAAACGTTCAGTTCAAATAAAAATTTAATTAAAAGTTATGAAGGCATTTTATTGATTAACAATCTTAGTAATTAAATAGTGTCGTTGACATTTTTTTTGGGTTGGATTTGTTCTTCCTTGGAGATCTCTAATTGTGGTATGGCTTTACATTTATTGATAACTCTTTTTGATGAATACAGATGCCACCTTTTATGGCAGTCGTTGACAGAGTAATCATATTGTGAGAAACGCCAGGCTTATGTAGTAACAGGTGTTGCAGTTATACACGCTGATATCCACTGGGAAAATGTGTTTGCTGCTATCATGGGTACACAATAAATGGAAGGTGCAATAAAGCACAAGCTAACATTTTGAAAATCCTTACAACTCTAGGAACTTTATTGCAGATTACAAGCACTTTGATCTCTGTCCAGTACTTAAGTCTTAATTATCAGACTAATTGCACAGACTATGTTCATTTTCAGTGGTAATTCTTTTGTGAAATGCTATGTAAAATGATGTGCTATGGAGGAAAAGGTTCTGTAGTTTTGCCCAGGGCCACTGCAATCCAACTGTTTGAAAGGCTAGAAAGCAAATCCAGAGTCGTCAATGCCCAAGTGTGTAGACTCTGCCAAAAAGCCAGATGCTGCTATGGGAAGCATTATGTATCTTTTCTAGCTTCGCATCTGGGTCCTGCTATGAGCAGCCATGTCTCATGTCTGCCTGGAACTTAAGATTCTGCTACAGCATTAATAATGGCCTTTTTGTTGGTAACATATAGAGATAAAGAACTCCTTGTAACACCTCTTCCCCACCATTAGTCATGCAGATTGCTTCAAAAGCAAGCCATGTGTGAAAGTTCAAAAATATGCTCTCCTTGACACCACGCTGGTACTGTGGTATCTGTGCTCGCTCCATATGTATTTTTCTGTTTCTCCTGATTATGGTGAAAGGACCTGATAAAACTGAACTTCTTAGAGATACTCTTTTTAACTGAAATTTGTTATTCTCTATACAGTTAATTTGGGGTTAAGACTTAACTATTAGTTACCTGCCATTAATGAGGGCTAGTAACTAATAACCAGGTACTCAAAAGACTTACAAATTGAAGAGGAAGGTTTACTATCTCCCACTCATATCTAAGGCAGCAACAATACTACCATAACTTCATTGGAATTAGTATCTCACTTTCAAAGAAAAAAAAAGTCCTCCTAGGAATTAGTATAAAGTAGCATTGCCTCTGTCTAAGAGTTTCCTCTGATGTGTTACTTTGCTCGTATTACTCAAATGATGTATATAGTGAGGGTGACTGAACCACACTCTTTCCAGAATGGAATGGAGATAAAAGCAGCATTGTATTTGAAATCAATAGAAGTAACTTGTGGTCTGTTATGGGAGTGTCTGGCTCCAGAATTATTATCTGGTGCTAAGTGCTGACAATGCAATAGGATTTTTACAAGACATAAATACAGTGAGGGATCTCCAAAAGCCTAATGCTGTACTGCAAGGGGAGTCTGTCGAGGCTGCCTGTATGGGGTATGCTGGGAAGAGACTCACATCCATACTTTTCTGAGACAAATGAAAAGCCCAAATGGAAGCATCTCCTGTCAGATAGAGAATGAAAGGCTGAAGTGCTCTGCATTAAATTTTCCACATGTGCTATTCTAAGCACTTTAACCAACAGCAAATTTGACTGAGTTCAGAAAGCTGGGAGTGGGCCAGGGATTTGGACACATTTTCTGAAACTTACTGACTTTCTTATATTGGTGAATTTGGGGATTACCTTGCTTGTAACTACAGTACTCTGATGATTTTTGGTAATCCCCTATTTGGTCTTACTAGTGTTGTTTGCACTAACACTGCTGATACTCGTTGTTTACATAGTCATAGTTAGCTAATTTTTAGCTGCCTGCTAAAACAAATTGAAAACTTAAGGAGAATCGTGATGCCTGGAGTAGTCACTTAATAATCTGAAAACCAGGAACTGTATACGGAGGAGACCTTTCCCTTTTCACCAGCTGCAGAGAAAGATTAGCCTGCCTGCATTAAAGGCTGGTATCTCTCCATAAACCTCTTCCTCTGTCCCTCCCTGTATACGCCAATTAATTTGAGTAGCTGCATGGAGCCACTTCCCAGGGAGGTGCCAACCCGGGCAGGGAGCCTGTAGGTTTCTTTTGCTATCCACAGGGAGATACAGAAGCAGTAGGAAAACCATGACGTGGCACAGTGGTATGAAGGCCATCACCTGGTGTGGAGTTTGAGTCATGTTGGACATTAGTGAGCTCCAGTTACTCAATTAGGATAAAAGAATCATGGATAGAAATGAGCACATCCACTTCACTGAGGGACAGTCACGGATACAATTACAGATATGAAATGCTGCCAAAGCTACCTGCTAGTAGAATTACCAAACCACAAGAGCAAAGAGATCTAGTATAGCCTCCAGCTATAAACATACAGATAAAGTACCAGAATGCCTGCAGTCAGGGAAACAGATGCTGTTCTGCCATCTTTTTCTGTTGATAAAGACGTAGAGCACTGGGCTACCCAGAACAGCTTGTTGAGTCTGACTAACACCACGTGTGTGTTCCACAGGAGTAGTGGGAACACAGGAAAAAAAGAACACTAGAGAAAATTCTGACAAAGGTAGATGATACTAAATAATTATTCCCCTTAAAATAACAATGATTATTAAAGGACATTCCTTATTACTACACATTGTGACCTTCACAGGGAAATATTTTTATCTCTATATTTGATTGTGCCTTCACTTCTTCCCTCAATCTGGGTATGGAGGTAATAAAAACCATTATATTCTTGAGCATAAAGGAAAAGCCTTTTCTTACGGAAACACTTACCTGTTTGTGAATGATAAAAAGCAAACATTCTCAGCAGGTATAATAAGACCACCACAAAAAAACACATGCAATGTTATTAAGAAAACTAAAATCTCCTTTTATACCTGCAGTCATCACCTGAATGGCCCTGGAATGACTTACTGCAGTCTAATCTTCACCTCATCTATTCCATAGTCACCTGCAACATTCTGATAATGCACAAAAATTGAACTTGTAAACAGCAAACATCATCCAAATTTGTTTTTCTTGTTTTCTGGTTTTGTTTTTTTTTTTGGGGAGGTGGGGAAGTGGTGACCAGGATAGAAGCCAGAGCAGGTCTGCTGGACTGGCAGAACACCTAAGTAACACAACTCAAAATATCCTTTTCATTCCCATCATGGCCAGGGTATGATTACACAAGTATTGGGTTCTATGTGATCTTCCGTATCTCTTACCTAGCTGACATCCATTTAAGTATTTTATTCACTCTACAGCACTATCCTAGTAAATCAACAGGCATAGTTATGTTTCCAAGACCCAAATTCAATATGATACTAAGACCATGCTTAACTTTTACCATGAGTATCAATCTACTAGTTAAGCTTTGCTACAAGCCTAGTAATATTTCTATATGAGTGAAGAGTAATGTCTTGGGAATATTAAAGCATTTCAAGTGATAATACAAGAACCCTATATTCTTATGAGAATTTTAAAACCACCCTGAAAGGCAGGTAAAGCATGTCATTGCTCACTATATCTGTAAAACTGAATAAGAGAATGTGATGGGTTTGGTTTAGGCCTTCCTGGTCACCAATCTGTAACCAGGGAACCAGGGAAGTGACCATTGTACCCAGTATTCCCTACGATTTTTACGTAAACCAGGGTATAAATAAGTTAAAGGTTAGAGACCTGGTCCTTCTTTGCTTCCAGTGAGGTCCAGGAGCAGGGAGTCACTGTGTTAGTCTCGTTTATCTGGCTGAGGCCTGCAGTGACTGCCGCTCTGCCACTGGGAGGTCCGGAGACTGCTGGCCTGTGATCCTGCTTTTCTCTGAGGGACACGGTGAGATTTATCTTACCATTTATTTCGATAATTTGCAGGGGTCGGTCGCGTGTGTGTTTCGGGTCCCTTTTGTCCCTTTTATCCTTTTTTTCCCTTTTCCCTTTCCCTTCCCTTTTCCCTTTTTTTTTGTATTCTTCTGTAAATAATTCTTCTGTAAATAATTTTAATATATTTATATATAAATTGGGAATTCAGTTTGTTTTTTTTTTCCCCCCAGTTCTGTGTGGTTTCTCATCTGTCCAGAGTGAGAGAAAGGGAGGGGGGAAGGTTTTTCCCATAGTCCAGGCACTTGGCTGGGAGCCAAGTTCAACCTGCGACAGGGAATTAAAATGAGTGGGGAGGTTGTTACGTGGAAGGAATTACTGAAATTCAGTCCAGAATATATGCTTAAGCTCCACATTTAAAATAGGAGATATTGATAAGCAATTGTGCTATTTATGTACTGAAAGTGGAAAATAGCTTTAACTCCATATTATAATAGATGATAATCAGACATTTTCATCTGGATGCTCCCTGAGAGAAGTTCCTGAACAAACAGAAACTTTTGTCCCTGACTGAATTCTGATTGCCAGTTTTAGATGGTTGGGATGTGGCTTTCTCATCTGCACCAAAGCAGATGTAGCAGCCTATCATGTTCCTGTTGCTGCCAGCTCTTTGCTAATTTGTACAATGATAAGCACATATTTCCATTGCTCCTGGTAATCTTGTCATTTCCATGATGTCATCAGCGCAAGTCAGAAGAGAAAAGGTCAGTGGTACAATGATGAACCGTGTATAAAATGAGCCCTTTAAAAACAGAAAAATGGCTAGACATTTAAAGGCCCAAGCTTGCCACAGCACAATAATAGCTATCCTGACCATCTCGGGATGTATTTATTATGTTATTCCCATTATAAGCAAAGAAATTCCCTCCACACTGTATTTTCCCACAGTGGTACAGTACTGCACAAGGGAGCCCAGCTATGCCCAGGGAGACCAGTATGATTCTGGTGAATATACTTTTAATAACAGCCTCTGTGTGTATTTACTGAATCTTTTGAGCACCCATGTTCTCCCTTTTATTTTATCTAGTGTCTATACTACAGAAATATATATTTAAATGTGGCATACAGATTTTTACTCCCTTTATATAAAGGAAAGAGAGCAACCAAATGCAGTGTAACAAAACCTTTGTGCACCAGAAATGAAACAGGAAATAAAGTCAAAATTCAAACAAAACACAGTGTTATAAAAAATTCTGAACTCAAGTGTCTATGTTTATACAAATGTCTATGTTTATACATAATGGGGGAGAATTAGGGAAGGGAGGGAGAAAAGAGGGAGATAAGGAGTCACACTGAGACACTCCCACTACTTAACTAGTGCTGGGCTACTGCTCAGCCTGCAGCCAGACCCCATGCACAGGCATTACTCAAGGAGCCTAACACTGCTCTTGTGTTACTCAATTGTCAGTGAAAGCAAAGCTGGAGAAAAAAGTGATGGCAGATGCTCATTTCAGAAAGTACCTAGCTGCAAGATTTTGGCTATAAGTGAAAAGCCAGGGATTGAAGTAGGCAAGCTGGAATGTTGCCGTGTCCTTGGCTGCGGGGACAAGATCCAGCAGATCACAAACATCATGTGCAGGACAAGATAAACGCCTCTTTGTCAGAGCTTACACATTGGTTAGGAACAGAGAGCTCAAGAAATTCCTAATATTACTGGCTGCTTTTCCTTGTCCTTTTCTCCAGTCTCTCTCTTTAGAATTATGATTCGTGTCTTTCCAGCCTACTTCAGAGCACATCACCCTGCTCCACTTAGCCTGCAGCTTTTTCCAAACTGACAGAATCAGCAGGGTTTGGTATGCATACAAAAGCATATTATCAGCATTTTAAATTCGTGATAGTCACAGTACTTTGTGGATTTCCATCACTATTGCTTACAAAACTGGTGATAAGAAAAATATACGATTTAATTGTCCTCAAGTAGATGTTAGACTCACCGATGCATTGCTACATTTCTATGAGATGCTGTTGCTGAAGTTGGGAAGTGAAAGAGTGAACAGCATAGTGCTGCTCTATGCCAGGACTGAGGGATGATCAGCAATATGCTGTGGATAAGAGTGAACAGACGCTTGCTCTCATGGCTAATCCTGGCACAGTAAGGCAGCAGATAGTACGGTGTGAATAACATATTTTATTGCTCTCCTTATTTATCAGTGATCTTTGGCCACAGGAGAGCACTGAGGTGATAAAATGCACAGATTACACAGATAAAACGCACTAAATTATTCAGCTAGGTAAAGACTAGGGAAAGCTGTGAGCTTGAAAGGAACCTAAATAACCCAAATAAGAGATGTACAACGGTGGCTGAAATCCAGTGCCAACCTATGGGAGGTTAACACATGCAAGAAAGGATACCCCAGGCTTCTCACCATTTGACTCCAGTCACTTAGGAGAAGGGCTTGGGCATTACCTGGGTGAATGTACTAATGACCACCTTATTCAATGTGAGAAAAGCTAAAGGACCTCCTCCATGTGGGAGTTTTATCCTGTGTTTCTCTGAAACTTCAGGTTTTGGTATCTCCTACCAGCTGGGGATTGGCAAATGCAGCAACCAGTTCCTTTCAGGAGTACAGTCCCTACATTCTTCAAGTTAAATCTAGCCAGTTTCATACCACAGCTTGTACTACACATCTATAATTTATTGTTTTCTTTTTGAAATGTGGGGAAGTCATGTGATTTTTATGAAGACTAGACCACCAGTTCTATTTGTATTGTATTTTTAGAGACATTGCCTTGATTGAAATAGAACTGGCTAACCTGAGATGTAAACAATGACTGGCACTGGCCTTAACCCATGTGGTTAATATCACTGATTTGTCATGCTGAGTGATGTGAGAAGAGGAAAAATTGGTTGCTGATAATTGAACAGCTCAACACAGGGCACATTTGACACGTCAGAGGAGAGGCTATTCTAATGAGCTAGCACTGCTGCCAATTACTTAAGAGCCAGTGTCTCCTCTACAAGCGATTTTGTACATCTTCAAGACGTTTAACTAAATTCTAGCTCAGTAACAGATTGCAAATAAGATGGTTAGATTTGAGGCTCCATGCATATATATTCCTATAATATTGTCTCACACGCACCTGCGTGCTAATGGAGCCCTTCATTCTCTGGTGATGACTAATTAACATAGCGCACAGCAGTCAGTTTAAGAAATGTTTTGTTCTTTGTATAGGTTGACAGACTTGTGTAATTGAAACATCTCCTTGTACTTTTTATTTATTTATTGGATTTGGGAATGAAAATTTTACCAGCCTTGAAAATTGTTAGAAGAAAAATTTTCTCTTCTTTCTGGGAAGAGACATCTCTGATTGTGTATGGCCCATTATACTGACACAGTTTACTTTCAGGTCAGAGCTGTAGGTACCAGAGGAAGTATAAGAACCAGTAAGGTGTGACTATTATTTCCCTGATTGTATCTCAGTACTGAGCACAGTGATCATAAATATCTGTAATTCACTATCAAGTATCTGTAATATCACTATCAGACAAAACTCCCATTCCATATTTTGAATTTTTCTTTTTCCAGTAGCATAAACAATATCCATGCTCCGATCATCTGTAAACCTGCCTTAAACCAGAAAATACTCCAGCCAGATCCATTCAGCTACTCAGTGACCTCTGTACAGAACATACATGAAGATGTGTGACCTTGGAATGCAAACACATGGTTCAAAAGACTAGGATTAACAGCATTACCCTCAAATATTTTTAGTCACTGCTGATCAGGAATTACTTTTACTGACAATTAACAACTAGCTAACACATTTCAATTTCGGATATGTTTAAGTCACTTAAAGTACCCAAGTTAATGTAGGCTTTCTAGAGCATCTAATCTGCTCATACAGACATGGGATCCTTGGTGGTAACAACCCACACTGTGTGCACAGGACTGTGTGTGTGTGTAGGAGAAACTGTTTTCCAGCTTCCCATACATTTTGTTGGGTCAAACCGGCAGCTTACAGTAGTTGTTGCCATGGTACATGTTAGTAATGTTAAAGAAGCAAAATCACATGGTGATGTATTTTTGGCAGAAAATATTACCGAAAAACACACATGATTAATTTTATATTGATGTGGGGACACATATCCCTTTTAATAATGGCACCATAAATTTTGTTTAAATAGATTTTAAAGTTTTATTTATTTATTTATTTAAATCTAACAGAATAAGTGTATTGGTCCAGGAAACGCCACAACTTACTTTCTTTGTAGTTTTATTATGCTATCTAGAAAGTCAAAACAACAAAAAAAGCCCAGTCTCCATTTAATTTGTAGTCTACATTGTTTACACTTAAAAGGTTCTTTATAGAATCTGTCTGTAAATTAAATATTGAAGAAATGTGAGCTTTTGTGAGACTGATGGATCTAGATAGGCTCTGTGACCAAGAAGTTATGGATGCTTCAGTATTATGTCTGTTCTGGTCACATATGCAAAAGGGCATGCTTTGTGGCAACCTGCACAAAAATTCTTGCTGACTCCTTTCCTCCTTTGATGAAAGCTAATACATATTACAACTGAAAACCTCTCTTAGTGAAATCTTACGGCTAATACAAGTTATCTTTGGGTACACTAGCACTATAATTTGTGGCTAGCAAAATTAATAATTTTCTTTTACTTTTCCTCTAGATATGTAGGATATAAAAGTCTCAAAAAAAAAAAAAACCAAAAAACAACCCACAACTGTTTGTGATAATTTGTTTGGGGTTCTGCCATTGAAGGACCATTTTTATTTTTTCCTCATGAAATATTTGCTGTTTTCAATCACCTGGGGAACATTACCTTGATGAAGCCACTGAAATATGCTCCATTAGTCTCAAAGGGTTTTCCTACCCTACTTTTCACCCTCTCCTTGCCAATTAAGCTGCCACATTATGTATGATAGTGAGGGTCACTTGTTTTTTCCAAGTGTTATTCTGAATTGGTGAAGATGACAGAAGCATACTGGTCTAGTGAATAATTAGAGTGTCTTAAACTCCCAAGTCCCCACCTTGCACTGCCACATACTATTTTTAACCTCAACTCCTGTCTTCTAGCAGGCTACATGCATTTTTGCCAGGAAAACCTAATGTGGTATTCTGTTCCGCATGCCTATATTTTATACTAAAGATCTACCAGAAAAAATAACTAGAGAGATGATGCTGAAAAATAGGAAACATTTGAAGGAAATAAATATGCAGTGCAGGGCTTACCTCCACAGGGCAAAACACAACATTGCTCTAGGACCTCATAGCATTATTTATACTCTATCTGTCAAACATATATGGGCAATCCTTCAGGTTTTGAATTTGCATACACCAGCTTAAACATGGCAAAAAACCAATTCTTCTCAATGCTTTAAAACCATGAAGTGCTATGCTAATAATGCTAAAGCAGTAGTCTCCACTGCACTCAGAGTTTTATACCCAATAGCAATTATTTATCATTGTTTAAAATAACCGACCCAAAATTTCTGCAGAGCAGTTTTGCCCCTGCGCAACCTCAGAACAATCTGGAAGCCCAGAACAAGATTTAGTGTGCTTCCTGTAATGAAAGAACTTTATGAGCCTAAACCAGCCTTTCCGAAAGAGAGACAAGGATCTTAAATGTTCAGGCTTGATCCACTGCCCAAGTCATTTAACAAAAAGGTTTAAAGGGAAAATTACTGACACTGGGTGAAGTTTTTAGTGAAGGAGCAGAGATGTTTCCCTCACATAGCCATTAACAAATTTTCTGCAGGAGTGATCACCAAAAACAAAGAGAAAGGTACAGTAACAAAGGACTGAGTAGTGACCTTTCTCTCTCTTTCCCTTCATTTTTCAAGCTGGGGCAATGATGCATCTTGTGACTAAACTCCTTAGTTGAGCTCTAATATTGTACACTGTGTGAGAACTAGATTTGCAACACAGATCAAACATTTAAAACAAAAATAAGTAAGATTAGCCACCAGGAAGTACTCAAGTGGCTTTTAGTCATCTTTTTCTTTTAAAATGTAGCCACACAAGTATAACTTCCTCAAATCTCATCCTCTTCTTTGTTACACTCTCCTTCTGAACCTCAACTCAGGGTAAGGTGTTCTGGAACTGTTAATGATTCTTTGTTTACCTAGGTCTGGCATAAAAGGATGTCTTATATTGAGAGGGTCCCTGGACTCTTATCTCAAATACAAGTAAATTTCCATAATTTAATGGAATTGCTCCTCGGAAGTACATGCAGCCTTGATTTGTTAACCAAGAAGCAGGCACCTCATGCTAAGGCAGAGGACTACAGGTTCCACTTGTCTTATACCTTGGGTCACCTTGATCTTTCAGCTACAAGAAAACACCATCTTCTCAATTCTATTGGAAATAGGACTATTTGTTACTTGCAAAAGTGGCTGGAAAGTGGAAAACAGATGGCCTAGTTCACAAATGGAGAGATTCTGGGCAGCTGATGGCAGAATTACATCTCAGACCATGGTCTATGCCTCTTTCAAGCTACTGAGGGCTGCACTAAGTCACGCAGCCCCAAATATGTAGATCCTCTCAGATCTCCATATTTCAGATCTACAAGATCCTCTCAGCTTTTAAGGTACAGCATCCCTTATATTTTAATGAGTTTGCCATTTCCCTAGCACGTGAAATTATTTTCAACTCAGCATCCTTCCAGTAAGGAGATTTCAGTACTGGTTTCTATGTGTGAGTTTACCTTCTCCAGCTAGGATTTCTGGATTTATTTGTTTCTCTCCCTCTTGCTTAATACAATTTGAAAATATACATGTGGCAACAGTACTAAAACAGAGTACAGGCAAAAAAACCCCCATACTCAACAAACCCACATCAGTGTTCATATTCTGGTTCTTTAAGATCTTCTGAAATGGCATAGTAAGGAAAATAGCAAGCAGGTAACTTGGATATAATGTTTATTTTAGAGTTAGTGATAAATCACTGCGAGATAATCATAGGAGCATATGTCTCCAAGAGCTTTTCAGAAAAGGTGTTCTATTCTAAATGTAAGCTAGTGGACCAAAGAGATAGTGAAGATTTATTTCCTCTTTCTTGGCAGAAATAGATTTCATTCCTTAGCATATTAATGATGATACATTAAAAATGTTTACAAAATACCATCACTTGAAATTATGAAATGAATGTAATTAAATTGCCTACAAGCCCTTAGGGCTGTGAACACCAGCTTAAGCATTAGTGAGACAGATTGCAAGCCAGGATTCTACTTGTTTCTCTCATGCTGAGGAGAAATGGAAATATTATTGCAACTGAGAGATGTATCACTGCATGAAGCATATTTCTGAAACTTGGCAGGGAGGAAAATGCCCAGCAAAAGCTAGCACCAACCTGAAAACCTACCCATGTGAATAGCACCAACAACTTATATCCCTGATCAAGGTTATCCAGGAGAACTGGAATTCACTATCATCTATTTGCTAAACACCTTAATTTGGACTTCCTATGGTTACACTGAAAACGGCTTCATTTGGGGGAAAAAAAGAAAATAGGACGCAGACCTAAAAGGAATAAGTTTTCCAATGAATGCCATCATTCTCTTGGCATGAGGACAGAGCCAAGCTCTTCCAGCAACACTGTGTGACTAAATTAAAAAGTATCTGCATTTACAGGTTTTGGAGTCACTACTCTCTTGTGGCTCCTCTGGGTGCTTATTGTCATCAGTGTCTGACCCAGCTTCTTGATAGAGCTGGTATTTTTTTGGGTGACTGGTTCCTTCAAAGTGACTTTTCTGTGAGCTAGAACGTAAGGTGGAGGTCCTCTATCCACTGCTTGTCAGACATGATTGCTTGTTAGCCTTGGCTATAAATAATGGGAATAGCAAAGTGTTCCAGTCACCAAAGAAGAGAAAGTGAAAAGAAAGCCAGGAGATGAGATGGGAATGGGGATGAATGTTTTCAAAACAGGATTTAACTATTAAGACCTCATTAACAAGTCAACTCCATCACCTACAAACCAGTATTCTTCCACTTCCTTACTATTACAGCTTTGACAAAGAGTATGATCATCCATATTAAAAGCTCCTACTAGCTCTGGCAGAACAGGTTACCTGGTGAGAGAGAGGGCACAGACATCCAGTGGCCCCCTTGGTTTTAGGTTTCTAGCATTTCCAGATCTGCCTGGACCCAGGCAGCATAAGCTCCCTATGTCTGTAGATGATGTTGAATGGGAAGGGAAGAGAATTCTTCCTACTTCATGACAGCTTGGCACTCTGGACTTTGAACTGTTGCAGTCCCCCTCACATCTAGAGTCTGACTGAAACCACATGCCTCCAGTTTGGGTGTTTGACAGTTTTAGGCTTAAAAGCTAAAACTCCATGGAAATCAGGAGACAGAAGCTGTTTGTACATGATGTATCTAATTCTGTATACATTAGAATCTCATTGAATGCACCACATTTTTCTTTTAAATCTTACAGTATTTGGTGTTTAAAACAGCAAAACATCTAGCAGAAACAGTCCCTATACTGCTTAATTTGTTGGATACGATTACTTCTGTCCTTATTTCTGTTCTCACTTGAGCGTTTATTATTCGTCATTGTTTGACAGTTCTGTACTTTTATTTTCCTCCAGCTTCCACACAGAATGTTTTGGAGAATATCATGGTGGAGAAAAGCTAAACATTGTTTGAGTTCTTCTTAATATGAAGTAAAGAATTTTAAACTGGTACTTACATATGTATTTGTACTCTAAGACATCTCTGCAGAACTGCACGGTAGAAAACATCCAGAGGATCTCTCATTCACTGCAAAGTCTGAATACAATTTTCTAGAGATATGTTGGGGAGAAAGGTCTCACAATTAAGACTTACCTATTCCATCTCAGTTTAATGGTTGTCTCAGCAACAGCACAAGTGTTGAGTAATTCACTGAAGAAAAAAATTTTCACAAATTGCTGATCATAATTTCTCTTCTGTTTTTTTGTCCCCCAGTTTGGCGGATTTCAATCGTGTTAGACATATATGCAACTAGAGTCAAAAGATCTGTAAAAAGAAGGACAGTATGTGCCAAGAGCAGAAAGCCCCAAGTTTAAAATTGAGCTTTTTTTTTTCTATACACTCCTCTCAGTAAGTCTTTTTTTTTTCTGCTTTGTATTCTTCATGTATAAATTGATGAAAATAAAGCTTATAAACCTGTGCTTCAGAGTTATCTTGCAGTTTAAAAAAGTAGTGCTCAAGTGGTTCTTTCAAAACAGACTCAGTCTTTCCAAGGATTTGCTAAGAGAAAAGTGCTGTGCATTTCCAAAGGAGAATATTTTAGAAGTGTCCAAAATCAAAAATCCCTTTTTCAGCTTGCCTATCTGTCTTTACAGTATAAAGGCAATTTCTAAACTGAATACATTAAAAACACCAAGCTGTAGCTCTGCAAAACCCCTGTAGCAATGATTCCTTCATTAAGCACTTGTCCCAGCTCTTGGGAAACATCCATTCTGTAGGATTGGGGTTTTGTGTAAAAATCAGGTAAGACAATGTAATGAAAGATTCTGTTACATAGGACATGTCCCAAAAGTGTCAGATTTCAATATGAATAAATTATCAGTAATAAGGTATAACTCTATAAAATCCCTGTGATTACTTACATAGGTCAGGAGGTGAACATCAGCCTGACTGGCATAGACGTATAGAGCAAACAGAATTAAAAGCCAGGCTGAAAAGTTTTCTTGCTTCTTGTGAAATCCAGTGAAGTTTGGGTTTTATGTAAAAGGTATGTGAGAAAATGTTATCAAATGTAATATCATGGATGATTCTAGTACACGTTAAAGGCTGAAAAAGGGTCACATTTAAAGTGCAACAGGAACTTTCAATTTCATACAGTAATTTTCAGACATATATGAGCAATTAAGTACTGCAGACAAACTCCCTAAGCAGGAGAAGAATAGATTGACTCTCAAGCACAGTCTGCTGGTTTCTTCACCTGATGCCTGTCTGCATGGAATAAACTGTAGAAATAAATGGAGAAGAGCAGCCAAAGGAAGGGTGTGCATGTGACAAACTGAACAGCCCTCTCCTCCTCCTGATGTAAGGATGTGCCTATTCTAATTAAACACCTAAAATCCTACCTTCTCAACTCAGAGCCCTCTACCTCAGCAACTAAAAGAGGTTTTAACAAGTTGTGACAACTGCTGAGATACAGAAGACACATGGCAGATTCTACATCCACCAGGTCAGCACAGATCTCATCGGAAATTGTATTTATTGCTGCACAGCAGAGCATCCAAACAGAAGCATTGAACTTCATGTGAACAGTTGCATACTAAGTCAGTACTTTGGTTTCTGTATTAGATGTGCTACTATGCACAGCCTGAAGACAGAAGCTGAATATCTCACCATACTGAGTTCACAGACAGAGCAGTGGATCTGAAATGCTCTCCCACAACCTGTGTCACCAGCATCTTTTATGTTGCTCCTTTTAGATGCACAAGAAGTCCTTTCAGCATAGATCAAAGGGTTCATCTAGCTCAGCAGCAAAGTTTAGAATGCAGTTTCCTTGGGCTACTTATTGCCACCTTCCTGAAACATTTTTACACTTAGTTAAAGCCTGCCTCAAAACCTAGAGCTCTCCATACTGAGTGAGACAGTGGTACTGAGAGCAAGTCCCAAAAGGGTTCTTTTCAATTAGCGTGGACAGTTGCCACAGCACTCCAACAGAGCTGGCTTTTGCTTAAGGATGAATGCATCAGCTCATAGCTTGTCAGAACAGAGCCAGATTAACAGTAATATTTAAAGGACTTTTCATGTAAACAACAAAATACAGGATGAGGGAGTCACTTCACTTTTAATCCATCTTACTTTCTTGTACCTTTGTGGATTGCAGGAGCACTACATACATTAACAATGGCACTA
Organism: Lophotriccus pileatus; assembly: GCA_035583135.1. Taxonomy (NCBI): domain Eukaryota; kingdom Metazoa; phylum Chordata; class Aves; order Passeriformes; family Tyrannidae; genus Lophotriccus; species Lophotriccus pileatus. Next base: position 21,930,373 of record JAWWES010000171.1, read on the forward strand.
CATTTATATTCTGTGTTACAACAATAGTACCTCATCCTCTGATATTCTTGTAAAAGATACGTTAGGGTGAGTAAATTTCTGTTATCTATATAGCTAATCTCAGTGTGGCTATAGAAAACCAAAAAGAACAGAAAAAAGTATCAGATTACTAGCAGAAGTTAAAAAAACCCCAGCATCTTACCAGTTTTAGTTCTTTGTAATTAAAGCATTTTCAGACTCTATCGGATGTGTTAGAAACACTGAAAAGTACTTCCTAGATACCTGAGAAATGCAAATTCTCTCTTCTGCAAACTCAGCACTGCAGAAGTTGAGCAGGAAAAGCTCCATATTACACTTCCAAAATCACTATTGGCTTACTTTAATACAAGGAACAGTTACCACACTAACTTCTCTAACACAAGCTTCTTGAGCTAGTAAATCCAAGGTGCTGGGTCTGATTTCAGGTGTCAGTGCTTAACCTGTAATTAAGAAGGTTTTTCCCAAGACCAGGTTTTACCTTCATCTCCATGGAAATGGTACAAAACTTCAGTGCATGAGGTTTCAGAGAACCATCTCAAATATCCAAGGTTTTCACCTGTACAAAGGCATGTGACAAACTTAGTACAGAACCTGACTCCTAATAACACTGAAGCCAGAGGTTGAAGTCCCAGTCTTCCTGCTCTGACCCAAAAGATGATCTAGCTGACTAGGCCAGGAGGAAGCCATAGAGTTATGGCCTTTGAGACAGAGCTGTAGAAACACTTAGCATCAAAAAAACCCTGGGAAAATATATTCATTTAGCTGCTCCAACATGGAAAGAGATCCTCTTGCAACAATCCAAATTTAGCTAGTTTCAGATCAAACAATTCTTCATTTCTATGTCAGATTCTTTTAAGGGAAGTCAGGACACCCACTCAGAGCACCAGCACCTGACCATGTGTTTCCCTCAGGTGACTGTTTCCTGCAGTTTATGTTTCTCTGGCCATAGTGGTTCAGCTTTGGCAGCCGTAGAGTTTCAGGGCTCAACCTTAAAACTGCCTGAAATTTCTAGGGTAGCTTAGTCCAACATATGCTGCTTCCTGTTGGAAGTTCCTCACTTTCCATCTTCATACATCAGGATGTGTTTGGCCATCCCTTGCACCCTCCAAGGAAGGCAAGTGTGCTGGGCTGGCCCAGGGCTCCCGGCAACTCAGCTGCTCTGAGTTTCCTCTGTTCTCTTTGGAAAGTCCTGTCTCTTTGTGCCTTGGAGTACCACCAGTTAGACTGCCAAGTGAAATGTGGACCCACTAGACAATAGTTATCTCCTGCTGAATATCAAAATAGGTGCTTTGGGGTAGAACCACAGCAGTAGAAAATACTGAAAGCAGCTCATCTTAGAATAACCTTACTGTTGTGGTTTCCAGGGAAATATTTAATTCCTGCATTCTAACAAGGCAACCTAACTTAGTCTCCAGTGAGAACTTTATATCTCCTGGTTTATAGGATTAACAAAAAAAGAGAGCTCCTCCTCCGTTTTATGAGGTTAAAATGAAAAACATTGGGGCCAGTCAGAAGTATCAGAGTACTTAAAAGCACCACAAAGTGTTTTGGTTCACCTGGAAAAGCTATTTTAGGATATAAAATAATTTACAAGAGCATAAAAAGTACTCTATCCTGAGGGAGTGACATGAATTACAGTTACGGCATATCTACATCAAACTTTGAAGAATCCATACAGAGGGTGTCTGTAAGCAGGTGTGTATATTTTGTGAGCCTTTAGACATAGATTTTTGATCAGAGTTATACCTTTTTTCATGTTGTGTTCCAACACTCCTCTGAGGCTACTCATGTACCATACTGGCTTGAAGTGGTACATCTGTTCCTTCATTATGCTCTGCTCAGGTCTTTAAATACCTGGAGCAAACCCCAGACTCCAGATTTACCTGCTATTTTAATATAGCTGAACTATCTTTTCTCTACTTGGCAGTCACTGTTATTGCACAGGTTGTATAGTTGAAGATCATAAATTTTTCTTGGTGCCCAATAAATGAGTTCTTTCAGTAGGCTAATGTTTGTATTCTGCAATTGTTCCAAACAGGTGGACACTCTGACACTTGCCATTAGCCAGTCCGCAACACACAAATGTATTGATCAGGGCAAAAATGCCCTTCTAACTTGTGCTAATCAATGTATCAGTTCTCCAAGGGTTTTTACAGTGTAATGAGCAGGAAATATATATACCACTGCTAAGTTTCTCTCTCTTCAGGGAGTCACTGAGTGCACTTATAGAAGAGCTGATGTACTGATATGCAGTAAAGTGAAATGACATCTCCAAATAAAATTTTAATCTTAAGTATGTATGTAAAGTTTTGAGGAAGACTGATGGACAAACTTGCAAAGTTTGCAGAATTATAGAGCTTAATATAAAGCTATGGAGCTCCTGTGCAATTGTACCTTATATTGTGAGCTTTTCAAAGTTAACTAGAGTTCAACCTGCTTTTAGACTCCTCCAAGGAAGCCAAATGACGCCACAAGAAAGCATTTTTTTATGAGGAATTAGTACTTCCTATTCCCACCAAGTTGAAATCACATTCCTCAGTGTGTTCTTCAGCTTTTAAGCTTTTGGAGGTGATATTCTCAAACCCTCAGTAGCTGATCTTTAATTTACCACGTTTCACCTTCAGTGTTGGCATTCATCTGTGTGTTAACAGTGTCAAGCAACAGCCACACATTTTCTGTTTATTTGAACAATTTACTGAAATGAACAAGTCAGTTCTCTGTACACAGCCATGAGAACCACACTTCCTCAAGACTGGTGCTGTAATCAACTGCATGCAAATTTACACCTAAGGTTGAAGACCTCTTTTTCAAATGAGACTTGTTAAGTCACTCTCTACTGGCTCTTTCATTCAATGTTCAGAGAATAACACAACGTACCTCCAGTTAGTGGTGTGATCTGCCACCTTCAGTAAAGTTTGATGCTCTGTCTCTGATAAAGATGCAGATAAAGGGTCAGATAAGCTGCAGTCAGGATTCTGAGTCAGTACAAACCAGTGCAGACCATGAAGGAAATCATGAAGATCTGAGGTTATCTAAGGTTTAAGTAGCACAGCAAAAAGTGATGTAGAGGGGAAAAAAAATCCTCTAAGAACTTTTGTGTACGGTGACCCAGTTTACCTGAAATAGATGACAGAAAGTATACTGTAAGCAATCCCTGCAGTTTTTACTGTAGTCTCATATTCTGCTCATAATGACAGGATGGAAATTCAGTAAGTGTTTTTATCTGGGTCTCAAAGTCCATACACCAAATACGCACGTTTGGCTCTTCAGTATCTCTGAGCCAATGTTTTTTTAAAGTCTTTTGATACCTGGACTTATACCAGCTTTATGTAAAAATACAGCGGAACACTGTTACCAGCTGACCCATTTCTCATTGCCTACTCTATTCAGGGGGCAAAACTCCTTCTGAGAGGCACAAAAGGAACCTAGGAATTCTTAATCTCAAAATTCAATGTGTAATCCACCAGCACAGCATGAGTCACAAATTTTAATGGCCAGTGTACACAGACATAAGTGTACAACTGCAAGCAGCTAATGGGTTTACTCTTTTAATGGAGGAAGTCGGCAGCTAATCTGAAGGCCTGGGGTTCAAACCCTACCGATGACCCAACTTAAATTATTGTTTTATTAAGCAAAGACTTAAATATGATTGATATAGTTTAAGCTATTTAATCTTCCATTATAGAATGATTAAGATTCATCCATCTGTTCTATAATCAAAGATGTTAATAAAGTTATGAAGCTAATAGTATAACAAGTGTTTTTGCTAATCCCAAATTGTTGGGATAGTTCTCATCTGGGAGCAGTGAGGGACTCAGCAGGGGTAAGAGTCCATCTCTATTAGGAGTGATTAGTACAACTTTAAGCTATAATTACTTGAATACGTTCACACAGGAGACTGCTACCCAGCCATTAAGTATCCTTAAGAGGATGATCTTTTGTAAGAAAAGGTCCAGCAGTTTTTCTGACTTTCTAACAGTTGAAAAGTTTATCTTCAGCAAGTGCCTGAAGGGTGACTCACATATACAGAGTGCTTCAGAGGTGGTTGACAATTAAAAAAAAGTTGATATATCATCTTTCTAAGCTTGTTTCTCTAAGGGGATGGCCAACAGTTATGTGGCACGTGAGTTTTACTGAGCTGAAGGCACCTTATGCAGCCTACTATCTCCACAGTCACCTTGGAGAATTAAGAACAACCCTGGCTGTTTGGCATTGTCACTCTTGCAAATGAGCTAGAACAAAACCAATGGAAAACACGTGAAATCTCAGGGGAACATCTTCTACCCTACAGTCTGAAAGCCACAGTGTACAACCACAGCGTGCCATTCTTGGGTGCTTGCCAGGAACAGCTCAGGGCAATATGGGCCTGGCAGCTCATGGATATCTACTGATAAAGCCAGAAAATATGACACTTCATCCTTTCTAATGACAATGCATTCTCCTTCCACAGTGCTGGTGCACTCCCTCAGTCATTTTTCGCTTGAAGTTAGTTTGCCTAAGCATTCATGAAAAGTACTCTGGGCTCTAGAAATCAGGAAAGCTCTTTTTTCTCTGCACAGATATACAAATAGAACTGCATTTGTGAGACTGTGAGTCTGCAAAAAGTTACCCCCACAATGTGCAGAAGAAAGAGTTTCAACAGTCTTTTCTGTATACTGAGTTTACCGGTCAGTTTTGATTGGAGGTGAAGATGTACACTATGAAAAGATGCTACTGTAAGGCAGCCAAAGTGAATGAAGAAAACACCATTGCAGAGGGCTTTGAAGCCATAAATAATCATGTCATTGTAAGTGATGCCCCTTAAAAATCACACTTTCCCCACACTCTGCTTCCCTTAAAACTCAGGTTTCTGGTGAGTGGGATGAACTTTCCTTTCATTTTCCATTTAAACTTTAGATTGGCCTGAAATTAGTCTTTTTTTATTTTTAAATGCAATATTTTTTCTCTTTGTGTTTATTTCTTTGCTATATGCAAAGGCAGAATCATATATCCTCCTCAGCTTTATTTTACTAGGCTACACAAACCTTGTACACCGGGAGCATACCTATATCCTGAAATTTAGTAATGTGCAGAAACATAGAGGGAGCCCTGAACATTTACATCTCCACTAGATCTATTGCATTGGTGGCTTGGACTTGTATATGCTGACTGATTAAAGATGACTTTCACTTCATCTGATATTTCTAATGAAATTCCAGTTTACACCCAGAGTTCTTTTTATATTTCAAACTTTTTTTCCCACTAAGTTCTGCCTACGTAATGTTCCAGACATGTTCCAAATCAACAGTACCTTCCAAGTCTGCATCATCTGCAGTGATCATTAACACATCTGTTTTGTGTCAAGGTAGTCATAAGAACATTTTTCAACCATTAAGATTTGATCAGCCTTTGAACCAACCTCCTTCCAATAACTTCCCCATTCAGCTCAGCTAAATATCTAGTGTTTGGCCAGTTTCTTGCTCATCTTATTCTTTTACCAATGCCTTACTAACATTTACATGAGACACTTCACCAAACCTTAGCTGAACTACTGGTTCAGTAGCTTTTACTCACAGTGTCACATTTGACTTTTCAGTCGTTTCATGTTCAGGGTTCTCAATTTTTCTTAAGACTGTATTCTACTTCTTGTGCATTAACAACTGGAATTGAAGGAAAGTGAAAGAACAACAAAATCGTGCTCATCTGAAAAAGAAAAAAGAAAAAAAGGCAGAAAATATTCATTGTTTCTTCAAAATTCTGGAAGTTTTTAGAACTTAACTAAAATACTGATGCTCAAAGTAGAAGTGTAGAAATAAAAAAAAAATTAAGATATGAAATGAAGACATGTAAAATAGAAATAATAAATTTAGAGTCACCTATAAACTTCTCCAGTGTCTTTCCAAGCTTGCTACCTTCTGTTCATCTCCTCATAGGCTTTACTGAGTTTCAAATTTTTTATTCAATTTTCTTAAGAAAGAACTGAATAGAAACTGACCCGGGACTACAGTTGGTTTTGATGCCTTATTTACTCTATAGTAAGATAACTTTCAAAGATAAAATATCTATTTTAGTTTTCCTTCTGAATAAGTAAGCTTTGTGGGTTTTTTCCTACTTACCTCTTTTCCTGTTTGCAAGCTGCATCTATTACTGCCACAAAGAAGGTTTATCTCATGAGCAAAGAATCAACGTTTATGTCTTTACCTTCAAAGGGAAATTAAGGGGAATTGTTTTTCTATCTTTTTCCACCAACTGTGGAATTAGCAAATGGACCTTACTTTATTATATAAAAAAATCAAATATAATTAGAATTCTATACTTATATTAGTTTACATTTTAAGTCACTTACTTTGGTGGCTATTTTGTTATAACTGAAAAGCATCTTTCAGTTACAAAGTTCTTGATAAAACTGATAAAATGAAGCCTTTCTATTTGTAAGCCAGTAAAACCAGATAGCTGCAATTTAAGCAAAATGCCGGCCTTTTTCTTCTGCCCTACTTGGAATAGCACATGCTCAGACCTAGGTATGTATGAAAGAAACAAACATGCATGGATTATGCAATAAAGACAGTAATATGACACCTGATTCAAATTAAACAAAAATGCTGCTGTGCTACAGTGTTATCTCTATTACTTTGACTGCTATAGAAATAAGAACACATGTTTAAGAGGAAAAGGTGCTTTATGCCAGAAGACTACAAAGCCTTCCTGCTCCACCTTTGCAAGCAGGTGATTATGTCAATCCCTAGGTCTATACAGAAAATCCACCTTAAATTGTCTCTGTAGTTAGATGTTGTTGTTTCAGCAAAATTAAGACTTATAACATACTCCATCATGTCCAGCTGAAACACTGAATCTCCCAATAGAAATAGCCTGATACAGGCTGAAGCAGGAGTGTACCCTGCATTCTGGATCACCATTGCTAAAGCTTTACTATGGTCTTATCTATTTGCTTCATTGTAAAAATCCTGAAATGCCAAGTGTTCTCTGTGCCTCTGTGCAGTGAGTTACAGTCTGGATTAGAGCCTGAATCCAGAAGATAATAAGTACTCTCATTGCTGCTCTGTTTAGACCGTGTGAGATTAAGGCCTTTTGCTTCAGCTCGTTCATAAAAAAAGGAAATAAATGGAGCAATTTATTCTACAAAGATCCTTAAATTCCCAGAGCTTTCTGCATCATCCCTGGGGTAAGTATCACACTTACTCCCTGCTGAGATGCTCCAGAAGCTGTTGTGTCCGTCTGCCCTAGAGATTTGGGCTGATCTGGAGCAGTTAAGACTCGCAGTCCTTTTCACTGTTTGTTAGTCAGCCAAGGTGGCAACTTAATACCTGTTTTAAAAAGACAAGTGGTCAGCTACAATGCCTATGTATTGACAAAGCAGAGTACTGTGGCCTTCTAAAGATCAAATAATACTCCTAACAGTGATCAGGAACATCTGATTAGTTGTGGACTTAAGATTCACAAAACAATTAATGGTAGATATTGATAGTACTGAACCTGTTCCTGTTTCTTCATCTTTCAGCAGAAAGACTTCCCATTGCAGTACATTACAATATGTGAAATAAAAATAATTCCTCTATCAACACAGCTGCATAAATATGTCAGAACCGCTTTGAACAGGAAAAACTGCTAATCAGCTCACATTATAAAAGCCAAATATTGGATCAAACACTGAACACTTTGCAGAGTTTTCACTTTTTTCTATGAAAGAGATTAACTGGATTCAAGGTAGGCTTGCAGACAGGCTATTGTAAATTGGACCAGAAATCATCAGCCACCTACAGTTTGAATTTGACCCCATTATATTAAACAAAGAGCCCCAAGAAATAATTGAGCTGGGAGCTGCACAACAGCCTAAACCCCTGCTGGCTGACAGTGTCCAGCAGAGAACAAATGAACCCACTACTAATGGTAGTCAACAGCTTCTTCAGAAGACTGAACTTATCAGCCTCTAAAGAAAAAACATTCTTCTTGGTCTTTAAACAACCAAAATGGTGTAGAAAACTAGCCAAATTCTCAGCTACTGTAGGTTGTTAAAGCTCTTCTGAATTAAAAAAATCATTGAGAATTTAGCTTATGATCTTGTGAACTTTTCCTTACCAAAATGAGTATATGAAAAGAGTAACAAACAAGCTGCAACATTATTCAGTGTGTAGGACCTCACTTGCATAGGCATTATAGACGGGACAATCTCTCAGCAGTCTGGGTGCAATGACAGAGTCCCCAGAAGCACTGATGCACGATTATCATACGTTATCAGGCACATGGGTTGACTGAACAGGTGTGCTTCTCTCCAGGTGAACATGTAAGTCTCTAATGTGCCAATAGCTCATCAGAAAACGCTGTCACAGGCTCCGAAGTTAGTCCTTCCCCAGCGACGGCAGCTGTTGGAGAGATGGAGGCAAGATCAGGTTTTTTCACGTTTGCATTTTTAACACAGTTAAGCATTAAGTAGCTCCTGCTCTAGAATAAATAGTGTGGATCCACTGCTATGTGTTTTGCAGGCATAATAAGGAGTACTGTGAATCTACAAACATAAAAGTGTTGGTGACTTTCTGGCAGTGGTCACTGCTATCAGCTATGGTTGGCGACATTCATACTGCAAGTTAATGGAATAAAACAAGCATCCTACCTAAATTAGTTGGGATACGAAGCCCAGCTGCTACGTGGAGAAATGAGAATTAAATAAACCATGCCCCATTTAAACTCTCCAGCGCACCATGATTTCTTTCTGAAGTGTCACCTCTCCAAAAAATGCTTTCATTATTTTGCAGAAGTCAAAAGAGCAGGTAATTAAACCAGAACCTGAAGGTGCTTCCTCAAGCCAGGCCTGACCTGCTGCTCCCGTGGTGCTCAGGCACAGCTTCCCCTGGGGAAGGACAGACTCAGCTGTCTGTTGAGCTCTTGGCTGGGGACAGGGCAAACCCATCTGTGTAGTCAAATACCATAGTGGAAATAAGGTCCTCCTTTCCCACCTGGACCAGTTTCAAGCCTCAGTCGTTTCTCCAAGAGGCCTAATCTGTCTGTAGGACTCAACTTTGGGTTGAGTTTGTAGGTTTTAGACTGGGGCATATGTTGGCCAGCATGGAAATCTTAGCTAATCCATGAAAAGAGTTTGTATGTGCTGGGAATGTCTTACATTCTGTGAGAAACTTGTTTTATATTTAAAGTTTAACAGTGAAAAATTTTTACTTGACAAATTGATCAGTTGATGTCTTCTCAGGTTCTTACAAATGCCCTTCTGAATACTGGAACCTGTGGTGAAGGTCTGAAGTCCAGCACGGTCTGATGCAGAGACAGTGTATTGTCTGCAGCATGCATATAGGGTACTGATGATTCTGGTGCCATGTAGCAGGTCAGTCTGATTAGAACTCTTTTGTCATGCTCTGTGTTTTGTCTTTTTTTTTTTTTTTTTTTCTGCAATTGATCAGGGGATCTCAGAATTAATTAAGTTTCTTGATGTACTTAGACAATTTGAGGAATAAGTGGTAAAATGTTAGAGATACTGAACTTGTTCATTTGATTTCATCTCTGTAACCTGAGCTCCAATTTAATGCTGTACTTCTACCCTCTTGAAGATTAATTACTGCACTAGTTAGCAAGTCGTCTCAACAGCTTTCATTTGTGAAGAGTTTAAGACAGTAAAAATGTAACACAGGTATTACTCTGGCTTTGTACGTGACCAGTAAAAATTCAGTTAACGATTTAACAGTTAAATATATTTAACAGTTAAATATATTTAACACTACAACGCTCTTTTCTTGAAGCCAGCTCTAGGGCCAACTCAAGCATGTTACAGATGAAGGAATATGACTCACATTTAAATTCTGCTTTCAGTTCTCTCAGTAGTTCTCTCTTTATCATCCGACAAAGATGCTCTCAGTCCCACCTCCCAGTATAAGAGGAGTTTTCAGGATTTACACTTGTGTTAGGGAAGAGATGGTAACTACTTAGATTTTAATTTTTAAAAAAACATATCAAGGCTTTGTAGAAATGACAGCCTTAACATTGGCAGGAGCATCACAGGACTGATTTTACAGTTATAGCACACGACTCTCCTGTTCCCGCTGGCTCTGCAGTGCCGCGGTGATGCAGCGGAGATCTCGTCCAACCTAGTTGATTCTGTGATTCTGAGCTACAGGGTACCAAGGCTTCCTGTTTGCAGGTACCTCTGCTCTAGACCCTTCATCTGTCTAAATAAGATGAGGAACACAGAGAACTTAATGAGACTCCACGTTCTGATGGCTCTGCCATGAGAAGGCTCCAGCACAAGGTGACCATCTAGCAGCAGGTTTGTGCTTGTGCCAGAAATACAGTTCCGGCAGTGAAAGAAAGCACAACAACTTGAAAACAGAATGAGATAGAGACATAGGAAAGCAGAGCAGCATCGGCAGGCTCTTCAGCTTAAGAATGGCACTTTCAAGAGGTTTTCGGTTTCTGGTCAGAGTAATATTAAATTTAATTTTTTGGACACTCAGACAAGATTTTATTGTCAAAATGAAATTGATTCATTTCCATCCATTTTCAAAATGGCATAATAGGTGAAAATCTACCCTTAAACACAATTGAGGTTTCAGATAGTCTTGGTTAATGTATTTAAATCCAGCAAACCCAATACTAGACACACACACAAATATGTTACATGCAAGCCCAAGCGAAGTTAAGGCTGCATCACAGCTTCCCCAAATGTCCTTTCCTTGCTCCCAAGAGTAAAGGCAGCTTTGTAGACAACTACTCCTTATAATCTTGACACTTGTTACAATTATACATAATACAAAAAAAATCCCCCTCCAAGCCTGTACTTCCTCATGTGCCAAAACCTGCCCAAGACCTAGTGGGCACTTTTTATGCCAATGAAACACTTACCCACCCTACAATCACTGTAGCTCTTAGCATTACTGTTAATACTGTCACTGCTTCTTGCCACACCCACTAACCTTGTTGTTCTGCATAATGGCACCAACATTCCCATCCTTGGTATCTGACATACGGGGCTTACACACTCTTTTCACAACACAGACACCAGTTATTCTTTCTAGAAGGCCTTGTTCCAGAAGGGCCAAAGGTGGCTTCTCGATTTATGCCCTTATGGTTAATGGATTTTTCCGATGGATTGTTATCCTCAGCATCCAATCTCTGCATTGTTTCTCCTCACAGCTTCGAAAGGATTGCTTACAGCACCATCAAGAACCCACAGCAGTTGTCTTCAGAAATAATCTGACTAGTTTTTATTTTCTTAAGTTACTTTTAGGTTCCTTCAGTTATACACCCTAGAAACGCATCCAAGCACACGCATCGCTGTCTGCTTTAGCAGGGCACCAGGTTGCCTGTAACAGACAACATGCAACAAGTCTTGCATTAATTCAGGCGTCCATCCCTTATCTTGACATCTGAAAATCGCACCTTCTGGCAGCTTCCCCTTTGGTATTGTCTTTCCTTTAAGGATGATGTATAGTGGCAATTTTGCTTTATCTGCTAAGACCACCAGCAAAGTGACAAACCAGTTTTTTTCATTGGCAGTGTTTTTGATAAGTGATTTGGGCTGTTTTAGTGCACAGTAATATGATGTCTGAAAAACCCAATACATGTCTAAATTAAAAAGAGGATGTTTGATTTGTGTTGTCTTTGTGCATTAGTAAATATTTGTGAATTTTCTATATTGCTGCACACTGTTGAAATTCTAATATTTTTCCATACAGTTAAAATGAACTTTATATCTCAGCATTGTCTTACAACTAACATCTTGATTACTGCATTATTTGTATATACTTAAAAATGCATGGTTTGACTTTCAGTTCAGCAAGATCTGTGCTGTAAAGTAATTTTTAATTCTGATGTGAACCCAGAAAAGACCCCTTTCTAAAACTAATGAGAAATTTTTGAATAGAAATTTCCTAATCTGAATAACCTATCCTGTAGAATAATATTTTTCTTCTTTGTATAAAACTTACAAGAAGAAACAGTCATGAATCTACAAAAAAGTTTTCATATTTCTCATATCATGAAATATAAAGTTTCCAAAGCCTCTTCAAAAGGCACAAATCTACTTCTTAAAGTACTCAGTAGCAATGGTAATTGAGATGTTTTCAGAGACTAGGGAGGAAATTACATATATAATATAAACTATATTATCTGCAAGCTAGGAGTGAGTAAGCACTAGAAAGAGTTCACTGTGTTCTCACCTTTAAAGAAGCCAGTGGCTCAGAGCAGATGCTTTGGCTGCTTTTGTTTGTCATATTGAAGAGGAAGAGCAGGAAAGCAGGAGCTCTCAGAGCTGTTCTTCCCTGGGGTAAGAGGTGGAGGCTAATTAGGCAACATTGCTAGTGAACAGCTATACTGGAGTAGCTAAGGAAGATGTCTGTCATTTTTTACCATCTTAATAATGCACCTTCTTATTTCATCTTTTCTAACATCTGCCTGTTACTGTAAATTTGTGCCTTCAAATAAAAAAGCAATCCTACAACATAAAATTTCTACTAATGTTCAATATGCAATAATACATTTGATTTTTCCACTGTTGATATCCTTAAAATTGGGATGATAGGCTTCTCCCGCAGTATCCAGCATCCTGGTGTATTCCTTCACAGTGTTAGAAATGTGAAGACTAATAAGTCTTTCCCCCCGAATGATATAGCCCAGTTTGTGAGCTGGAAACACAGGAAAAGCAGTTTTACCTGCCATCATCACACACTGTTGTGCTATATGATCTCATCTCACTCCTGGTCTGCAGTGTCCTCCTTGAGATGAGGCAGAGAAGGGGATTAATTTTTTTTTTTTTTGAGAAAAAAACAAAACAAAACCAAAACAACAACAACAAAACAAACAAACAAACAAACAAAAACAAACAAAAAAAACCCCCAGAGTCCAGCACTACATCCTTGCACCCCCCAGCCTGGCAGCTCCTTTGCTTCTTCCTTTGGTGCCAGATTAACTAATGATACTTGCCTTCCCGGGCTGAAAGTATCCATGCAGTTTCATCCAAGCATCTTGTCTGGTCTTTCTTACAACAACACAATTACTACAGGGGCCAAAGCAGAAATACATGTTTGGTCATCATATTGAGTTGTCTGTTTCTTTGTCCATGGTTTCATCCTTCAGTCCCAGTACTCCACAGGGATTTGCAGATCTTATGCCTCTGTAATTGTTCTACCACGTTTTCTTACAGCATCTTTCACTAAAATTTGTGACCCAAAAGATACTACTTACAGTCTTGACTTATTTTTTCAGACCAGCAGCAGTGAATCAGCCAGAAAAATAATCTTGATAAATCTATTTTTATCTTCCTGTTTTTTTCATTCCAGTAAGTAACTGAAAAAAAATCTGAATGGTCTGAATTTTCTACAAAATGGAAAGTCTGGCTCCCCACTGACACTCTAAATGAGTGTTGAGACTCACCTTCCTGTCATCCAAGTAGTTTCAGATTTTTCTGTTTAGAGTGTCATTTTGTGTCACTTGTGAGCTGGTAATAATCAGAAGGTGTCTGTATTAGGCGTGCCCACACCTGTCTTTTTGGGAAGTCTGAATTTTGATATGTATCCAAACTTTTCACCAGAGGCCACAGCTAGGAGATGTAAGCAGGTTTTGGAAAATAAAGACGTGCCATGATGATGAACATCAAATTAGATTGCCCTGGAAAGTGTAGCAGCAATGATTTCAGCTTGTTTAAAGGTGTAAAGTTTTTGAGCACAGACAAAAGCCAAGGCTGGAGGAAGTCATCCAACCTTATTAGAGGTGAGTAAAGGCAGGATGCTTGCTGGGGTCCCAACCCTGGATCTCAGGTCATTAGCTTTACTAATAATGTTACACCCCTCCAACCTACATGGCTGACACAGAGGTGAGGTGATAGCCAAGTAAAGTAAAAGCAGAGGTCAGCAGGGAGAAGAAGAGGGAACTCTGCAAAAACTGTGAACACTAGATGATGTAATCTGGGTGGGAGCTCTGTCCCACCCCATCAGACTCTCCAGGCACCACTCTGAAAAACTGGAACCCCATTACAGACTTAATTCATCTATATGTGGGAGGAGGTGCTTGCCATCAGGACTGCAGTTACGCTAGCATGAGAGGACTGGGCTAGTGTAGAGGAAGGGCTCCAGAACTCCACCTTATAAGGCCAATACTGTACGGATGTGATATGCCTTTAGGTAATTACGGTTGAGAACCATTTGTATTTTAATAAGGGAAGGACTACACAAGTTGGCACAGTGGGAGTTTGCCTGAAGTCTGAGAGACTGAAGGTCCTCAGAGCACATGGCGTGCTCTGCCCCACTGCCAAAGCTCAGGGGAATTAAGCCCCTCGGCCCTGTTAACAGGTACAGTTGGGAAGGCTCTCAGGTGCCTCTTTTTTGCAAACAAATATGCCCCCCCTGCCCCTTCCACTATGGCAATGCAGTGCATGGTTGTTTTTATTATGGTTCTGTCACTTCACACAGTCCAGTTTTATTTCAATAATAAAAATATAGAAATATAATTAGCATCTTTGTTTTAAGGCACTGAGTTTTTAAATTACCATGTGTGACAACTGTTATGGCAGTGAAATCGTTAAAATCATGTAAATACTTAAACCGTGTAGGCCTGGGAGATTATAGTTTCATTAGAGAAAAGGCTATAAAGTTAGACCTAGGTAATTACCTTTCCCATTAATGCTTGAAAATTCTTTGCTCCACTGAGAAGTGATTGTGGTGCATCATGCCTTCTGTGCTTTTACATTCAAACTGCAGGAGCTTTTATTTCATCAGCACAAACTGCAAGGAAACAGCGGCAGCCTTCCAGGTGTACTTTGCAAATTGGGGTTTAAATGTGGAACACATCAAATTAAAATTCAATATTAATTATTTTGTCTTGCTAGGAGCCTGAGTAGTTTAAAGCAGCAAGGGTAATTGTCTAACTCATTGTATGTGTCTACAGCGAACTTAATCATTATGTCAGCTTCCTAATAAAAGGTTATTATAGAAACAAAGATCCCAATTTTACATATGGTAGGCAAGGGAGAATTCGAAGAGCTAGTCTCCAAGGTAGACTTGAGGTTCTTGACAAATGATGCCCATGCTGTGATCAGATACTTAACAAGAAATCTCGTTATTAACTAGGCCTGTACAGATAATTAGCACTTGAGCTTCAAATTTTAAATCTGGCTTGAGATGTATAATTTATCAAAAGCTCTAGCTCACTGTCAAAGTCCTATAATAAGGCAGTATTATTGATGAACTGAGATTAAGAGCAGATTGAAGAGAAAATTAGGCCACTGGTTAGTCTGAAAGGTCTGATTTCAATATTTGCAGTACTAATTTGGTATTATTTTGGTAAATGGATGTGTTCCCCAAGTGCTAGACAGTATAAAAGAATAAACTGTAAGTCATTATTCTAAAAAAAAAGTATTGTTTACTGTATGCTGAATTTTGCAGCACTAGCAGTCTGCTTAATAAGCTTCTTTAGAGGATAAGTGTACCTGTTTTTATTGCATTAATTTATTATAACACATAGAGAATGCTGGGCTTTTATTCAGAGTTAGAAAATGTAGCTTCTTTACATTAAAGATTATATTACATTAGACTAATGATGATAGAGTATGCCAATCTCTAGTTTAGCGGTTTCATTTATATCTTTGAATTGTCTTTGAAGCATTCTTTACATTGGAATGCAGATAAGTAGCATTTTATATGTTCAAGCTACATAAAAAGAGCGATCTTTTTTTAATGATTGCTGGTAGCAATTCATTGCAAGTAGTTCCAAGTAAAAAAAAAAAGAAAGACTTGACTGTATGCAATCTATCTACAGTAAGCTGCAGCTACAAACGTGTTAGATACACATTCATGGCACTTAACATGCTAAATCTTTTTGATATACATAATGAAATTACATTTAAGGCAATATCTGATATCCAGAATTATATTAGGTAAAATGTAAGGTTGGGACAAATTCTGTTTGTTTTTGTCAGGGTTTAATTCCTAGCTGAAACACATGGATTCTATCAAAAAAGTGCTGTTATACTGTATATCCTGTCAAATATGTATCAAATGCAACCATGTATCATTGTATATATCTTGTATATCACATCAGTATCCTCCAACAAAATAATAAAATCAGTCACTGCCTGTTTCCAGGAAACTTTGCACCAACAACCCCTTGTAACCCGTTATTGGCAGCAGCTCCTTTCCTCTCAGTTTCCAGCTGTCCAGTGGGGTATGCCAAGTCACAGCAGGACCTGAGGAGTGTTTGTATTCAACTGTGGCACTGAGCTTTATGGAGATTTGCCTTGTATATTGTGCACTTGCAGACAAGCGGGATTTCCAGGACCCAGCGGGGCTCCCCGGTGTTTATGCTGAGGTGGTTAGCTAGTTGGCAAATTGCTTTGGGCCAGAAACGTGTGACAGAAGAAAACGTATTGCATTAGCTTTTCTATCAATAACATCTTAACGCTGACTTACAGCACAATTGCTTTCATGCCGATCCAGCCTCCTAATTTTAATTTTAGGACTGATTGAATTTTGCAATCAGGCATCTTTGGCTATACTGGAAAGAAAAGCCTTTTCTTCCTTCCTTAGAAATAATATGCCATTAAAAACATAAGCAACAAAAATATAAACAACTTCTACCACTCTAATAAGCCATTGACGATTACTTATTTACACTGATCTGGAAAACACCTAAACTTTGATATATACATTATAATCATTTTAGAGAAGACTTAATTTATTCTTTTAGCCGTTATGCGCTTGCAAGAAACGTGGGTAGAACCCTTCCCAAATCTTTGTTCACGAAGCCTAGCCATGATATGATCTAATGCACTGGAGCAGCATTTTACAGGACTGCTTGAGTCTTAGTAGATTTGTAAGAGATCCAAAAAAGGAGGGTACTGCAATTCTCAGCAGAGAGAAATGCTGATTTGGACTTTTGTGGGGGTTTTCACTCAGTCGTTTACATGTATTACTCACATATTATTGACTGCTCCTGATCTTGTTTATGTTGATGGTACTTCTGAAATTTGAGATCGCAAGACTTTCCTGGATGAACTAAGACTTACACCAGTGTAAGAGGTAAATCTGAAGAGATTTAGGGGTAATTTAAGATAAAAGTAATCAGTAAGCTACAGCTTACTGTTAGTGAGAAAAATAATTTAGGGAGTGTTTTATAACTTTAAATGGCATTTTCAAGAATACTCAAAGCTAAAAATATGTAGATATTTCACAATTGAGGAGAAAAAATGAATACATATATGCCAAACAGAAATATGAGGCACATCTTAAGGCTTTGTCGATTTTTAGGACACCTTGAAACACCTCAGAAAAGGCTGCTTTCTAATAAGCTTAGCTACCCAACCACCCAACTTTAAAGTCCTTTCACATGAAACATTCACACAGCTTGTATGGGGAGCTGTGCACACAAACGAGTGGCAGTAGAATGCATGTTCCTATACTTGATTATATTCACATAGCAAATGTAATAATGATATAACACAGTTCATCAATTGAGGTATGAAATAACAGCTACCAATGATCCCCAAGTAAAAGAACAGAAATGCTTATAATATGATACCTAGCATCATGCATTGCCTCATTGAAAACAAAGGGGTTTGGTACTCGGGTGGTTGGTACTGTCGTTCCTATGTCCCCTTTTTTAATGATTTCGTAGTGTTGGTGTAAATGCCACTGGTGTATGAATAGTAACACAGAAGAGAACTGGGATTGAGAATTCCTATTGCCATAATCACAAACTGTGACTACTTAGTGCATCGTGGGATAGCAAACCAGGATTTTGCCAAAACAAGTTCCTCCAGCTAGCCCAGACACACTCCGATGCTATAGGCACTATTGTCATCCCTGTTGTAAGATTCCGGGAGGAGAACTTCCTGCGCTTGGAGAGCATCATAAGGAAGGCAAATCTGTGTACCTCAGCGCGCTCCCCCACCAGCTGTTGAACACCAGCTCGACGTTACCAGCTCAGGAGCGGGGTCCGGGAGCAGCGGCTCGAATGGGACGGCCGGCACGCCCCTGAGCCGGACGGAACGCGTGTCAGGAGGAGCCCGGCGGCTCTCGGCGGCGTCGGCGCGGCTCACGGCTCGCTGTCTGCCCGCCCGGGGCCCGGCCCGCCCTTGCGGGCGGCGGCCGACAGGGGTCCCCAGCGCACCGCGGAACAGCGCGGCGGGCGCGGGGCGAAGGGGCCGGGCCGGGCCGAAGGGGCCGGGGCCGCTCCTGCCGCCGCCGGCAGCGGCTCCGCGGTTCGGCTGCGCCGGGCGGGAAGGAGCGCCGGGCGGCACCGCCGGGGGGTGCCTTTGTTTTCCGTCAAATGGGAGAAAGCGGCAGCACGGGCAGGAGGGCTGGGGTACGGGTGCGGACCCAAACTTCGGCAAAATAAAACAGTCGGGACGCTGAAGGAGGCAGAACAGCGCACGACTGTCACCGAGGGTGTCCCCTTTGGGTTGGGATTAGCCAGCCATCTCCAGCAGCCCTGGCGCTCTCCGGCGCGGTAGTGCTGGCAGCAGAAGTTAGAACAACCCAGTGCGGTACAGGCGATGGTAAAGAATAGTGCCATGCGTTTACAGGAACAAGACATTCACAGTCAGTTTTCAAAACACACGCAGGGTTTGAATTCTCTCCCCCTTTCTCTCTCTTTTTTTTTTTTTTGTTTTTTTTTTTTTTTTGTTTTTTACTAAATTATTCCGGAAGACAACTGTCCGGGAAGCTCAGAGCATTTTCCAACTGGAATACAGCTCTATAGCCTGTGACAATGCACAGTGGTTGATGAGTTAGTTCTAGAGGCTTCTGAATTTTAATGATGTTGGAGATGATATTGTGTGTCCTTCAGCTTGTTAGAGTGACACTAGCACTCCATAAATCATAATACCTGTGTATTGTAAAATCAATACAAAAGTGCTATATCAGCGCTAAACCTTAATAAGTTTTTCAGTGCTCTAACAGCCGAAACTTTGCTGTAATGCCATTGGACCTGCAGGTTGGGATCAGAGCATGCTTAATTTATTTTGTAATAGAGACTTTTCTTTAATGAAGGACCGATTAGTAAAGCTTTGGTTGCCACTCTGGTGATCAGTTGGCAGAACAGCCTCTGCAATTAAACTCGTGTATCTCTGTCCTGAAGCAAAAAAGCAGGCTTAAACAGTCAATAAATGTTAATCCAGTCAGAACCTGTCTGTGCCTTTGAAGGCTGCCCATGAGGGGCTTTTCAAATCACATTTTTTTCATCCTTTTAAATATGGAGGTCCCCATAGAGCTGGTACGTAGTGTACAAGGCCTCCCACAGCTCTGTAATAAGATCTGGCATACTAACAGCTCTCTGTACAGATCTGTCATCTTTAGATTTGTTTGTCCCTCCCCATTCCAGCATACTTGTCTGTATAGTTACTAGCCACCAAAAAAAAAAAAAAATTTACACTTCTTCTACATGAGAGTAAAAAGGCTGCTTCAAAAATTTTTATATAAAATACGTCAATATGGATGCATATGATTTTTATAACTTACAAGTATCTCCTCAAACTTTTTTCATCATTATTTGTTTCCTTATGGGATGATATTCGGGAAGGAAATCTACGTTCATGCATAAACTGCAAAGTATATATGGGAAGTGTGGAGCTGCCAAACAACTGTCCTTAAATGAAGCAGAAAGAAAAGCTGAACCTTATCTAGATTATTGCTGCTCTCTAGGACATGCTTCTCATGAAACTGCCAGATACTTATCTAACTCTGTCTGCTTGGTTTCTTTTCTTATGAACAGCATAGCAAAAGCAAGTTGATAACTAAAAGCAGAGCCAGGGTTAGCAGAAAGTTGTCTGATAGAGTTCCGAGGGAAACTATTTCAGAGTAAAACAATAAAACAATTCCCATTAAATGCTTTGGGTTGGGGGAAACACCAGTTCTTTGCTATGAACTTCATTTTCTTCCCTTTCCCAGTCTATTTTTCTATCTATCCCTTTAGCTGCATGCATGACGTACATAAAGCATTAACATGCAATGGGAGACTGTGTTAATTTTAGCCTAATCATAACTGGCAGTTCTCTTATATTGTTTTGTGGGATTTAGCTTTTGTTCTTCATTGTGAGACTGAGAATGTCAGACAAAAAGATGAAGAGACTTGTAAGAGTCATGGGATGGGAAATGAAAATTTCCTGCTGGAGAGAGATAGAGAGGGAAAAGAGGGGTATCACTCTCTTTTTGCAAAGGGCCGAATTCACCACTAGCACAACATTCTGACTTCCCCAAAATCACTCTCTTCTGTGCCAGCATGACCTGGGAGGGGTAGGAGGACACAAACTGATGAGGCAAACTGGTACAGTGCAATCATGCAAGCTTTTGCCAAAGGCCATAAGTGCCACTCCTGTGATGGGATGTTGTCTGCTCTTTCTTGTTGGCTCTCAGAAGGGTACAAGTCACTAAGTCAGCTTTAGTTTAGAATTTCCCAGGAAGTAATACCTAAGTGTAGCACTGTAGGCAGTATTAACTACAATCATATGACTTACAAATATATACATATGTCCACCATATTTACTGGCTGGTTTTAAATTATTAGATTTTGATGAAGAATATTACAAGATTTTTAAAAATACAAATATATACATTTAAAAAACTACCACTCTCCCTGTTTTTTCAACTCCGGCCTTACTGCAAGACCAGTCAAAAGGCAGCGACAGAAGTCATGATGTAACCATGCAGTGTTGGGTCAGGTTCAAGCTAAGGTACATATTTACTGACAATTGAAAGGCAAAATGCAATAGGAATATATTTTGTGCTATCATTTGCTGTATTTCCCTTTTCATTATACCCCATCTCATCTTTAGTTTTGATCATTTAACTCAGATACAGGTACTTTGTTTATGATACAGGTACTTGCCCTGACTTACCTGTTACGCCACCTCTGATTTCAGCCTTCTGTATGTATTTCCTTTAGCAGCCAGCATTGTGCAGCCAAGGTCTATCTTGATTTTTGCCCTCCTTCACCCTTCTGTGCTCTCATCAAAGTCACTAGCAGCAAATCTTCAGTCCCTGTTCAGTTTGGTTGTATGCAGTGTTGCAGAGATCATGGAGGAGATTCTTGTAGAAATCCAGAAATTGAAACTGCAGGAGAAAAAAGAGTCAGAGTGTCTTTCAGGAAAAAAAAATAGAACAAGCAAAGGGATTCCAAATAGGCAAAGGATATCTTTAAATATTAGGAAATGCTTATTCAGCACATGAAGCTGCAGAGGCCATGCAGTCCTAGGCAATGACAGCACAATAGTGTGGATATTGATGGCCTGAAAATCCTACTGATCCACAAAAGATATTTTAAATTTTCTTCCTCTGCTACAATACATTAATTTTTGCATGTTTTTTTTTTTTTTCAAATGGAATGTGCTAATAAATTTTTACATTTCCTGGTTTTAATTTTCCAGCATTCCGCCACGAAGAGCGGGGCCACATGTTTTTGACTGCATTTGGTAAGTCATGTAGTTTAGTCAGCACGTCCCCAAATTTAAGACTTGAGTCCTAGGACTTGACTCCCAAATTTAGGACTGCAGGCTGTTGAGTACTACCAGAAGGGAATAAAAGACAGCAAACACCTCTTGAAACAAAACTGTACACGAGATATTTACTATCACAGAAGACCTACTAAAGCATGAAGAAACACATGGAGCATTTAAAGAGGGAGAACGTCTTCATGCTCACAAGTTCTCTTGTAAGACAGACAAAAGTGGACATGAGGATGGACAGGGACTAGCTGTGGCCTTGGTTGGCTGTCTATAAAATCCCTCTAGGTGTTCTTTGATGTGTATGCTCACCTAGCCCTGCATCGTATTTAAGTATGAACTAACCTTCCCAGAAAACAAAGCTCAAATGAGCAGAACTGATGTTGATTTCTTAGCCTGGGTAAGTGAAACTGGCTTCTGACAACATAGTCACAAAGCTGGCTGTGTAGGATCAGTGGAAAGCAGCAGGCTCAGGGAGCAACGCATACCCTCTCCAATCCAAAAATTCCTTTTATTTGGTTTTATTGGTTCTGGGCCAGCAGGTAACTCTGGAGAACTAGAGGTGTTTGTGTAAAGGTGAGTTTTCTATTTGAACTGGGACCGCGGTGGGGAGGTGAAGGGAGACACTAAGCACTAGATTTTGTTTGCTTTCCACTGGGTGCTAGTGCTTGCTGAACAAAAACTGCACAGTCACAGCCAGAGCATTATAATTTTTTTGTAATGGGAAAATAAATCAGAAAACTTAAACCAGTCCTCAAGGTGACAAATGGTGCCACATGCACTCTTAGGTTGCCCACAGGCCAAAGTCATATTCTGAGTGGGTGCTACCTCAGCAGCTGGAAAGAGTAAAAAGAAATCTGGAGCAATTCTCGTGTGAGCCACAGTGGTCTCAGCAGCCTCTCTAATTGTGAGACACTCAAAGACTCTCCCAGAAATTTAGGAGCCTCTGTCTGTTGTTTCAGTGGACTCCCAGGGTCAACCACAAGTGGCTGCAGGAGGTGAAACTTTAAGCAGACTACAGCCTTATAAAATATCAGCAGACACATACTTGAAAGCCTAATGATCAGTTCAGCTTGGCTTAATTGGGTTTATGTGTTCAAGGATATCCTGGCAGCTACTCTGGGAGAAAATTAAAGCTGGAACCAAATTCTGTTGATTGATGGAGAGCCTGAGCCTACCTCTGTGTGAGAGGAAGCTCTCTTAGCTGACTCCTTTTATTTGGGGAGATGGCTGAGCCCAAATATTTTACTGTTCATCAGCTATAAACTCTCTTTTTAGGGAGTGACAAAGCGCTGTGCTTGGTAAGCTGGGGAGTTGGCTCAGTGCTTCTTACTCACTTGCTTTGTCTCCCTTTCAAGTCTCATCCACCCTTTGCAAAAATGAATCTATGATGAATAGGCTTTTGAATTGGCTTATAATTGGTTATTCTACTCTATAATATTAATTTTCATCTTCAACTGTTCATTGATTGAAGAATACTGGATGTGGATTGTTAGTTTTCTTCGTGACACTTATATTGAAGAATGATTTGGAGAGCATGTTAGTGCATATTGATGATATTCTCCATCTTCTATGTGTTTTTAGAGTATTTCTCTTATTTTCTTCCTCGGAAAAAGCAAATTTAGCTTCCAAGGCTTGCATATTTTACCTATCTTTTTTTTTTAATAATGTATTATTGTTCACTTCTAAAAATAATGAAAAAACCCCCAAAACATGCAACAAAAACTAAGTGCATTAAAGTGAGGAAAACTCATTGAAAAAAAATTGGTTAGTCTTACCAGTCTTTCTGATTTGCTTTCAAATACTTCCACTTCTCTCTCTGTACTGCACGGTTTTCCAGGTGCACGGTAGTGTCCTGACTCCTTGAGCATTCCTACAGACCACAATGAAGCTGAAACAGAAACATTTGCAGTCAAGATTATTTATGCCTGTTAGCTCAATGCAAAATTGGTGGATATAATTTGTTACGTGAACATTTCTGAAGCAATAATGCACTGAGGTCATCCATAATATGTAAATTCAATAAACAGTGGGTTTGTTTCTGAAAACTGTAAAAGATGACTCAGTCTGATCTATGGCACAAGCCTGGGAAAGGCTGACATTGCCACTGCTCCAGGCAAAGTGGAGAAGGGCTCCACTTGAGCGTTTAGTGGCCTGGACATTTTTGCAGCCCAGGGAACATTGATCCTCCCTTTGGCACAGCTATTCCAAGGGCTTCAGGGGCTGCGTGCTCCTGAGCACGTGAGCTCCTTTTTTGAGCCTTTTTCCATCAGTGCTGCTTGGAGTCTTCCTTGGAGTCAGGATCACAACCTGTGAAACAAGTTCATCATACAAGTGCAAGAACCTGTTTTCAAACTTCCCTTGAGATGATTTAATTTCAAACAAAAAAGCATCACAAGGCTTTACGCTTCACACTTCAAACCTCAATACCTTTAACAACTTACTTCAAGAGCTTGCCAAAGAATGTGACTGTTAATTTAAAATTTCATTTATTTTATTATTGTCTTCCAAGAAGTGGCAAAACTAATTTTAATAAAAATTTGTATTTAGGAAACAATCAACAAACCACACACATAACCACATGCACAGCATGATTTGCTGCTGGAGCAAACCACGGTATGCCAAACTTCAGCCTGAAGCTAATTTTTTACAGCCAAGTTATAAAGCCCTGAAAAGGGGGGTTTATTGTGGAAATGCTGACAGAACCATAGTGGTGCTACTGGCTGCCTCTCTAATTAGTCTAAAGAATGGAAAGTTATATTTTGCAATACGTGGTAAGCACTCTTGTCCTGATGTTGCTGATTTATGCCAAAACTAAGGGATTAATTTGGTGTTACTACAAGTTTGAAAAGATGTCTTTTGCTGCCATGAAACTTTAGCACTTTCCAGCAGCAAAGTGGATTTGTACTTTCAATTATATAAATATTAAAAGGTGCAGTTTGGATTTGGTTTTGGTGACAGTAGGAGATCCCCGCTGTGTTCGGTCTACTTTGAAGAAGATGTGGAGTCCACATGGTGTTTCTTGCATGTTTTCCAGAGACTACTTTTAAATTCCTTCAATAAAAGTTACTTTTATTCCTGTTTAAGTGTTTTGTGGTAATGTTTACAGACAAACATCCTGCCAGCAGACTAAAGTAAATAAAAGACAGGACACCAGTAACATAAAACACATCATTTTACTACTGTTCTCTTACCACCTGCACTCCATCTTCGCCAGAGCTCCCCACTTGTAATTACGCCTACCTGTTCTTGCTTCCACTGCTTTCCACTTTTGCTGTGTACAGTGAAGGCAGCAGAACCATTTACCCTGCCACCCTCATTGTCTACTGCAGGGTTGCTGTAGTATCACTGGAGTCAAGCAACGTCTGTAATTTACCATCTCTTCAGCAATAATTAGTTATTTTTTAACTAAGCCTTTGTGGCTGTGCATCTATTGCAGTGTTACCAGCTCTTGCTGCAAGCTCATACCTCCTGTGTCAGCTACCCACAACCAGTAACAAAAGAGCATTACTTTCTCTAAAGGTAGGGCAAACATAAGGGAAATGGATAGCTGCAATTATAAGATTACACAGTCTTGTGACATATCAAGCATATCTTAAAAACATGCATAATTATACAAAAATGAGTCGACCCACTGATTTAAATGAGACAACTATGTGATTAAGTGCTGTGCTTTGCTTTCATTTTGCTAATTTGTTTGCTTGGTTTTTTTCTCCTAATACTGTACCCGCGGTGTCTTGAAAAATGTTACTCACAGTTGCTATATAATTGCTGTTTCTGCTATTGTTAGTGTGCTGGAGCTGAGCATAGGTCTGTGCATCAGGGGAGGGCTGTAAGTAAGGTTCTAAAAACTCATGTATATTTGTTTAAAATATACTGCTATTCCTTCAAGTGCCTACAAATCCTCATTAGTTATTATACTGTCAGAATAAAGTGTTATATTTACACATGAAATCAAGCCATTGCAATTCCTCTCTCCCTTTTAGATAAAATTGTGAATTCCTAACAGTCTCCTCTTGTAGTCCACATCATGCTATTTGGCACAAGGATTAATTGAGAGACGATAGGAAATTAATCTATTCACTTTCTTCCAATCCCTTCTTTCTACTCCCATCCATTTGCAAAGAGTGCCTATGTCTGGTACCTGACAGTACCTGCAAAGGCTTCCACGCTGAATTTAGTATGTCTGCTGAGATTACACTAAAGGCAAGAGTGGATTATTTTCTAAGTGCTAATCCTTAATGAAGAAATTTGTGCTTGTTCAGCAAAGTAACGTCTCCAATTCCCTCCTTCTTTGTATTTTATTTGCTGCCACCTAGGTGGGAGGCAACTTCTCAGGAAGGGCCTGATGGGCTGATGCATCGCAATTTGACTCAACCAGATCTGACCCAACAAGCAGTGCTCAGAATTAGATCACAGCCTCTGCATGCATTAAGATCTTCCACCTACATCAGCTCCGTTAGTCTGCTGAGCAACCTGAGTGGCTCTGATTGAAATTACCATTTTGATGCTCTGACCTTCAAATCTCTTAATAAAGCAGAAAACGACCTGTCCGCTTGTCCTTCTGGCTGTGGGGAGGCAGAGTGGCACCAGCTGAGTGAGCCAATACAAGATTTAATGCATGCTCCCAAATACAGCATCAAGGCAAGAAGGAAAAAAGATTTGGAGAGGCTGATCCTCATTTACAATAGAGGCTGCTCTGACTGCCACAAATGGAGCTTCTGCCCCCCAGAGGGGGTCAGTAGTGGTCCTGCCAGTGCATGGCTAAATGGGCAGTAACAAACACCTCCCGCTTCAGGTCCAGCACCTGGGTACATTTTAAAATCCACTACCAATCACCCACTGCAACATTCCCTCCAAATACTTTGTATGTAGATAAGCATGCACAGATGTCTGGCCAATGTTGAATTGTGAGCTCCTCTTCAAGCTCAGAGAATAAGGAATGGAAATGGAGAGTTTCTTCAAAGGTGGTGATTGTAGCTAATGGGAATAACTCTTCTGTGCTAATCTGAAGATGCTGTATAAGGTAAATAGAATCAGTGACACCCATCCTAGGGCAGTTGTACCCCATGAAACCCGGAGGAAAAGACAAACTCATCTTTAAAAAATAAGTTCTTCCTTTAAGAGCTGTGTCACCATTTGATGTTAAGTACTAGGTATATAGTCTAGCATAAACAAGAGAGAATTCAATGAAATAAACTGTGTTATTTTATATCTGTTTACGTTGATTGCATTTCCAGAGTAAATACAGGAAAATATGAAGAAAACAGCTTTCAAGCACAATAGATTGCAAGATTCTTTTTCCACCAGGAGTTATAAAAATAATTATGTCATCCTATCTGCAAAAATCACTGAAACAAGCAACACCCATTTTTCTGCCACACTGGCTCACAAAAATAAGTAACCTTTCTGCATGAAATTACTCATCCTGAAATTCAAAGGAAAAAGAGTAAAACAATTAGCCAAGGTTTACTGTAAAAAAATTAATTAAATAAACTGGAGAAATAGTAAAAGCAAATTGAGAAGACTGGTAAAAATAAAGATGAAATGCACAGATATGTGAAAAAAGATTTTATGTTGTATTATCCATGAAGCCGATAATTGGATCTTATTTATTAAACACTGTCATTATTAAAACTAAAATATATTGATGTTTTCCATGACAATCTACAAGTACTTTTATAGCTTTGTAAAATAGTATTGAATTTTACTCTATAAATCTAATTTGTGTATAGATTTTAAGGGTGTTTGCTCACACATATTTATAAGGATGAATAATTAATTTTGAACTGTACCTTTTCTATTTTAGAAAAAACAAATCTCATATATTGCAGCTGACCTAGCTTTGTTAATAAAAAAATTTGTGAATTGCAACTAAATGGTATCTAACTTTGCTTGGTTCTACTCTTTACTTGTAAGAGTAGAACTTGATATTAGACTTTACAGTTATTCCTGATTTCAGGCATGTGGAAATACACTGTAGGTATCTTTCCCATGCTGTTTACTCTTCCAGATGAAAACACTAAGATTAATATTTAACATTTTCACTATAGTATATTGTCAGAGCAGATGAAAAGGATGATTAAGTAAGCACTGAAGAATTGTCTGAAACATATCAGTGTTCCAAAGAGTTTGATTAGCTGTTGAGACAGGACCTGGTTCGATTTGATTATTTTCAATAAAGGTTCAGCTTCTTTTCACCGACCAGAGATAAGCCCGTGATGGTAGCTTCAGATGGTACAGGTAGTACAGATGGTAGCTGTACATTCAGGCTTTCTGTGTTTGTTGAAATGTTACACACCACCATTTCCCTGGTAAAGCACGAAGAAAAATGACCAGAGAACACAAAGTCCTTCTAAGAGGTGCAGCATTCTGTTTGTCACAGATGCAAAGAACATCAAGGGTAACACAGAATATCCTGAAGGTGACATCCATCTGGAATCACACTACATTGATAATATCCTCAGGGAAAGGCCTTTGTGCCAACAGATGCACTGTACCAGAAGGGACAACAGAAAGGAAGCACCTTATAGCCATCACTCCTCCTGCTGCCTAAAACTGCCATCAGCAGGAAAGGCCAGCAGTGCTTTAAGGGCAGCCTGGGCATCTCCCCCACTCCTTTGCAGGGTCCCAGCCAAGGGGGTCTCCATTGCCTGGTGCTCCTGCTGTGCAGCAGTGCAGCATTTCTGTGCCTTCTGCTGCTGGGGCCAAAGCTGCTGGGCTGCGACTTCACCTGATCTTTGGCAACACCTCTTGGGTGGGAAACTGAAAGAGAGGGAAAAATGATGTGTGGGAAGAGCACTAGACTCACCTGAGATGAGTAAGGCAGAAGTTTGCCTCCAGAAACGTACTTGGGTGACAGTGCAGGGAGGTGGCCAGGATGGCTTCAGCTCCAGCCATCAGCAGCTTTGTTCCTGTGGGCTCCCAGGTGCCAAACCAATAGTGTGCTGGGGCCAGCACAGAAACAAGATGTTTTTCAAAATGCTCTGATGCTTTGCTCTTGGAGGTTTGTTTCCACTGACATCAATCCCACATAGCAAGAGACTTTTGTGGACCCAGAATTACAGCAAAGAAGGCTGTTATATGCTTCACACCCCCACCCCCCTGAAAAATTGTTATATTCCTATATTCCCTTCTCTCAGGAAGGGAGTACACCATAAAAATTTTCTGTGCATATTAGTATGTTAAAAGTGCTGTGGTAACAAGCCCTGTATTTTAAATAAAGTATAAATACTGAATCCCATATTAGAAATGGAGGCTCAAAAGCTCACTCTGGAAATTAAGGACACTAACTCTAAATCCAAACAAAATCCAGGGAGCTAGGAATACCAGAGTGATGGTGTTGCATCCAGAGTGGTGTTGCATTCACAATGAGTTCGGTTGATCATAGACGAAAAAGATTCACCCGAAGACAACTGGGATTTGGAAGCTGCATAGGGGCCAGGAGAGGACTGGAATAAACTAGACTCAATGGCATCCTCATCACTGAATGAAGCAGAGGAGATGCAGACTTCCTGTCCCTCTGTCAGCTTCCTGCTATCCTTATATGTCCCTGCTTGTCCCTGTGTCAGCACTCACCTATGATCCCATGTGTGTCCAACCTCAAAAGACTCTCTTTACCCACAGTGGGGCCCCACACAGACAGAAGGGACCACAGCAGCTTGCAACCTCTTCTCCAGTTCTCTGTTCTTCCATCACTTTCACAGAACTTTGTGTCAGATCCCCTCAGGATAGTGCAGCCAGCTCCCTGCAGGGGAAGAGACAAGAATTGGTGCTAGCTACCACTGGCATAATAACACTCCAAAGCAACACCATGGGTTTTGCTGGTGTTATTTTTGTGTCTCAGAGGTCAAAATTTGACACTAGTGAGCCTCTGAGTGTGCTATGCATAGAAATATTAAGAACTGCTTTCTAAGCAAGTCTCACCTGCAATATATGTTAGACCTGTAGCTGCACAGTAGCTGAGAATTTAGCTCACTTTTTGTAACTGGACTGACTGTTGTCTAGTGTACAGGTACCTACAGCCTGACTCTCCCAGTTTACCCTTCTCCCTTATTTATCCCTCTGCAAAAGAATTGCTACATGGATCTAGACACACAACATTATTAACCGATAGGCTTTTATCTCCCTTTTATATTCTTTCTTCACAAGCACAAACCACAATTTTAGGGAGGCAGGTTTATGTGGAATACATATTCAGTGCTACTCAACACTGCTTTTACTGAGCACTATGATAACAGTTCTAGTTCTTTGTTAATCAACAGGGAAAGAAAAACAGGCAAAATATGCTTCAATAAGCAGAAAATTCATTACCCCAAAAATGAGTAGGAAGAAGAAAATACTTATTATTATGCTTTCCTTCTGTTCCTTTTGAAAAATTCTAATGACACATTCCAAATGTCTAAAACATTTACAAAAAACATGGGAAGGTATAATCTGCATACTGTTCTTTTAGGGCTCTTTAACACACCTTCTAAGAAGTCCCAGAGATGTTAGCCAACCCATTATGTGTAATGAATCTTGGCATGAAAGAACAGCACAGCAGCAGCTACACATGAAGCAGCCTATACCATAAATTATCTCAAATACAAACCAAACTCCCCTTGTTTATCATGTATATAAAGCACCAGCATTCAAGATTCACTCCAGAAGTGCTGGACTGTGTGTAATATTACTCATGGCATAACAAGGTCTAGTTCTGTCATTGCAATTGCTTCTTTCCTCACATGATAAAGTGCAGACAAGCAGCAAAGGAAGGTTATCCAGAGAAATAAAAATATCAACAAGTTTAAAAAAAAACTCTGGGGCAAGTGCATGAAGAGGTGGAAAAGTGCCACTGCAGATGTCTTTGAAGTATTTGATTAAGTCATCAGTGCTGACAGAAGTTCTTTGCTGGTGCAGCACAGTGTAGCCCTGTGGACTTCAGTGCTGAGAATGGATTGATTAAGAGTAACTCAAGATCAGAATATAGCAGAGTGCTATATGCAGTGGATCCAAAACTCACCATTCTGCATGGAAATAAATTTCTATCACAAAAAATGACCCTTAGTACCAATATTCAGATGCCTGTGCTACCTCCAAGAAGGAATCCACACTTACTGTCTTGGACACTGCTAAATCTGACTACGAAAATAGCCCATTTAAGCACAGCTGTACCTGCTGCAGCTAGGCAGAAGTCATCCCACTGAGGATCTAAGGGATAATCTAAATCTCTAGGAACCAGAATACAGGCCTGGAACCCATAAGGGTACAGAAGCAGAGAGGTTGGTGAAGAAGGAGCTCTTGTCTTGATTCCCACAGGCACATATTTTTAGGCAGGCAGGCAGTGCTGACATGATGCTCTGCCAGAAGTTTAGCTATGGTTTGTAAATGTATTTACTTGGAAATGCAATGGAAACCTCATCCTGTACCGTGTTGCATTTGCACATCAAATGTTATTGATTTGGTGGGGTCTTTCTGTTTTTATTTCAGTAGTCGAAGTTTCTCTGCCTTTTTAAACAGCATGACTGGCACACTGTAGGTGGTGATTTCCCTTGAACACCTGAGGTACGAGGTTATGCAGGTGCAACCAAAATTGCATGCTCTTCTCAAGGAATGAGGTGAAGCCAACACTGTTTGAGAAATGTATGCCCCTGCAATTACAATATTTCCTGTGCTCAGTTGGTCAGAGTTTTATACTCTGGATGCAAATTATACTTTTGATGACTGAAAGGTCAACCAGAGAGTCTGGATGTGAAACTGGCCATCAGGGCAGGTGGCTCCTCTGGAAGTCAGTTATACAGTGCAAGGAAAATGAAAGCATTTATTTATCAGGTTTCTTGGGAGAGAAAATTTAATTAATTGAAAGCCCTTGGAGGTTTGCAATGTTGGAAACAATTCCCAGAGAGGAAGGTATCAGTCCATAATCAGAAAAGAGTTGCTGACAGGTATGTATTGAAGGTTTCTGCAACATTTATCTGCCAGTAGTGCCATAAAGTCTGTGAATTTTTGTTTTTCCTACAAGCAAATACAGCGTAGTTTTATTGAGTATATTTATATGTACAGAATATCTATCTCCTAATAATCTATCATCTGTTTAAACACACACATATAAATGACATCCGGTTGTAATTTAATAACAGTCAATTTTGAGCATCTGCAACATATTTTTCAAAATTATATGTTTCTTGAATAGAATTCTTTTGTATGATTATTGCCAACCCTTAAAAATAATCCCACGGAACAACAGTCTATGAAGCAGATGCAGCAAATAAGAACACAGAAAATTTTAAATATTTCCACAGGACTCATGCTACTTGGGATTTTTTTACCCCTTGTAGCTGAAAGATTCTCCAAGAATCTGTGTATAAGCCGTGCTAGCTTTCTGTGGCAGGATTTGTACATAAAAACAAGTTTTTGGAGCTTGTTAGCTCAGGGCAAAAAGTCATCTATGGAGCAGTTGCCCCAGCAGGAGGATAAAAGATGATGGTTGCTAATTACATCAGGTTTGCTCTGTTGAGCAGATGTTCTGGCAGATAGATTTTGGCTGGCATTTGCAGAACATTGCTAGTGAATCTCATGATAGCATTGGAGGAAGGCTGCTACAAGTGGATGGAGCTGCTTCCAATAAAAAAGATTTTAAACAGAAGAAATAAAAGAAAATAAGAAAGGAATGAAAAGTGTACCAGATAAACTACCTCAAAAACTGGTTTTTGTTTTTTTAAAGAGAGCTAGACTTCACTACGAGTCACCTGAATGTGGCCCAGCCAGTTAGACCTTGGCTTAATAAGCTATACATGGTACCAATTTTCAATATCCAGAGTCCTCTGCACAGGGCCAAAATTAGAGACATAAAGGGACATTCAGGGCTGGGGAGTGGGGCAGTAAAGTAACAGAAAGGTAAGAATACCCCTTACCTGACTATGTCTGACAACAGTTTGAGGGAAATTGGACTGCAACAAAATTTCAACATAAAAATTGTTAGAAAGAGAACTCAGTTAAAGTTTCATGACTGGCTTAACAGTGATAGAAGCAACTTAGTGGGAAAAAGGATTGTACATACATATTTGCAGGCAATTCCAAATATTTAAAAATGTTAACTAGTTATAAACCAACTTTATTCATTCTTCACCGTATGTTTGGAAAATGAGTTGTTTAAGCCCACACAACAACTTGGCTGCAAAAATGTAACTGTGGCTCAAGATTTCCCACTCTCAACCCTGTGCTCAGTTTCTAGATAGGTTTGTTAACAGGTCCATTTTTAATTGTTAAACTCAATATAAAAGGCAGAGTAGTGAAAACATGCCACAGCCTTGGAAATGCTCAATATTTTTACCTAAACAAACTTCTGAAGACTGAACGCATTTTTAAATCAACCAATTCAATGTATAACTTTCTACAAATTTTTGTACATTGAATGATGGAAATATGATATCACAACTGGAGCAGGACTGCAAATGATTTGACTGTGCTGTGGGCTGCCAACACATCTGTTAATGGAAAGATTTATTGACAAGAAGTGTTTTAAAAACAGGGCATTTACAATTAGATTAGAACCATTCCCCTTCATTCTACCTATCCACAGGAATGCTGACTTTCAAAATCCCCTCTTAAATGTATTGGGTGAACGATGCTAAAAAAAGCTACAAACCTGTCCCTACTGGCAGGTACCAGCTTGCAGAATCAGGTAAGTCCGCTCCACTCTCTTCTGTCCTGAACAGGGCATCAGACGCTGCAAAAAGTGTCAGATGGAGTTTCCTGTGCAAGGCTGTTGGGAATGATAAAAGAGACTGTGTGGTTACCATATGCTTCGCTTTTAGCTCTGGGTTCCAAGAGGGAAAATTTAGTCCAATAGTCAAATTACAATAAATTCACAAGATTTCTTAAGGTATTTAAGGCTAGTGCAGGCCTTATCTGCAGCTAAAGGTGTTTTTTATACTCACTCCAGGACTCAGTTGTGCTGCAGTTCTTCAAAGTGAAGAGGAACTGTGTTCCTGTCATGTAAAAGATCTAAGTAAGAAGATGACAAGAGAGAGGGTACTAGGAAGAGACAATATCTAGAATGGGTAGGACCGAACCAGCAAGTGCTTACCTATTAAAAATTTGAATTTTAAAAAGCAAATAAAAAAATACCCCCAAAACATCTCTCTCAGATTATCAACTTTTATTTCATTCTCCCAATTGTGAGTTGAACTAGACAGCAGAATTGCTGAGGAGTGCATGGCCTCAGGGTGCACAGTGGGGCCATGCTGATGCAGGGGGCTCTAGTCAGTATAGATTTCCAGAAGGAGAAACCATGCCACCCATCTGGGCCCCAGATCTGTAGCGTCACTGCTTATAATGTGTATATGCCTAAACAGCCAGAAGAAGAGAAAAAGCATTTTCTCTGAAGTTTAAACTGATATTATAAATTTTTTTTTCCCAAATGCATTAATTCCTCCACCCAAGGGATAATTTGCAAAGATGTACACCACAAAAAGTAATGTAGCAACTCACACAGGAAGTTCCTAAGGCAGCTGTGGTTTTCTCATTGTCTCTTCTGTCCACTGGCAGTGTGAGCTCATTCTGCCTTGCTTCTTTTCAATCCTCTTCAAGGGCACTGAAGTGCAACTGGTTTATTTTTCCTGGGAACCTACAATCTGAAAAAGAGGAAGTGCAATTCAGGGGTACACTTTAGGTGTTACATGAAAAGGAATCCCAAGGAAAGCAAGAGCATAAAGAACCAAAATTGGGAGGATAAAGAAAAGGCTGGAAATACTTAGCTTCAAAAGATAAAACGAGATCACCTTGGTTATGATGAGATCCACACAGTGTGTTCTTGACCTTTTTTGAAGAAATGGTACTCAATACACCATATCATGACCAATATTAATAATAAGTCAAATGACAGAAAAACAAATGTCACTTATTAGAACATTGAGGTTTACTGTTCAAGTGATTAACTGAGAATCATTTGTATGATTAAATGTGGGAAAATAATTTGATTTCACCATGAACCTGTAGCATAGTTCTCATTACACAGAAGCACTGCAGATTAGTTGAAGCAAATTAACATTCAAAGACTTTCTGGAGTGGCTGCTAATCACAGGCTGTTAATTACTGTCATTACATTGGACTGCTGAGGAGACTAACTGAGGAATCAGTCTCATGATCTTGGTATTTGAAAGCGATCTTCACCAATAAAAACACGTCAGACATACAGAAATTGCAAATTGCTGAATTTGCTGATGCAGTGGAAAATTCCGCTGACTATAAGTACCCATCTGGTGATAGATGCATTCTTGACACAGTTTCAGTGTTTGGACTTAGGAAATAATGAGTATCAATGTCCTAGCTAGGGAATATGCAAAGATGAAGGAGCCCTTTGTATCGTTAATTAAGGAAAGTAGTAGCAGAGCTCGTTCACAGATAAGTGACTGTACATAATAATCATGTATTTATGTGAGGGACTGTTACGGTATATTACTATAGCAGCAATTAGGTTTTCACAAAGTAGTTTTAATAAAAGGTATACTTACGTAATAAATAAACAATTAATTTCCATGGCAGATTAATTGTACACGGCTTAAAATGGTCACCGTGCTAAGGCAGAGTCTTACAGATGCAAATATACAACTATATGCTTACAAGTGAACATATTCTTCACTTGCAAATCAAAACCCTACATGCATGAATTTCAGCATGGATGCCTCTGTATCAAGCAGACTAATACATGATTTTTGCATGAAAGACTCAAGCTTACTGTACTCAAGGGATGTGGAAGGCCAGCCTACAAACAGCCTCCAGCAAGAGAGGAGAGGGCTCTCTTGAACATGTCGGACGCCCCACTTAGAACGTGTAACCTGATGATGTGAGAGATCTTTCCTGTGGGGTCTTCTAACATCTTTTTTTAGCTTGGTCTTTAGTTTACAGTAAAAAGAACATGGAAAGGATAGCTCTATTTTCATCCATAGGCAGGCAACCATTAACATGCTTTCTCTGATACAGAATAGTCCAACAGAATTCAGAATTAATGTATTGTCTATATAATTTCTCACATAACTCCAAATTATATTCAAAAGATTGCAAAGATATAGCAAAACCAGATGCTGTAGTATATTAATATTTCATAAAAATATGGTTTAACTCTTTTTCAGTTAATGAATTTTCTGTAAACGGACAACTGCCTTCTTGAGTACATTCATTATTGGAAGTTATTGTACTATAACACAAAGAAATAATTGCTGATTAGTTGCTTGTTCACAAAATAATTTGTTGCAGGTACTCTATATTCCAGTTGATGGCATGCTGCAAAAGCCAGCAAGCTTTTCTGGACAGAAACAGGGGTTACTGCTCTTCTGAGATAATGGTCACCTACAGACAACATACTGAGAGAGTTTTTCATGCTACAGATGTTTAGGAATTCAAAAAACTCAATTACATTTCAAAGAAATGCAATCTCTCACTGGGTGTTATCAGTAACCTTCATGGGAAGGGGTACACTGGGAATAAAGGCTTACGAAAATGCGTGCCAAAGTAGCACATAAATTTAGCAAGTTATCCTTCAAAGGAAATTAATATTCTGTATTGTCCATGCTGTACTGATGGACAAATACAGATTAAGGTCGAAATCCTGCCTTTGAATGTGCACATAAGGCTCCCGTTGTGCTGTAGTTTAATAAACACTAATAATTTTCTGT
Source organism: Lophotriccus pileatus (assembly GCA_035583135.1). NCBI lineage: Eukaryota > Metazoa > Chordata > Aves > Passeriformes > Tyrannidae > Lophotriccus > Lophotriccus pileatus. The sequence goes on from JAWWES010000171.1 coordinate 21,966,475, forward strand.
ACTTGATTTGAAATTTCCTCAAAGAGATTCTTTGAAACGATTCTTACTTTTCTGGCTACAAGGAAAACCTTTTACTTCATCCACTCCAGGACTTAAGTTGAGATACCTAGCTATTTGGAGGTGGTGGCAGCTTTTTGGGTTTTGCTTTTGTTTGAGTCCCCTGTGCCTACACTCCCATAGATTTGGAGCAATACATAAATAGAAACTTCCAAATTATCTCAGTGGAGGTGAGTCAGGTGATACTGGCATGACTTAACACCGCACCTGAAGAACTTTATTATCTAGCAGTTTAATGACATTTGGCATCTACATCTTTTCTGATGGTTCTAGTTTGCTCTGGAACACGGAGAATTAGAACTCATCTTAGCCTGGTACGAGCCAGTACAACTTAGTTAAAGCCCAACTTTGAGTCATGTATCCAGTTTGGCCTGTAGAAATGCCTCTATCATCATCATCATGACTAGGCTTTGCGAACGAAGACTTGGGAAGGGCTCTACCAACGCTTGCTACAAGCGCGCTGATGGCTAAAAAGGCCAGTGCGAGACAGACAAGTCTGGTTGCAAAAGGCACAGTAGAAAAACTCTCTTGGTGATGTCAACAAGACGCTATTCTTTCTGCGCTGTCTCTTCTCGAGAGTGATCCTGCACGTGTTCTCAAAAGAAGCAGCAGCATTAAGGATTGTGTGTCTCCAGGCCTCCTGACTGGAGGCCAGAGTGGACCAATGGTGATGATCAATATGGCCAAGGCTGAGGGATTGTTTCAGGGAGTCCTTGTATCTCCTCTTTGGGGCTCCTGTCTTGCGGCAGCCAGTGGCAAGTTCACCATAGAGCACAATCTTTGGGAGTCGGTCCTTCATCCTGGAGACGTGCCCTGCCCAACGCAGCTGTGCTCTCAGCAGCATGGCCTCAATACTCGGGAGTGCTGCCTGTTCCAGGACAGACATATTGGTCACATAATCCGTCCAGTGGATGTTTAGGGTTGTACGGAGGCAGCGCTGATGGAAGCGTTCTAAGAGACGCAGGTGGTGGTGGTAAATGACCCATGATTCAGACCCATATAGAAGGGTAGACAAAACAATGGCTCTGTAAACGCAGATCTTGTAAATGCCGTAGGTTGAACAGGTGCTTTTCTTCAGCTGTTTGTTTTGCCAAACTCTTTCATGGAGTCTGCCGAAAGCTCTGTGTGCCTTTGCTAACCTGTTGTCTGTTTCTGCGTCGATCTTACCATCCGAGGAGAGGATGCTTCCGAGGTAATTAAATTGCTGGACTGATTTGAGCTCTGATTCTCCAATGGTGATATGGGGATGATGGAAGACTTCCTGAGGTGCAGGCTGATAGAGAACTTCTGTCTTCTTCAAGCCGACTTCCAGCCCCAAAAGCTCAGCAGCCTCTGCAAAGCAGGATGTTAAACGCTGCAGAGCTGCTTCTGTGTGAGCAGCGAGGGCGGCATCATCAGCGTAAAGCAGCTCCC
>JAWWES010000171.1:21968044-22003514 GCA_035583135.1 Lophotriccus pileatus
AAAAAAAAAAAAAAAAAAAAAAAAAAAAAAAGAGACACATATAAACAATTTTTTCAAGTGTTTTATAGAAGGAGGATTATCTGTGGCTTCCTCCTAAGGAAATCTGAATTACTGTCCTCAGCAGGCTACCCAAGGATGATGATGCCAGTAGACCTGAACAACAGTTCTGAATTGTCAAATTCTTTGTGCTTGCTACCACAGCCAGAGCACTACTTAAATAATCACAGAAAATGCTGTGCAAAGCAATGGTTTTTTTCCCCATAGGTTCACTGGACTAGTGGTTTTCGGGTCCACTAAGTCACTATAAGAGATGTTAAAAAATTGGACAAAAAAGGGATGTTGTTAAGCAACATTTTTCCAGTTCTTGGGAAGCTTTATCTCTAAGTTTAGGAATTTGCCTATATACATCATCATTATGTTTCAAAGTAGAATGCAAAGGTGTAGGTACATGTCTGAGGCATGAAGTCATTACATTTAGCAGTTCATAGGAAAATAAAAGCAGTTTAAGCAGCCTCTGCCATCCTCTTTTTCCCTACTGGAGACTTCCCACAAGCCTTATCCTGAAAAGTATCAGAAAGAGAACTTTCCACCAGCCAAGTCTCCTCCCAGTTTACAACCCAAGTGGCTGGGAGAAGTTTCCAAAGCTCTAGTGTGGAGTTTTCCTCTCCTGAACTTTTCCTGCAGGATTTCCTATAGCAGCTGGGCTTTGGACCACACAAATTTGGTAGGATTTTGTTGCTTCTGTTGCAGCCAGTATTTAGTGCTATTAAGAAGTTACAACAGAGCTGAGTTATAAAATCACATACATGGCAGGGGCTTAAAGCATTCCTGGAATCTCACTCCCCTGAACTGAGGCCAAACTACATTTAGCTACAACTATATCTAACTAGCTTCTGTACTGGTAACTGCTGAGAATCCAGAGACTATGTAAAGACCTGCAAGAGGCAGCAAAGACAAGAAAGCTGTTTTATTAGCAAGCTATATTCCTACCATGAGGGTCTAAGCTTCTCTCAGGTGAACAAGGCTTTTAAAAGTTGCAAAATTTTGGAAGTTACTGCTCTTGATCATCCCCAAGAGATGTTTGTCTTTCTTTAAGAAATATTCTCCTGAGAAAAACTCCTACATGGCCAAGTCTACTGTTTTTCTGTGTCTGGAGCTGTAAAGTTTCCCCCCTAATACTTAAATTTTCCCTGTACAAGTGAAATACAAGATATTTTTCTATTATCAATGCAGACATTGCATATTCTGTACTTGTGCCTCTTATTTCTTTATCATTAAGAGTAACTATTATTGTTTTAGGAGACAGATATTCAAAATTACTAATTAAGTTTTCTCTTTTCTTAGTGTTTCCTTTATTTTGTTATGTTGCCATTACTGGCAGAAATAAGATCAAGCTCCATTATTTAATTTTTTCTGTGGATTTAAGTAAGTAATCTGAAATATCTACTAATATTTTCTGCTACCAGAGAAGATGATGTGCCAGACTCCAGAGCTGTTCCAGTTCTATATTTCAGTAGGAGGTATCATTGGCAGTCACGGTCCCTCTCGAGATGTGAGTTACTTCTGGTCCCTCTTACTGATGTGACTGCCCTCTCCCTTGAACCACTGACTGGTGTTTGAAGCCAGGCTCTGCACATGGAGGCACAAACCAGCTGATCCCTTCACAGCCGCCCCAGCCAGAGAATTACCTGTCACCACAGGGGTGGCACCGTAGGTGATGAAAACAAGATAGTCTCATCAAAATTCCCAGTAGTGCCTTAGCTTACTCAAACTGAATCCTAATCATTTCACATAACTAAACTACCCATCTTCTTATCTGGTTTACAGCTCTGCTGTGGGCTGCCTGTGTTGTGCAAGGCTTTGTCCCTACTAAAGATCTAGCAGGGACAATGTCCCTTCTTTCCAGGTTGTGGAACTATGATCAATCAGCCCAGTGTGTGCCTGGTCACCACGACACGTGACATTTAGAAGAAATCAACCTTGGTGTCATTTTGACCCATCTTTTATTCGCATGGAAATTTTGACCAGTTAACTTACCTCATATACTAAATTGGCAAAATACCAAATAATGTTTGAAATGCAGCAGCTTTCTCACTAAATATCCAACTGTGTATTATTGAAATGCCCAGAAGATTAACTGTAATTTAAAATGGCAAGTTTCAAGATGAAATATATCTGCATGTGTTAAATGGTTTCTTGATCGCATTGGAGTCTCCACTGGAGTAGTCTCCTCACAGAGTTCAAGCAATTAAACACTATTTCTTTCAGTGCAACCATAAGTTTTATGTCCTTTTGGTTAAATGTGATTTCTGTGGGATGTGCTTATCCATATTGTTCTCAGTAATAAATCTTTCCCTGCATAATTGATTAACTATCTATTTGCCAGTTTATCATGTTAAAATATGTTTACTCATTTTTATAAGCATGGATGACCATGAAGAATGGAAACCAAGAAGAGAGTAACGATGTGACAGTCAAACACATGGACAAAAGGGACCTGCCTCGTGTAATCCTTGCATTGCAAGCAAAACCTTGCCTGGAAAACACAGAGATGTTTCCCAGAAAAAGCTTTCATTGTGGACCCTGAGGAGAGCTCTTGGACGACTGCAGCTCAGGCAGTCAGCCACAAACACAGACAAAATGCTTCGGTTAGCTCAGGGCACCTTCTGAACAGACAAATCAATGACAATTAAAGTGGATTATGAAAAAGCAATAGTAGATGGTTAGGTCTTTGTGTGATTAAACTGAGCTGAAGCTACAGGGCCAGATTCTTCCCATATGCTGATGGGTTAGAGATTACTGAAACTCTAAGTGGCAAAGTCTTTCATTTCCTGGGGACCTTTGAACCTGCTCCTGATGAGAGATCACACAATGACTGGGGGTGGGGGGGCGGGGGGCAGTTCTATTATTGAGACTCTGCTATTGCTGCAGATGCAGTAACTCAAGTGCCCATGCTCAGACAAGACATATTGCTTTAGCAACTCTTGTAATTTTTTGGGGGGATACTTTGGGTCAGATTTAATGTGCCTTTGATTAGCTTTTTTCTAAAAGTGATCTTAGTCAAGAATCAAAAGGCCACAAGCATTGCCTGAAAGTATAAACTGGGTTAGGACAGATGTCCTCCTGTATCTGTACTTCCTCCCCAACAGCTATGGTTCCTTAGGAAGAGAGTAAAAAATCCAAGATACACGCAGAGTAATTTCACCTCAGCTATATTAACCTAGTTTCCAGTAACCAGCTGTTTTATGGACTCACTGTATTGAACGTTATCTTGGATCACTTCATTTATTTATTACCAAATAGCTCAAATATCTATGAGTTTGTCTAATCACTTTAAAAACTCATGAAGAATTTTGGCATCCAGGATATCCTGTGTCAGTAAGTTCCTCAGGACCATTGCTATTTGTACTTGACAGAGCTCTGCCAGTCCAAAGAGTCTGACCCATTGACTTGAAGCAATCTTTAACACAACCATGAGAACAGAGAGCAGTAACAGCCCTAGAGAATCTATCATATGAGAGCAGTGTGTTTAAGAGAGGAGATTTGCATAAAGAGCTAAAAATAACTAGAGAGTTTGCACAGTTTCCAGTGGAAGAATTATATGTACACTTTAGGAAGTAAGAGGAGTGAATTTTCACATTTATGAATGAACACAACTGTGCAAAACCAAGTATAAAAGCAAATAAGCTTAAAGGTTCCCTGCTGCAACACAGCAAAATTAGTGCAGTGCTTTCAGCACAGAAATAATAAACATGCTCAAGGCTTTTGGCTGCAGGGACAGTTCTGGTTCTGGAGGTCTGCACAAGCTGCAAAAGCTCAAAGAATATCACAGGGAAAATGAATTGAAATTAAAAAGCTAGAGATTATTTTAAAGCAAAAAAAAAGGTCTGAACAGTTCCATAAAGATACTGAGAGAAAGCTTGAGAATGACAGGGTAGATGATGATCTGAAGAGATTGCTGCTATGAGGCGCTAACAAGGATTTCACAGTAAATCAAATCTTCAACTGGATATACAAATTCAACAGCTTCTTTCTACACTTAAAATCAGGAAACTGAAATAGCAGAAATAACCTACAAATCAAATAGATATAGTGAGGGCGGTTTTACTGCTGTCTATTCCAGTCAATAACTACTCCCTCTTATCACTGATCACATTATTTAGCAATGCAAATGGTGGCATTAAGGAGCCAACACAACTGGATGGATGTTGTGATCACTAATAGCTATGCCATTTTCCACTGGCACACAACTGAAAACAAGAGAAAGAACCATGCCACAAAGGCAAACTGCATCTGGTGTGTGTGTGTGTTGCAATAATCACCGAGACAAAAACTTATGTATAACCAACATTATATCAAAACAGCATGGACAATGCAGTATGGATTAGGAACTGGAGTTATATAGACTGTAGCTCAGTAAAGAACTACCAGCAATTGATGCCAGGAGAACTCAGATATCAAGTGGGAGTACCTGGGCTCAAGAACACTGTTTTATTAAAGTGTACTTGATTGTCCTGGGTGAGCGTGCTCTACAAGCAAGGATTACTAGAAACTGGCAATCTACCACAGTTTGTGTCACAACAGAAAAATACACCTGTGAATGGAAACGGTAGGAAGACCCCTGTAGCTAATAAAGGAACCCAAGTTCCTAAATTATCCAAACTTCAAATCCAAGTCACAATGACACTGAACTGGGGTGGCAGCTGAGAATGATGGGAGAGGAAAAGGCCAAAATAGGGAACAAAGGTAAATGCAAGTTTAGAGGATGCAGCAACAGTTTATCACCAGCTCTGTCAACTTTTCAAGATGCAATTCTACATCTTCATAATCAGAAACTACCTCAATGTATTGCATTTTCTCTGTGGTGGGCTTACTCTCTCTCCCCAAATACTTCAGTGCCCCTCATTCTGTCAGTGGAAAGCTACCAATCTGTCAGTCACAGCCTCTGATGTCTCACCAGTAATTCTTCCTCTTCCTTTCCAAAAGCAATTGCTGCGTTTTGCAGCACTCACAGCAAATCAATCTCTGGATCCTGCCAGATCACCAACTGCTTCCAGTGCCTCCCAGCCCAGCTCATCCCACACTGCCCTCCTCTCACCGGTGACAGCCTTTAGGAGTCCTCTCTGCCAGTGCTGCTTTGCTCTCAGACACAGTCTCCTGGATGGAGCTTAACAAAGTTCTTCTGTTGATACCCTGAAATCTTAATAGCACTCTTTCCCATCAGTGCTGTATAAAGATCAAAAGGGAAAAACACAACCAATTTCACTGCCAGTGTGAAGGATGACATTTCAAGGAAGTCTGTGGCAGATATTTGTATAACAGATACCTGACAGTTGTTCAGAAATCTCCTTTATTCTCTGGTGTAATTATAGCATTTTTATGGAATTACTAGGAGCAATTCCATATAGTTTTGCTGCCTGCAGAGTGCAGCAAAAACCACACTGTGTGCATCCAAGTTGGGCTGGTCCTTGCTCACTTCCATAGTCTGTGGTCACTTCAAGCAGGAAAGGGAAACTGGCTCACTTTATCTTGCCAGTTGTTTTCCCTTCATTTTAACTCATCCTACTGAGCCAGTGTGCTAGACAGAGCAGCCACCCCGCCACCTGCAAAGCAGTGAGAATAACTTAAGCCAACGGAGGGATGTCAGCATGTTTTGCAAGAAGGGCTGGGTAATTAGAGGGAGAATCCAAATCACCAAGTTCAGAGAAAACTTGCCCACAGTCATGCAGATGACTGTGGCACAGCAAAGCCCACAGCTCCAGACTTATACCCCTGGACTTCCCCAGGACATCAAAGTACAGCACTGCCTTTGTTTTCTTCTACCTCTCCAGTGCAAATATGTGAATAAGGTGACAGCAACAGGGAAGTACAAAAGAGTTTTGCAGCTCCTTCTTAATCTTGATGCACATTTAGAGTGAGTAACAGTTCCACCATATGTATGCAAAATCTAGAAATACACAACTAGCAATTTCAGACCGATATAAACAGTACAAATACCCTTATTTGCAAGAGGGCATGTTGCATTTATCAAGATTACTTCAGTTTTGGGATTTTTTTGTATAACTTTTCCAGTTGCTCTGTTTTTGCCCCAGTAATACTAATGAATGTGAGTGTGCACGTGTAGGGGATGCTATTTCAGTCTTACTACAGCAGGTAATGTTACAAATTTGTGCCCCTTTCAAAATCAAAAAGATATGTGTGGTACCCCTTCTGCTTTGAGAGACAGGCCTGCAGCACTGATCAGCTAAATGCTTTCTGGTAGGAGCAGTATTTTTCCATGGCTGCGTGCTGCTGGAATGTTTATCTTTGCTCGAGTTGCCTGGCTATTGCAAAGCTACTTGAAATGATTCATGGGTCTGACAGATGTCTGGTACAGCTGGATGTGTCCTTGATTATCCCAAAAGTCTGGACAATGCTGTCATTCACCATTGCCCAAATTATCTTTGTATTGACTGCAAAAGCCTCTGTGACAGTGCTGTAATGGCTAATTACCCAGGATACCTTTGATACTTACTTTATAGCCCTTCAGAAGAGTTATAAAGAGAGAGAGAGTGAAAGAGAAAGGGAAAGAACTGGAGCAAAAACGTACCAGTCAAAGTTATACTCTTATATGTTCCAAAACAGCATATGCTTTAGTCTACATGAGAATATACTGGGGTAGTTATATCCAGGCTCTCCTTTGAAAATGGTTAGATTTCCAGCAAAACAGATAAGGAGGAACTGTAAAGAATCCTGACGATGATAAATCATGGACAATAGAAGGAGCTATTAGCCAAGAGAGAATTGTATGTACATTCCTGAAAAGATGATGAGCAGCCTGCTTTATATGTTACTGGAAAAATAATAACATGTTCTGCTTAGTAGATAACAAAGGGTGTCATGGGTAGCAATGCTAAACATGTATATATAGCTATCTTGTAAAACTGCCTATAAGGAAGTATGAAAGCAAAGATCTCCTTTTCCTATTACATATCATTAGCATGCTTTGAATGAAACAGTTTCTGCAAAGTACAAACATATTAAGAAAAAGATGTGAAAGAAGAAAGAGAACAAAAATCTCATTTTAGTGAAGATGAGGTCTTAGTGACAACTCATGTGAAAAATAATAGCAAATTTCTGCTTTTTAAGGCTGTGTCTCTCCTCCTGATTCAGCCTGTGTCCAAACTAGGTGTCAGCTCGGTTTCTTCCTGAGTTTCAAACAATTCAGAAATTGTCCAAGATCCACAATGGAAAGGTTGTTCCCATAAAGTCAGTGCTGATAATTCCATTGGCTTTAGTGGAGGGAGAATTTACTTACTGGAACCAAACCTTGCAGTTCAGGCCTATGTGCCATTTATACTAAAGTGGAAGATGCCACTCCCGTGCCTTCTGCAGTGGTAAACAGCTGATTCAGTTCAGACACCAAATTAGAATTAGGTGACCCAAGTGCTTCTGCCTTTGATACTGCCTTTGCAACATCAATATAGAGAACAGAAAAAGAAAGATCACACTCCTGATCATGTGTTCATTTTGCTAACTATTTATCCTTACCTCAGAGTAAATAAAGTATTGGTTGGAAGGTGATGAATTATTGACCAGAACATTTGAACATCACTTCAGATAAAAATAATAATTCTCTTGGTAACTCAGGACTTGAAAGGCAAACTCCAGTAAAATAAATACTTAGAGAAAGTTTCCTTTTCCTTGTTTATTAGGTCCTTCAAAGACTTTACATTTTTTGCAGGAATATCTGTTACACAAAGTCACTCACTAAAATATATCTATTAATTAAAAAACAAATAGAATGTTTGCTGTTTAAAATACATTTAATAAATAAAATACATTTTATTTATGTAGAAGATTACATGCTGTTATTTACATTTCTTACTACGATGGCATTATTTTTGCATTTAGGGTTCGTCTACTGTTACTAAAATATCGAAATTTTTTCCTTTTTATGTCTCAAAATTTCCTTACCTTTCATTAGCATCAGAAGCGTCTATTTGTCAAACTGCTGCAATACCTGTAAAAATCAAGAAACAAGATTTCAACATTTGTACTGGAGGAACTAACCACAGACAATCACAAAAAAATACTGTCTATCTCTTTGCATGATTATGACACTGCAAATGGAAAGACAACATATCAAATATGGAGCAGAATTGAAATATTTTTGTAGTCCCATTGCTCAAGTTCCTGGAGGCTCATATCCAATTGCATGCAGACAAATTAAATTTCTAGTTCTTGCAGGGTGAACTAAATCCTGACTGCTGTAAAATCTTGCAAAACTAAGCTTTTTACAAGGTTAGACAAATATTTGGTAGCATAGGCCCACTGATACTGTGCAGCTCTTGACCTGACAACATATATTTGAAACTTGTAAATAAACATAGAAAGCTTTGGCTAAAATAAAACAATATTATCTAAATAATCACTTGTGTTGATTTCAGTTTTAATTTTGCAGCATCTTGATACCTTAGAGACATACAAGGGGGCTGAGTGTATAAATGAAAACTGCCAGAGAAATGACAAAGGAATTTACCTCTACTAGAAATACAGACTCTTTCTCATGCAGTCCTTCTGAGCTGACCAGTCAAAACCAGAATAATTTCTGATATTTGCTTTTTCAGCTACCTAAACAGGACTGTATGATGCTGGAAATACAGAAAACCCCAAGGATGCTTAACACCAATTACATTTGGTGACAGCTCTTGCAGTGCATTAGATTTCAGCTCTGAACTTCCCAGTGGCTTTTGATCACACTGCATGGTACAAATTACTGATTACTTAATATGAGGCCATACATATAAACTGTCTGAGATGAGTCTAAGTCTTGCAAGCTGTCCCTGAACTCAACAGGTAGGAGCGAGACATTGACTGATGGTGTCCTGACATGGAAATGTAGAGGCTGTGTTTGAAAATGTGAGCTTTTAGTGGAAATTTCTGAAAAGATGTAAATTAAAAATACTGAAACCCATAAAGCAAATGCTCTTGTACTTTACATTTTATGCAATTCATCAAGATCACTTACTGGTGTGGCTGGGGGTGGATGAATCATCAGGAAAGGGTGGCACAGAGCAGTACTCTGCCTGTCCTTAGCCCTTAAAGCCCACTCGGTGTAGGAGCAGAGAGATCTCCATAACAGGTATTGCCTCTCATGTTTTAATACCTCTTTTATATCAATATTCTATGCCTGTGGTACTAGGAACAAAGTGCTTGATAGACTCACCAGGCAGGTACCCAAGGAGTGCGTGTTCATTGCTTTGACTGACCTTTCTCTGCTGAATCTTTGCGCCATGATTTTCAAGAGACCACATATTTTTACTTCTCGTACCTGAAGCACTTCAGATGAATTTTGGAGAGAAGATTCATAAAACCTTCTAAGGAAGGCTGTATCAGGGAACTCCCAAACTAGTCTCTCACTCTTCCTTCTTCGTGGTCACTTCGGAAAACCTAGACCTCAAGAAAAAAACCCAGCGTGATCCAGATTTCAGATGCTGTAACAGACTGTTAACTGTGAATCAGTGTGACAGCAATGATATCCATCCAGCAGCTTTTCCATAGTCTCAGTCTTGAACAGAATTGTTCTCTAAAAAATGATCACTCTCCCAGCTAGCTGGCAATGCTATATTTCTCCTCTTTTACCTTGTGTCTAATTTCAGGTAACGGAGCAAATTGTTTTACCACGGTCACTGAAGGCTGAGAATTGCAGTCACATTGCCTTTGCTCCTAAAAGGAGTTTTTACAAGTCTTCCTGACTGGTTTTGATAGAGTCCATACATTTCTGCTCAGATCCAGATGAAACCTGAATTGGGACTATCCCATTTGTGACTAGGAAATGAGGATTGGGATACTTAACAGGTTGTATGTGGAACAAAAATACTTCATATCTCCAATGAATTTTGTTTTGGGAACACAGGAAACAGATAAGGAAAACATTTTCTAAAGGAGAGGTGGTCCGAGCTCTGCAGAGAAAGTGCCGTGCCCTGGTCACATCCCATGGCAGTGGCTGCAGGGGGACTGTATGACAGTTCTTTTATGCTTCCCATGGAGAGGAGGCAGAACGTGAACTGCAGAGCTTGAATTCACTCTACGCTAATGCAAAAATTCAGAAATGTTAATTTTAATCAAAACTTCCTTTTAGTATGCAGGAAATCTGCTACACACCTAGGACTTAGAATTTCACTGCAATTTTGTTTTAACACCTTAAAGTAAGTGCTTGACAAGAGATGACAAAAGAAGCCTTTTGCACAGTATGTAATATTTCCTGGGATTTAAAGGTTGGCAAACACAGTTTTTACTATTCATCATTTTTTAAGACTTTTTGCCCCAATATATAAAAGGTCAATCAACATTGTACTGGTGATTTTCACTAGAGCTATTGAAAGATCTTGGGGGGTGGAGCCCCCAAAAAATTATCCATTTAGACAGAGCCCCGTATATCTCAGTATTACAACCACTAACAAGATCACTGCAACTTTCTTAAGAGCTGTCAGACACATTTGCAATTCCAATGATTAAAAGTTGCAAATATATTATAAACTTCACTGCATGATATTTTCCAATAATGCAAACAGCCTATGCAGCTAGGGTAACATGAAATTCAAAGGAGAGTTTTGATTACATCTAATCTGGTAAAGAAATGAAATCATAAGCATGCTTATTTCAATCAACAAGGAGAGAAAGCAAAGTAATACATCGAATCCCTGAGTAAGCAGTCACAATAGACCTTTAAATAACTCAACTTTCTACCATATTTTATTATCCTTTCCTAGTTTTATAGCATTATCTGCTAGAGAAATGCAGGGAGATTTGTAAAACACTATAGCATTTAAGTCATTACATTTTATAGCTAATTTCTAATGTGGATTTGATTTTTTATGAGCACAAAAAGAATCTAATTTGCATTAGTGACAGTAACTAGAGAAATTTAACACCTGGCACTGGTTGTACTAGAAATTGAATATTAGTTACTTGGGTGCTAAAAAGCACATTCATACCTTCAAGGGGAATTTTTCATTTATTTATGCTGTATTCTCATGTTTATCATTACAAAAGTGTTCTTACATCATAATGGAGGAAAACTCTCAGGAATGTAAGAGTACCATGCACTCGATAAAGGGAGTTTGCAGCAACAGCAGCCAAATGAATCATTTATACACTAAAGAATGTACAAACCCAGAAATAAATCTCCAATGAGATATAAAATCAGAACAGCAGCAATGTACAGACAATTCATTTCCACGAGTGTTTTTATTTATTTTTTTTTTCACAGATACTGCTGTTTTCCTGGAGCAATGTATTAGACCCAAATTAAACCTCCTTTTAAGGAAAAAAAAAACAACCCCAAACTATAGCTGACATGAAAAAACCCACATTTCCACATGACCAATCCACGTATTTATAAAGAGTGGAAAATTAGGAGCTGCAAAATAGGCGAAGCCGCTGTAAAATGATATGGGAAGTGACATTTTACATAGCCGGCTACAATTAACACATTGATGGCATTTTGCTGGGCTCCTTGCAGTGATAATGCTGTTGTCAAATGTGTTTAGTGCACCAAATCTCCTGGAGCCTTCAGCTAGGCAGCAAGCTTTTGACAGATTGAAGGTTCGGAGATAGGCTATCATGACAGATGGAAACTGGCACCGATGTTCAGCTTTCGCCGATCACAGGGGACCTGCCCCCCTTATTCTTCAGGGCTCAGCTCTGCAACCTTCCCCCTTCTGATGAAAGCAGGGGATGGCATTGTTAAATAGTGCATCTGTGTGAGTTAGACTACTCTGATGAAAGCATAAGGCAGACGCTCTGTGAAGCAAAAGACAGCCTCTGCTCTAACTGCATTTAGATAGACTTGGGGAGGACTCCAGGGAGCTGGGATAAAACTTTGGTAAATTTCAGACAAAAAGAAAAAGCCCACGCTAACCATTAAATGGTGCTCCTTATAGATCTGTATTCATGGGCTGGAGGAATCCATATATATGAGCAACCAGGAGCTATTGTGTGAGACTCCATAGGAGCCTCTTCATTACTGTTTTGATGATTTTTTGAAATTGGTCTCTAAAAACTCCATCCAGACAGCAGATTCAAATAAGAGAGAGATCCACATAGAAGGAGTGTGTGATAACAAGTCTGCTTTGCTGTGGGCATCCAGTTTGTTCAGAGGCTAATTAAATTATTAGGAGAGGCTGTTCTTGCAATTGGTCTTGATTCTTGGATGCAATGTTAAAACCAGGGTGGGAGATTGTGTTACTGAGCTTTACACAGCTGGGCATAAACAGGCAGATAATACAGTTAATTAACCTTTCACCCCCCCAACACCTTTTGAAGAAAGGCATTTGTTATTTTTTTTAATCAGCCTCAGGATATTTTCAAGGCACTTGTCCCGACTATATTTGCTTCGTTCTATCCCTGACAAATTCCTGTTTGATTTCTTTAAACTGGGCTGTAGAGCTTTCTTTTTGCTGTCTTAATCTTCAATTCCACTCTCGCTGATATAGTATTTGGAGCAGCACACTGCAGCCCATTTGAGGTATGATAATCAGCTGATTAGCTAGTGAAGTCGTTTTCCCTGAGGCTCTTTTGTGTGCAAAATCCTCACACTCAATTGACATGTGGACATCATAAAGCTGATGAAATGCAATTGTAATGAACAAGAGGGAGAGGCATCTGCAGCAGTCTAAATGAAAGACCCTTCCCTCTCGACATGCTAATTCAGAAAATCTGCTCTTAGCTTGTACTCCCTCTGGATCCCAATGGATGCGAGTCTCCATGAATGCATATTCAAAACAGCATATTAGCCTCAGTAGCAAGTGAAATTTGAGCCTGGATGGACCAATTCTAGTTTCAAGACAGATTATGCTGCATCAAACGTAGTAATGATTTGACAGTTCATTTGTGACGAGAGTCCTACAGTCAGGGTTTAATGCACAGACAGGCGCAGGTGTGCAGCCAGTACCAACAAAATCCAAAGGCTGCCAGTTAGGAAGCCTCATGCATGTGGAAAGGTGAAACATGTTTAAGAAATTAACACTGTCTTCTTTAAAACACCCTGTAGCAATGGTTCTGCAGCCGGACCTTCCTCATTACACCACAGAGCCCTGGTTCTGAGGGACTGGAAAGGACAGCCCAATATACCACAGTCGTTACACATTACTCCCAGGGTGAAACAAATTAGGGAAGAAGATGAGAAGATGGATTGCTTTCTTAACCATACTCTAGATAAATAACTGGTGTGCCTCATGGTAATTTAGGCAAGCTCTGGCTTTGACCCTGGGAAGGGTGCATGGATGCAAACTGCTGTGAATAAGCAGGCACCCACAGCATGGGCTGAGCTGTGCCAGGCCCTTCCTGTGTGTGTGATGGATTCAGAATTTCAGTTTTTTCCCAGTATTTTTCAGTTCTTTTCCAGTATTTTTCAGTGTCCATTTGAAGTTCCTCTGCCTCAAAATGCTCTAAATCATTAACTGCTTTTACCAGGTGGACACCACATACATATGAGATTTTTTTTCATTCCTTTGTGGCTTTTAAGACAGGCAGAGAAATTTTAACCTGTATATTACAGTTCCATAAATACATATATATGTATTTTTTAAACTAAACTTATCTTGAGAGACCAGAAATTTTTGAAATAATATCAAATAAACTTCTAAGAGTTAAAAATAAATAATTTAAATATACCATAAAATTCATACAGATACAGCCTTTTCTACACAGATGTTTAAGTACTAATTAGCTGACGTGTTCTGGTATCCAGAAAACTCCACCTAAGCTCAGGAAGACTCATTGCTTGCCATTGAGTAGTCAGGCATCCTGGTATCCTCTACGTTCCTTTTCTCTTATTCTAAGTTGGTTTGAGGGGAATGTGAGGAACAAGTTTTAGTATGTTCCCAGTTTTACTTGCTTTTTTCTTTTACCTTCGGAAGAGGGGAAATGGGCTGGGAGGTACAGCACGAGAAGCAGCACAACTTCCATCACGGATGTACTGAGGACGGCACTTCCTCTTGCCAGGAGCTGCGCAGGGAAGGGTGGTTTGTCCCAGCTGGTCTCCAGTTGCCTTGGATTGTTTCATTATGACCAGCTGGCTGATACCAAAGCCCCAGAGCACTCTAAGTACTGCACTCCTCGTGAGCCAAATGATTGAGTAGCTGCCCTCATTGTGCTAAAAGGTGGCAAAGTTACCATCAAGTGAACCTGGGAGAAATCTGACTGGCTAACTCTGCATTTGGGAACATTCTAGCCACATACCATGGGAATGGATCCATATTGATTGGTCCCCAAAAAATGACCCTGAGCCAGTTTCTTCTCTTGGGAGAAGGGCCATGCCAGCGGTTTTATCCCACTGTTTTAAAACCTACTTGGCCTAAGAGACCATAAAAAAATGTACAGATGCTGTTTTGTGATGGCACACACATGCCCTGCATGGAAGAGCAACATTATCAGGAAGTGTGGCTACAGACCTTTTCTGTTTACAAGGTACTTTTATAAGATATAAATGAAGTAACAGTTTGTGTAGCTTTAGTTTGTTACTGAGCCTCACCAAAATGGGGATATTATAAAACCTTTACAGTTGAGGGACCAATAGTTATTGCAGGCAGATCAACTAGATATCATCCAGCCCCTATCCATAATACGTTTTGAGGGCTGAGGGAGGTTAGGGAAGCAAGAAACCTGCAGAATCACATTAAATTTCTCATTTAGTTCTACTTACATATTCATAAATTCATTACCAGTAGTGGTTTGAGATCATGCAATTCCTTATCTCCTGGTTTCTTCCATGTGTGCTTACTGAGGTTTAGAAAGTAGACTTTTAGTTTCTTCTTCTCAAGAGCCTAGAAGAGTTATATGGAATCATTAATCATGAAAATCAGTATCATTCTAAATATCAAACTTTGATAAGATGATAAATGCCATTCTTACTACATGTCAAAAGTTTGGTTCATATTTTGTACCCTCTTCAAATCTTCTCAAGTAGAGCATAGACCAGCATCACATCTCATATGTTGCAGCAGGAACACCTGGTCTTTGTTGCCTGTTGCCTCAGAAGCATCAGATTACAATGATGTTTAACAGAGGGTTTTTTTTCCTTTTTTTCCCCCTCCATTGAATGCTTCAAACCAATTTGGCAATCCTTAAAAGGTTAATGAGTACTGACTGCTACAGAATGCCAAACTGATTTAATTCAGAAAACGAGAAAACATTCCTAAAATGTAATCAGCTGTCACTTTGGAAATGACATACAACAAGATAGGGGTGTTTTACATTTCATTTCCTAAGCAGGATTTCTGAGAGGTCTAGAGAAAACATCAAGTGGTTCCTGTGTAAAATGCATCTCTCTCCAAAATTGTTTCTACCTGGAAAAGCAAGCAGCAGTCATTCAATGCCCTGATTTCTGTCTCTCCAGGTTGTCCCAGCCTTGATCATCTCTTTCGGAGTGCAGCACCTTGCACATGTCTCAATAAGTGGCAGCTTTTGTGCAGCCCAGTGCTTCTCCAGAATCTCAGGATAACCTGAGCACAACACAGCTGGGACAGGGCAGAGGAGCTCAGCAGTTCCAGGACCTCCTTCTTGTACTTTGGGATGGCTGCTTGGGGCTGGAGGAAGTCTCCTTGTCCTTTCTGGAAGAATAGAGAAAAATGAGACTGGCATGTGGGTCAAGGAGGTAAAAAAGAAGATAGCACTTCTTTGCTCTGTGCAGACACACACAAGAGCAATCCTACTCCAACAACCTTTTTGGTATGGTGCATCCACTGACTACAGAGTTTCAGATGCCTCACACTCCTGCCTCCTTATCAACATCTGGTGCATGTGGGTTTGGCAGGTCCATTTTCTACACTTCTGCAAATCTTGGGAAGAGTCATAGAAATTACATAATTTTTCCTGAGTTGAAATGCTAAGCAATTTTAAATTGTTAATAGAATTAAGACAATAATTTCAAATAGTATCATCTCAGACCAAAAGTAATGTCTTACAGATCTTCAGACACTACAATTTCCTGCGATCCTGAAGTTTTGGTGATGGAAATGAGCTCTGAGATGGCTGCCTGATCCTGCCCCTTTTCACAGCACTATCCTGCTGTGTTCATTGCACAAGTCTTCTGCACCACTAAAGCCTTTAAGAGAAATACCTCACACAGAATTCTTTTCACCTACAAGCAGTGAAGATACATAATTTTTATTTCTTTTACAGAGTAAAATAAATAAAAAAAAATACATCCTGGGTGACCTGCCAAAGGCTGCTGGAGATCCAGAGCATAGTCCAGTCTTGCTGCCTTCTTAACTCTTTTCTGCAGTTCCAGTGCCCAGCTCCACACAGCTCCCAGGAAAAACCCCCAGAACTTTTCTGAAGTAATATGCAAACAAATCATTATTAGGTGCAAGTTATTTGCTGATGTTGTTTGAATGTGATACAGCACTGCTTTTCTCTGCACTGCACTCTGCAGCAGACGAATATCCGCAACCAAGACCAGCATTTACTACAAAAATTTCATCCATATTAACACAAGAATTTAAAAATTTTGTTCTTCCCAGGTGTATTTAGTGAGCCTCACTTCCTGCCAGCCAAAGGAGCTCTTCTTGCTTCATCACCAAATACACAGAAAGAATATAATGTGTTTCTGCTTGTTGCCCCGAATAAACCACCTTCCATACATTCTGAATGTATCAAGAATGCTGTAAAGTTTAAATTGGGCTATCTGTAATTAACTATGTTTTTAAGAGTTTGTAGGCAATTTCAGAGCAGGGCTCTACCATATTAACTGTTTCACAAGGAGGAAGCAGAATTTAAACAGAGGAAACAAACAAACACATTCTTTATTTGATGGCAATGAAATCCATTTTGAAAAAAGTGGGATTGCAGTAAACTGATTTTTTTTTTTGCATGGCAGCTTCCTATAGACAGTATTTAATTAACTAATCAATTAATCAAGTCAACAAAAAAACAAGTAAATTATAGTTCTTCATAGATAATGTCACCTAAAAGCACATTAACTCTATTTTTATCAGATTTGGAGTTTGTGTAAGTCTAATGGCTTTTTAGTTTACCTGTAGTAAGGATGGTTTCCGTAATGGTCTCTTTTTTAATAGCATATAGGGAGAAGCAACACCAGACTCCTGGAATTTGGAGGTAGACACACAAAAAAGTGACTTGCCATTAACTGAGAGGTTTTCCTGCCTGCCAGCTCAATGCAAATCATTACTACAAACAAGTATTTTTATTCTGGGTCTTTTCAGAGAAATTCTGATGATGGTTTTAGCAGATACATGGAAAAAGAAAGCATTATTAGATTTCACACTGCACTTTGAGAAGATTTGATAGGAAAGTAAAAAGTAAAATTTGACAGAAGAGCAGCAAGTGTAGTGGTTACTGGTGTGTTTCTTATACCCTTTAAATAACATAGAAGACAAAAGAAACAGGAAAAAGAAAATATTTTCCAGCCCACATATGTCCAAGCATCTTGTTTTTTTTCACAATAATGCAGAAAAAAATAGAATGAGGGTAGTGACAGGGGGAACAGGGACAAAACAAAACCCATAACCCCCTACTTGTCTCTCAGTTCATGTAAGCTTTCTCAAGGACTATCCTATACCTTACTAAACCGTGACAGACATGTCCTGAGCACGTCTGAGCCCTGATCAGGGTCCTGATCAGGCTGCAGTGCCTGTGGAAAATTTGGGAGCAAGACCCCCTGGTACCCTCTCTGCCCAGGAAGCCCAAAAACACAGCCTATGGGGCTGGCTCCCTTACCTTCCTTCAAGGAATCTTCAAGGTATAAGCTTAGTAGCAGACTGAAAATTCTCTGGGACTAGCAGAAGGGCTTTGTTTCAAAGAGTGGTTCTGCAGCAATATAAAGGAGTTATTATTATTATTAATAATAATAATACCTAGTAGCTTTTGCTTCAACAGTACACTGGCTGAGGATAATAATTCCCAAATTAATTGGCTGATACTTGTTCAGGACCAGCAATAAGAGCTCCACATCTCATCACATCACTCTCTGCTGATGCAGTGGATGCGTAGGACAGTGGCTCTGGTGAAATACAGTGATACCCACAGCTACCACAGCCTTCCCAAGTCTGGTAGTTGATAAAAAGGATCCTGTTTCTTTCATTTTCTATCACCTGTTTGATGTCTTTATTGATACAGTACTTAAGGTTTGTCATTAGCTCATACATATTCCTGTATCCTCTCTCTTTTGCAGTTTAAAGTACCATACAAACTGTAAGAAACAATTTATTACTTTTCCAAAGAGGCAGGATGTTTAAAGATTACTGCATATTATGATTTCATATAAATCTGTTGACTATCTGAGGGTGGTACTTCAGATTATGTGAAAACTGCACATTTGTGTACCAATTCTCAGTATTCTGAATGAATTTTAAATTGAAACATATTTGCAATCACTTATTTCAATGAAGACCAAGAATCAAAAAATGAACCATGCACTGAGTCAAGTGGCCATGATACAGGGCTGCACCAGCTCTCAGAACACCCCATTTCTCCAGCCCGAGCCGCAGTGTCCTCACCATGCTGCCTGCTCACCTCCTCCCACAGCACCAGTCTTACACAACCTCCCAGGCTCCTGCTGAGCCTGTGTTTTCAGAGCTAAAAAGACATGGTGCCCACAGCACCTTTCAACTTGTCCTCCAGAGACTTGCATTTGATGCTTACCCAAAATTTAGAGATAAACTGTACATTGATGAAACTAGATGTGGGTGAAAAAGGAAAATTCAAAACTTCTGGCTATGAAGTGTCTTGAAAATAAATTACTTGCTTCCTCAGTCAAATCTAAGAGTAACATTATCTACATTCAATAAGGCAAAGCAATGGCCATCCCAAGTAGTCTTGTGTGCATGCAACTGGCTGACAAGTACATCAAGTGACAGTGCCTCAAATCAAAGGCTGAATGCCGGACTTCAGTCCTATGTATGACAATTGTATTATATAAATATGATAATTAATCTTTGGTGTTCACTGATACGCCCCTCTTCACTCAGATAATTCCTTCTTCCTTTTACTAAGCCTGGACAAAAAGTCTTGTCTTGCTAAGACTTTAGAAGATTTTAGAGAGTTGTGGTTTTTACTATCTGTCAGAGGTGGAGAGGGGAGAGTACAGCTGTCAACCCTGCCAGCATTATGTTACTGCCTTGCTTGGAGAGAACCATGCACACACAGGTGCTCCAGTAAACCATCTGCATGACAGCAGGGAACTCTAAACTCCAGCAATCCAATGAACACACTTAACCAGGCTAAAAAGTGAATTTGCTTTTTGTTTCCCAATACAAATAATGAAATCAAGGAGGAACACTTCCCTTAAAGTCACCCCAAACATATGTAACCTGCATATAAACCCCAAGTTTATTCTGGTCTTCAAAAATAATTAAAGAACAAACAGTTCTGCCTAAACTCCCAGTAAATTAATCACTGGCATAGAAGTTACTGATTGTCTAGTTGTCTGAACATTTCTCCAGTCTGACAGATCAAAGGATGGTCTGCTGTCTTTACTGTTCATCTTAAGTGAACTTCAAAATCAAACACCTCTGAACAGCCCCTCTAATAAAGCAGTTGTGCACTCTGCTATGCTACTGCTGCTTGTGAATGGCTCCACAAAGACAACAATAATGGAAAAAGCTTTCTACAGTTTTGTTTTTGTCAAAATGAATGGCTAAATTGATGTCTTTTTATTCCCTGGCACCAAATATCATTTCCCAGTCCAAAATCGTTACATACTCTTCAGCAATTGCTTTTGCTAACAGTAATATTTTCACAAAGCATTTTGACTAATATGATTTCCTGATTTCTCATGACCACCCTACATAAATTCCCTGGTGGTGAAATGGCTGGTCCATTCCTGGGTGAAGCACCCTAACACAGCTGATAGTTTTGGGGGTTATTGTAGAAAAATCCCTAAACCCATAAACCTAGTGCACAGCAGCAGGCAGAAGCAAACATCAGGCAGTGTTAGCAAGGGAATAAAGTAGTAAACAGCAGGTGATACATTTTCTATAGAAGAAGATCTTTAATAGCTGTAACCCATATGGAGCTCACCCAGACCCATTTGCAGGTCTCTTTTGCAGGAAGCACAGTACTGACTTGCAAAGGGTGTACCATAGGGCAACAAAGATAATATCAGGTCTCTAGAATCTAAGCTGTAAGAAAAGGTTAAGGGGGTTGAGTTCTTCTACCCAGAAAATAAAAGCCACAGATGTGACCTAAAAGACATTTTCACAATTATAGGAAGGCTCTGATAACATTCTTAGGGATACTTAGGTCACAGTAGCAAGACACAAAAAGAGAAGTGTAAACATAAAAATGGTATTAAAGAAGAATGCAGAGAATGGAGCTATTTCATGCATAGATAACAATAAATAATGTTCATTACCACTGAGATCCATATATAACCATCATTGATCTGAAGTAGGTGGAGTTCCCAAGATGAACAGAAACTCATTGCATGACAGTTAAAATTATATTTTCCTCAGCTATTTTATTTCTGAGCAAAAGCATCAATGGAAGAGAGAAAATCCCCAAAGAAATTGTTAAATTACAATAGAAAGAACTGGTGGCTTTTCTTCTTTTTGCCTGGGAGATCACATACTGAAGAAAATTTCTGGATCTGAGTTTTCCCGGGCAGGCACAGAAACCTGTATTTGTCACAGATGAGAAGCAGATGGCTATAAACCAAAATTTTACTGCTTTGCATCCCTGTCTGTACATTCAGAGATGGGGAGGGGAAATTGTTGGAAGTTGCTACTTGGACAAGAAACCAAGGCCATAGGAGTGAGGATCTGTATCCTGACAATCAGGTCACTGTTGAGGCTGATTTAGACAGGAATGTGCCTGCCTTTGAAACAAAGCAGTTGTGCTTCTCCTAGCCAGGGCCTCATGTAGGGAGAGAAGGAACATTTGTGACCCGTAACCAAGGAGAAGGATGGGTAACCATCAATCCTGCCCGAAACAGGGGAGAAGCAAGTGCATCCAGCACATTGCAGGAAAGGAAATGCTTCCCAAAGCTCTGACAGAAACGCTGGACAAGCAGCAAAATTTCTTCTCAGAAATAGCTGTGGTGACAATGCAATACCTCCTGGTTCCCTTCAGCCCACCTCTGGCAATAAATGTCAGCCTGCAGCCGTATTGGGCATAATTAGCCTGTGATAATAAATTACCCACATTTTCAGGAAAATATTAGAGACCATCATTATTTGGAATAGAGCTGCATTCAGCTGTGCAACCCTACCCAATATGATGGATGGAGTAGTCATAGCACTGAATACATTCATCTAGAATGAAGTGATTATTTCGAAGATGAACACAGTCAGAAGTAAGTGCATATGAATCATATACTACTGCATATACTGGAGAGTATCAAAGTAGCAGGGGTTGTAGGTCAGCTGACCAGCCCATAACTTTTAGTTGGTAGATTATTTCACACATATACCCTAGGATTTTAAAGCTCAGTCTCAAAATCCCTTTGAATTTAAAAATGATTCCATGTTTTCTCTCACAAGGAGAAAGAAGGAAAAAAATACAGGACAGTTTTTTTCTCCTACCTTAGAGACAATCTTTGGTTATTTTACTCTACTGTCTGCCCACTAATGAAAGCATATTGCCCAAATTACCCCAGGCAAGCATATTGTTAAAATAATTTTGATAACAGCTAGTTATTGCAGGAAAGAAGAAAGTAAAAAATTAAGGATTTCTTGTGAGAACTCACTCATGCCCAACTGACTGCAGGACAAAACAGGAGCCAGTACAGTAGAAGTCTTATTAGCTCTACAACAAAACCATGAATTCCTTTTTGACACATTTTAATTCCCAACAATATTTCTTTGCTCTTTTCCAATCATTTTAGTGAAGCGAAGAAAATCATCCAGGATCATGAACAAAGCTCACAACTCTGTTCTGCAACAGTACCCTGGCACTGGCAGCCTCTTGCCTTTTTTCCCATGTGTTCTGACAGTAGGTAGGGTCACTGTAGACATCAAGTTTGCATACTTATGAATGACGAAAGGCTCCTGGCTCAGAACCTGGGGTCCGCAAAGGACTCCGAACAAAGTTAGATGCTTTGAACAGGGTATGAGAATATGTAGCTGTGTGTAGATTTGCCTTTTCAAAATGCTGTAGCATAAACATAATTTCTACACATGAATGTTGCCTCTGAATGCTCATAGCATTCTTGGTTTATGCATTTGGAACAATGCATGGGTGCCTCATGCAAAGGAACCACACCTTGCCACTCAAGAGGAAGCAAACTTTTCAGTCATATTCCATGTTCCCATCGTCATCGCTGCTGCAGGAAATGGCATTTTTCCTCTCCTCAGTCACTCCCAATCGCAAAAATTTTTTTGTCCCAGAGGCCATGCCTAGATTTTTGCAACTACAGGTGTTGTAATCAGCTTGTGGGGAGGTTTGTTTACCAACTGTATTAAGTGTGCAACATTTCAACTGTGAAAAAATAGCAAATGGACCTCTCTTACAGTCAGACTAGTGAAAGTTTCTGTTTGGATAAGAAAACTAAAAGCAATTTTTTTGCTTTTTGCGTGTTTGAGTTACCACTACATGAAACTGCCTTTTTTTTTTTTTTTTTTTTTTAAGATTTATTGTTTCTTGGTAGGTCATCAGTTAACGATATCTAATAATATATTGTAAATCAGAATTTTTATCTAGTCTTTGGATATGATACTACTCATATCCTTAAAGCCATCTCATAATCAGAGAACACAATTTTATAATTGCATAAGACACTGTAAATCAATATTTCTTTAGAATAGTGCTATCTATATGAAATTAAGTGCAAGGGTTTGTTGGTTTTTTTTGAGATTTCCCAAAAGGATTTAATTATATTTTAAACTGTGGAGCTGTTTAAAGGTAGGAAGCAACACTACCCCATATTGAAATTCTCAAAAATGGTAAGTATTGAATATTTGAAACATACGACCAAATTCAGAGAAGCTCAAACATTTTAGGATAATCTGAATATTTCTTTTCATGTGTTTAATACATTTAGTAAGTACCAAGGTAGAGGAAGCTCTTTAATAATGCCTGCTGAAAGCAGTATGCCAGGGAAAGCATAAAGCAGTGTGACATAAGGATTTGGTACCCAAGTGTAAAAAATAAAAATAAAAATAGAGTGAACAGGAAAGAGCCTTTTATGGCTCAGTCCCTACTACAAGAGCTGTGATGCTTGAAAAAAGCAATTATATTGCATCTAATTTTTCAGACTTTACAGAGCAGTCTGTTACTTTTTCTTTGGATGGAAAGACTGTAAGAAGAGCTGAGTAAGCCTTTTATGCCCTCCTGCACTGAGCTGTCGACACAAAGCCCTAATGCACTGCTTCAGGGTTAGTGTTCAACCCAGAAAGGGCACTGCCACAGCATCTCTGCTGTTAACAGAGAGAAAAATTCCCCCTCCTCTATTTTTCATGCAAGAGCAATGTCTCTTCAGCTCTTCTCTCTTTCACCAGATGATGACTAAGAACTTGTCAGGCAGATTGAACTCCAACGTGAATTGGAAATATTAGGCAAATATGGTGTCTGTTTTCTTAGTGCTTTAGGTTCTCGCCTGCACATGATCATAAAAGATTTCTTCACTCTTGTTCGAAAGGCATTTTACTCATACTTTCCTCGTTCACACAAAGAAAGCAAGAAAGGGAACATCGTGCCTTTCCACAGTTAGACTTGTTTCTTCATAATTTCTGGTCAGTTAAGGAGAAAATTAATTGAAGATTGAGGGATTGAAAAATAGCAGAACAGCATAGAGAAAAAGAACAGAGTAGGAAAGAGAAAATAGAGAACTTTTATTTCCTTCTTTGCTGACCTGGGTTCCTGCAGAGCTGTTCCCCTCTACTTTGGCTGCAATTGCTTCTGTGTAATAATTTTTCTGTCTTAAATCTATTATCCCAGATGTGCTACCACCATCACTGATGGGCTTGGGCTTGGCCAGTGGTGGTCCATCTTCAGCCAGCTGGCATTAGCTCCATTGGATACAGGGAAGCTTCTAGCAGCTTCTCACAAAAGCCATCCCCATAACCCCGCCACTACCAAAACCTTGCCACAGAACCCCAACATATAATTTCCTGTATATATTTTACCTAATCCATGTGTGCATGTTTACAAAACAGGCACACACTTGCAAATTTTGATACTCAAATAATTTCATGACTAGAACTTGGTGGTTGGAAGAAAGAGGTTGCTAGGTTAGTAATACTGACCAACACCCTCTCTGTCAAAGCAGAATTAAGTCATCGTATTTCTTTAAGTGTTGAAAAGCCTTCCTTTATAAAGTTGAACTGGAATATGGAATAGAGATGTAATGATCATCTGCTTTGCTTTTCTGATAGGAGTCTGACTCAAATCCCAAACCTCTGAAAATATTACACAAACAGGAGACTTTCTCAAATTAATTTGCTGAAAGAACAGGTAATCATAAAAATTATCCCAACATCTGATGACAGGTAAGCCTGTGGTCGTGCACACCCAGTCACCCACACATCCTGTCACTGAAAACAAAGGATGCATATCAGAACTGAATTGCTAGGAAACCACTGCAAAACAGTTATTCACATACACACAGGTTAAGTAATTAGTAAATAAGCAGCAGCTTATATGAAGCTGCTGCATTCTCAGCAAACTTACAAAGCCACCAGAGACAGCAGGTCAAAAACATAGGTTTTTTTCATTGTCATTCTGCAGTTATGTTGCAATTATTCAGTGTAATTCACTAAACAGAGGGTCAGGCTCCTTCCACAAAAGGCAATGCCAGAACTCCAACTGACTTCAATGGGAACAGAAATGGGCATTAAGTGGGCAGACAGATTTTCCTCCATCCCCACGAAGACACACAATTACTTAATACATTCTTTGTAATCCTTCTCTAAAGCTGTTAGTACTCCACAGGATTTGTCCTCCAAAATATTTGTCTAATCTTTGGCCATTGATTAATTAGAGATTACTAAATATGTGGTAAAATTTTCAACAGACTACTTTGTGAGGGTCTCTCCTATTTCTTTGTCCCTTGTTATTGCTGGACCCCCAGGAGGTGTGTTTTGGACAGTCTCTCCTTTTCCTCCTCCTCTCAGCAGCCTGAAGGCTTCTGGAATTCATGTTCATCCTGGCCAAACTGCTCAAAGACATGTTTCTTTGGGGTAGTCATCACTGAACAAAAGTCTTTACAGAAGATTATATGGAGCTGAACTCCATCTCTGTCCATGGAGTCAATATTCCAGATCTTGCGAGACAAGAATGACCCATTAGGTGTAATCTTGGTTTAAGCAGATCTACACATAGGGTCTGTGGGGTTTTGTTTCTTTTTTCTTTTTTTTTTTTTTGTTTTTTTTGTTTGTTTGTTTGTTTGTTTGATTTGGATTTTGGTTTTGGTGGGTTTCTTTATCATAACTTCTGCTTTTTTTAAACCTTTCTAAACTATATATTCAAGTTTTTGATTTTTAGAAATATATGCTATTTGATGCACTTTACCTTACCTTGGTTTGAGTTATGCATGAGTTACGAAAACTGAAGAACAGCAAGGCAGCCTTCATCCAAAGGCCTGGCAAAACCTGGTCTCCTGCCCTCCTTGTGCCCTCAACATCACCACAGCACCCTTGCCAAAGTACAGTGAGTTGCACTGCAAATCTCCATCTGAACTATACATGCCAGGTAGAAAGATGACCACAAAGCAGGAGAGGAAAAAGTTTCTTCCAGAGACTCTGATGGCTCTAAACAATCTCTAGCCAGCAGTAAGGTACCAGCACATGCCTTCAGACCTGAAAGTCAGAGGAGAAAGTATCCATCACATTTGTGTGCACGTCCACATTAATCCTAATATGTTTGTCAGGCACCTACACTTTGCAGTGAGATTGTAGACACCTGAATTCTCTCTGTTTTACAGTCAGACATTCTATACAGCAATAAATGTTCTATATGTTTATTTTGGCTGAGGGCCTTTGACCATTTCCACTGAACAGGACAGCCACCATAAACTACAACAACTATTTTGCATCTCCTCTCACAATTATTTATTACTGTCATGCAAATGTTACATATATCAATACGGAGAGTTTTCCCATGGAATAACTTAAAAAAAATTCTATCTAAAATCAGTTTTTCTAAAAATAATTTATTTCTATAAGGTATTGTTTCTCTAAGGAAGTTGCATTTCTTCTGGAGTAACATCAACAGAAAATATGATGACAACACCCTTATTTTCAGAAAAGGAATACCCTCTGAGTATCTTGATATCCACTCATAATTATATTGGACCAACAGTTCAGAGACAACCAACTGTGCAAACCCAGAGAAAACCACTGATGGAAGCAGTCTGCCACAACTGGAATGGGAAAGCTCCTAAGAGCAAGACCCTGCTGAGCAGTAATCCCTATGTATCAGAGTTACTCTTGAAATAAACCCTTCAGGAAACACAGGAATATTGTTAAAGCAGTATTTACATAGACCCTCTTAACTACAGAATTCAAGAAGACAATAAACTCTAATTCAGTCTGTGCTGAAACTAACAAGACTGCACTGTTTTCTACTCAAATCAGTGAAGTAATCCCAGATCCATTGAAAATTTACTTCAGACTGAAACACAGACTGAGGTTTCAGGAATGGTCAGCTGAATATTTTGGGTAAACCACTGCATTTTACAAACTTTTGGTAAAGCTTGCAGGCATGTCTCATTTCTAGGTCTATTGTTAAAAAGAATGAAAACTAGGCAACCTGTAAAGCACTTTTTCCTCCAAACATACAATTTTAAAACTACATTCCTGGAGAATTATATATATATATATATTTAAAAAAGAAAAAAGCAACGATTGCTGGAGCATGTTTAGGCAGAAGTTAAAGACCAAGCTAAGAGCATCCTCACCATGTAGTCCTGCCCAGCCTCTAGCAATTGATTGTGTAGGGATTTCATGAGCCAGAGGATGAACCCTGTTGATAATAATTGCTAGTGAGCTCTCCCATTCTCTAGTCCATTTTGATTGCCAGTGTCTATAACATCCCGAGACGATGAATTCCAGCCAAAGAAACCCTTTCACTTTTTCCCAAGACATCTTCAGATCATCACTGGATCAGATGCAGTTAAAAATATCAGGGTTTTGGCTAATACAGTGTTCCAACAATTACTAGAGCAATATAAGCAGTTTGGCATTATTTTCCCCAAGGACAACCTTGTGTAATTTATATATATTATTTTATTATCTTTGTGTCTTTTGTCTATGGAAAAACACATTCATGATACAAGTATTTAAAAAATGCAACATATTTAACAATTTTAATCCATCTTGCTGTATTTCTTGCTAATCCAATTTTTTAATATGTTTAAAAATGCAAGTATATTTTTGACTCTTCACATAGGAGTGTTTCTTTTTTTTGAAATTGCCTAATTCTTACTCGATTCCTTATTTAATCATGGGAACAACAAGTTTCATTTTCCATGACCACTCCTACCATAAAACTCTTCCCATATTCTTTCTCCAAAGGAGGTGCAAGAGACAAAGTCAGGATCAAGGGCAACTCATGGTTAAGCACAGCTATAGACACCAAATTTTATTACATAATTCACCCACTTTTTAGAATTCATATGCGAATATCATCACACTTACAGAAAAGGCGTAATGTACAACTACATCTGATTCTTCAGACTGAAAAATTCAAGCAAGTTTCATTCAAAACACCTTGTCCCATTAGTACATCATCAAAAATTATCATTCCTAATACTACATTTGTTCTTATTTGCTATAAAGAACCATAAGAACCAAGTAAAGCATGTCTCAGATATGCCTCCCTCAAAAAAGTGTTCGCCATGGGATCAGAGGTGAGGATGCACCCCCAAACCTCTACAGTCTGCAAATGTACTTCCCCAAATTTAAACCAAAACTTCCTTTCAGTTTAGGCTTACAGAGATTTAGTGCAGCAGTGAAGCCTCTCCTGTCCCCAGCCTTGGCTCACCCCTTCCTTTCAGAGTGGCACTGCTTATTCTACAACAGTGTTTCAGGATCAGCTCCTGGGTCAGGACCTTCTCCTTACCGAGTGCCCAAAGCTCCTAATCCTTGTGCAAAGCTTTGGAAATTACTTGCTAACAAGGGTTTGTCAAAATAAATTTTCAAAAACCCATGGGAAAAATTTAAGGTAGTGGCAAGCAAACATTCATCAACATAAGTGATAAAATCAAAGAATAAATATAACAAAATGCAAACACCCCCCTCCCCACCCTGAAAATGGGTCCCGTTCTCAAAGTTTGTATTCCCATGACAAATGCATAAACAAAGCATCACTTGGTCTTGCTAACCATCCTGTTTGAAGAATTCCTTCTCTGCTTCTCTTTTACAGCACTTCTAGCCCAGCCTTTTTGTCTGTGGAGATAGTCTAATATGTAAATGTCCTTCCACAGTCTCCTCAAAATAAAAAGGAGGTCCTGGGAATTGAAATTCTATTTATATTTATCATAAATTGATAAGAGTAGAGTGTGTTTATTTAAATACCCTACCATTATTTCTTCTTAACAACAGGCAGCTCTGAAGCGCAGTTATAAGTCTGTTTACACCACACAGATATCAAATTGACTTGCTAATGGTAACTTTTATTCGGTATCCATGGGTTACTGTGTCATGTGATTTGACATCAAGTACAGACAGTGCTGATTAGTAGCATCCAGTTCTGTCCATCTCTGTGCATCACTGAACCATCTGGTCATTTATTCACTAATAAGCCCCTAATGGCCCAAATATTCACCGGCCTGTCATTGTGACATGGCATAAAATGCCTACATCTTTCAACTTGCTTTGACATGTTGCTTGTTTCACATCAAAACCCGTCATTTACAGGAAAAGAGCTCAGAGGGGTAAAAACTTGACCTAATCTGCAGTGTTAACACAAAGACAGAGGCTTTGTTATCTGGTAGCCTGACTGAAAGCATGTAAATGGGCATGAATTCATTTTGTACATTTTTCCATGCTCATTTTACAACATTCTTTAAGTTTGGTATCATTCCTAATGTTGGTTTTTATGTGGGTTTTGCTGTGAAATTTCTTTTATCTGTTAATATCCTTAGGAGTGCTTTAAAGGGAGCTGGATTCCCACAGACATTTGTCAGTTTTCTATATGGAAAATGTGTATCAATGGGAATATTATGGGCAGCCACGGAAGTTTTCTAAACCCTTCTGTTAAAAATTAGTATGATTAATAATTTTACTTCGCATTTCTTTTATCTTTGCCTAGATAGCAATAGGCAGTGTGTTACTTTCTGCCCTAAAGGATAGGAGATGCAGTAATTATTTCCAGTTTAGTGTGTCAGATTTTGCAGAATCTTTGTAGATGATAAAAATCTCACACTATGTAATCACAAAGTATGTTATTACTTAAGAGTCACAAATACTTAGTAACTGAAAAATCTCCCTCTTCAGTCACATCACACAAAATTGCTGGAGAAGAAGGAGGTCACAATCAACGCTTTATTTTTTTTTATTCTTACTGGATATAGCCACACTTAAAATAGTTTTAAAAAAGCAAACACCCATTAAACTAATTGGTGTTGAAATCTTGGTTAATACATCATTAAAATGTGATTAAAGCATGATGTAATTGATTGTAACTAGAACACTTAGGGTGGCTTTATTGCTCTGCAGTCATTGGTGTGATGGGACACATAATTCACCCAGTATGTTAGCTTCACTTGGTGTGTGTGCCTCTATTGGCACACTAGGTCCTTGAAGCAAACATACTCTGCTCAACAAAACCTTCCATTGTGTTGCCTTCTGGCTCTTACACTGCTTGTAAAGTAATAAGTAAAAAACCCCAAAACAAAAACCCATATTATTTTAACATGATAGAGATTTGCTTGCTTTTTTTTTTTTTTTAATAAATGCAGTGTTTTAAATAGTCTTTTCTCTTTTTCTGTGGACTGACATTATGTGTATGTTGCCGGTGGTAGTTCATTTTAACGACATGAGCATCATCCAGGATAAATCCTCTGACTGTGCCTGCTAGTAAATTTTATCAGAGAATTCAGGTCAGCTAATGAATCAATTTGAATGTTGGCATCTTCATGCTGAGATTCAATCAAGTCTAAATTTCTTTTAACATTAGTTTACAATACTTACAGTCAAATCCATAAGCCGATCTTAGGACACATACACAGAATTTAGTATATGCATTCAAATGTTTCTCTTTTGGATTATTCACTTTACCAATCCTTGCTGCACAATGTTATCCTCAAGGGCATCAATAAACACATTCACTCCTGTCTTATAAGCTTGAGAGTATCTTTTGCACTTACTCAGAGCCCTCAAACCTGGTGAGGGCTGGAAAACAGTCATGTTTTGTGAAAAATATTGAGGTTTTGAACCTAATATCTATTCAACATTAAAACAAAACCCAAAGCAGAACCAAGTCAAACAAGATATGAACTGATATCTTTCTGACCCCCTAAATGGGCATCTTATTTATAATTTTGTTAATTCCTCTTGTTCTGAAAAAAAAAAAAAAGAAATCATATCTACCACATGCAAAATCTTTCTGACAGTATTTAGTCAATGTGAAAAATTTCTATTAAAAAAAATAAATCTTTTTTGATGACCTGTCATCTTCTGATAGAAAAATCAGTTTTGTCAACACCAAAAATTCTAATCAGTTCAGGATGTATTTCCATTTGTGCAAATAGGACTTAATAATAATGAAACACTAAACGTGGGTTCTCAGATCCTTGTAGGATTTGGATTTTTGGTTCTAACTTTTTTAACATGCTGAGCAATCTCAAGTCAGTGCTTACAACATTAAGTAACGTTAAATATAGCTATTGAGTACAAGTGGAATCTGGAGAATGGTTCTTTTTCATCTTATGTTTTTCAGATTTTGAAAGTAATTTCATGTTAGCTGAAAATTTTCATTTTAGCTATTTAAGTCATACTGACACTTCTGAAAAACTTCCAGAATGTTAGATTTTTTTTTCTCAGATACTGAACTTTCGAAATTTAGTTTTCAATTTTTATTATTTTAAATTTAGTTGACATAAAAATGATTACTTAAAACAATAAGATACAAGATTAATGAAGTGAGCTGGTTTGATATTGAAAAAAATTATAATGTTGAGTAAGAGAATTAATTGTAACCACTTCCATGGCTGTGATGTCTCTTAAGGAAGATGTTCTGTTTGTCTAACGGGTATTGTCTCAGAAAGATTTCAGTTCTGCTCAGCACCTAATAAGCCTGGGCTCACCACCAGCTCTTGTGGAATAGTGCAGGTGGAATGCGAAATGGAAAGAAGTATTTACTTCTGTGATTTAGGGGGAAAACTTCCTTAGAAGAGTTACACTGTACTGTCTGGAATAATGTGGGTTGGGTTTTTTTTCCAGGAGGATACAGCACAGAATATCTTAAATGCATCTTGAACTTTGTGTTTTATCAATTATTGATTATTACAATGTTTCCAAAAACTTTAATGAAAGTTAAATTCCTGCAGTAGCAGGAATACAGATACAAATGGAACTCTTTTTTTAACTAAAAAGGCATAATTCATTTTAACAAGTGTCTGTATGTCATGTAGTGACAGCCATAAGCAATATCTGCAATCAGTTGGCTGTATTTTGAATACAGAACACTTGTAAAAATTTCATCCTGTTTCAACTGTATAAATGCAATACCATATTTCTAACGTCCACAATTAATGGCAGAAAGACAACTCTGCTCATATTGTTAATGTATAGGTATCTCGATTATCAGACCATAACTTCAGCTAGATCCCTTTGAATCAGGATTAGCAAAAGACAGCATCACCTATTTTTTTAAAAACCAAAACAAAATAGGAGACATGAACCATTTGCTTGGCCACTGCTAAAACTCAAAAACTGTCCTTTTTCAGGAAAAGGCGTTTTTAATGGCTGATCTTCTACACTTACCAGACATGAGTGGTTGCATCCTCAAAGTGGCCATTTAAGAAGCCAGTTAATAAGTATGTTTTAAAAATCTTATTATTGTCTTCTGAAATACAAGATAAGATCACTTTTTATAACACTATTTAACCTAAGATCATACAATATTAAAAAATGGAATAAATGCTATTAATAAATTTAAAGCGGGCAAGAAAAAATAATCACATTTGAACAAATAAGAAAGACAAAAAACATTGCAAACCCAATCAGTAGAGTAGCATGGCTGCCCTGGATAAATTGCTGTTATTGACAGCAACTGGTCATATTCCCTAGACCTTTTTTGCATAGTGTTTAATTCCTTGCTCTTCACAATAAATAACAGTATCTTAACATTAGTAACATGAAAAACTGTCCCTGTATAGCAAGCAGAGATGTTTCATTTTTAATACATTTTTAATTCAATGTAATAACAAGGAAATAGCTCCTGGCCACCGATGAAAAATCTGCCACCAAGCTTACACACAATGAAATAGCAGCATATTGCTACTGTTCCCTTAGATGGAAATTAATGTGGCAACAGCACATTTTAATAGTGACAGCCAAAAATGTAAAATCTATTAAATCAGACTCTGAGTATTTTTCTTGTAAATATCTATTTCATACACACAAGTGTTTGTGAAAGTGGTGTTTTTACAACCAACTAAAATAGCAAGCATTAATACTGCACACTTTTAGATTAGATAAAATCATAATAGTATTTTTTAATATTTCACTTAATTACTTCCAATCCTGCAAAGACATTTATGCATTTGCTTAACTTCTCATAGATGAATATTTCCATTGATTTAATATGTATCCAAGTCTTTGGAACATTAGGGCCTGAGCACAAGGCTAATCATATGCAAAGAGCATTTGTAACTCTCTTTATGACATCAAATGTACCATATTTGAACCTAAATATGCCTACTGCTGTGCCTAATTGATGACTTCCTATTAAACATTTTACTTGGAAAGCGAGTGGCAAAAAAATTGAATTTTACACTTGCATATTTGTGTATTCAAACCCAAACTGATGCAGACCACACAGAAATAAACACCGTTTACTAATGTAGAAGTACTGCTGATGTATTAACCACACTACAATCAAGACTCTCAAAGATAGCATATGGGTCTGCATAGTCAGATACACCAAAGTGCACACTGTATGCATGCACGTGTGAGAAAGTTTGTAAAATTCAGATCAATTAGTAATTTCAAACCATTAAAAGAAGCTCTCTAATTCAATAAATCTTGGGTTATAGTGATATTCATGCAGTGATTTGAGATGCTAACCCAGATTTTTAGTGATTTTAGTCTGATTACTTCTTTTGAAACAGTCATCATAATGACTCAGATCCGTCACTGATCTCGAACTTACCCTTTTTACTACAACAATGTAAAATATTTTAATAGGTGGTACAGAGGAGCAGAAGAGCAAACAGTCCACTTTCACATGTGTGTATTTGCACACATATAAAAAGTTACCAGCCTACTCACATTTCCAGACCCACTAATCACTCACAAATGATCTGATCCCGTGTTCGCTCCCTGAAGTAATTAACTAACAAAGGTGATTATCCCAGGTCACCAGTAGGCTACCAAGAAGCTACCGAGACTGCTACCACTAAACAGAATGACCAAAAGTGAGAAAACCACAAATGCGAGAGCAAATACATAGTTATGAGCCACTCTTCTGCAACAAGAAACTAGTGACAAAGTCCAGCACATCAGCTGGGCCTCAGTACAACAGACCCTATGAAGTCTACAGCAAAGATGCATTAAATGCTGCTTCATCTTCCTACTCCATCAATGAGTATTTCATTATATTCTACCTGAATCCATGTCACTGTAGGTTCTGGTTTAGGTTTTCATGGGAACTAATAGAACCTCACGAGGGTCCTCGGGTAACAGAGGCTCTGCCATACTGAATTTTCTGCCAAGATATTAATTAACATAATTAAACATTCCATGACAGAAAAAACATCATTGTTACAACATATGCTATGTCATCACTGATGTTGACCAAAACTTTGAGCCTCCATCAGTTAAAATGCACCTGTCATACAAAAAGTAAGTAAACAAATTTGAGATAGATGTGTCATATGGGTCTATCACTGAAGTTTCTCACTAATAGCAGGCTTTTCTGCTTCAGCAATGGAAGACTTTATCTACATTTTCTTGACCCACTGTATCTGATGACAATTTCATTTGTGAACTGGCTTTCTGTGGAACTTCTGCTACAAAACCCCAAAACCCATAGATATTCTCTAATCAGCAGAAGTCTTTTCAGAAAAAATCCTTCTTGTTCTGGAAATACACTTTCCAGCAATCTACCTGGAGTCTCCCAAGAGATTCTTAGATCCTTAACAGGTACAAATTAATCAGAAATCAATTCCATTTAAGGGTGTACAATAATTCTGAAAAGAGAGTTAAAACAAACTCACATGCTCAAA
Source organism: Lophotriccus pileatus (assembly GCA_035583135.1). NCBI lineage: Eukaryota > Metazoa > Chordata > Aves > Passeriformes > Tyrannidae > Lophotriccus > Lophotriccus pileatus. The sequence continues at coordinate 22,002,378 of JAWWES010000171.1, forward strand.
ATCACAGAGGCTTTTAGGGGAAAAAGGTTCATGATATACACCCACCACAGGTCCAATTAGAGCTGTAGCACAAACCTTGGTCTTGCTTTACAACACAGTGTAAGAGAGAGCATCCATCAGTGTTCATTACCCAAAGGCCCCAGTCTTGAAGACCTCACTCTGGCAAACATTTTTTTGGGTTGGATTAAGAGTTCATATTTTTACCCTTTGATCATTGCCCTGTCGATGCCTCCTTTTCCCCTCTGCTCTGACGCTGTCTTTTCATCTGTGACACCACCAGTTTTGCCACTGTAAATTAACAAAATTATATCCTGTTTTGCAATGAAAGCCAAAACTAAGTACAGGCAGAGCTTCTCTTTTCCTTCAGCCTTTTGCATGCCTTAGAGCCTATTTCTGTTGAGAAAAATCTGGAGGAGTACTTGACTCATTTTACCTACCTCTGAAAGAACCACTTGCAGGCAAGAGCAGAAGTAGAAGCAGCATGGGAGCCATTACATACAGGCTTGGAAACACCAGATCTTGGGAAATAAAGCATTTTTTTGCATTTTTTTTTTTAAATTATGTCTTATTTCTGCTTATTATACAGAAATAAAGTAGCTAAATTTTGGATGTGGTTAAACTGAAAGACTTTCTATGTTTTTCTCAAACTTGTACCCTAGTTTTCTCTTTTCCATTTATTCCTCCCAATCCAAATTTATGGACAGTGTCAGTAACCCATTGTAGTGACAAGACCCTGTAGGTTCTTTCTTTATAAGTCCTGGCTCATATTCTTTTCTTACATAACACATCCAAAATTCAATCCTCAGAAACAAGCATTAGGGCACAAACCACCAGACCTCTCTCTCCCTTGTCATGCTGCTCTGTTCACTTGTTAAGAGAAAGATGAGCTTCCCTGTAGCTGGCTTACTTCCAGGACCAATTATCTAAAATTAGTAACCTACACAAACCTCAGTGATTTCAAGGAAATTCACCAACCAGGCTCCAAAACAAAAGCAAAAATCAGTTTTTTCACACTGACAACGGCAGTTAATGTTCTTTCCACTTCTAAAATCATGGAAGATGTCCTAGTTAGAACAGCTGGGACTAATTCATCACTGGATGGGTGTAACCCAAACCTGTGTATTCTATAGCCTTCCA
>JAWWES010000171.1:22003614-22131114 GCA_035583135.1 Lophotriccus pileatus
AAATTGTTATTCTGACTTATAATCTCTCTTTTGAGTTGAGTTCATTTCCCCTGCTGGGTAACTCTTAAACCAGCACAGAAGAAAATGCAGACCAAAGTAGAAACTAGGAAGTTGTCAGTCTATGGTTTAAGATACTCTACTAACAAATCTCCACGGTTTTATCTATTTATTTACCTTTTCTTTTTCCTCATTTATTTATTTCCTTGTTGTTTCACCACAGGGTAACTCCTACGTAAGACTATATCATGTCATTATTCTGTTTCAGGTCTCACTTTTGTGTGTCTTTTTCTTAATCAGTTGTGTTATGCTTTGCCCAACTAGCCATCATGGCCACCAACCCTAAAAATTTTCTAGTGCAAGCAGAAAAAGGAGAAAATAAGAGAAAAAAAGGGCATAAGGATAAGCCTTTCCTTTATCAACCTTGGTGGTTTGGACTGTAAACTGTCCTAGATAAAGATTCTCTCTTCTCACTGGTATAAGTATCCATTAGTAAAAGAGGATGTTAACTGTGGGGATAAATACCACAGCAAAGGAGTACAAATGCTGTTATTAGTATTGCTTTTGCGTTGATTAATTTTCTTGTGACGATTTATAAATGCTTCATAATCAATGACTTCATAGTTGCAGTACACAGTGCTCGGTACAATCTCAAACAGTATCAAGGGCAGCTTAACAAAAGCAGCACAGAGTCACCTGCATCTGCACAGGCTGGGTTGGATCCCGCTGTCACACACAGCTCAATCTCCTTTCTTGCCACCCAAATGTTACAGAAGTATTTTCACCAAGGCCTTTCTACATGACCCTTGTGGGGGAAACTGCAGTTTTGAACAGTTCACCAGCATCGTTGATTTTCAACAATATCTAGGCCACAGCACCCAAGTCTATTTACATGTTCAGGACATTCACTGACTTTTCCTAGAGGATCACAGGTATCTAAAAACTGCAGCTAGGATCATTCCCAAGTTCATGTGCTATGTAAGGAACCTCACAACACCCAAGACTCTCAAATGCAAAGAAAATACTTTTACCTCCAAGTCAGGATCTCTTCTATGGAAAAGCAGTTTCCATAAGTTACAGGTTCCTCACAGTTTAATAATTAAATGAGAGGAAAGTGTTTGTTAGTAGTTTCCAGTTAATTTTTGACATTTAAAAGAGAAGCTTAGTTTAGACTACTTAGCCGAACAGGTTAAGGATGCTAGGAGTTGAAAGTTTGGGTTTGGAAGGATTATATCACTGGAAAGAGAATAATCAATACTAGTTAGTTTTGGCACCTTTATAGTCTTTTAATTTCTACCTACTGTAAGAAAAACAGTGCTAGGCAGCATTCCAGAAAATATTGCTGAAACAAAGCAAGTATTATACAGAGGGCTGTAACTCCTAACGAAAGAAGGAAACCAAGATGCTAAGTCATTCATATTTATTAATATGCTTGTCTATAGAAGGAGCATAACTTGAATATTTATTCCAAGACTCAGTCTTTTGACTGAGCTTATAGTGGCAATGTGCTAAGATACGATTATTGAGAGATGCCTCTACATGAATTAAGGTGAAAACAAGACCATATGCTGAAGTCAATAGCACACATTTTACTTAATAGTAAAATGTGAGGTAGTGAGAAAGAAAGAAATAGAAAAGCGAGGGGAAAGAGAGAGAGAAAGATTAAGCAGAAGATAGTCACCACCCATGGATTCAGCATCATCCTGTTGTTCCTTCTTCACCCTGGAAGGGGTCCCAAGGTCACTCATAATTTTTCACTATTTATACATTTTAGCAAACAAAGGAGTCAATGTTCATTGGCTAAAGAGTTCTCTTATTCTATTGGTTAAGTGATTCCCTCACTTCTAATAGTAATTAGTTCTTTTGAGTTGGTGGGTTTCTTGTGCCTGTGGGCTGCGACCTGCACCTGCAAGAATTACCTTTTACCCAGCCAGAGCTGATTTCAACACAGATGATGAGTTGTTTTTCCTTGTGGATTCTTGTGTCCATTATCAGTGATACATTCTTCTCCCCTAACTTTGTTAACCTCCCACCAGGCCCGAGATACACTTGGACAACTGTACTGCCTTTATCTTAGCTCTAATTCCCATCACAGTGGCTTCATTTACAGTCAAAGTTCCACGTATCCACAAAGGCTTATTCGGGGGCAGGGGGCTTTGTTGGTCCCAGATGAGCAGTTCCTTCTTTACACAGTTTGTGACAATGGGACTTTTTGTCTGGATGCAATACCCAGGATGCACTAGCCAGATCCCACCAGGCCTGGAGTTAGCACCATCCCGTTGCTCCATTATGTGCTTATCTCATAGCAAAGCATTGCGGTAACAATATCTGAGACAGGCAACTGTGATCTTTAAAAACATGTGCAATATTCTGTTTTATAGTCAAAATTGTATCAACCTCGAAGATTGACTGTTAAAGCCAGAAGGATTATCTTAATATATTATTAAATCAAATGTATAAATGAGTAGTGCTTACTGATGCAAACTGAAGTGCCTTCTTATTCTGATAATAATAGAAATGTAGCCTGAATGAAATAAAATGAATGTAGGGTATGCCCTCTTTATAAAGTAAACATTATGATATAGTTGCAGAACTTCATTAACTACAGCATTACAAGGAGGTGCTTTTTTATTCTTTGGGTTTGTTTTTTATTTCCTCCTACAATTAGCTAAGTTTGCCCATTTTTAAATTGCTATTAGGAATTCATAAAGAATGGCCACACATGCATCCTTTCATTTCACTACACTGTAATTTAACTTCAGTAAATAATAAATTTTTGTAGCACTGTGAACAAGAGTGACAAAATTATTTTTTTCTGCAAACTTGTCAAATGAACAGCTGTAAAAGTGTTCGAGCATTTATATTGTACACAAACTTAGTGTTTCATAGTTTTGCATGATGTGGAATCATTCTAGAACTTCAGCTCAGAAAGGCAACCTCTAAGTCTACTAGGCAAAAAGCATGCTGATATCGCATATTACACGTAAAGAAATGCCACTTCAAGGTTCTAACAGTATAATCGCAATTCACAGTCAAATACAGATATTCTATTTCTTCCTCAAACAGGTATTTTCTCTGATGTTGATCAGAGGCGAATTTTAACACCTCCCTCAGTTTAATGAAGATGAGCAAGACTCCTGCCGTGCAGTAATAATTTAAGTTTACTGTACAGAACATTGTAGGAAGAAAAGGCAGAGGCAATAAACTGAGGAGACCAAGACCCGTAGTTCCCAGTTCCACTTCAAATCTCAATACTTAACTGGCTGGAATGATCTCAAGCTTATCATTTGTTACTTAACCACTTACTTCACAAAACAGAAATATGGGTAGCAGAGTCATGGAGACACTGAGGGAAAAAAAATTCACACAACCCACAGATTCCAGGAAAACATTAATTTCTCTCCTCTGTTTGGTAAGATAATCCTTTCAGAGGTGAAATGATTGCCAAAGAAATAGTCAAATACATCCATTCATACACTTTTCCTAAACTCCATTAAAGTTCCAGCTTTCACACCTTTAGCAACAAATGAGAAAATTCTTATTTATTCTCTGAGCGAGAGAAAAACCCTTTGTGTATTTAACTTACACTTTATTTGTTTTTAAAACATATTCAGGCACTCCTGTGTGATTTCTTGTTAATATTTAATGAGCCAAATCCTTTTAGATATTTGTCTACAGCTGTAAAATTCTCTGCTGGTTTCTTCCTCAAACTAGAGGTTTTAGCCCCAACTTATTAATAGATGCCAGTGGAAACATCAAGTCCAGAGACCTTCCCACAGCGCCTTGTTCAGCCTGTTGCCCTTTAAACTTTGCTTGTAACCGATAGAGAGTGTTAACGTGCATATCCACAGGTGTGTAAGGCAGGCCAGGAACCAGTATCTATGCACGAATATCCCTGTGAAGGGCAAGGCAGACAATCAAGCATCTTGATTTAGTCTCCATGCAAAAGGTCAGATTAGGCACTCTCTAGAGGTCCTGACTATGTTTCTGACTGTGCTCATGCTGTGATACCCACAAGAAATCCAATACCTAGACAAAGTGGGGTTGTAAGGAACATTGGATAAAAAACCCCAGCATTTGTTACTCAAAGACAGAGAAACTCTAAACTATTACATACAGTCCCCTATCTGCCCTTTCTCATTATTTTTCTAATTCTTTATTCACATCCTAGCTAAACAAGTTTTTATGTACAGGATGGCAGCCAAACCCCCACAAAGCAGCTTGACTGCCTTGCCTCACCACTCAGGCAGGCTCTGCCCACCTGGTACCACAGCTGCGCTGCACTGGAAACTGAGACTTCTGCTGCAGGGAGTTTCCCCCCTTGCACACGGTCACAGGGTTGCACAGAGCCCTGCACAGTATGCCCCCTGTTCTTGAATGTGGAAACGGATATGGGTGCTTTGTTCCCCACTGGATGTCCTGTTTGAGAGCATAATGGACTTCATCACAATCCGGGTATGAAAAGCTGTTTAGCAGGCAGACAGCTGGAGGTTCAACAGTGCTTTACAGAGTAATCTCACATAGGAAACATTGGAGTAACTCAGCGTGGGAGCGAAGAAAACCAGCAGGGAAACTGGTGAGACTCACCCTCCTCCCGCAAAAGAGATCTTTTACCAAGTGTGCAGTCAGCAATCTCTTCCAAAACTGCTTAACCCCTGCCAAGATTTGGACACACTGTATGTGGCAGCAGTACTCAGCTCTAACAGCCTGGGAGGGACTGGAGCTGTGTGTGGGCAGCACCATCAGCAACAAAATTCCCTCTTGTGTGGGGAAAGTTGGGTCCTCTTTCCTTGCACAGGACATCACACAGCATGTCTGGAGGAGACTGGCTCTCTTGGGCACTATTGGTAACCTGCTCTCCAGAATTACAGTAGCAGCACTAGAGTTAACTAAACCCTAAAACTGTTAAGGTGGAGAAATCTTAGATGAATACAACACTGCTGGGAAATAAAAAATCAGAAGAAATTCAATTGTAACCAATCCTGACTTCCTCTAGACATGGCAGCTAAAGAAATAGAGACCTGTAAGAGCCCTCTGTAGGCTATTCAGACACCTTATTTAAGTTTTGTAAGAGGATCTGAAACCATAATGATGGTCATGTATAAATATCAAATAGCTCAGTTACATCAGGAATCATTTACTCACTTTTTTTTTTCCTGCAGAGGATGCCAAATACCTATGGATTTAAAACTAAAATTCTAGTACATAACAAAAGGTTTATTTCTCTAAAAGTAAAATCAGAAAGATCCCATGCCAAAGCTACAGACAGAGAAAATCCTAACATGGTCTTGAATCCACGTCCTGTTAGAAGATTTTCTACTAAATATTTAGTGAAACACATCTTTGGGTCCTAATTTTCCAAAACTTTGATACAGAACCTATCATTAATAAATAAAATCTTCAGTGTTGAGCAGATATACATCAGGCCCTGGGGCTCTATAATCACTGCATTTTAAAATTTCTTTTAAAATGCAGTGCAGTTGTCAAATACGTGTTCATTTTAGTTATGCATAGGTGGGTTTGCAGCGGCATCAAGTGTGCAATTAGCCTATTCCCAGGTGAACATTCTCTGCAGATATGTCACTGGAGAGATCCCTTTCACATCTTTGCCTATTTGAAGATGGCAATAAACCAGTTGTTGTAGCCTACTCATCTCAAACTGACAATATCTTTCTACAGGATAGCACTAGTAGTTCTGAAATATTCACTGCAGAAAGCTACTGAAGAAGGGCCACAGTCTGCTGTGGTGCTTTTCCTGGGAGAGGGGCATAGCCACATTAGCAGCTCATAGCCAAGACACTGACGAATTATGGTACTTTAAGAGGACCTGCCTGTAAGTCAAGCAGACAAGTAGGCAGCTGAAGACACTCCACCAGTGCTTGCTTGAGAAACATCTCTATTCCTCTGCAAACACAGGTCTAAATGATGCCAACTCCAGCTCCTGGGTAGTCTTTGGCTCAAACTGGTGGAGCCCCAGTAGAGCACAGCCAGTTTAACCTAGCAGAGCCTTTCATTTCACCTTAGGATGCAAAGAGTATCATATATTAAGCAGAGATATTAAAAAAAAAAATAAATTAAAGTGTTTTCTTTTTCTCTGCCTGGCTGTTTCTCCCAGCACCGTCATACTGATAGCTGTTATATCACTTTTATGGACTCTTCTACCCACTCATTCTTGAAGCAATATGCAAGCATGTTGGAAAGCTCTTTTCAAATGGTTTAAATGGTATAAAACAAACATGCTCTGAGAGAAAAGCCCTTACGCAGAGCAGGACATAAAGGTGGCTCTCTGTTTCCCCTACGTGCTGTTGAGTACCACCAAAAGCAAAGAAAAGACCCTTGCCATTCTAGCTGACCATCAATATGCTGCTTCTCTACGCCCCAAGCCTCTGATCCCCTCCTGAAGGCCAGGCCATGCTACTGGGGCACTGTGGTGTGAATGGATGACTGAGGTTGGAGGACAGGGGTCCGAGCTCCTGCACTGCCCCAGTGATGAGGGTGCCACCTCCCTCCCTCGTTGGGTGCTCACATGCCAGCCGCCTGTGCTCCTGGTGTTTGTCACCACGGGACAGACCGCAGGGCGCTCCCAAGGCTTTACAACCAGCGAAAATCGGCACCAGCTTCGTAATTCTGGCACAACATGTCTTCTCTTTGAAGTCTGGTTACTGTTTTTTACAGTTCTATTTTTAAAATGTATTAAAGATGTTTAAAAGTGGCAGGGACTTCCAATAAAAGCTCTGTTGTCCAGAATCAGGATGCTGGTCCCAATTTAAACTGGCTGTTAAACAATAGTATATCCAAATAAAAGTGGCCCGATTTACAAAATACCCCAGACTGATTGAACATTTATTATCCAATTTTTCCCTTTTCAGGTCTTCAGAGGTTATTCTCTCTATCCTTTTTACTTTTAAGTCTGCAAGGTTATCAAAACTACTGTATGGAAAATGGATTCACTTACCATATTTTAAAAATAACTGTTAATGGCAAATACTAAAGTAAAATAAAGCTAAGAAGCTAATAAAGATTTACATTTATTTTGGCTCTATGGGTAGTTTAAACAGCTTACATCATTGTCAGAGCTCCATCTTCTGAAACACACCCAGGAAATACAGCAACCAGATCCTGTTTTTATTATCAGACATTTCTATCTTCCCAATATAAATTCATATTTAAAATTTTATTTCTGCAGCACATTGGATTTTCCACTTGGAGAAGTGAAAGAAGATAAACAGCACAATTCCTGAAGGAGCTCATCATTCCAAGGAGGAGCCTAAAAGAGTCAGGGCAGCCTAATACCCTGAGTCCTCCTGGAGTTCAAAGACCCTGTGACTGACCTCCTGTTTCTCTGGTCATCCTGAGTGAATCATTTCACGTCTCCATCTGTCTCATCTGTTAAAGCTGAGCTCCTCAGAACAGGGCTTTTCCCTTTGCTTTGTACACTTATGCAGGGTAACTCTGTAACTTATGAACTTACGGTGCTAATATTATGAACTAATACCAACCAGGCACAACACGAGTAAAAAAAGTCTAACACAATTTAATGTACAAAGGGACTGAATTTGATGACCTAGGAGGAATCAGTCTCAGCATAAAACTTCTGTGCAGATTTTAATGACTAAATTTTGTATTTCAGTGGTCTGTGTTCATATCTTTTAGTTATGCTCTAGAAACACATAACCAAAAAAGGCTTCCTGCCCTATTAAGTTCCCCCACGTCATACAATTCCACCAAAACCCTTCCCACTAATATCCAAAAATCTATAATATTTTCAAATACCTTTGGCCGGTAAACGTAATAAAAACTTAGCACAAGTCTGATATGTCAGTAACCTACTTGAACCTTCCCTTCTGTCAATACCTTTCCTATAAATGGAAAATCTCTATTTCCCATTCCACAGACTGGAAAACTGGGGCAAAGGACAAGTAAAGTAACCTGCTCAAGGTGATGCTGACTTGCACTTGTGCATCATCTGCAATAGATGACACCCCTTGTCAGATAAATTGCAGTGTAATAGCTACATAGTTAGGCCTTCAAGATTCATGGTTAGCAAGTATTTCTAAAATTTTGATTAAACATTTTGTTTCCTACTGATTTTAAATTGGATGTGTCACTTTATAAATGACAGATGGCTACTATATAGTTAGTGATCAGGTTTTTAGTTTAGAACAGCAAATACACAAATACATTGGCACCAAGTTTCAGATAATTCTTTTTACTGAACTCTTGCCAAAAGTTTTGTATTTGTGTCATGCTTCTAGAAATACAAAAATCTGTAAGCGGGTTTGGTTGCCCTTAGAAAAATCTAGCACGCTGAAAAAATGGGATTAAATAGTTTTTCAAATAAAACACTAAGCAACAAGGAAATAAAGGCAAATCCTAGCTTACCAAAGTAAAAAAATATCCAAACCCTAAAACAACGAACAAAAAAAAAAACCCAAACACAAAACCCCCAGTCACTCCCATCCCAAATCAACAAAGCCATGACACTGAAAAACGCAGCATATACATATGTATTATGTAGAGCTGAACAAACACATGGAAGTATGATGTATATTTAACAGCATTACTAACTACATCTAATATATTCATGGAATTTTCACTTATTTCCTGTTAACTGTTAGGTCTGCTTTTGAAAACAATAGGGTTTGACCTTCACACCGAGTACTTTCACTCAGACATTCAGTCTACTTACTGGTCTCACCAGCTCAGACAATTGGAAACTATGTCACATAAATGTTCAAGAAACCGAGACCACATGGAGGAATGAAAACAAGCATTTGTACATCTCTTTGAAATTTCATAAAAGACTTCAGCAAAAAAGTCTCAATGTTGTCAGTTCACAATGAAGTCCAAAAACTCCCCAGAGATCTAAGTATTTCATTAAGCCAACCCATGTAACACCTCTGTCTGTGCACAGCACACTGGGGTGGACATGCCTGACCACACTCACACTGGTTCTGTCTTGGCTTCTCCACTGAAAGCAGAGCCAACCCCATTTACAGGCACAAGTTCTTCCACACACCTGGAGAAAAGACTTGAAAATTACTCCAGTCTTGACTATTCACTTACTGGCAATCAAACGACGTGCAGGTTTTAGCAGCTTTTTCCTGTAAACTCTTCATTCTCCAGTCAGTGACCATAATATGGCCATTCTTCTTCTCAGCCATTACAATCCGAGTTGCTTTTAAACCTGATTTGATTAATCTTGGCTTGTAAACTTCTGTTCCCCAGAAAATGCAGTCACAAGCAGAGGAGACGTAAAATTGAGTCTTATCTCCATTAGACTAGATTCAGTTCATAAACTGAGGTTACATAAAGTAATCTAATGTAAAGGAGGGGCGACTGTGTTAAAGTATCTGGAAGAAAAGAGGGGGGAAAAAAGACACAAAACTGAAACAGAGAAACAAACAAAAACACAACAGGAAGCCTAACTGCAGGGTCACTTTGATATTGGGAAAACAATTATGCAGATTTTTAATAACTGTTTTGAAGAATTAGTAGATAGTACAGCATGGTTTAACTGTTGAATGGTCCAATTTTTACTTGAAAAGCCAGTCTAAACCATGTGGTTTCTAGCATGCACTAAGTGCGGGTGCCGGATGAGGGATCCAAAGGATAGTACTAGGGAGAGTGGGAATGAAGAAGCAGCTGCCTACAGATTAAGCTTCCATGTAAAAAAAAAACCAAAAAAACCCCAAAAAACCAAAAAAACCCAGAAAACTTTATAATTTGATTAATTATTGTATTTTAATATGAAAGAAAAACAAAGCAGAATAAAATTTTATGAGGTTTACAGAAAAAGGAACATGTCTTTTTTTAATGCTACTCAGTAGCAGACACAGATCCTGCTATAGCAAAGGATTACATGCTTGTAATACCTTCTGGACTCTCACAATATCTGTCAACTGCTTAGCTACTACATAACACCGAACTATTTAATATTTACTTACTAGTCCCGTTTTGTCAAGTATGTCTTTGTATGACTTCACAAAACAGCATCATACTAAATTTCTCCATTACTTAACATTTGGAATAGGATGAATCTATTTCCATTACTACTGTATATTTTCAATATTAAGAACATTAGATTGCACATCTTATTTTAACCTGCAAGACACTGAGTGTAACACTTTTGTTATTTGTATCTTCTAAGGGGGTCTGCAGTAACTGCCTCTTGCTAATTGTTTCCTTAGACACCAGAGTGAAATGGAGGCACGACTAGATTATTATATGCTGAAAAAATAAGATTCTGACATGGAGCGGTTTTAGAACTGTTACATGTTTGCTTTTGAGAATCTGCTGCTATGAGCAGGCTTCTAGAGCTCAGTATCCACATGCAATCTTCCTGGCCTGCATGGGCAATCATAGCACTTCATTGTCCAGTACTATCATTACAATATTGTTATCATCTGAGCTTGAGTCTGACACTTTCTCTAAGACCTTTCAAATAACCCCTTTACTAGGCTTCAGTACCAAACCATTCAGGGCAAATCTCTGCTTTGTGCTTGTCAGCCTTAATAGACTGGATGTCACTTTTGCCTGTAAAAAGTGCCCGCTTTTCAGCTGTCAGTCAGTCCTTGCGGTGTCAGCCGAGAGCGTGGTTTGGAGCTGCTGGATTAGAGGGTAGTTACCATAGCTGTCAGATTACTGACAACCTGACACCCACATCCCCAACTTCCTTTGACTGTATTTGGTTTCTATCTCGCTCCTTGGACCTTTCTTAAGGTGGATCCATCTGCTCAAGTTAGATAACATTGTAGCCAACTAGAAAAGTTTTGTTCTTGTCTCTGACTCTGCTTTCAGCCTGGTTTGCCTTTTGCAGACCCACACTATCAAAGTGCTTTGCAGAATATTTTGGTAATTTATAAGGGGAAAAATAATTTTTCTCTGGACTCTAAGTCAATGGGGTTTTTTTGTTTTTTTTTTTTTTTGTTTGTTTGTTTTTTTTTAATCATGCCTCTGTATCTGAAGGCATTTTAGTTGTTGATATCTACCTTTAGTCAAGGGTGTTGGGGAGTTTATACATAGTCCTCCACATATTTTAAATGTACTCACCACCCTACTCTTTCAATGTGTCTTTAGTTCTACTCCCAAAACGTTACAGACTATGCAAGTCTGTGAATAGTTTACAATTTTTGGAAGTGGTGTGCATTACACCAACACCTTATAGAACCTGCCTTGTGTTTCACATTCCACAGTTGATACGTATGTTTCTCCTACTTGCAAAGAATAAACTAGAGCTAAGCAGAAAAAAAAAACCCTCAAACAAAATCTTATGTTATTTAGGATCAGAAATAAACTCTGTGGCTGTGTCTTCACTTTTGACGAACACAGTTGAAACCAAACTGCTTGAGCTTGTTCTCTTGCTGTTACACATCTGAAGGGATGTATCTTGTAGCTCCATTCTAACCACGCCTCAGCAATCTAAATCATCTGCCCGTAGCTGATCTCAGCCAACTAGACTGATCCAAAGACTGGTTCTACCCTCTCTTCTTGGATTCCAAAGAGAAGTACCTATTCTGAATAATGCCTTTTTAAGCTTGTGGAGAAGTGAAGGACACTTTACTAAGAGCCATCCCTGTGATCAAAGATAGCACACACAGAAAAATTATTAACATTTGTACTCATATCTCCCTTGCCTATATTTAAAATTTAAATTTCTCTGCAGAAAAAAGAGTCCAACCCTTTAACAATATTTTTTAAATTTAGTTGTTTCAAGATAATTGCAACCCGTCATATAAGCTCAGCCACTGTATTTTTATCACTGTATTTTTAATTGTTTATAAACAATTCTCATGGAAACAGTTCTGCATAGTGGAGGAAATGTAGCAGTCATCATTAGCACTAAATATTGTGGGGTAACCTATATCTTAGCATGCATAACATGGAGAGTATCCAGAGTATAATAAACACTGTTCCTCCCGTTTTGTACTAAGTGTGCCTGTTGAACTAAAATCCAACATGTCACATATTTGTAATATGTTGGGTACTCAAGGAAATGTGTAGGGGCATAACACCCTTCCCCCCTGCCCCAGAAACCTGAAGGACTGGCATGAGAGGTTTGGAGAGATGGACTTCATTCTTCCCTACTCCACTCTTATTTCTAAATTGCTTTGTTCAATGCCATACTACAGCAGGCTTGGACCTCCCAGCTGGCTCTGTGTATCTTCATTTTCAATAGGCACCATGTGCATTTAACTGCATGGTCTCTCTACTGCTTCCTGAGGGCACACTCATTGTTTAGGTTTTTGCAGTTTCAGTACACTTGCGTGTATTGTCCCAAAAAATTAAAGAAATATATCTTATCTTCATTAGCTGCTGAATAAGCACATACCAAACAGTTTTTCAGGAAAGATCAGAGAACTGGAACACAACATGAACTCTGGCCCAGATGAAACTTGCCTGATCCTTTGTCTTGATTTTTAATTTGCAATTCTTTTATAAGGTTGCAAACACAAATAGATTCTTTTGTGCAAAACACAAATCTAAAACATAAGATAGCTTATACCTAATGAGTTTTACAGAAATACTATTAGCTCCTCCATAAACAAGGCTGCTTCAAATTTAGAACTAAATTTGAATTTTTCTTTTGATAGAAACCACATTATGATGCATGAACTTTGCCACCTTTTCACATTTCTTTTCTGTTTTTTCTTTCATATTACATTTCATGCTTGTGCAGCTATTGCCTCGCAAGGTAGACACTATGTGATTATGGATACTCCACACCTCATCTAATTTTGCTATTCAGAAAGGCAGCAGCAATGGTTTTCTGCCTGGAACCACAAGGTGAATCATCCAGACACCAGAATCTCCAGGAGCACATCAGTGTGACAACCTTGGTGTGAGGCAGCTGCTACAGTGGTGGAACAGACAGTGCAAACGTGCCCTGTGCCCCCATTTTCGGGGCTGGTATTGCTCTGCATGCGGGTACCGTGGCAACTACTAGGATACAGATAATTATCTACGTGGAACTTAATGGCAGTCTATTTGTGTGGAGTGGAACTAATGGAAGCCAACAGAGTCAGAAGTTCAATATTTTACTAAGCTGTTTTCATTAACAGTCTGATTTCTGTGTTATCACTACCACATAACAAAAAGAGTTAAACAAGCAAATACAAGGTTTGGTTGTGTTCATCACACGTGTCACTGACATGCTTTAATTTCCAAAGCTTGACATTTTTCCAGGTGCCTTTATACTTTTTCTTAAGTTCTCAGTTCTGTGATGGGGACCTTGCCATATTGCAAACTGACACAATATCTAGGAAAAACTTCAGTATTTGGTCCTTTGTTCTTATGGTAAAAGATACAGCACTAGCATTTCCCAGCCACATTTCTGGCACGTGACATTCCCTTGTGAAATCAATTAACAGGAAAGATAGCAAGTGCCTCCAAATTAGTGACAAGTCTTCAAGAACATATACAGGTGTTTTTTTTCATTTGCTGACGTCTATCCCAAATGAGCTAACTTTATTTAAATATACTTAAAATATTTCTACTAGAGACTATCTCAAAACATTGCACTGTAATGTATTTTTAAGTGAAAAGAGGGTCATAAAAACGCATTATTAATCCATTTCAGCTGAACAACTGTCAGAAATGTCATACCTAAATCTATTTGCAGAATTTAATGCATAATATTACCCAGTAGATAGTAAGGCACGATTCACAGTAGTGGGTAAATCCCTGTTTGAACAGATGGGCTGAAATGTTGGGACATCAAGCTGACTAATTTGGGTACCTCCCAAGTAACCTCCATAACCATGGGTGTGCTGTTATTTTTCCTCTCTCACTGCCAGGTACAGTTACAGAGCGAAATCCAACCGCGCTCCCCCATCCGCCATGCAAGGCACCTGGACATTATTCACAGAATTAACTAACTCAAGCGAAGAGCACTGCAACTGACAGCCATGCCTTCCCCTGCTAGATGCGAGGAGGTAACACACCCTATGTATGACAAGTCTTCAAAGGCAACTTTAGACACATCCCTTCTGTGCTCAGGAACTTTCAGGGAATTTTTGGCCACTCTGCAGCAGGAGGGACTGCCTGTACTCATGATACAGTTGGTGAAAACTGCCAGTGTCACGTACTGAATCCGTAATTCACTGGAGACTGATGCATGAGCTATTCACCAGCAGGGCTGCCTCTATAGGGAGCCATGTAATGCAAAGAGGGAAGGGAGTTGACCTTCATCATCTCTGTGAAGATGGCAGTGCCAGGCTCTCCACAAGCACAAGTGGGAAGGTTTTCACCCCATTTCTAGAAGTTCTCAACCAAGTTCCTGACCATTATCTTCCTGCAGGGGTGGAAAGCTTTGAGGAGAGATCCCAAACACCACAGTGAATGGGTCTGCTGCTGACAGGTATGTGACTGCAGAATCACTCTTTGGTTTCCCAGTGAGCCAAAGGAGAAGCCTAAGGGAAATGATTCTTTTAAGCCCCTGGAAGAGTGAGCAGTCCAAAAAAATTAGATCTATGTTTGGTGACAGCAAGGTCCCGATTTATATTCTAGAGTTAAAAAAAAGCTCTTTTGTTAAGAATCATCTGCTGCACTCAGGAGTCAATTTTAAGCTGTAGTGTCCTGGTTTACAACTCACTGTTACAATGCCCAGAGTATATTTTGTTTGCATAACACTACTGGTGAGCTTAACATTAACAGATTGCTTTCTAAATTTCTTTCTCTTTTTTTAATAAAGGTTTGTGGGCCTATAGAAGTGCAAAAAGTGCTTTAAACCCCTTAATTTGTTTTGTTTACTTCTGTAGCTTAAAAAACAGCCAATTGTTTTTAATTGGTTTAAAAAAAATTGCTTGAGGCAGAAACCTGGAAAACCAATCTTCTGTCTGGAGTAAATTTTTACAGCTGCCTTTTAAACCTCTGAAAACAGGGTTTCTAATGGAAGTGCTGACACAACCTTATCTACAATATATCAGTGTGAACTGTACCGCTATAATAAGCAGTTATTATGTATGTGTAAAAATAATGAGAGCCAGTGTCTGAAGAGAGTTAATGTAAAATGCTAAGCAATTGTGGTTGGTTACACAGTATAGGTTAATATTCTTTCATATAGCTACACTTTTTCCCCTTTTGTCCTCCAGAACTCCTAATGAAAATTCTGATACCTGACGGTAATGATAAGCAGCCATTCACACATCCTTTGTGTCAAGGCTAGAGCATTAATGCTTTCCTTCATATAACATTTTGCATAGCCTAAAGCATCTATTAAAATCCTTTGTAAAATTCATGAAACAAAAGTGGTGGGTTGAGTCTAGTGGGAGAGCAAGTAAGCTGCTTATTAGCAAAAAGTCAAAAACACAGGGCCAATTACAGATCTGAACAAGAAAGGCTACAGAACAGCATGGGGAGTAATTCTTTCTTCAGCCCAATGGGCTCAAGTGAGAGGCAACCTAGATAAAAATATAGCAAATATTCTAAGCAGTAATTAAACTAAAATGTTTGGAGTTAGAAACAGCTCTATAACAACTGAAGGATATGCTCAAGTAAAACAATTGTCTGGTCTCACATAGATGCTAAATTGGAAGGATTTAAGACTGCTCCCTAAAGGAATGACTAAGGGGTAGTCAAGAAGAGCTGTGAGCTCAGGAGATATGTAAAAAAATCTGTTTGGTATTTCAGATGCTATAAATTAGATAAAAAATGAGCTTTTCTACTGAACAAGCAACATAAAACTGAATAAACCACAATAAGATTGCCCTTTTTCTGTTATAAACTTTACATTAAGCCTGTCATGTTCGATGACAGTCTAACAGACCTCATTCTTTACCCTTTGGAATTTGAAAGATTGGCAGATGTCGTGATTTCCTTAACATAAAAGACCTTGCTGATAATGTTCACCACACATACTTTTAGTTTCATAACTTTACCTCCCTACTTCCAGAATCATTGGGTAAAATTTCCAAATAGAACTTGAGATTTTTCTCTGGTCAATAATTGCTTCTGACCCCGAGGAAAATCTTTTATTGACAAAGGAAAAACGTGACATGGGCAGCAATTTTTATGATTTGCTTTACTAGTCCAAACATGCCCTTACATTCATAATAATGAGCTGCTTTGCACAAAACAGCTCATTATTATGAACAGAGGGGTATAATATTGTTAAGTAAGCTGAGTCAAAGCAGAACTAGTTGAGGCTAGCTCTCAACTGGAAGCAGTTTTCCCTTTAAAACATCCCTCCTAGCCTTTAAAATCTTTTGAAAAACCACACACGCTTATTTCTGAAAAATTGGAATGTGGTAAGAATCACAACTGGCATTTTCTAACACTTGGTTAGTAAACTTTGTGTGTTGTTATTCATTTACTTTTCAATGAAAGAATTGTTCCAAGATGTTCTGTAAGTCAAGGTCATTATGCAACTTCTTAGGGGGTCATGCTTTATTCTTGTGAATCGGACAGAGAATTTAACACCTATTTAAAACAAGGAAATCCTGGCCCTGCACTTTTGCAGCCAAGCAGTATCAAAATGCAATGGAGCTGCTGAGCTATTTGGTGGGAGAAAGGCAGGCAGAGAAAATGCAGCAGAGGCTTCTGCAACCTGCCTCATGCAGTCAAGCTCTGCATCCACCTTCCTGAGGGAGTGTCTGGAGGACACCAGTGGAAGGGCAGTGGGGCAATCATCAGCTCCCCTGCTCTGTGGCCAGAGAGCACCATACTGTGTAACAGAGCTGCCATGCAACCCTCTCCTGGGAAGCAGTGTTGTGAGGAGGAGGTCTGGTAAGTGCCCTGGCTTTCAGGGTGGGTCAGGATTTCATCCCTCCTGCTGTTTGATAGGCCACACCTTGAAGATCTATTTTTAAGGAGATACTGGTTACAGCAGTAACGTTCAAGTTACTTCTGATTTAAAAGCTTGCAACTGTGTTAATGTAATGTAATCAATTAAAGAAATTGTAATATGTTTTTCTCAGTTGATAGCTATAATATAATAGTCCAATTCTCTTTCTAATACATTTTACTAGAGAGATTTGGAGCCTTCAGGTTTTTAAAAGGTGAAGATTTTTTGAAAAAAAAAAAAATTATCCCAAATAGTCATATTATAGCAGTTTAGCTACTACCTCAAACATAGAACAGTCTAATTAAAAAAAAAAAATTGTTCAAGAAGCATATAGCATGGATGACATAATTGCATTAGAATAAGGAAATCAATCGAGCCAACCAGCCTTTCACTCCAGTTAGCCATTTACATACATTAAAGTCACCATGTTGATTGGAGTAGCATAAATATGACTGAAGTGTACTAGACGTTCTATCCAAATGAAAAAAAAAAACCCACACAAACCAAATCTCTGAAATAATTCCAAATATAGCATCAAGAGAGTCTTGTGGTTTGTGTTTGCAAAATGAGATTTCTTAAAATAAGATTCAAAAAAATACATAACACTGAACAGATAAAAGATTTCAAAGCTCTATGTCCCTGTAGTTTCACTAACATGTTAACCTACTTACAGCAATTAGTGCTTCATTAGTAAGGCTAACTAACTGTTGCTATGCCCTGTAATGATTTGCCAGGTTTTCTATATACAAGTGCATAATCAATGTTTTCCAATTACTGCTATAGTGCAACCACTATTTCAAATAAACTAGATAATAATACAAACCCATTACTGATTCTGAGATAGCAGAGGCATTTAATTGCAAGGCAGTTCTTTTCAGCTTTTAAAATTTTTCACACTAATGAAGTGTCATACAAAAAAGTTGTATTGATTTTTCCACCACATGGCTTCAACCACAAATATGTAATTATCCCTTTTATATCTAGCAAGGGGATTAAAATAATCTATAGTATATAGCCTTTACTTATCCCTGATGGGTCTAGTAGTACTTTTACCCTTTTCAAAATATGCAGCTTTTTGATGAATGAACTTTTGGTAAAATGTTGCTTTATTTGCTTCATATCTCTACTTTTTTGAAGCTGTCTAGCATGAAAGAATTGGAATTTTAAGCTTTCAGTTCTACCACTGGCAGAGGAGAAGGAAGCCTGATCCTGCATTACCAAAACAAGGACAAGTCTCTGCAGCAGATCAGGGCCACATCACATAACTCTGGTCCTCTTCCCCACCTTAGCGGTCTCCATCAATTCATTTAAGTGACCAGAGAAAGTGTCTTTCTCATAACATAACTTTCAGTTAGTGCTTTCAAATTCTTTGTGGAGGATAGCAGTTTGTGTGTAGTGCTACTGCCAGAGAGCTGTGTACCTGTAGTATAACTTGGGCAGACACAAGCTGGTCCATCAGTTTCACTGGAGCTCCCAGGACCTCTGCAAGAAGAGTATCCTCTCTGCCGTGAGGGCTTGGTGGCCACATCTGCAACAGGAACAATGAGACCATACCCAAAACCTAGAGCATTTGGGATGTCTTATTTCCTCAGCACCAGTTGGGTGCCACAATTTAAAATATTATTTTAGAAAAAGCAGGACACACCAGATGCCAACTATATGAAAGGAACTACCAGATGAGGCTAAGACACATGATAAAAATTAGCTTGTCTTCATGGATGTTGTACAGGTTATTTTATTCCTTAAATATCTGGACAGAATTCCAGCTTGATTTTAATATTGTTTCTATTGAAGGAAGTCTACAAACTGCTTTAACATATATGGAAGCTAAAACTCTATGCAGAAAAGTGAAAAAAGGAAACCCAAATGAACCCAGTTTTAACATGAAAAGGGGCCACATTCTTCACATCATTAGGGCCAAAGCAGTATCTCCCATTAATAGTTTCACTAATATATTAATATACTGGCAGCTGTCAGTTCTTTCAGATATGTTGGAATTCACTGAAACTTGATTGTTTTCCCTGTCCTATGGAATATATGTTTTAAGGAAAAATTTGTGCAAATCAGATATTATTGAGAATCATATACACATTAAAACTAGTTAGGTATTTTAAAAATCTTACAAATCTATGTGAAAGCTCTTAGATTAAATAGAAAACTGTACCACAGCCATTGAATGAGAAATATTTTGGTAGAAGTAGGCATCTTTTTCCCTAGATTTTTATTTACAAGTTAGTATTTGAGGGCCAAGTATTGAGTATCACCTAACTAGCTAGAAGAAGAAATATATCCTAAAATTTAATTTAATTAACAATAAACACATTTAATAGACCACTTCAAAAAGCTCTAAGAAAAGTTGAAACTTGCAAAAACATTTTAAATATTAGAAAGTATTTAATATCCAAAACAGCAATAAAACCTTGAAATAATTTAATGCTCTTTTCTTTCTGAAATGGATGCATACTATTCCTGGCAGTATCTACATGTGTTACAATAATTTTCTTCAGTAGTACAATGTACCAGAAAATTCCATTTAAAAATTAATATTTTTAACCATAATAATAAAAAACTCAATGAAACACAAAATTATGTTTCATCCAATTAGCGTAGAATAAAGCCATTCTGTGATTTTTAACACTGCAAACCTCTCAGTGCTGCACTTTATACTTTTTCAAATAGGTCAGTTGCATGTTTCCCTTTCTAATTTAATAGATTTCAAAATACTCTAAAATACTTCTCTCATCACAAAATTTGCAACAATTCAATACTGTATCCTAATTTCTTTTTTCTTCAGCATGCAGTAATTAATAAATTTTAAAAATTATTCTTCTTTATATTATTCTTCTTTAATTAAAATACCTTATCACCTACAAAGAGCAATGACTAAAATTGTATGCAAAAGTAAAAAACTGTCTCCTCAGATGAATTTAAGAAAAAATATACACACTGCTTGTGGAAGTGTGTTTCCAGGATAATAAAAGGCCATTACCTTGACCGCTGACATGAAGCCATCAGAGTCATATTTATTGATGAAACTTTCAGCTTCCAATCTGCTGCACTGAATGAGCATCATACAGCTGTCAGCAAAGGCAGAGAACAGAAACAGTGATAGCTTGTGACATTTTTCTTTCATAATTTATGAAAACAAAATACCTTAGACTTTGCAGAACACAAGAAGGAAAATTTTAGAATAGTCCCTTTAAGGAAAAAGCCCATAAGATAATGATCTTAACAGTATATCTCTATTATCAGAAACATTTACCTTTAAAATTGAGATATCCATGCAAAATTGGTTGAAAATGCCTAAGTAATGTACTCTGAAAAACCAAATGCTGTCACACTGCCAATAAACAACAGGAGAAAGACCTAAAATTAGTACCTTCAGAGTAATGGTACCGTGAGAATGCTTTGGGGAAGTCAACTTTAAAACCTTTATAAAATTAATAGCATTAATAAATTGCTATCATAATTACTGTAATTTCAGAGGAACTAAGAGACAATGAAATGACAATTTAAGTATTATAAACTCAAAGTGAACATTTTTCAATATTTAAAAAAGTCATTTGCACATATTAGAGATGAGCAAATGGTGAAATATGCCACAACGTGTTGTGTACCTTCATTTCATGCTACTGGACAAGCTATAAAAATGAATGTGCTTGAAGTTTCTCCGGTACCAATACTTTTGCTCACAACCCAAGAGAAAAAAAATCTTAGAATGCCAACAGCCACTCTGCAGCATCCCCTTCAAGATGGATGCTGTCAGCACCAGATAAACTGGGAAACTTACAGCACTCTTGCCAACACCACAGTTCAGGATGCTGAGCACAGGCCTCTCACTATTTAGTCTGCCCAGGAAGATTCACATTAGCAGACTGAGGAGGCATTAAAACCTGGTATGCACACATATTCCTCATGTTTTTCTCCACGTTTGTCACATGCCAGCTGCCACTAGGGAGGAGGAGACTGTGCTCACGGCAGGATGCAGTTTCTGCCGTAATGACCCAGATTGTGATATTGTATATTTTAGATATATGCACATGTTTCTGATTAGCTGAGACTTTCCATCCTTGAAGATCCCAAGGGAGAGCTGTATGTGGCTACCACTGCTTGGCAAAGCTTTGGTAGCAGGTTTGGGGTGAAGCAAGGAAAGAGACCCCAAACCAAAAACCCCCTCTCTCTCTCTTCATAGGCCCACTCCCCCCCCTCTTTTCTCTCCTGTCCTATACCCAAAGAAAATCTTGTCCTGTACAAAATCACTAGACCTAAGAGATTGGGAACATACTGCACAGAGCCAAGGAGCCATAAATCTCATAAAAAGAGCCAAAGTTGGGCATCAAGCCCAGACTTTCTGCAAGGTCCAGCGACTAGAACATAAGACAATGTAAGGTCCCCAAAAGTACACAAGGTCACTGAAGATGAGGAGCGATTTGAAGCCCCTCTGATGAAGTAGGGCAGGAAGTACCCCCGTAATATTCCTCAAAATAAAGACCACGCCTCCAACTCCGCCCTAACTCCACCTGCTATGAATATTGTAATCAAATGATGTAATGATATGAATATGCATGTAAAGATTTTGCAATCCTGTCTATGAATTGTATAAATAGTCTACGCTTTGTTTAACACATTGGAGCCCTTTTTCCTGGCATGAGCCAAGGGCCTCCCCAGCGCTGCTAAATAAATACCTTTGCTGCTTAAAGACCCAAAATTTTCTCTAAGCAGTTCTTTCGGCCACTTTTCGGTCTTCAGGGGGAAAGAGATGATATAAAAGTGTTTATTCACCAATTCATTATACCTGATGCACATTTGAAAACTATCCCCTAGACTATGGGAGGCATGTTAAAAACATACTTACAGAAGACTGGCATTTTAAGTTTTGGTTGTGATTTGTCTGAACAGGCAGGAGTGGGAGGTGGACACATCCTGGGCAGCATCAGCCCAGGAAAACACCATCTCTCACAGGGAACACATTATGAACAACTTCCCTCCTGAAAAGCAGAAAAGGGGATTAGCGATTGATGGGGAACAGGTGACAGTGATCAGCTGTCGGGACTCTCTAAGAGGAAATGGGCAGGGTCGGTGCATGAAAGTAGGGCACTGAATCAGTTTGGGGCACAATAGCACCAACGGTACCATCCCCCTGTAGCACAGGCCAGGCTGCATCCTTATACTGCCCCTGGAGAGAGGGAAATGGCTTCTCCCATCTTAAAAATTACTTTGAATTGTTATATCAGGCAAAGAAAGAGTAACTTGCATCAAATTGTATTAAATAGAAGGAGCGGGGGGGAGGAAATCATAGACTCTTTTAATATTGGATGATTCTTCCACGTTCTGTTTTCCAGGAAACAAATCCAGCTGTCATCTCTTTCTGCACTCCTTTCACCCACTTCAGCAACAGGGCAAAACCCTTGCGTTGTTTGCCTAGCTCTCCTCCTGGTGACAGCCTGCAGCACTAACCAGTTAATAAAAGATGATACAAACTTTCAAACATCACACTGGTTTCTTAATAGCTGCAGCAAGGAGCAGCGGCAGCTGCTGAGAAGACACTTCTTGCAGTTACAGGTGTGTGACAGAGTTTGGAAGTTTCTTGGCTCCATAGGAAAACCACTGTGCAGCAAGGCAATGGACACTCTGTGGCACCAGGATCATGCAGAGGCAACATCTGGATGGAGCCTGGAAAATAAACCTGGGTACAAAAGAGAAAGGCAGACAGGCAATATTGGCAGGCTTGTCTCAATGAGGAACCGAGCACTTGTATCACTTGAGGATTTGACCTCGAGCCTTGGGGCCATAAGCAGCAAGTTCAGCACCACACCACTGCTTGAAGGGAAGATTACTGAAGTCTTTAAAAAAGATGATTAGCCTCCCAGTAGGTCAAAAATACTGAATCAATCCACTTCTGTAAGGCATTACAGCCAGAATGTGAGCAAGCTTTATAAACTAATACGCTATGGATTTCTGGGTGAAATCTCTCTGTTTAAAATCTTAAGATTTGCTCCTTTTTGTTTAGCATTCTTAAAAATCTGCTTAACAGTCTTAAAAATTACATACCATCTTTGTAGCATTTTTTAATAACCCAGGAAGAAACAGAAATGCTAGGAAAAAGTCAGGTCAGAAGACCTTCAAAACCAAAAGAAACTGTTAAGGAAGCTGTAAAAGTACTGTTGATTGAATATTTACAACCACCTACATGTGCTTTGAAAAAAAACATTTTTAAAAACAGGATAATTTTGACAAGGACTTATAAAAAATGTAACTATGCAATTGTGCATTGAACACAACCTGGCCTACTAAGGAACACTATGTTGAATGAGTGAGGAATACCTGTCTATGCCTGTTTTCTTTAGAATATTAAAAGCATTCTCTCATTGTCTAAGCAACTGCACAAACTATCACGTTTTCAAATAAATTACAAGAGAAAGACTCAGCAAATATTTTATGTGTCTATATATTTTAGGGCTTACCTACATATGTGACCACAGAGCAAGTTAGACCACTAGCTTGGAGCCTGCAACCATCACTTTGCAGATATTCAGACACAAACTTTGAGGTCTCTTTGAGCCCAAAGTAAGAAATTAACCATCTGCAGGTCCTGTTTAGTTATTAAAATAAGTAAATTTAAGCCTAATACAACTGTAAAGTCAGATGTTGAAATTCTTTCTTTTAGCCTTTTCATTGGTAAACTCTTAATTAGGTCAAATTCTGAGAAGCAACAAACATCCGGCAGCCGCAGTGGTTTGCTGGGCATTTGTGCTCTGTTCCCCTCTGGATGCAGCTCCCTGGGAGCTCTGCCACAACAGCCACTCAGAGAGGTGTTAACACCTAGAAATTATAGTGGCATTTCTAACTAACCCTGCAAACCATACCTGTTGCATTCACGTGGATATGTGTGGCTTGGGTAAATAATAATTTATGCCAGACTTTTTTCCTCTTGTGACTTTAGTTTTGATATCACATCATGATTCAAAGCCTGGTGCACCATAAATTTTCTCCAAATGTGTAGTAATTCCTTGGCGCAGTCTAAAGTTATGATTCATTTATACTGGAGTGACAGCATAATACCTAGGTGTCAAAATCCATTAAAACTGTTCAATGTCTTCTGTTTATTTTTAGAACCAATTGAGACTTAACTGATGGTGAAAAATATACAGTCAAGTGTGTTTACTTCACCTTTACAAAGAATCCGTTATAGTCCCAATTAATTTGTTATTCCTGTCACAACAGGTACTGGATACTTCAAAACTGTCATTACCGTTTCTCTCTGTTTCTTTTGCCTACTTTTTTTTTTAATATATGAAAGCTTCTGTTTATTTTTAACCCATTAGTAAGTAATGGCTTATTTGTTTGTAAAATAGAAATTTCACATCAGTTTAATTAAAATAAATGTGATGAATAAATACATTTCCTAAACAACTTTAATTTTTTGTGCTCAAAATTTTCTTTTTCTGTCACAATCAGGTATCCTAGTACTAAATTTAATGACTGTTCACAGGATGATCCATCATGTGCGTAAATATGATTGGCTAGACGAAAATTAAAAATACGCTATGTGAGAGTTACAAACACCAAAACAGTTCTTAGTGCAAATTCAGAGCATCTTTTGCCATGCTAACAGTATGTTTTTGCTTATAGGAAATTTAGAACACAGTTTCAGACAGTGAAGGGAACCGCACAAAACCCCCACAAGATAGGCATTAAATGTCAGAGCCAGGCACCAATGAAAAAGTGATCAGGAGAGCTCTCTGCCAACAGCTATAAATATAACTCCAAAGAAGAATATGTAGTGGTCGTGTTAGAGAATGAGGAAAGAAAATACTGATGTTCAAATTGGTTTTACCCACACTGGAACCAAAGAATTCATGCAGTGCTGGGGGAAAGTAATCATGGTATAAAGCAGCTATATTAGGAGCCAAATGCAAAACTGAGTATACCCACATACACTGCTCCTGCCCTCCACTCCAGCAGGAAGCATGACCCACCAGGGACAAGACAGGCAAAGTAGCACAGATCTCAAGAGCTGTGGCTAAGGGTACCAGCCTGAACACAGGCCAAACCCAGGGCATCACGCCCTCATTGGTTAAGAACCCAATGGGATAGAACTCTGGAATATGTAACATGGTTCATAGTTCTACAGTACTCAGAATCATCTACTTTCTGGTTTTTACTTCTGGAAAAACAACATACAGGATTATAATTGAGTATAGGACTTGACATTACTTAAATGCATCACTGGTGATCCTGCTACTGACCCAACAGTACGGATTGTCATTCATTTCTGAGGCATGTTAGCTCACTGAAGCAAAATGAGACATCACTTTTTCTTTATTAATCTGTTATAAGGATTTTATTGCGATTTAAATTATTATACTCTCTGGTCATAACTATGTAAAATTAAGCATAAATATCTTAAGTGACTCATAGGAATTAGAAATTAAATGGGCTTATTGGAGTAAGTCTATCCTTACTCTGTTGGAGTAGGTCATTATATTATGCTATCTACAGTATATGTTCTGGTGTTTTGACTTATTCAGTTTTAAAAGTCTCAGAATTGGGGCTTTCATAGTTTTTCTTTTACAATTACTGCCTAACCTAATAGACCTTACACTTAGATAAATTTTTTTCATACTTAGTTTCACTCCAATTGGGTCTCTCTCATCCACCTTAAGGACTGTACCTGCTTCCCGCATCCTTAATCATTACACCATTCCACTTTTTTTACCAGTTTCATACACACATTCTGCCTTCTTCCATGTTAGTGCTTTAGCTTTCTGAATAAGATTTAGAGCTCTTCAGTAGTGCCTGAGGGGTAATGTCCATCATGCCTAAAACCTGCAGCTGTTGCTGCTGGACACCAGAGTCCCAACACAGCGGGAAGGACCTGAGCACAAAGCTGGGTCTCAGCTCTCCAGGGACTCTTGGAGCACTCACAAGTGTGCATGCTGGTCTCATGCTATTGCTTCCTGCTGTAGTTATAACCAAGAAAAAAAATATTTTAGTAAGAAAATAAATGGGTTGTCGGATGCAAGATCACCCACAGTCTTTACAGGATGGGGGTTTTCTTATGGCAGTGAATTAAATTTATGCAAGAGATAATTTTCAAACATTTCAGTGTAACTACACCAAGGGAGGGGCAGCACTGTAGTGGGAAAAGAAGAAAATAAGAAACTACAAGGGGCTGCTGAATCAGCACCTTCCTCCATATTATTTCTTGCAAATGACTCATTTCCTGGTCCAAACTCATTTTGCAGACTCCCATAACTGTAAAATCACATCATCTTATGCTACCAGTTTACAAAAGTAGAGTTTATACCTCTGAGCCTGGCTCAAGTGACCTAACACACTGGCTTGCCTCTCTGAGTCTGCATTGCCTTTGTGCAAGAAAATGGAACCAACAGGAGTGAAAGCCCCCATAACTGCAGCTACCTGCTCGTTGTGCAAATCAAAAGTAGTAGTTTGGAGTTACTCACATATACGAAAGAGGGGGTTTTGCAAAATCTGTACACAACTCCATCAACATGCAACACAGCAAGACCGAACAGCCAAGTACTAGAGGTGTCAGCACAATCGCAATCACAGTGAGCCCCGCTCCAGGGACTTATGCCAGAAACTCACAATTTCTAAGTCATGACAAGGAATAACATGGTTTACACACAGTTAAAACCAACAGGCCTTATCTGGGTAGTTTCAATTCTCATCAGCTGACTCTGACTTCCAGCACTTACCCTTCCATATATCTGTATTTAGATAAATGCAGGTCTTCTATAATAAAGTATAATGATCTAGTAAGAACCTCAACTCCATGTGTTAGGGATGAGGAAAAAAAAAGAAAAGAAAAGAAAAGAAAATATTTTGGAGAATATTGTATTAAATATCACAAACCAATCAATGACGCATAGCAAGATAAACAGTAACTTCATGCAAATACTATTTTAATAATCTCAGCACTGAACTTGTCTTTAAAAAGAGTGTTGGGGCTTGCCTAGCAACTTGTACAATTTTTGGACTGATTTAGGATATCAGCAAATGTTTGGAGCAAAACTCTTGCCGTTCTACAGGACAGTTTTCAACCACATGCAACACTCAAAATGAAAAAGCATCAGGATTCAAGTGACCACTTTACTGTACAGCTGATTTTTTTACCGTAAAGCATCAGCTTGCGGGACTGGAATTTCCGAGACAGAACTCACATTTTCCTCAAGAATGATGTTTGCCCACAGGCTAAGAGGTGGTCTTGAAAATGAAGGATGTTAGAGTTGCTCTAATAGCTTTTATTCCTCCCCACTATAGACTTTACAACAGTTGCTTACACAAGGATGGTTAATGTCTTTTAAAACAGAATACACAGATGTTCCTCTATGGATTTTCAGGAGGGTTTTACACATTAGAAGTGATTCCATGGTTATGAATATCTGGGTCTATAAACACAATCTGCCTTTGAATCAGGTGTAGAGCAGAGCAAAAGTGCCTATTACAGAGATCTTGCTGGCCTGTAGCTTTAGGATTGAACCAGTGCCAAACCGAGCTGTTCTTTGGTTTTTGTTTGTACACTGCAATCAGTGCCTGTAAGAGACAGAGGAGATGTGAAAACCCTATGGATTCAAAAGCTAACACACTGGATGGATCCAGAACAGACTATTTGGTTACTTGAGTTTTTTCTTTTCAAGGAGCAAACCTCACAGAAATCTTTCTCCAGCATTAAGGTGAGCTTTTTTGCTGTTTGTTTCATTCACAAAGATTTTTTTCTTTTCTGGAGAAGAGAAACTTAATTTTTGCAAGATGTGTACCCATTCTCAGCCCATATTATCCATTGCAGGTAAAACTTAATATTTTGGAGTATTAAGTAAACCTTAATATTTCAAATAAAGTAAACTCTGTAGAGATAATTCGTGTTAAGAAACAATCTTGAAGGTCAATAAGTTAAACTTACCTTTGCCAGTCTGCAAAGTGATTTTTTTTTTTTTTTTTTTTTACACACAAGGGAAAGGGGAACCAATGCAAGTATAACAGCAGAAAAAAATACATGTATTTGCAGCCATTCCTACAGTTTGGTAACAAAAGGGAAAGCTTCGTTAACTTTTAATAAGACCTTGCTTTCTTCATAAATTTTTTTTCCCCAAATACATGTTCCAAACTAACACATTGCTGCCTTCAGCTTTCACTATGTAAGCTCACAAACAAGCTACAAGGGTTTTTGTGTGCACAGTTATGGTCCATCATTATTAAATGTCTCTTGTTGGACAGAAAAGGTGCTTCATCATAAACAGCCATTCATCAGCGCTTGCCAAGCCGGCTCACATCTGACCTCTGCAGCAATAATGCCGCATCAAGTAGGCCAACTACCCAGTTTAGCGGCAGAGCAGGGAGCAAGAGCCAGCCTCAAGATTAAGTGCACTGTTTCAGGTTTCCATTCCCAGGAGCTAGGCGGGCTCATGTTGTATTGATTGTGAAAGTTTACCAGTAAGTATCACAAACAACAATAGCCAGGTCAATGATCGGTGATGCCTGAATAGGAATCCCCCCGGACAGCGCTGTGCTCCGGGCCCAGGAATCGCCATCATGATAGCTGAGTGCAGGTTGAATAAGGGTTATGGGGAAGGGAAGAGTGAGAGCCTGCAGCATGAAATGACATTTAAGAAAGTTACACATGGGACCAGAATGAGAGACAATAATGCAATTATATTTTTCTGAGTTTCCAGCTGCAGCAAAACCCTGTCATGTCTCAATATTTGTGTTCAGCCATCCCCATGCTCACTGCACTGAATAGCTTCAGGTTCTCAGGAACAGTAGAAGACGACAAAAATGCAGGTGTTAGTGAGTATAAACTATAGAGAGAGCAAAGCAAAAAAAACCTCCAGTCATCTGTCTCTTCCACCAGCCACACAGATTTGGCATGAAGATCTGAAGAACCATCTATTTTATAAAATCTCTGAATTTGTTTTGAAGACAGAAAACCCCACAGACTGTTCAAAACCCTGATCAAACTTCTGAAATAAAATATTTGTTCTGATGCTATGACTAAATGTAACCCTGTATTTAAATGACACTATGACTTAAGTGAGAGGAGCAGGGAGAGTTGGACTTGATGATCCTTTTGGGTCCCTTCCAACTCAGAATATTATATCATTCTATGATTGTATAAAAATTAACATCCCAACTGATTAGCTATCTTCCAGTGTGGAACCATATCCCATAGCCATAACTGAAAATCCATTTCTGAATTTTTACTGTGTATTATACTTAATGTCTATCTAAGAGCTCATACTTTTAAGTATGGAAATTATACCGAAATCTTACTTGATACCAATATTAATCAAACATTCTAGAATGAGATCTTTTTCAAAAGTATTTTAACTAAAACCAAAATGTGCTATGATCTTGTACGAATCTCCAGAAATTCCAAAGTCTATCTAGGACTCCAGCAGTTCTAAATCTAGGTTTTAATTATCCTGCTGAGAGTTTAATTTGCCCTTGAGGTACTTTGCCTAAATGGATTTCAAACATGAAAAATAAGTGACAGTAAGATTGGAGTTAAATTGTTGCATATAATATATTTTAACTATAGCTTCCAATCTTTTAATTATTGGAGATTCTAAGGCCATGTATTACAGGGGTTAAGCTAGAGTATATTTTTTCTTTTACCTGAAAATGAAGACAAAGTAATTGTTCATGCGTAATTACAGGAAGAAATAAATAAAACTTGAGCAAAGCTACTCCTTTTTCTGTTTATATAATAATTTTTTTTGTCCAAAAATATTTCAGTACCATGTAAACAAATGTCATTTATCAGATTGCAGCATAGTACCCATAATATTTCATTGTTCAGAAAAATAATATTAGTGTCACTGCAAATCTATGCGATTACTGAAAGTCAATACATTTAATAAATTATTTTTAACAACTTCTGTAACTTAAATATCCATTTTAAGTTGTGATTTGAATACCATATATTTTTACTATACAGGTCCAATGGTGTTTAAAAATAATTGGATGAGAGGAAAAAATAGTATGGAATTTATGTTTTCTTCTGTGAGTATTCTGGAGTTGTTCTAAAAGATAAATTATGGGGTGAAGCAAAGAAAATACATTATTATGTCTTGCTGAAATTAAAAAAAAAACAAACCTACAGGTTTTTCTGGTTTTCTTTTAAAGATAAAAGTACGGGTAAAAATATCCCGGACAGTTCAATATATTCTGAGATAATGTAAGGATTTGGTTACAAGCTTACCAATTAATTATGTTATTTGACACTTGGGACCAGTTGAAATGTGGCTGATGTGATTAAACACTGTTTTTATCTGCTCTATGGAAACATCTATACTGAAGTATTTATAATTTAGGTTTTAAAACTGATTGTAACAAATTTGGCAACAAGAGAAAAAGCAAAAATGTGAAAATAACTGTTAGGCTTTAGACAACAAAATATGCTATAATAGGCAGCCCATCTCATCTATATCCTTGCAATTAATAGGAAAGAATTAAGAAAGAAATCTCACTCCATAATCAGCAGAACATTGTTTCAGCTCTATTGGTAAAAGTGCTTTGCAAGCACATTATAACCCACAGGTTTCCATTAGGACAGTGCACAGCATTGGTAGTTTATGGATAACACAGATCCTGCAGGTATAACAGGAGAATAATATAACAGCCTGGAAAAAACTCTCAGAAATGTTGGGGTTTTTTTTTTAAGAGCCACTGGCTACAGGTGTTTCTTCACAAGTAACGCCTCAAACACGTGCTGTAGCAGCAGTGGAAGGCTGTGGGTATGAAACTGTTATTTGCATCATCTTTCCACATACCTGACACTCAAAGTTTTTGGATGGGCTTGTCCTTTACTAGGTAATACCGTGCAATCCCATCGCTAGTGCTGACCAAAGGCAGTAGGATGCTGTAGTGTAGAAATGTTACTTTCTCGTCATTCTTTCTGCTTACGGGTAACAACCATAAAGCTCCTTCCTCTAAGCTCAGTGTTGTTACCTGACAAAAGTAATTAGAAGAAATAAAGAGAAGTATTTAGCTGCAGCAGCTAACTAACCTTGACAGGGTTTGCATGTGACAGCATCAAAGCAACACTTGGTGCCACTGGACCATAGGCAGAATGTAAAAGCTGGTTGAGGGCGGGGAAACAATAACAAATAAATAAAAAGGATTTTTTGCATTTTAACCACTCAGGATAAAATAAAGTCTCTTTGTCATAGTCAGTTTATCACATTAAGCCTGAACTAATATTTTCTAATCATAGTGACCTCATCCTGCCAGAATGTACCAGCCCCTAACTCTTGCTGTAATGTTTTCTCATTAGCTGCTCAGCATTGGCCACACTGGTTGTAGCAGCTAAGCACTGCCTCAGGCACCACTGGAATTAATTACCAGAAGAAACACTGCTGTTTTGAATTGTCATCTTGAATTTATCACTTGCCACTTAATGTAACTCATCTGACCTAATACCTCCTCTGTGTCACCAGAGGCTCTGGCACCAGCCCGAGGTGGGCAATGGTGGGGTGCTGTAGGTTCCCACTGCCCAGGCAGCGCGGCAGGCAGCTGCTCCTGGCCTGGCTGCAATCCTACCCTGCAGGCAGAGCAACCTAACGATGCCCCCAGCAAATTGCAGATTACCCGTACCTCATGCTGCATCTGAACCCAAGTAAGACTCACTGGGAGCTGGAGCTGTTCCACATAACAGGCGCTGCTGGGAAACAGCAACCTCATTTGGCTGGATGGGGAGACGCCAACCATTTGTTTCACTCATGTTACATTTTCAAAAAATAATGAAAGTGGCTATTCACACACAGATGAATAAATGGCTGCAGGGGACCTCACAGACATAGACCAGTGGCATTTTCTCCCAAATCATGAAGAAATTGCTCATTAAACCAGAATGCAAGTCAGTAGTATAATACAGGTACAAACTGCCTCTACATCCCTCCCCCTCACATATATTTTCCATTTGTGTCAAGATGAAGGATCTTTCTAGGGGTTGTATCTTTAAAGTCCATAATGAATGCATTCTTTTGCTTAAGGCAAAAACATTTTTCTGGTATAAAACACAAGTTTTGCTACGCACACATTCTCATCGCCAAGCCTAAATTTTACCTGTGAAGGTAAAATTTACTTACCATTGCAACTGACTCATTTCACATCTTTCTGACAAAAAAAAAAAAAAAAAAAGGAATAGCCAGACCACCTACATTTCTGCTCAAATCTGTGTATACATTGGAGTGCTTAATTTCACAAGAGTTGTAATTTTACTGTTGTTGAAAACAGGGATGACTCAGTGTAATAAGCCAAAAATATCCTACAGGTAACAAATATTATAAAAATTGCCTTTTAGTAGGCTTCTAACAATAAAAATTCTGAACACGTTTCTTAGGCAAAAAGATTTCCTCTGGTTACCACACTGTATACTCATCACAGTAAACTTAGAGAGATGTATAATGTGATATAAACATTAATAGTTCCACAATTGTGTTTTAGAAAGACTATTTATAGAGAAAATACAAAATGTTTCCCAAAAGTATACTTAGACGTAAGCCACCATAATCTTCTTGCTCATGCAGCAGGAAATCTAATACACCAGCTCAATAAACCTGTAGGAAACAAAGATTTTATGTAGCATTAAGAGTCACAGTATTAAAATACCACATATTCAACTACTCTTACTACACTCATTTTAAGAGCCAAGAAAATTAAGTGCCAGTTTGAGAGTAATAATATCATAACATGTAGAAAGAGAAGTACAGAACTGAGAGGACCCCTCATGATGTCTTTGGTGCTTGGGTCAGATCCAAACATTTGATAGTATTAATGTTTTGGGTTATCACCTGAATATACTGCCCCAACACAGTAGTATTTCCCAGAATCTGCTGAAAAATGCAAATTCTCGTCAGCTGACTCATTGTTTTTATTTCAAAAGGTATACTTTTACCCTTTTTTATTATTAAGAACAATAAAGTAATCATTATCATTGATATATCAGTCTAAATCTGTATTTAAGTACAGGTGCATGATATACATATATGGGTTTGTGAGATTACATTAAAATAGGGTATAGAGATCAGTGATCTTGGGATAATCTAGACAATTGACAAAAATAATTGTCATTTAGTCATTGAGTATTTTTGCCAAAAAATGAAGTTGTTTAAGTGTTTATTGCCTATACTATTTATTTTATCTTACCTGGTAACTACTCAGATTTTTTTTTAGCATAGGTAATGTCTGCAGGATTCAACTCCTGGATGCATAGCTCTAGAACTAAAGAGAAGAACAAGAACTGCGAATCTCAGTTTCCCATTTCCGATACCAAAGTCTTTGCTTCACTTCCAGCTGGCAGTGAAGGGTGTAATCTGTCAGCATCTTTTTTTTTTAATACCACAAAAAGCCTAACATGGCTTTTCTAATTGTTTATAAGTTCATGACTGGATACTTGGTTGGGTAGGTTTGAAGAAAGAAGTTGGACGGAGAAGAAAAAATTGTTTTCTAGCTAGTCATACTTTGTAAATGCATCCTGGATGGACAGAGCTTGGGAATGTTTTGGTGAAATGGGTTAACAGATGAAGGACAAGTTAATGATCAAGATACATTTATCATATAATTCACACTTGCATATACTGCTTATGTATCCAGGTAGGTATAACAGCTTCTTCCATCCATGCAAAGAAGTGGAAAGCAATATTATTTTTAACAACTTACAGGTAGAATAAAAACCCCTTTAAGAGCATGAAATAATCTTTTTTTCCTAAAAATAACATACCCAATTGTGACTTCAAGAAAAACTTAGACAAACACATCATTGAATAATACAAGCTGCACAGGGAGAGTATAAGTATTCTGAACTTGTGTTTGTGTCACACATCTGAAAGAATGACCTTAGGTGCACATTTGTGAAACGTGTTTATTTTACCCTACTATTTAATTATACAAATCCATATTATAAACTGGAGGAAGTGCCAACTGGCATAAAAAGATTCCCTGTGAGAGGAAAATACATCTAAAAGAAAATTGTGTATATTTGTTATTGGGAGACTGAGTTTATGCAAGCAATTGTCATGCAAGCAGAGTTGCGAGTAATAATGTGGCCTTTAATGACGGAATGATGGACCTGCCAAACACTAGCTCCTGCCATAGACTGCTTGTATTTCCCTGCACAAAGATGCCCATCTGGGAGTTATTAACATATCCTCGTCAATTCAGAACCTACTTTAACATAATCCATATTTGTTGGAGAAAGTCCAACATCAGACAGAGAACAGTGGACACGTGATCTGATGACACATTTCAAGCTGCACACATAAAGCATGCTTGGGCAGCTAAGCAATTCAGAAATGCAAATAGCAAAAACGTTTCTCTTCCTAGATGAAAAGGACAAATCCCTTTTGGCATAACATGTTATACACTTTTAATACTGAATGGAAACAACAGAGGTAGGAAAGGGACAGGTAGGTGCTTTTTCATTTCATTCCAAGCATGTTGACACACTGAGTCTTGCACTGAAGCTGCTGTTTTTGATGACCAGTGAATCTTCTGCTGCATGGGAGCAGTGAGAGAATGCAAATTCTCTTATGCCAGGAGTGTCTCACGCCTGTTTATATGGTACTTACGGAAGTGAGCATTGTTTATTTAAAGGGACCCAAACCCAGCATCAGGGAAGCCCTTTATTAGAAAATTAGTTGGTCCTTCAAGACAGTCTATTCTTGGAAGCTTTTTTTATAGAATTAGGTTTTCATTATTCTTTATAATTTTGGATGATAGGCTATTCATAAAATTTTCTGATGTTTGGAATTTTATTTTAAAGTGTACACCGGTATTTCTGAAGCCCCACTACATCATCTGCAAAAATCCTTGAAACTTGCATGCAGATGAGATACCGTTAGAGTGCCAGCACTCACAGAGGGCTTGGCACAGCACTCAGATGTACAGTATTTCAGGACGTTGACAGCTAAAAACTAAGCCCCTTTTTTAAACTCTCAACCTAATGGAATATGATGTTTAGTGACTTCAGTTTCTGACTGAATAAAACCCCAGAAACCTTTTTTTTTCCTCCTGTTTCATCTAGTCGTACTCAATTTTGTAATTTTTGGTGTTCAAACTAGTATTGCTTATGACCTCTAAAGACCTTCAGGGAGATGATACTTTTCCCATCACCCATCCGTTATGGATTGATTCCAACACATGTCTGTAAGTTACAAAAGGCTAGTGTAAACAATAGCTTCCCATTAAACTTCAGTTAAACATTAGGACTGCTGTCTAAAGATCATAGTTAAAGATAACTGAAGTGTTACTATATTCCTTTGTGTAGTTCAGTCATGACCCTAATTAATGTGTCTATTTTAGACATGTATTTCTTTAAGTAATGGGTGGTTTGTTTGGACAATTAGGCAGAGTTGACAAGGAAATTTTCCATCAAACTGGGTCATAAAAAGTACATTATTCAGCATTATTATGAGTAAAACACTATTTATTACCTGAACTTTACAATACACCATTATCAATCATTACCTGTCATTAAGGTATGTTAACATGAGATCAAAGAGACAAAGCCAACTTAAACAAACAGAGGTGCAGAGAAGGCTTTTAGACTTGCTTGCTTAAATTGAAACAAGTGTAGCTGAGTCCATTGATTAGCTAGAATTTCCTTTCAACTTAAGATGCAAATCAGCTAATCACTGCAATCTCAAAGCAGCCTTTATTCCTTGACACAAATCACAGTTGTGCTCCTTCCAAGAGGGAAGTGGCTAGATGAACGCACAGAAATATGGGAAAATACCATAGGGCTTTCTGGATGCAAGTTTAGATTCACTCTCACATTAACTCTCATCTAAAACATTATTTGGTAATTAATTTAAAATAATCAACAGAAAGAATCTAAAACAGAGGGAAGTTCTTGGTTTTAAGGGATAAATGTATTTTAAAAAAACCCAAAGTGCTGATTTAGCAAATTATTCCAGGCCCCCAAGCCAAGCATTTTAGGTAACTGTTTTCACAGCAGCATCACCCCAGTGTTTGAGTTACAAAACAGGATTCCCTTTGTCTTGAGTGCCATGTAATGCTCTCAAACTCAAACACTCAGGTACAATTTGTGCTACATAGAGAAAGTTCTACAGAGAGGTCTTCCATCACATTCTGCTCCACTGACCTCAACAACCATCCTGAAAACCAGGAAATGATCCCTGAAAGCACAACCCTTCTGCAGCACTGAATAATACTGTTTTATGAGCAACATTATAGTCAAACAGTTGCATTATTTCCTTGGAGCTTCCACAAGATGTAAACTGTTGGGCAAGTTTTTCACTCAAAATAAAAAAAATTTACAAGTATGAGCATGTTTGGATTTTTTCCAACTATGCTATTTAACAGTCTTACTTCAGTCTGCAAGATTCAATTAACGTTTCAGAGAGCAAAGAGGACAAAACTAGAAGTCTCAAACTATCTCTGATGAACCCTGTGCCAAATATTTCTGAAATTTTTGACCCATTTGGATTCCTAGTTTCTCAATATACAGTTAATCATCTCTTTTCTTTTCCAAATAACACTATAAGTCATAGACACACATCAAACCTCGCTTACATGGAAATGCTTCCCTCAAAAAGAAGTTCCATATCAAAGGGAACCATAACATGCTCTTGTTTCTTCTATTGATCACAGCTTCTGTACTATGACAGAACCAAACATTTGCTCCAGCACAGGCCAGTCTGCAAGCTCAGAATTTCTAACCATAGCTTCATTCTATATGGCACAAATATGCAATATATAATAAATGTTGGGAGGTTGATTTAGGAGAATGTGTTAGTCCTCAAGGTTTCAAAGGTAATTACCTGGGGTTTACTGTCTTTCTTAGGAAGCAAAACATCACTCAGCAGTGTTCCCTCATCAGACACATTTTAAGTTTTGATAGATCCCTGGAAGCAACCTAGATAATTGTTATATGTCTTGTTACTCCTCTCTTTTTAAGCTTATTTTAACACCCAGTAAGCTCAATAAGCTTATTTACACAACAAAACCATTAACTTTATACAAATATCTCCTGACCATTCACTAACTTTAATCCTGGTCTCTAGGTAAGAGGGAAGAAGAACCACTCCCAGTGCATAGTTGCACATTTTGGCTCACCTGCAGATCATCACCAGGTTGTGTTGGGGGAGGGGTGCAGATTGTTGTTCTGGGGGATTATTTTGGGTTTTTAATAAATGCATGGTCATTAATAAAGTATTAACTCATAGTCACCACACAGATTTCATCTGAACACTGCTCAAGGTTCTTTCATTTTTCAGTTCTGATCCATACAAATTATTTATTACTGCTTAGACAACAACCTCTCAGTTAGAGTTTCAGAAGTTAATACCTGCCCAACACTGTTTAGAATTAAAAGGCTTTCTTCGTATCTAGCTGAGAGGTACCACACCTATGATGTTCACGTTTCCACTAAATGATGCATAAAAGATCACACAAACAACTCTCTGAAAGAGAAGGCAACACCTCACTAAATCTGCTTTACTTATGCATAAAGGAAGGTGTCCTGGAATCACTTAGGTTGGAAAAGACCTTTAAAATCATCAGGTCCAACTATTAATGCAGCACTGCCAAGTCAACCACTAAACCATGTCCCTAAGTGCCACGTCTATACTCCTTTTAAATACCTCAGGGGCTGGTGACGCCACCACTTCCCGGGGCAGGCTGTTCCAGTGCTTGACAACCTCTTCAATGAACACATTTTCCAAACTAAACCTCCCCTGGCACAACTTGAGGCCATTTCCTCATATTAACATTTGTTGGCTACACAGAATATTTAATAAATAAATAAATAAATAAATATTTCTAGATTTGTAATCGTATTTGACTAATTAAGACTTAAAGTGACAAAACCCCCTGAAAATCTAGAAAGTATGCTGCATAATGTTAACGTTCTATATATAGAAGTGGTCAAAAACATGGCTACAAACACAATTGTGCATTATATACAAAAAAGATAAGGGCTAGTCTGTGTATGTAAATAATACGTACTCTATTTCAAAATACAAGACATGTCTAGTAATTTTTGAACCATTCACCAGCTATTGAAATAGAAGTACCTTTAAATCATAAAACATAATGCCTTTGACGCTATAAACTCACTAGTGCATGTACATCGACAGAAATGAGATATAACACTTCATAAAGCCAAATGTGAAACAGGAACTCACAGGAAATAGATTTAACAAAGGGTATATAGACCAAATTTGTCAAAATATATAATGCTTTGGGGTCAATTTGAAACCTTCCCAATGCAAAGAGAACAGGTGGTAGGGGCAAGAACTTCAGGAAGGAGCAAACACCATGAGGTAGAAAAAAAAAAAGAAAAAACATTAACTGCACCTCATACTTTTCCAGTTAATTATGATAATTTTAAAATTTTTTTTATACTATCAAGGTGCTTAATTCAGGCAGCTTTAACATCTTATGAATATTCTGAGAAAACAGATCCTACAAGCATCAGAACACTTGTTTTTGTGACGCAGCTAATCCTTTTTTTCAGAAAAGCCAACGATTCTTCCACACTCAACTTTCAGAAGCAATTTCAATGAAAACAACACTCAAAAATAGAGTATTCCCCTTCCTTTCTCCTTTCTTTTTTTTTGGTGTAGCTGGTATGTTGCTTTACTCAACCTGGCCTACTACATTCCATATAGCTACATGATTTTACCTTTTACAGCTCATTTTTAATTGCATATCATTGCTACCTTTCATGGAAAGAGACAGGGCTCTGCCACTCTTACTAATTATCCAAATCACTAGTCACTGTTTGCATGTGTGTGGTCTTGCCTAAAGCTTTTAACCACTAGCTATGTCACTAAATCAAAGCAAGTTGGAGGTGTCTCTGCTGTAGTGACAAACTAATAAAGGTTGCATGACATTCCTTTTAAGCCTTTTGGAAGTATTCTTTCTAGGATTACACCATGCAAATACAATGAATAATTTGGTGGAGGCAGGGAGACAGGGAGGGCTGGAAGGTTATCCCATGCAGTGGGTTAGCACACTGCTATCCCACTGAACTGCAGCCACAACAGCACTGCAGCCCTAACCACACTGATTCAGTGTTAAACACATTTGGTGACAAAACCCACCACAGTGAGAGCACAACCTTAACTCTTGCCTCAGGATAGGTCCAGATTCAACATCTGTGTTTGAGAACACTTTGGAAAAGGTCTTTTTCTTCGTCCTACTCACAATGACCCTGGTCTGCCTCTTTCCTCACAGTAGATTTCAACTCTGACTCTTAGGTCTTTTAGTGTTAACTAACAATACCACATTTACGAAATGAAGCAATAAGATCCAAAATTGAGAAAAAGCTAACATCTTCCTTGTTGTTGAGCCATAGTGGAAGTGACAGCGGGCATGTATGCACTTTTGCCATGTCCTGCTCTTGGTCAGGATGATAGTAATGCAGCCAATGCATCATGGCAATGCAGGCATCACACCTTGTTCTTCTGAATGATTACACCTTGCCCTGTCTCTCACATATACATCCACATCCTCTGTATAATACTTCATCCTTTATTTTCCACTCTAAATCCATCAAAATAAGAAGTAACAGAGTAGCTGTACATGTCCAAAACTTCCCCCTGAGCCTTCTCAACTGCAATCACATGTGAAGCAGGGCAGGAAATATTTTTTTTTTTGAGCTTTGAGATCTTCTCATGCACTTTTCCGAAAAAGAAGTAAGGCTTTCTAAAGTACTTCACTGCACCATGAGAGAAGGAAAAGGAAAAAGAATCTCCCACCAGATCGAGGGGGCTCATGTAGCAATAAGCTGATACATGAGGGATGCTTGAATCCATTTCCAATTCTCCCATTCCCCTTTTCATAAATCAGTCCCTGGAGGAAGACTAAAAGGTAGTTTATGCCACTCCACTCTCTGGTCCCCCTAAATCTTTAACACAAGATGGCTCATCTGTAGCATTGCAGGCAGAGGCGCTCATTCAGAAAGAGACACTTGGCTGGAATTGCAATGGCAGAAACAGCAATTTTTGCTTTACAACCCTGACCAAAGCCCACGTGGTCCAGACTAGCATGCATACACGGGCCATTTGATAAGTCTGCCTGTGTCCATTCTGACAATGTTTTCCACCCTCAGCCCTGCAAGCCTTGCCCACAAAAGAGTTCAGGCAGGCCACTGTGCTTCTACAGAGCGTTTAAGGATGTAGAGATCAGCTTTTGCCCTTCACAAGAATTTGTTAAAAGAAAAAAAAAAAATCTTTGATTAGTGCTAAATGAAACAATTACAAAAATTTCCATACAGAACAAAATTAAGTTCATTTGATTAGTTCACATTTTCCTATTTTCCTCTAGTTCTTTGAAAAACATCCGTTAGTAATTTTACATCCTAGCAGGAAAACATTAAGTGCTTATAATACCACTGTTGCAGTGAAAATACTTAGGTTTTATGATGTCTCTCCAGAGATAGATATTTAATACTCTACAGATAGGTTAATTTAGCATAAAATAGTATAATATCTTCCTTATTTCTGTTCATTCATTTTCAAATTATAATACCAGGCCATGAGCAAGTCACACATCACATGGCAGTCATCATGCTCAGATTTCCCAATTCACTAGGAAATGCAGAAACTTTCTAGCTCCCATTAAGACCAGTCTGTCACCTCTGCATTTTCACACTCAGAGAAGAAATGTTTTACAGTGACAAGCAGAACAACCACCGGTTATGATGCTCTGAACCACTATCAGCCAGAATTTGTTCAGGTCACCACAATCTCATGGTCAAGTACATGATCTGTTTTGTGATTTTTACCGGCATTACATCTGTCCAAATAAGTCTTATTAATGTGGTTTTTTGGCCAAAGGTTTTGACAGAATTCAGAGGAAACTGACTCTGAGTCAGGAATAATTTTTCAGAGCAGCTTGCCTATACTTCACGATTAAGAGTGCCAGCAAAAGCATGCTGGGAGCCTCTCTAAAGGGGAAACACAATGTGTCCAAACATCTCATGGCTTATGAGGGCAGCAGGGGCTCTGCTCCAGTCAAGCTGGGTGCTGGCAGATGGTGGACTTGTCCGGGCTGGGCTCAACCACTGCTTACTCTGATAGAGCTCTTTTGAAGCAGAACACGATTTTCAGTTATTATGAACATCAATCAGCTTCATGCGACCACATACTCCTATTTCAAAAGGATTAACACAGGGCAAATCTGCAGTAAATGCACTAAAATAAGTCTGCAGCAGCTCTAAAGTTAGTAGGAGCTGTGTGTCTCTTCTCTCATGGCAGGTCACCCACAAGACTGAGGAGGTCTAAATCCTAATCTATTTTGCAATGAAAGTATTGTGTGAAGCATGTGGATTTGGCCTCAGGGTAGACTGATAAAAAATACAAACAAAAAATAGGCCACTACCCCATTAATCCTTATTACAGATGTTACCCAGAAGAAAACAGTTCTCTGAAATTTTCGTTTCTCTGTTATCCTTTGCCCTTGGGTCAACTTAGTTTTGACTTTCAGCAACGGGGGTGTTCACTGAGGAACAAAAAGTTATACAACTGACCCAGTCTTCTGTTAGACTAATGAAAAAATCATGTTGTGTTTTCGGGGGGGTTTTTTTGTTAAATCATGGCCCTTGCTATTCACCAACAATCAAGTGCTGAAGAGCCAATAAATTATTTCCAAAAGGAAATGTAAACAACTTTCTCTGAGGAAGGACTGCATACAGTAGGCGGGAACCTCCTTCAAGTTAATTGCAACACAGTTCACTAATGAAACTTTCCATCTATTAAATCTTAACAGGCATAACTATAAAAATGGCGCCAAGCGCTCTCTCCTGCCTAGGAATGCTCCAGACAGCATCTGCAGGGACTTTCACACTTATTGTCTTTGCAGGGATTAGCAATTATCCCTAAACAGCAATGGCAACATAGAGCGAATTTCACACCACTTAACGCAGTTTTCAAATTCATTTGTATCCTGAAGCTGGCTGAAGGAAGGATTATAGCAATGCTACCTGGTTCTTGCCAAGTAGCATGCAGCAGATCTGACACAAAATGCTCTGAAGTCAATATGAATCATCTTCCTTTGCTTTCACCGAGTTCAAGACTAGGGTCATGATGGGCAAGGACATAACCAGTGCTTCAACCAAGACCCATGCTTGCCTTAGAGGCGAAAACTTAAATTCCAGTCCCTCATACCTATTCAATAGAGATCATGAAGTACATCTCTCCTGACTCACAGTATGTTGGAGGGACTACCTCTTCTTGTTTGTAGAACATCTCTTTTGCTTCTGAAGATCATCTACTCTACACAACTGCTCTTAATCTTACATTTCATTTCCTCTCACCTTTCGTTTTAGCTGTTGAGACTCTCAACTGACATCTGTGTTTCTCATCTGCAAGATTTATCAAAGATCTTCTGCTGGCTCCCATCAATACATTTTTAAGGCTTGCATTTTTGCCACCTCCTCCATGTTTTCAATTGCTCATTATCTTTATCTACAAAACAGCCTTAAGAGTGACCCAAAACATGTGGATTTATTCCTTCCTGAATACTTCAGGAACTGTACTTTCTAAAAGAGTAAAAAAATTCTGTGTGTCCTGGTCGATTTGCTATCCAGAGAGGAAAAACCTCCTTTTGCTCTTTTCCTCTGTTCAGTGACACTACTGAAAAAGAAGCAATAATTGTAAGTCAGGCAGGCTGCACTTTCAAGGAGAAAGCAGCAGCATTTTTGAAGGCCTGGGACTGGACATTAAATAACCATAGCTTTGCTACTTAGTTTAAGTAAGCTGATATACCAAGTTGAATGATCTCACTTATGATCTGATTCCATCATGCTGAAGCTGGGAAGAAAATTTATCTCTACTATATGCACATTTGAGTCCTTGAAATTGAAGTGTTAATTACTTGAACAAAACAAAAAAATGCATTTTCTGCCATGTATTTTTCCTCAATAACTTTACTGTTTCTCCTTTGACTCTTGTACTGAATTTCTGAATTTCATGACTCAGGTGCATGATTTCTGGATGGCCTTATCAGCTCAGTCTTTGAACATTATTAATCAGGGGTAAACATATCCCATTCACAGATCTATCTTATTTACTTGGATACATTATTTGTTCCATCCAATATGGCTTAAAATATGCTCATGAAAACCAAAGCACTCCTCTCTCCCCTTAATTTGCCTTTTAATTTGAGTAATAAATTGTAATTATTTATTTTTTATTTAAATTCTATTATATTATACCTTGGAAGGATATCGTATGAGCACTCCATGATATTGTATGATTTGCAGTAATACCAGCTAATTACATTTAATATGTAAACTGCAAATAGAACTTCTAAATAAAAACTACAAATATATTTTTATTATCCACATGTTATAAGTGGCAAATACCAACAAAGTACGTGGTGGTATGTGATAGACTGAAAGAATATAACCTGACATTCAGGAAAGAAAAAGATTTAGAAGTTTAAAGCATAAATATTTAATTCCCCTCTTTAATTCTCCTGCGAAGCTTATCCAAATTTTAAATGTTGTCTTAACTGATTATATGTTATTAATATATTTTCTCAGGCTCAAAAGTTATTCAGAGCAAAAGCATAGTACCTAAAATAAAGAATTCCTGTCTCTTCAGAAAAAAAAAAAAAATCAATTTTTCAAGTTTATGTGAAAGGCTTTTTTAAAG
This sequence comes from Lophotriccus pileatus, assembly GCA_035583135.1. Taxonomy (NCBI): domain Eukaryota; kingdom Metazoa; phylum Chordata; class Aves; order Passeriformes; family Tyrannidae; genus Lophotriccus; species Lophotriccus pileatus. Next base: position 22,047,046 of record JAWWES010000171.1, read on the forward strand.
CAGTTGTGAACCATTTCATTTCCTAGTGAAAATAGGAAGCGACAGCTCAATGTCAGTTTTTTGTTTAAGAGGAATGACAAATAACTTGGCTTGCAGCAACTATTTATTGATATTAATAAAAATATTAATGCTCAGCTAGGTCTTTCCTTTGTACTAAATAATCCTAGAGTAATTTCATGGCTGCTAGGTACCACAGCTATAAAGCTGAACTGTTCTGGGAAAGGAAGTAATTGCAGAAAGGAAGGTTGGATCTTGAGAGCGGAAAAAAATACTGTACTGATTTTATTTTAGTAACAGATTCTAGCATGAGATGCCTTGAAATAGCTTCTATATTTTTACAGAGACAGAGGGAGGAAGTCAGTGTGTGTTGAACTCGCACTCCTGAGAATTTCTCTGAGAGCATTTTGCTGAACAAGTCTTGGCAACCCATCAGCATCTCAGTTCGGGGGCAAACACTGAGATGAACTAGTAAGAGTGCACTAATGAGTTCTGGATCTAGCAAACAATTTCTAGGAAAGCTATAGCACTGTCCACACAACAGATAAACCACCTTTTGAACTCCAAGAACTGTTAACTGACCTGAATATTGCAAGTACAGGTCCTGAAGTGATTTTCAAGGTGTTCCACCTCTAGGATTAGTCCAGGCAAGCTGTACATAAACATTATGTACTAGCATAACACTGAACTGGCCATAACATTAGTGTTCCCCTGGCAGGACAGCTATGGTCTCAACACAAGTTTAAAGTGAATCATACTCTGCCAAGGCTCACTTCAGAATGCCAAAATCCCTTCACTGAAGTGGAATACAGTGGAATTTTTTCCTTTTTGAAGGTCAGCATCATGTTTTTGCCTTTCCACCTGAAGTTAGCTGTTGCTGATGAGTATCATAGACCAAGAAAACTTTGCAAATACCTGGCTCAGGAGCCAAGTTGCCCTGAGAAGCAGTTCCCAAGGCATAGCAAGCATTTGGCTCCTGCTGCAAGCCTTTTGTGAGAGAAACTGAGAATGAAAATCACTAAAAAAAATTAAATGGGCTATCTTATAGCTGTCAACTGGAACCCTATCTTCACCAGTTCTATTTTTCAGACTAAGCTTTTTCATGTTGTACCTGCCTTCATTTTCTGTATTTGCTACATTTTTGGTAGTAAAGCAAGAAAATTTAAAAAAGCATTCTATCTGTACTATTTTGATCATTCTTTATCTATTCATAGGATACTATCAAGGCATTTCCAGTTGTATTTGGAATAGAGATACAAGGAAGTGAGAAGATAATTATCCAGCACAGACCTACTCTCATCCCATTAACCAATTTTGAAGTATAAACTTAAAGTAATGCTAATAAAGGTAATTCAGATGCAAGATTAACCTCATCCAAATTTCTACAGCCATGAATTTGTTCCCACTATACAAATATACCACTATGACCCCACCAACAACCAAGTACCCTACTTGCATTTAACTTCACCCCTCTGTGGCATTTTTATTTTTGTTTAGCACCTTTTGTTTGTACTTTTGTACAGTTTCATTCTTCTGCTCCTTCAGACTCCCAGTTGTAATTTGATTGACTAGACAAAACACTACATCAAAGCAGAGGTAATCTATGCAGCCAGTGGGACCATGTAATGTACAGGCTCGTGCAGCACCCGGCTCAAGAGGAAGGTTGTGGCACAATAGCAGTTGCCAACAGCAAGAGTGGTTGACAGGGCTGAAGTGGGAGGAGCAGAGCCTGCCTTGTGTGTGGCAGTTCTGGTGAGGGATAACACTCAGCCTTCCTCTGCTTCTTCCTCTTCTAAATCAATACAACCTCTTCCTCTCACATGGTGTCCACAGACAGCATTGTCACACAAGCTAGTCCCCTGTACTTGGATGATGGGCCTTCAGCTGTGACATCCAGTAAACTGGGAGTTGACTAGTGGCCAGAACCTGCACAACCTATACGCCATAACATCAACTTATTTGTTCCCTGTACCTTCTCCAAGGACGTTTTCCTCTTTTCTCAAGAATGTGACAATTCTCTGTACCAAAGGAACAAGGGCAATACATACATGAAGGGAAGCAGGTGACTGGTGTAAGCAGAAATTTGGGAAAAGTAAAGCAGCAGCAAAGAACAGAAAACAAAAATAGTTTCTGCTAACCATTACCTCAAATGAAACTTCAAAACAAGAAGAGAGTTAAGACACTGAAGGAACATGGAGTCATATTTCAACAAAGAATTGCTGTATCAAAAAACCTCAAAAAAACCTCCATCCCGAATAAGCAAATTATTTTGAACCATCAGAGGTATTTCCTTTTTTCAACTTCTGTGCAAACTTTTCATCCCAGAGCCATTTGAGGTTCATTACATTCTCTGTTAAGACTTTGGTGGTGGGCCTTTGGATATCCAGAATACATACAGAGAATCCTATCACGATGAAAACAAATGTAATACGAACGCAGAGTGCAAGAATAACTGATAAAAGAAAACATCACCATGTTTACACAGACAGGCAGCCTATAGCTAGGCATTTGTTACTTGTTACTTAGGCTTGTGTGCCTAAGAGAAAAGGAAATAGTTTTCCTTAACCGAGACTTGAATAAGTACTTAAAACTTCAACTTTTCCTTGTTATCTCTGTTAGAGTCCATACAATTATATGTACACTTCTTTTTGTTACATTTCATGACAGCTCCCCAGAATCTATGAATAACAGTGTGGTAAAATTTGAAAAAGGATGTGCATATGTTTAAGGAAAATGAAAAATAGTATTAGACCGTGGTGTTCAACCTTTACTATACTGCATGATGGATGTAGAGTAGCTCTGCAAGAATTTATGAATACTACATGTTGACCTGGTTATTGAAATGCTTATTGTTTGACTATATTGACTTAAATCAACAATACTACTGGGAAAGTAGTGAGAAATCACTCAAAATAAGACATCCCAATATAGCTTCTTAGAGCTAGTTAAGACAAGATTTCCAGAAGTGTGTCCTGTGAAATATCTGCCTCCTGGACAGGGCGAGGGTTTAAGTCTTTTCTGCCAATTGAAGCTGTGGCTGGAAGCAGAAAAAGGAACACTCATTTTCTGTATAGATAGGAACCCAAGAGGGAGTTGTTCACACAAGGGACATCTGCCAAAGCGTTTAGGTTTGTCACGCTTTGTTTGAGCCTAGAGATTGATAAATTTATAGGCAAGGCTGAGAGACAGGTACAATTTCAAAGCTATATTTTTTTTCTCCTCAAATTTTTAATTTATGAAGTTAAATACAAATACTTGGGCATTGTTAGTATTTTATCAGAACATATTCTCAACTAGAGAAGTATGATTGTGAACCCAGGTCAGTGCCCTGACCTACTGCACTGTTCTCAGAATTCATTTTTGCTATGTTACATGAAAACAAAATATCTGTCAGTTATTTACATTAAAACAGAACCTGAAGCTAAACCAACGTGGTTTAAAATAAAAATCAACGTTTTTATTTCTGTAATACATGGTAGAAAATAAGACTTCAAATTTGTATCTGAAATAAATTACAATTATTTGATTAGAAAGATGCAGTACACTCAAGCATAAAATTAAAAAGATTGTTACTACATTTTGTATTCTAATTATTTTGAAAATATACCAAGTTCTTTTTTTTTCCAGATAATCATAACTGTAATCAGACCTTTGCTATTTGTGTGCTGTGCTCACTTCTAGAAATCTTTACTTTCTTAGTATTTTCACTGGAATGAAAAAAAAAATTGTCAGGAATTACCTGGGCATAATAAACAAGTTTTCATTCAAACAAAAACTTCCACATGCATTTAGCACACATTAAGTTGCCAAAAATAGAGAAGCCGCATATGAGAACTAAAAGTTCTGTCAACAGAGCTAGCAAAACTTCTAATGCAGTCACCAAAAGATGTACATAGTAGGTATAGACTCCCACTCAAACGAGAAAACCAACGCGGTACCCAGGCATAGTCCCAGTGCTGACAGACAGAACTAGATGGCAGACACACGTTGGAAAGCTGTGGGTGCTGATGCCTTGCTTGCCCATTCCAGCCAAAGACACTGGAGAGCATCACGGATGGGTAGGCTGAGAGGTCTGGTTGCAGACCTGCAGAGGCCATTTCTGGGAGAACAAGTTTTGCTGTTCAATAGTTTTTTAGGTAATTTGTATTCAGATACTCAAGGAAGTCCTATCATATCTGGCCAATCTCACTATCACCCCAATCATTAAGCACTCACTTGATGATTTCACCTCCTGCCAGGGGCAGGAAGGGCAATATAACAAGCAATAATGGTTGATCATTACTGCTTAAGCAGTTTCTAGGCTAAGATACCATAGGTCCCACATTATTCATTGGCCTATGAGGAACTGCATGAGGTGGAATTGCATTTTCTATAGCCTCATGACACATTTCTATCCTTGTTCTATCCTGTTCAAGAAGTATCATTCAATTCAATAATTCGTCAAATGCAGGGTTGAAGAAAGGTATTTATTATTCACATTTGCCTTTTTATTGCCTGAATTAACTAAGCATCTTTTTGGATGACAATTCACAAGAAGCCACCTTTGCTATCTGGGTTTCCTCTGGATGGCTGCATTGCCCTCTGCAAAGGGTTGCACGTTGAAACCAGTCTGGGTGCAAAGCTGCAGCAGACTCAGCAATCTCTGCACTAAGCAAGGCACTTTGTCAAGAGCAGATGACAGCAGGTCTCTAAAACTGGTGTGGGTAACACTGAGAGACTTGAGGACCAGCTATGAGCCCTGAGCACCACAGAAGCTCTCCAGCTGGCTGAGCAGAGGGGCTCACCACCCTCCTTCCAGGGTGTGATCCTTCCAGGAGAGGCACTCTGTGTGGAAAGCTGGTCATTTGCAAGGTGTTGTTTGTAGGGCCTGGGAGAGTCTGGTACTTGTTCTCTCACACTCAGCCCCAAACAGCCAAATCTCATGCCTCCCCAGACGTTCTGCAAAAGCTGTACATTTAATAGGGCTTGCAAAAAGACTAAGGGTTTGCTTCTCAAATAAAGAAGGGATGAAAGGAACTTTCCTGGGGTTGTGCTGGCTCAATTCCTGTTTGATTGACTGCTCATGCTGTTGCGATGGTGGTTATTAGAGCTGGTAAAAACACAATTTCTGTCCCACAGGAATTTCCTATACTTCAACATTTGTTTCCATTCTGAAACAGCATTAAATATTTCAAAATAATGAACACTTTCATGGATTGAGTGGCCCTAAAATAAATTAAGAAATGTCATTGTGCATGTGTGCATGAGCACATTTTCAATCCAAAGGTCTAACCTCTTTTCTCCCCTAGGCAGTCACAAGGGCTTACAAGAGTTTTATTTCCAGATTCATCATATCAGTATTCTAGCTGATTACTATTCCTTGGGAAGACCAGAGTGCAATGCTGAGCTGCCACTGCACTGCTTTCCCCCCTCCCTCCTTGAGTTCCCCAGTCTTCTCAAATCCTAGATATCTTGGAAGCATAAAGTAATCATTTGAAGATTACTCCAGAAAATTCAGAAAGCACCAAGCTAGCAACAGCTAGATCCTACATCCTTCCCTTTGCTTACCGTCCTTTTGTGGCCTGCACTGAAATGTGAAGAGTAGGTAATTAAAAATTGCGAACCTTAATGTCCTCAGTTGTCAGTCATTTGAGTCTACAGACATCCCAGGCAGTTCAGGGCAGTCTTCACACAAAATGAATAAAATTCCGCTTCTTGCTTAGGTGCAGTGCACATTTAGTGACAAAAGCCACTTCCTTTTATCCAACATGGCTGCATTTTGAGGGAGGAGGAGGAGGAGGATGTGAGAACCAGAAGCTAGCAGGAGCAAGCATGCGATGACCTGGACGGGTTCTCCAGCATGGTAATTGCTGTCATTTTCTCTTTTTTCCTTTTTAAAATAACATATAGTCTAAAATGGGCAAGTGACATTCTGTTCCTCTCTAAAGACACAAATGAAGGAACCAACTGTCCTATATTCACATCTTTCGAGGTTCCAATGAGAACCTTGTTACCACTTTGCACCGTTCATCCCTCAGTCACAGATCCTCTCATCCCTGGCTGAACCACGTAGTGCTAAGGTTAATATTACTCAGTCACAGCCTACTAGGTGGAATATAATTGTGTGAGTGGCTCTTGGCTTAAAATAGTCTTTATGAAGAGCTGTGCTTTAGGGAAATAATTTTAGCAGAGGAATGTCAGATTTCGCTCTCATTGTTGAAGAACAAAATCTAACAAAGGTGGTTTTCAGCTATTATGCTTTTAGACTGAAAAATTGTACAATCCTTTAAAGTTACATATAATGATTTTATAGCCTTTTAACAGGAGGAGCACCACTGGGTAGAATTTTAACAAGAGAAGCATGATTGCCAATTTATTAATTAATTTTAAAACAGCTGAATTCCCCAAGTTCTTCCTTGATTTAAGCCATGCCCTATATTACAAACAGAAGGTATTATAAGCATCTAAAGCAGTCATGGTTTTGATAAAACTCTCCTAAGTAATGATGATCCTACAGCATTCAGACAAGTCAGGGGTCAATATGACCTTATTTGCCTGGGCCTTTCATTAGGAGCACTCTTTCTGCAGTACCATACTTCTGGTACCTCTGAATACACAGAGGATTCATGCTTCAGTTCTGCATGTATTAAGAATGCAGCCATAGCAACTACTAGCATTAATGAACTATTTGCTTATGCAGTAATAATTAACTTCCATTACATTACTTTGTGTGATTACTTTCTTAATTGCCTGAATTATGCATCCATTTAATATTTAATAACCATTCTCAGAAATCAGACACTGGTAAAAAAAACAAATTGCTCACAGTTTCCTTGCAATAATTAAGCTCACAAGAATAAATGAAACCTTTTAAAAATGAATGCCTTGTGATTATATCCTTGCATATAGAGCAAGATCCTAAATTAGCTATTTATTAAGTCTAAATTTAAGACCAAATAGTACATTTTTCACTTACGCCTTGGGAAATCAACCTATACAATACCTGACATCACCAGCATAATTAAGTGCCATCTATTTACTTTGAGAGTCACAAATTCTGCGTTAGTATTTAGAACATTCAGAAGTGTGTGTGAGGAAATATTTTAAAATGCTTCCTTGGAAAAAGAGCATCTTCTTTACCTGAGGTAGCTGCTTAGTTGTTGTGCTTAAAGTACTGGAAAGATCTGTGAAGCGTAAATAGCCTTCTGATAGGGAGGGTTGGGAAGGATTTTTTTTTTTTCATGTTTTAATTTACATACAAACAATGGAAATACAGTTATACAGCCTGAGGTCAGGCTTACCAAACAGGATGAAATTCATTGTTGTATATGAAAATAATGTTTACAATCAAAAACAAGCAGTCCGATCCACTTGTTTTTTTCATGTTGTCATCCGTCTCTGAGCCCTCGTGCCCTGCTAGTACCCAAGCAAAGCCACATGCTGATTTGCAAAGTGATAATGCCATTACGTTATCACACATCAGCTTTGTTTTCCAGTGGTTTGCAATGCAGTCATCAGCTTACATAAAATGTGCAACTCTTTTATTGTAGATCATTTTGATGGAGAGAGTCTACTGAGCTGGACAAGACAGATAACTGTTGCGAGGATTTTTGTTCTGCCTTTCCCCCCGCCTTAAAACTGCATTTGCAAAATTGTTCTACTATTACAGGTTGATTATGGCAGCCATGTATAGATACATTTATCTGAACCATAACACTGCTGGGCTGAAGCTACAGGGACACCAGCACGTTACCTCCTCTCCTTTCCCGCGCACACGTACTACAAATAAAATGTATACAATAAAAAACATTTCAGGCATCCTACACCAAAATAAGCCTAATCCAATAAAGGAAATAACTCAAGGGCTTATTTTCCAAGAGGCAGGTAAAGGAGGAGTGGCTGCTCTCCCCCTTGCCCGTACAGGTGGATCATTTTCAGTGAGATGCACATGAAGCTGCAGGGAGCCAGGGAGGAAGGGAGGGATAGCTCCCATTTGGGGTGTCAGGAGCCAGCAATGGCTGCTAGTCCGAGTTCCCAAACTGAGCTAAATTGATGCCAATCTCACTGGCTGTTGTTACAGTGGGCAGCATCATTAGGATTTGCTTTTTAAATGATCTCTCAGCCTGTAAGTCTGAGAGCTGCTAGCAAAGCAAGGTTAGAAAGAAAATGATGGCAGCATGTTGATGCTTCACAGACCTCATGATAGTTTCCGTCTGTCATTATTTACGTCTGACTAGATGCGTCATGTCAGCTACCTAGAAGGCACTTTAATATGAAGCTCTTGTTTTCCTCTGCTTTTTCACATCCAGACTGAGTATTATTATTTTTTTTGCATCACTACACTTAGGTGAAGCTTGCTTCAATCTCTCCATAATGACACACAAAGAAATAAAAATTGTTTAGCTCATGTTATTATACATGCTTCTATTCTAACAGACCTCTTTGACATTGTTCACAAAATGGTGAATTTAAATCAATAAACAGACATCTATCAAAAGGTCAACTTAATTTTGTTCTTTCAGCTTTTTTACCAATATTTTAAGCAAAATCATTTCTTCCTTTAGCTTTCAGCAAATATTGTAAATACTGTGGATTACAGCAGCAACCAGTAATTTTAATGGCTGATGGTATTTAGTAGTTCAATTAACATGTTATTAATGCTGTTTTATAATGTGATGAGTTCTGTCAGAGTCAATGTAAATAAGGTTACAGCTATCAAGTGTATGTCAGTTTTGCCATTATACTACCTCTTGGCAATTCAAATTCAAAGGATTCATTGGCACTGGTTGGGGATGAAATGTGTAATTCACTCCTGAGTAATACAGCCAGCCCTGAATTCGATCCGATAACTTTTTACAACAATGGCAGCTCATGCGATGGAGAAAGACCCAATCCTTCAAAGACTTCTTGCAGACAAAGCTGTTGTTCAGAGATATGCTGCATCCAAGCATGCACTTCCATCCCAAATGGACTTTCAAACCCATCCCTTTGCCAGTATCAGGGAGGGACTCAGCCACAACATTTTTATTTGTGCCCAAAAACAGCAGTTCAATCACTCTGTGGACTGGTTTTGCTGAATAATCATGTGAACTTATTAATACAATGTTTTCTAATCCTTTAACTCAGCAATCCCTCAGTTCTATGTTCTCATTTTGCCCTATTTGAAATTTAGTGACAAGCTCCAACCATGCTTTCATTTATCTAGGCTGTGAGGGGTCTTGCACAGACTTAGGTACAATAAAACAATCAACTGTTTAATATGGCCAAAATTTATTCAATAAATTTATTTAAATAATATTTAATCAGAAGAATTGTGTTCACTTTTGTTTCAATTTTATAAGTTAGAAAATACCTTTAACCAGTTGACGGTTGCATTGTGTAGACTATGGAGCTTTCTTATAATTGCATATTGCTTTCTTAAAAATTTAACTGGAAGGATAAACGATTTTTGTTTCATAGGTGTCTCACACTACACTCTTTAAAATTCAGTAAGGCAGTTAAGCTTTTGTAAACCCTCACACAAATGAAATTTTAAAGGTTATCAAGCTTTCCCACTCACCCTCTCAGAGGGAAGAAGTTTTGTTTGTTTTTTTTAATGGGCAAATGGATGTTATCAGATCAAAAAGCATTTTTTCTTAATCTCTAAAATAACATTTACCTTCAGATGAGCACCAGACAAACAAACAAAATATGATACTTTCCCAAAGTTATGGGTATAGCTGCCTGATCCCTACTCATTGAGCTAATTTCAGTGGGTACATTATGTGCATTTTTGGGTTCCTCAGAAACTCACATGTGGATCACAATCATTAGAAAGGTGATGGATCTTTGATGTTCCCCAAGAAATCTACTTAAATGAATTTGAAGCTCAAAATAATGTATAAAATAGCTCACTTCACACAGCTTTTTGTTATTAGTTATTTATGAAATTTCAGTGGTCACCTAAATCATAGGATCTCTTTCTCTGTTTCTCAGTTGGGTGATAACAGCCCTACAAAGATATTTCTGGTTTGTCTTCATGGATGAAGTTAAATCTTTGGGACGCATCAAATAGGTTTTTCTTTTCTCCTGAAATAGCCTATAGGGCTATGATTGAACTCTCCGAGCAGTAGCTTAGCATCCCTTTGCTCTTCCTCAGCATCATAAACACAGGGAGAAGGGGCTGTTTTATTTATGGACAGACTGAAAGGTTTTCTTAGGAATTAAATCCATCTTCCAATATTGACATTTAATGTGTGAAAAGAAACGTTGTAATGAAACCCTGAAGGTAACAAACTGTTCACTTTTACTTGGATCTCATTAGTAAGGACTAATAGAGCAATACAGTTTGTTCCCTGAGTTTATCGTCTATCTCATGATGTACACACTCCCAGTATTTTTGGAGTAGTATCTGTTCTAATTACTGTTGGGCACCAAGAGACAGCAAGAGCTCTGGATGGCCCCTAAGGTAATGGGATAAAGTTTTTAGGTTACAAAGGGGGTTGTTCTTTTGGGTTTCCCTTTTGGTTTTTGTGTTTTCTCTCAGAAGTGGTGCCATGAAAGAAGTCTGAACTGAGTTGTGTGATTGCCAGGATTTCAACGCTGCACAGGACTCCGATGGTGCGTAGAGCCAGGTCCCCATGGCAGCCAGTGCTAGAGCAGGCTGTTGTGCATGGCATAAGATGGGGCCCTTTGTAAGGCAGAAAACAGAGGGTGTTTGGGAGCCAGCTTCTCTGTTTTCCCCTTCACCTGGAATTAATGCTTGGCTAAGAGTTAACTGACAGTCCCTGCCAGAAAACTGCTAGATTCTAAAAAACTATGAAAACCTGAATTTTCATTTAAAGTCCAGGAGCCTTGTAAACCCGTTTTTTTCTTTGTTTAACTTTATAGGTTTTGAAATTCAAATGTGGTGGTTCTTCAACTTTTTTTATCAGCCCCGTGTGCTAAACATACCTCAAATTCTTCAGCATCTCTTACACTGGAAATTTAGACTGTAAACCACTGGCAATATTTAATTTGTAAATTCGGTTGTAGCTTTCTAGTTCAAAAAACATCTTCCCCCCCCCGCGCCAAGCTTTGCCAGAAGCATTCTCCCTGCAGCCGCCGGCGCCGGCAGCCCCGGGAGCGCGGAGCAGTGAGCGGTAGGTGGCAGTCAAGCCCCTGAGCTCTTTCCATCGTCCTCCAGCACCGCATCGTTGTTAGGCGTAATGTGAAAACAGTATCTTTTTTTTTCGTTTTAAAGGTATCGTTTTCAAAACGATCCTTTCCGGGGCCTCGGGCTGCAGAGGCAATAATGGATAGCAATACGTTTCAGATGAAGAGCATAAGAAGCCTTTAAACTCAGGTGTCTGATTTTGAGCTCTGAGTTTGTATGGATCTCAGGTTTTTGGGGAGCGTTCTAAACTTATGAGAAGGTTTTCTGATATAAAGAGGTGCCATGACTATCCAGGACTTTCCTGAGGCTGTATGCACAGGATTTACCCCTGCACAGAATAGAGACAGCCCCTCGCAGATGGGGCACGGCTGGATCAGCAGATCTGCTCACATGCAGACTAATGGGCTAAAGTGAGAGCCCTCGTTTCACAGGCACATACAAAACACACCAAAAAAAGCCCAGTGAATTAATGTTTCATTTCTCTTTCTACAATGCACACACTGGAAAAAGCAATTTAACATCATCTCCATCTTTTTCCTCTATTGAGGTGGCAAATATCATTAAACATCAGTGTCTAACATCCAGAAAAAGTTACACAGCAGCACAGATATGTCACACTCGCAGCAGGACTATTAATCAAAGAGGCACTCTCCATGCACACACAGGCCTCTGAGTGTATCTCCTAATGGGTCAGCATCAGTAAGTCCTCAGGTGTCTTCTATACCAAAATTCAGCAATACTCGAGTGAGAGATCAGGTCAAAATTTAAGTTAATACTTCATAAAATATTGGCAGTTTCATGAATCCATTTTCTAAGGAAGATTCTTTTACTGTATTCATCACCCCATGCATGAAGAAAGTAAACCAGAACTAAACTGGGAAAGAGATACATTTTCCAATTCCTAGAATCAAACAAGCATCTTCAGTTAAGTTTTTTAAACACTGAAGCTGGTGGATCATTCAAGATTCTTCTCTACAGGGTTAGAGACATAAGTTTAATTTTATTCCTAGAGGGAACTACAGAAGCTCTAGGAAAACTTTTTTTTTTATTTATCTTTCCTGAGCTTGGAAACATTAAAGGGCTGGCTGAGGACATCCTTCATGTTCTAGAAATACTTCATAAAGGGTCAAGAAAGTGTTTTACCTATAGAAGGACGTAAGTTCAAAGAATGAGAAATTGAGGTGTTGTTCCATGAGTTGTACAATGAAATACAGTGATAACACAGGCAAAGTGTAGGCACACTACTACTTTTTTTTTTTTTTTTTTACCCTGGAAAAATTGAAAACTTTGTTACTGTAATAGTCTCAATTACAAAAATAAAAGAAATAAAATAATTTATTCTTTGCACATTTCTCTTGTAGCACTGCTATTTCTTATTGTCCGTTCTGAAAAGAAAAATGCAATGCATGAAACAAAGATGTGATGCATTCAAATTTAGCTTCACAAAGCACACTAAGCACTTGAGATTAATCTGTGTAAAAAATAAAAAGGATTCTGTTTCTTTGGTCAGTCAACAGGACCAAACTAATGACATCACCAAGAATCCAACAGAAACGTTAACTGAAATCATCCACAGAGCTATCCCTAGTAGCAAGCACTGTGTTTTAATTAAACCATCTTTGATAAAAGGTGTTCAAGGCTTGCAGAAGTAGATTCAGACTGTTGCAGATCAGGCTGGAAGGCAAAATCAGGAAGTTTACTGCTTGCTGTAAAATACTAGAATTCTGCAATCCTTCTAACAGCCTGCTCAAAGCACCTTTCTGAGAAGAAACATGTAGTGTAGCCATACCCATGTGGCTGATCAGCACATCAAAACTTAGACCCACACGATCACAGGAACACATTATTCCATTCACCACATCCAGTGCAAACAATCAAACAAAGTATAGGATCATGTCAAGGAGTTTATGCTGGCATTCTACAAAATCAGTGCTGATAAAATAGATGTCGAACTAGAAAAATATACAAATTGATTCCTACAAACAGAAAATAGTTGGTGTTTCCCTCCCAAATGTTATAAGTCTGTGTTCAAAACTAAGCGGGTAATAGGGGACAGCAAAAGTCATAGGATAACTTTTGGCAGGCTTTTTTTGAAGAATCAACAATTGCTTAAAGATCAGCAGAGTTGTGTGACCAGCTGCTGCAGCCACACTGGCAAAAACCAGCTTTTCTGGTTAATGTCAGAGTCAAGTTTTCCTTTATCTGAGAGGAAACAAAGTACTTCACACAAAGCTTTCCTTTATAAGCATTTACTAAATGAAACCACTATTTGGGATGAATGGAACTCGTTCTGACTTTATACTACTACCTGCTACTGTTTTCAAATTGTCATTGTGGAGGGTTAAAAAAACTCAACGAAATACGGACAGAAATTATGAATATGCTGTCAGGGACTGCTGCAACAAGTGTATTTTAACAGGGCTTCTATAGGCACATTAACATGAAAATTGTATTGGTCAGTGGAGGCCTAAGATTCATCAGTGAGGAAAAGAAGCCATCATCTGTTGCTCAAACACACTAGCTAGTATTGCAACATTGCATTGTTCTAACTGTGTATTTTAAAAATAACTGCACAGTCTTGATGTATTGTAAGATATGATTAAACTATAAGTATAGGGAAATACTCTAGAAGAATATTTAAATAGGTCATAATACTTCTGGCTGCATAATGCAGACTTGTGGACATAACATGATAAATGGACACTGAGCTGAAAATACTTCATCTATTTTCCCTGAAATACGTGACAGGGTATTTTACATCTGATTCTTCTACCTTTTAAAAAGAAATTATAAGAATATTTCCTTGTAATAAGGGAAATTTCTGATAACATAGGAAAAAAATGTCTAGTTTTCTAGTTCTTCTCTCCCCTGGTTTGCTAGGTTCCTTACCAACATAAGGTGTTCATAAAGGAATAGGATGAAAGAGCAGAAAAACTTAGTATACTCATATACAAAGGAAAAAATCCTTTTGTTCCCCTGGCCTTTCAAAAGCTGTTTAGCTTTTGTTTTAGTTTTATGTTGTTGTTGTCGTTCGGTTTTGGATGTTTGTTTGTTTTCTAACTAGGATATAAATCAACAACAAGGGATAGATATGGGTAACAGCAAAGTTTGGAAGTAACTCAGTTTTTGCTTTGTTAGCCTACAAAATGATTGGGAGATTTAAGTCATTCTTGGAAATCATCCTCCCCCTTCAGTCTTAACAGACGAGAAAACGTAATTTAATTCATAAAATACCATTTTGTCTTTGGTTCTTTGTGGCAGACACATGAAAGTTGCAAGTCAGACCATCACTGAGTCAGCCACTCATCTGCAGCAATAGTTCAGATCAAGAAGAACACTACAAGGGTGGTCAGAATTTTCCAGAGAGCACATAACCAGGTTGGTGGAACAGACTACCTATTATGTTACTAACAAGTTTGCAAAGGCTACATGTCACAGCTAAACAACACATGCAGACAGGTAATTATCACGTTTAGGCAAGGCATTCCATTGCAGGTTAAAGTTTTTCCATCACTAAAACCATAGAAGAAACTTATTTACCATCCTAAGCAGGAATGTCTACTCCTTATTGTAATCACATTTGTCATGCAACTATCTGCCCTTTCCAGGCAATGGTCACAGATTTTAACAAGCAAAACTCCAATTTAACAAGTGGAAGAAATCCTTCACTGTGAGAGCAAAGTAGAGGAAGGAGTCTCTGGAGAGACTGCAGAACTGAGGTCCTTCCCTACCTTTCCATCAGGATCAGACTCAGGACTTTTAAATCAACTGAAGTTCAAGACTACTTCACTGCATTGGTTGACATTTACATTTTCCTTCAAATGTCAACTTATGATCTGTTAGAACAGATGGGACAACCAACAGTAGCAACTAGCAGTTTATATGTAAAGGCTTTTAGCAGTCAAGTGGACCATTTTTGCCTGAGGCTCAGCCTTTTCCTCTACCCATGCACATCTAATATCCACTCCCCACATCTTTCATAATTTTTACATGAGCCACCTCAAGAGAAATACTGAATTCAGCAGAAACATTCCAATTGGGAGAATGGAAGACATAAAAGGTGTAATATTCAAAAAACTAGTAGGAGAATTCAAGAAAAAAAATCCCTCTTTACTCAGTTACTGTTTCAGACTTTACAAACCTAGAACATTGCCCTTGTTCCCTCTCTATCTTCCTACAATTTGCATTGTCATATTTGCTATCCACATCATGCTACTTTGTAGCTCTCATTCCCAAGTTAGATTTCTCTTCAATCCCAAGCAGCACTAGTTAAGTAAATCAGCATACTCCTTGGCAGACAGGTAAGAAAATGGGCACTTGCTTCACAATCCTTACATAGTATTCCATTTACCGAAACTTGTTGAGCTGTACTTCATCTTTCTAATTGAATAATTATGTAGTGAAATGAATGCTTACATGCAGTAAATATAGAGAGCTAGTTTTAGAAAAAGTTTAATTGTAGGGAGGATGTACTTATTAATATTGTTTATTACATGTTACTAGATGTACTTATATTATTGTTTTCCAAACTTTATAACTTTATATATTTGGAGGAGGCTCTGTCTAAAATCTTTGGTTCTCACCTGTGAATACTTCCATGAATAACTTCAAAAGGTCTTTGATTTCCTTGAATATTACTCAAACTCACAAGGTATTAATTTCCTACTACTAACATATGCTTGGAGATTACAGCATCAATCACATTTGAATTTGCGCTACAAACAGTTTTTGGTGCATTAACATTATGTAAGACTGGAACAACTGGCTTGCTGTGTTATCAGACTCCTTTCTCTCTAATAATCTTCACACTCAGTATTGGACCAGGAGAAATCTAAGTCCTAGGAGCATGAAATTGGTATATGAATTGTCTGCATGCATACCCTTCACAGATTTCTGACAGGGCTGAAATAGTCAGTCTATAGACTGTGATCTCTTCAAATCCACTTATCAGTCTCAAACAGAGAGTAAAAATAGTCACAATTGAAAGTACAGTACAAATATACATACTATTTCTAACACAAAGCTCTTCCAGTCTCCAGCCTTTTTTTTTTTTTTTTTTTTTTAGATTTCTCGAGCTTGTTATGGTTTCTGCATCTAGCAGTCCTTGACCTGGCATTTCATCCAATTATTTGCACATTCTCCCCCAGACCCTCTGCAACCTCTGACAAGGTGCATTATTCCCTTCTGGAAAACATGCCTCTCCCCGCTTTGAATCAGTTTCTGTAAGCTGCATTCAATGGCCCTTAACTCTTGTGCTAAAGGAGACAATAAAAGATCCATCCCTCTCCACCCATTCAGTTTTGGCAACCTCCATGTCATTATCATCCTTGGCTGACTTTTTTCCTAGAGAGTCCCAGCCTACTCAGCCCTTTGCATACATCCTCCTTTCCTGCTTATGAATCTTCCCCATCTTAATGCATCCTCACTGTGATTAGCATGTCAGAGCTACTTGCAATATCCAAGGTACAGGTGAACCATAGATTTATATAGCTGCATATTGACATGATCTGTTTTGTTCTCTGATTCTTTCCTCATAATTCCTAAAATTTTATTTCCTTTTTAGCCTGCTGTTGAGCATGGGCTGATGTTTTCATGGAACTATCCATCATAACCCAAGGTCTCACTCCTGAGTGGCAACAGACAGCTTGGAGCCAATCATTTTATATGTGAAGCTAGGATTGTTTTTCCCCACATGCATCACTTCACATCTATCTACATTGAATTTCATCTACTATTTTACTGCCCAGTCACACAGTCTCTTCAGATCCTTGTATAATTCTTCACAGTCTGCCTTCATCCTCACTACCTTGAATAATTGTATATCAACAGCAAACTTAGTCACCTCACTGCTCTCCTTCCTTTTCAAGTCCATTTATATACACTCCTATAAACAGTGCAGAACCCTTGGAACACCACTAGCAAGCCCATCTGCTGCAGTAACCAAGCACTCACCCCCTTGTCTATCTCCTATCTTCTGAGCAATTCTCTCTCTGTGCAAGGACTTCCCCTCCCTCTAAGACGTCCTAATTTCCCCAATTTTGGTGAGGGTAATTGTTAAAAATTCCTCAGAATTTCAAGTAGGAGATACCAACTTAAACACCTCTTCCCTTAAGCTTATTGACTCCTTCAAGTAAACAACTCCAAATTTTTCCTCCATGAATATCAATCTATAGAAAAGGTACTTTTAAACAGTTCAGCTTTGTTTTCCAAAGGAGCTTAATTATGAGGTGTCAGGGACAATGCTAACCAGATGAAAGAGGAAAGAACAGTGGCAGAAAATTCAGGTTCCCCTCAGCTGAGACTGTAACATTGTTCAAGTCTGGCCAGGCAGCATAACTGCTGTGATTCTCCACTTCCTAAACCATAACAAGCAGTCCAATGAATGGTGAAACTACTCCAGTCTGGTTTCAAATTACTTATTTCTGACCAACTTTGGTGCCTTATAGGGTTTGAAGTTTTGTTGGGCTCATTTCTCCTATACCCAGTGACCCATTGCAAACCCAGCAGAGGTGTACGCAACAAAGGCACCCAGCAGACACAAAAGCTATTTATCTGAGCAGCTCCATTTCTCACTGCTTGTGACAGGAGGACACAGAGGCAGTGGTGGCATAAGGCTTCTTACTATGAGAAACAGGATAAGCATGCAGATAAATAAACTAAATCTCTTAGTAACTAGATGTTATCTAGATATTTCTAATATACTCTGGACTCATCCAAAAGCAGTCTGTGAAGGTTCAATTATTTTTATCCGTATATTCCTATTTGGTCATAAAATACCAGCATTGATAATTTATATTGGGTAAACATTTTATGACTTAGGCTTTGGAGCTAAAGTAGCTTGGCAAGAGTCTTCTCCCTGGTGCAAGGAGCCAATCTCACTTTGGCATAGCAAAGTGGGGTTTAACCTAAGTGAGGCTGTAATCCATTATTAAAGGCACCTGTTTGCAATTATATCCAAGTGCAGTGGCTACAGGGATTTCTCCACACTGTTCTTTTAGAAATCTTCCTTAAAGAAACAATGTTCTTTTTGTTTATAAAGAAAGATTATCTTGATCCAGTGACAGCTCGGAGAAATACAACTATAAATTTAGCATCGGAGGGAGCACTGTCAGAGAGAAATAACACAGGACCGCTGAGCGTGGGTGGTTATAGATATACAGGGCTGGCTCCAATCATTTGATCGAAACCTGGTATTTTTGAGCAGTCTTACAGTTTTCTAACTTCAGCCTTTTTCCTAAAGAAGTGAAGTGAAGCATGGGACACCGTCTGTTGCTTCTGCACACACATTCCAGACCCATGGCTGCAGGAGCATCATCTAACCTGGCATTTTGGATACAGCACTACTCAGCCACTCTGCTCAATGTCTCTGGGGACTGCACAGCAGTGTAAAAGGAGGGTAGCACAGAAAAACCTACCATGGGTTTCTAAATCATGTGATCTTGGAGAGAGAGGTGAAACAGCGGTTTTACAAGATGAAGGCAAATTTTTTATGTATTTTATATTCAGATCATTCAAACTTCAATATCAATTTAAAGAGAACGAAAAATTCATTTCACACACTCAGAGGAGTTTACCTAGTTTTGACACTCAAGCATAGAATAAGATGTAAAATAAAGTAAGGGCAGTTAAGGACCTGACAGCTATACTCAGTGGTCATAGAAGAAGGTTAAGACTCCAATTCTTTATATGTAAGCAGTTTAGTTTAGAGTTTGCTGCTGTATGAGCAGGACCATTATCAGAAGAAAATACCTCACCACAAACCCTAAAACTGAGGTTAAAAAAATGCCAAAACTAGCTTGTTCTTCTAATATACTCTGTAGGCTTCCAAAATCAACCGAGATTCATTTCTGAGAAGTTGAACACTGCTATTTAAAAGTCTCAGTAAGACCTGAAAGTCTAATTTCAAGCACTCAGATTCACAACTTACAGTCTTATTTACTAAAGAAGGAAGATAAAGGAAGTGAAATACCTTGAAGACAATATTGGGGAAGGTATTAAGCTGCTTGCTTGTAAATCTCACAGTATGATACTGTTCACACAGTGAGGGAATACAGTTTTTGCCCTCGAACAAGCACTTAAAACTACAACACTTGAAGGCAACTAGAAAGATGAACTTACTGACCTCGTAATTGCTAGGACCTTTTTTGAAAGAGCAGACTGAATCACAAATAATAACTAAGCCCATTCTTTCATATGCATGAGCAATATCAACCGACAAATTATTCCCAATCACATAGCAACAGTTTTCTGGATTAAAAAGAGGGAATGAGGCTTATATACTTTGAAGGTGAAAAAAGAAACTTGGTAAATGAAAATTTGAAAGGAAAAACATGTTCTAAAATTGTGCCTTTGGAAATTAATCTTTATCTTTCAGAGTGAAGAACATAGTTCTAGAACATATATAAAGCAGTTCCCCTAAGGTTTTTTTTGGGTTTTCTTTGCAGAGATGAAGCAGTGACTTACACCGACGTAAGGACAGCTATGTGGGCTTCTTCCCCCCCCACCTTAACTTATGAAATAGAGTGAAAACCAACAATTTTGAAAATAAAATGTGCTTGTATCACTGAATCGTAAAAATGTTCACAGGGCTTATGGGTAGAATTCTATTTAAAATCTAGAAACTTAGAATCGTATTTCCAGAAAAAAACCAACCAAATAATAAAAGAGTCATGCAAGAATGCAATTTTTGTTAAAGAGCCTTTAACATAACACAGGATTTAGAACTAGAATAAAATTTGTTTACTGTACTTCTAGATTGGTAATTCCCTATGAATATAATGTTACTTTTACAATGTACTTTTTTTTAATTGAACTATCGTTCATGTGAAGAAGTCTTAGTTCATTCTTCACCCCTCCCATTTAATTTTTTATTTCATGTCAGGAGAATGAGCTGAAACTGATCTTTTTGTCTTCATCTTTCCCGCTTGGACTCAGACATCTTCAGCATTTCCAAAGGAAACACAGACACACCAACCCAACAGCAGCTCAACACATATTTCTTATCCTTCCCTGAGCAGCCATACACTTTTGCTCCAGGACACACACCAGCAGTGATTACCAACACATTTTCAGTTTAGCAGACGAAGAAGAGAGGAAATCAAAAGTGAGAAGGAGCATCAGTCTTTCACCCATGCTAACATCACTAGAAACAAAATGAAGTGTTTGTAGCAGAGTGAACTGAAAAGTTAACAAATTAATCCTCATATGGACAAATACATTCCAGTTAATAACCTATAAGATACACAACAGCAGTTCACCAAACTGAAATCAGTACTCATGTTTTCTAACTTAGCTATTTCTTCTCCTTAAGGCATTTTTGTGTGCAAATAACCATGCAAGAAGCAAACACAAGGTTGGATTTTTTTCTTCCTCATCACATTATCAACAGCTACATCTTCTTGCTTCATTTAGGCTTGACTTTGAGGACTGATCCCCGTCTCTGCTACCAAAATGGCTTTTGGCACTGAAGCCCAGTGGAGTAACATTTACAGACAACACTGCCTGAGTCATCATAGACAGGAACATTATCTCTCCCTACTGCTAAAGCTCCGAGTTATCAGGGTTCCCAAAAATAATGTGTTTGAGAAGATCATGCTTGCACCTTTCAAAGAGTTTGAGTTCTCCCTAGCTGAGCAGTAATTTTTAGAGAGCTATAAGCATGATCTGTGCTTGATGCACCAATAAAACCAGTGATCTGCCTCTGACATCTCTTAGCTCTTTCCCTCTAGGACCATAATAGTTTTCAAACAGCTGACTTGCACTGAAGTCTTATAAGTTAGTCAAACAAGAATCTTTGGACTAAGAAAGTTAATTTTCCTAAGATTTCCCCTATAGAATTCAATACTGCATGAGCCAAGTGAAGAGCTCAGCTTAACCCTCTGGCAGTAAAAGAAACTGTTCTTACTGATTTGACTTTGATGCAGTAAGGTTTCCCTTCCCTCCCACCTTATTCAAACACAAGCAAACCCCCAAAAATGAAACTATTTCCTCTACAGTCCTGGAAGAAAAAGAGAGAAAAGGACAAGGAAAAAGGTTCAGTAAACCTGGGTTAAATTCTCTTTAACAGAGAGGAACACTAAGGCTAGATAAATGCATATCAAGTTAGGTCAACTTAGTTTAGTAATGCAGCTCTCAACAATAATATTATAACAGAGATTAGCTGGTTTCTACCAAGTCAGAATCCTAACTTATGAGACAAGCTCTTCATGTGTTTTAGCCATAGAAAATGATAGGTGTGTATAAGTGGACATAACTTAAAACAGTACATGCTAGTCAATATCTGGGATCTGGGAAATAAGTTCTTTTCATTTGCATCATTGTCCTTTGTGGTAGTCAGTCATAAGTCATATTATTCACGTAAGTAACCATCCCACCTGACACCAAATTATTATCTGCTCCTTGATGAGTCAGTCATCAATAAAATAGGAACTAAAACCAGCAAAAAATGAAGTAATTTTTTCCCTTCAATATCATATTGCTCAAATTTTCTAAAGTTTCTCTGTACCATGAAAATTGAAGAGACTCCAGAGTGTCAAAGAGAAGGAAATGTCACTGTTAGAAAACCAAAAAGAAAAGGTATTTTCAGTCAGATTTAGTCATAAGATGACACAACAACTACAAAATCTCAGTGTGGATCAACCCTTCACAAATAAAATTGCAGGCAAATGTCTTTGTGCAAGGTCTCAAAGGTCTCTAGCACATATTTTCATATGTGATAGAGCTACTAGATAAGGATCAACATAACATAACACAATTTCAGACTAATTTATAAATCCTTCTTTTAAATGGGTACAGTGTACTTCAAGAATCTGAATCTTCCCAAATTGAATAAGTATGCAAAGCATGCATCACACTCTGCATCTTGAAGCTAGTTCTGGTTGTCACTAATTCATACACACCTATACTCTTGACCTCTTGGAAAGTGAAAGGTATTGAAAAATTAAGGAAACAGCCAACACAATAAGAACTGGAAGTGATGCAAAACTCCAGTAAGCTCCAGAAGTTATAAGCCACTGACAAAACATAAGTTTTTTAACTGTATAGTTATCTATAGAATTTTATATTGCAGTGATCATAAAGATTGAATCCTTCTGATGGCCACCCCAGGTTGATAAAACTGTCCAATTACATTTTTTTTAGCAGATTATGTTTAGAAAGGTTTTGTAGTTAATACAAAGAGGCTTTTCCTCTTTCAGCATGTGCTCCTTAGGGGTATCAGAGGCTGCAAGGGCTGTCTAAGAGCTAAAGAACAATCATAAGGGAGCATTTAATCCTCATTGTGGAGAAAGACACTTACTCTGCAAATTGGAGCTAAAGGAAAAGATCACAGGTTACAATCCAGTTTGCAGAATCCTAAAATGCTGTATCCCTTGAATTCAATATACTTTTACATTGAAAAAAATTTTTTTTTTTTTTAAAGAAACAGAACACAGTAAAAGAGGAGTAGAAATGTTAAAGTAGAACTTGCCTTGGCTCTAAGTATTGTTTTTATTCATACTTCATCATAAGACACAGGAGGAAAAAAAAAACCAACTTTTTTTTTTTGCTGAAATGTATCTGCAATTTTTTCCTGGCAGTATTTATTTCCAAAAATAAAGAAGGGGGGAGCTTACTTTGTTTCTTTAAGTACTCAAAATGTGTTTAAACCATTAAAAATTTTCCTTTCCTTTTGAGATTTTTTTTGCAATACTATATACTCAAACACCTACAGTGTCATAGATTTGTCTAGATTGAACACTCCAGCAGCTGTGAAAGTTGTTTCTCCATATAGAACATGTTTGTCTTAATATATAGCAAATGGCAATTGCATGTTTAAATGGTAGACATGGCAAGGATGGTTTTCAATACGTGAAAGGTAATGTAAAGTCAATAGGTCCAGGTCATTTTTTCAGTGCCAACAGGCACAGTCAGGAGAGGATGTTGAAATAGCTGTCACTTTTTTCCTTACCTGTAAACTCAGTTACCTGCTGTCTCCTAAACTCCTCAGAAATCCAACAGACTAAAACTAACTGCATAGAAGTCACTGAAGAACAATTTGAGGCTTTAGGCCTCCACTAATTTATGGTGATTTGTGTTTGGTTTTGTGTCCATGATCTACTCAACAGCCTCCCATTTGCAGACGCAGCTATTCCACTTTTATTCAGGTCTCCACTCTGGCAAAACGGCCATTCAGACGCAGACTCTTGGGCTTAGTTCACCTCTGCTTGTTTCTTTATCTCTCTTCTCAAGAAGACATGGCATCCAAAGCCCTTTCCCTTACCCACCTCCAGTAATTCCCAGCATTGGAGTTTTGTGTCACTCAATCATCCACATGAAGTTTACAGCAACATATTACACTATCAAAAACGAAACATCGTTTTTGTTACTTTTGTTCATATCCTCAGCTACTTTTTCAAGTAGACTTTTTTTATTCTTCTATATACCACCAGGAATTGTAAAACTGGATTACAGAAGACTCAAAAAGCAACATTTCACAGACTAAGCTATTTCATGTAAACAAAGCAAAGTTTATGTGAGGGGAGAAACAAGCTGGAAAGAGATAGATAACATTACTCAACTTAGGAAAGCATAAATGATCCATGCTAGAGAGGTCTCCATCCCACACCAGCACCACAGGCAACCATCCTGACAGAGCCATACTCTTCCCTCAGCTGTAAGGAGATACCTATGTAGCAAGACAATTCCCTCTTCTTTATTTCTCCCGAATTAATTTTGCATCTAGGCTGAGAAGATGCATCTGGTCTTACTTATGACTCCATGGACCTCAAATCCTCACTGCATCTCTGGGCAGAAAGATTCAGGGGGCCACTACTCTTCTCTCTGCTCTAGCCTTTCACATCATACCCGTGACACCCAATTTAAAGGCAAGTTTAGTAGTAATTGTTATAGGCAGACAAAGAAAATAAAAGTCCATAAAGAGGTCACTATTTGAGCCATTTAGGGATGTCAAACAGAAATTTAGAGGAAAGAGTTTGTAGAATTTACCCAAGCACTTGAAGAATACAAGTAAAAAATAAATCCATAGCAAGAGTATCCATGAGAACAGTCATGTCTCACTTTGTATCATTACCTAAATCTGTCACTACTATGTAGCTCCAGTTGAAATCTGGTTTCCTCTTTTCTCCATTTTACGTTTAGGATCACAATAATAAAAATCCAGTTTTTTTTTAAAAAAGGTTGCTAGTGTTTCTTAGCCAAATGATTTCCTTTGAAGTTAACAGTACTATCATCACAAAACTCATGAAGCTGTTTTATAGATAGAAATCCTATGATGAGCACTAAATGATTACAGGAATAGGCAAGAAAATCTTCACGCTATATCAGACCCTGGGTAAGCAGCATCTTTTCCTCTGAAGAAGTGGCAGAGAAAGGAAACGGAGGTAAATACTTTAAGACATACCTCATGCTGATTTAATCAGTTGTGGTAGAAATTAGCTCTTGTTTCTGAACTACATGTTTTGAAACTTATTTGGGTTTGAGTTTTCATATTTTCATTTTTGAAGGAGAAATTGTAAATATAATTAAAACTGGCATCAGAAAGAAATGCCAATTATTAATACAGAGAGGAGAGGGGCAGCATGCCGTAACAACTGTGTATATCCTACTTTGTTATCTCCTGAACTTCTACTCTGCACCACTCCACAAAGACTCTAAATTAAACAGACAAACTCTAATGCTGTTACTAATGTATCTTATTTTTAGAGTCTTGTTTTGTTGTGGTAGAATTCTCTTTTCAACACACTGTTTTTATCCTCTGTTGATTTTGCTAGGTGATATTTTCTATACGTGTTTATGTAATTTCATCTCTGCATTTTTTATGAGGCAAACACATTTGGGAATAAAACAGGAGAGAGACTTGGATACATTGAAGATGGCTATAGAAGCCTTCTGGTACCAAATTCTTGAATTGGCTCAGCTATCCTGCTGGTTGCTATTATGCAGTTTCTAGTTTTCTGAATTTTTTGCAGATGAAGTACATGAGGGTTGTTGTATTCAGGGTGACGTGTAGTTATTCACTCAAAGACTCATTTACTCCTGTGGCTCTAAACTAAAACAGCATCAGCCATCAGCTGCATGAAAGAACGAATAGAATACCTATAAATACCTGCTTCTGGCAAGTTCATGAATAAATCTGCCCTGAAGTACTTCTGGGTATACATATTGTGTGGCTTTGGGAGGAGGAAGAAAAAAGGGCTACAACAGAAAGTAGACTAAGAGGTACCTACAGAAACACACAGCAAAAGAGTGGCAGAATTGCAGAATGAAGCACCTGCAGGAGCAGATGCAAACAGGTGGAATGGTAAGGAAAGCTACAGCACACTAAAATACATGGGCTGAGAAGAGGTTACTACAAACCTAGGAAAATAATTTTTCAAATAAAGTACAGGTAAGAAAATATTTCAGAGGGAAATCCACTGAGGCATGCAACAGCAACAGTAGTTTCTCCTTAGGGATAATATTAGCTCAAGACCAGTTTTAGCTTCTAGATACTAAAACGTGTGAGTAGGCAGAGAACACAGAAGCTGATAATTTTCTATGTTTTGTCCCTTACACTTGTAAAAATTAGTTCAGAAGATTTGGCCTTCCTGGCATATATATCTAGGATAGAAAAGTTTTAGCTGAATAATATTAATTATAATAATCATTTATCTGCCAGTTTTAGTCAGACTAACCATAATTTGTATGTCAGTGAGTTAAATTCAGACAGTATAACTACACTAATATTTCTGCAACAAAGTGTGTTGTCCTCGTGCAGACTACGACTGAGAACCTGCATCTGAATAAGACTTCTCATTCCAATTCATAAAATTACAAGTTCATTTCAGAGGGTGAATACTTGCCAAAATGGTTTGTGTTTGTTCAGACCTCACAGGTACCTCTTCCCCGCAGTTCTTCCACAACCTGTACTTGCAGCATCTCTGCTTTTTCTGTCCAAAAGGTTGAAACTACCATGAAAGACTTGCAGACACATGGCAGATTAGTATTTCATTATTGTTTTGTCAATGTTGAAATTTTAAACAATTTGACCATATGATGTAGCCAGTTGCTGCATGTAGGCTTTCAGGCTAATTACCACTTCCACAGGCTGCACAAAACCTCCCCTGCATGTCCAGCTCCAGTCAAACCTAACTCCAGTGACAATTTCATCAGCAACGTAGGAACATGAACAAACACTTTGCTCAGAGCTGCTGCACACACAGCTGTAATGAACTGTGCTTTGAACCTCAGCCTAGGCACAAGCTGGTCCTAATTTATGCATGTATCTTTGAAAGACTTTTTCCTTTATTCAGAGCAATTCTGCTATGACACACACGAAAACACACCGCATCAAGATACTGAACCTGGCTGTCCTTAATAATTTCACACCATCCTTACTTATTTTGAATCCTGCATTTGTCACAGTAGATGTGCCCAGAACAGACCAGTGATGGTTTTACTATGAAATTTTGCAGTATTTCTTAAAAATTCCCACTGTAGCACATTGACTTAGAAGGCAGTGGCTTTGATTTTAAAACAAAACTCTTCAGGCTCTTATTGACTATTAGCAGTGCATTAGAAGGTAGAATTCATCCCTTGGGTTTTGTTCAGGATACTGTGTAACCTATGCTAGTATACTGTAGATATGTAAAAAGAGAAAGATAATAGTGGCAATAAAAAGGTGCAATAGCTAACAATAAACTAAAGAAACATGCTCAGCAGGAAGGCTTTAAAAATCCTTCATTTTGAGGGACTACACAGATCAGTTGGTAGCTACACACTTTGCATTCCAAAATACTGGACAATGGTTACATATTTTAACTGCAACATTTTCTCAGCTCCTTAATTTTGTATTTTCATCCAAATTGAGAGAAAGTATATTGTGGTAGAAATTATATATAAAGAAAAATATAAGAAATTCAAGCTGCCTTTTCCAGCACAAAATAATCTTACTCTTCTGATCATATTTCTTCTGTAAATATCATTAATTTCTCTAGCTTAGAATAAAGGCCTTGACAATGATTTGTACTATTTTGCCTTCCTTTGCCCTTCCTGTAGTGCTATGATTTCAACTCATAGGGTACACACGTAAACGTGTCACATCCTTGGCTTCTGAAGAACAGCTATATTAATACGGTCATTTTAGTTTGCCAAACTTAAAACCTATCATCTTTCTACTAGTTTCATCTACTGTTGCACAAAAGCTACCTGAGTTTTTTGGTTTAGTTCCCTTCAGTAAACTTAAGGCAGTTTATAGAATTTTTTTATCTTCTCCTCAGAGGAGCTGTTTCCTGGGTGGATGGTGATAAAATGTTCAGAGAACTTCCAGGTTGGACTAACAAAACATCTAAAAGTGACCATGCTCAACACTTCTCCAGTATGTGCATACTTACCTCTCCCAGCTACTCCCCATTACACAAAGTGAAAAATATTCTTCACCATACAAAGCCACATGAACAATGCTGATATTTCAGTAAATACTCTCCACTAGAATGCACATCGGACACATCCTGAGCTGCTTGGGACACACTTATATCCACTTTCTGTGTTTCTATCATTTATTTTCCTTGATTTTCTTTTTCTGTGGCTCCTTTGTTTCCAAAATTCTTTGTACGTTTAAAGGAATTGCTACTATTCCATCAACTTTAGTCACCATCTCTCAACAGCGGCACTTCTATTACTTCTCATTGTGACTCAGGCAATACAGTCATAGCAACTACATTTGTAAATCCTCTGAGTTGTCATTTCCAACAGCTGCAGCCTGCTGATTACTTCTTTCTTCCCTCCATTCTCGAGGAGTTTTTACCTCCAAGAAGTTTGTTTAAATGTCTTTTTTTTTTTTGATGGAATAAATTCTTTAAAAGCATGAGAGGTCTCTACATTTAAAGCCCAACTGAATTTTAATAAGGAGAAATTAAAACAAATTAAATTAGTATATGCCAGCTCCCCCTCCACGTACTCATATCACTTTTCTACCAGTTTATGTACCTCAACGCTGATAAACACACTGTATTAGCATTTTAGCTCAGAGATGAACCAATAAATTCTTTGCAAGTCCCATGGCAGATTCATAAGACCGTTATTTTCTTCTGATGTATTTTTATTGAAGTTGGTTTTTGTCTAGTTGTAACTGCAACTGACTGCCCAAGATACACATACCCTTTTTGCCCCTTATTACAAAGCAGAATTAGGTCAATCCTATAAAGTCAGAGCTAAGAGTGCTCAGGAATTTTGTGTCCCAGTTTCAAAGTTAAAGGAGAAAAAGATGTGCTTGGGCAATTCAAGGCATAGTTCTCTATGGCAGGTGAAAGTGACTGAGAAATTACTATGAGGACTACAGATAGAGAAGGGTTCCCTCCAAGGCTGTAGACTTAGGATGCTCTTAATATATTAGTGGAAAGCCTTGTTCTGGCTTTGGGGCAGAATTATGTTTTTAAACTATGTTCTATGACTAGTGGAATAGTCTCAACTATTGCCTTGTGCAGGTCTTGCTCTGATCAAAGCAGAATTTTTTTTTTTACTTGAGCATACATTAGAAATGCTTTAGCAAAATTCACAATAAACATATCAAAAAGTTTCCAAGAACAGCTTGTAGGCTTAACTGCAAGTGTTTTTTCTATCCATTTCTACTCTGGGCTTTTTTTTTTCACATTGCTCTAGCACTAGTGGTAAAGACTGCTGTTAGAGAGACTAGTAGATGTAATGGACCACTGATCAGACCCATAATGCTGGTTCATGGGTTCCTGTACAGTCTTCCCTGAAATGGCACCTGGACCATAAACAAACCCTGAAAGTCTCTTTCAGGGTATTTGGGTTCTTACTTCTCTTTATTATTTCATGCATTAAAGTCCCCCAGACTACCTTGCTGTGGCTTCCTCCTCCATCTCATGACTCCCAACTATCACCAAGTGCTTCACAGTCTCTGTATGAGCTTTTCCATTTCCTATGGATTTCTCTTCTACTAGATATGTTTTAGTTTACAACTTCATTAAGAATGAATAGCACTTCTTAAAATTTTCTCCTCCATGGTAATTTACCTTCAGAGTTATGTAAAACAATTGGCATATTTTTGCTAGCATTTGGGGGGAAATTGAAATTGCAAGAAGAAATCCTATTTATTTCAATAAAATCATAAATCATCTCTCTTTAATTCACTACAGTGTTTGTTGTTTTTAACATCCTTCACTGGAATGAATACAAAAATGAATACAAAGAAAAAAAAAAGTTTTTACAGTAGAGATAAGTGTAACTATGTAGTACGGGGAAGCTATTAAAAAACTCATGATGTTGAAGAGTTTTTATTCCTTTTGTATACCAATGTTAAATCAGCTGAAAGTAAGGACTAATATTTTTAATATTAATTATTTGGCATTGTCCACAAACAATATATCTAACCAGATGAATCACTCTTTTTTTCAATAAATAATTTTTATTCTCCATACCATGTAAGAACCAAAAAAAAGGAAAGTTATTTGCATCAGGACTTCTCATTTTACTGAGGATTGTTTTGGTGAGTCTGAAGGGGTGTCATTGAATACACTACAGTGTAATACTGTAGTGTACTTACAAACCATTCAAAGATTATTAAAAACCAAAAATATATTCTGGGAAGAATATAAATGTAATTTTCAAGGTACTGGTCTGTATAATAGGGATGACTTTTTTTCCACATCTAATTACCAGAATTTTTGTTGAAAAGGAAACTGATTTTTTTGGTAAGAGAACATGAAAAATAAAAATGTTTCCAGCTGATAAACACAGTTGTAGAGTTTATACACTTAAATTGGGCTGAATCTTCTCAAAGACTTTAGAATTTTTGTCTACTTTGAAACTCAGTGGTAGAACCTTTTTTCCTCCAATAATTAATCTTTGAAAAACAAACTTTGCAGGACTGCTTCCATTTAGAGGAAAGAGGATCTCATTAACAATCTACTTATTCATAAATAACAAACAATTTCTTTTTCTTTTTAAAACAAGAAAAGGTAAAAGCAGAAACATGCTTTCCAATTTAGAAATTGTCAAATTCACTAAATGTATTTGACACACTAAGTCATTCTTCTCTACCACTCACCATTTTTTGTTCCAGCATATATTAGATTCTGCCTACAGCTTTTCTCTAACCATGTGGTTCCAAGGAGCCCCATACACAGATTTCAGTAGCCACTCTTAACCAGTTCCCTAGCTAAGGTGAAATAATTTGTTTTGTTTGAACCTGAAGAAGCCTTTCACATGGCTCACAGGTAAGTAATCCCACAGTCACTCTTGTATCACAGACCTCCCTCATGTCAGACATGGGAACTCTGAAGTGTAAAAATATTGAGTGGTAAGTCCAATAACAGTTTTCTGCAGAACATCTAAATAAAAGGGTCTCCTTGTAACTTTTTTTTAATCATTAAATAAGATCATTCATTCAGTACATTTAACCCCAATCACCCCAAAAAATTGTGGTAATCACCATACAGCATCAGTTAAAACATTTAAGTATTTCTGTAATCTACAATTAGCGTACTGATTTCACTAAACAGAAGTTTCCCACAATATACAAAAAACACTCTAGACAGGTCACCTATTTTTGCTATGCTCAGCAGAAAGCTTCACACAGCCATCCTCTAAATCATATCTACAAAGCTCTTCTAGTGATATTCTCCAAGACCCCTTTCTAAGGAACTATCCTCTGGCTTTAATTTAAAAAAAAGCTTACAGAACTCTGATTTATTGTCACCATTTGTTTCCAAGAGCTTTATTGCCTAACAATAGATCAACTTGGCTTGCTTCAGTCATTAACAACAGTACATTATTAGGCCAATTATAACACTCTAAAAGTTTAACTTGTAAACTATTACAAACAATTATTGTTTCACAAAATGAGGTTTCTATCCTATTACTAACATATATTAGCAATGCCAATTTTAGTCTAATTGTGGCTTTGATTTAAGATGCTTAAGTCAATTTTATTGATAAGAAG
This sequence comes from Lophotriccus pileatus, assembly GCA_035583135.1. Lineage (NCBI taxonomy): Eukaryota > Metazoa > Chordata > Aves > Passeriformes > Tyrannidae > Lophotriccus > Lophotriccus pileatus. The sequence goes on from JAWWES010000171.1 coordinate 22,078,098, forward strand.
TGTAATCTACAATATATTATAAATGACCTGAAAGTTTACAGACACAAAGCTAAAGATACAGCTCTAAGAATATTTTTGCTGTTCACTACACCTTGATTAGTTTCAGAAACTGGTCATAAATGATGCCAAGCACAATCCTGGGAGAGGAATTACTGCCTGGTGATACAACTTGTCATATATTTTAATCCTCTACAAAAGTTTCATCCTGTCAGTGAAAGAGGACATAAATGTTTGTGGTTGTATTTACAGGGCTTCCCAGTAAACCAGCTGAATTAGGGTGGTTCACTAAAGTATCAGAAAACTCAAGTGATTGCTTTTTTTTTTTTCTTTCGTGCATTCAAACCAAGTGACTGCAGTAATCTTAATACATTTCCAATATTTCCTCCTTGAAGTATTTAATAGAGTTGGCTGGGTTATGGTTAGAGACCCATGGAAACACTTATTCCTCTCAAGTCAGATGCACTTTTATGGTGGGGCTTTACTCTAAGGCTTTCCAAGGGAAGCACTACTCTGCTGGAGGCTATGAAAGTGTATCAAGTTTGATTGATTTAATCTCTGATTAGACTTCTAAAGAATTCTATCGGGCACTTTGTGTTTTGTCTTTGCACAGCAGTAAGACAAAATCCAGAGAAGCTACAGGAAGCACTCAGGAAAACAAATAATGTCCCCTGTCATGTTCCTGGAAGAGACCTGTCAGCTCCATTAGTGGAGAAAGATGTAGGTCAGCCAATATGCAAGATGCTTCGTGCCTTCATTTTCCATATTATAAAGAGATTCATTATACATGACATACACGCTTACAAGTGGCATAATGCCTGCTATTAACTGTGTTGGAGACACTTTAAGTATTTCTATCAATACAAACCTCACAGTCCTTTTAGATTGCACCCTTCCAAAACCAGAAGAAAAGCAATGACGCAAGATGGGCCAAGTGACAAAGTTGGGGGCATGCTAAATGTCATTAAGGCTTCTGCTTGAAAACAGTGACAAGTCACAGTGAAAGTGTGATGATGGAACTAGTTTTGCCTGGTGAAATTCAGAAGGGAATTGGTTTGATCACATCCTCCTTCCATTTGAAGTTTATCATTATTTTCTAGGATCTAGGCAGATGTCACACAAGGCTGTAATTCTTACCTCCTTCTCCCAAGTGCTAGTGACTCCAACTCTACTTTTTTCCCTAGTAAGCTTAGGTTTTAATCAAGAGCTAAAGCAAGAAATATGTTAAGACTGGAGTGGGGACCTCTTTAAAGCAAGCATTTATTGTTCTAAGCATCGCATATCCGTGAGAAAATTTCCCCTCATTTTTAGAGTCAGAATTATTCGTGTGCATAGGAGCTTTCTTACCAAAGAAGGTATCACAAAAATAGAAGTTTCCACTGTGTTTTGCTTATTAAGCAGCCTTTTTGTTTTAAGAAGTAGTCAATTAATCATTGAAAATGTTGCCCTGACTATAATTAATAACTACAGACAAAATACTATAGGCGAAAAGACGAGGTAGATCGAGAAAAGCAAATATCTCCAAGAATAGATTTTTGCTCTCTTCATCACTCCAGGAGCTCACAGATTATTCTAACAGAATATGGCTGAACTACTTAAAGTAAAAAAAAAAAAATGGAGGAAAAGAAAAGTGGCTGTTAAAGCACAGCTACTTTGAACCTTTACATGCAGGAATAGAGAACAACTGATCAGACAAAAAAGACTGAACAGTAATACTTTGTGGATAAAAATGGATACCAAGAATATAAACCCAAGTCCTTCCATCCTTCATACAGGTGTATTAAAATCACAAACTAGTATAACTACATAAATATGTGCAAATGTGAAAGCCAAATTTTGCATGAATGTACAAGTTTTCTAATTGTTCTTCATGAACAGGTAATGGGCAGCTCTAGGCAAGCAGGGGTGGAAAGTAGAAGGAAAGAAATACTTTCTTTAAACGTTCTTTAAATGCCACCAAATACCCCAGCTACTCTGCAGTTTCCAAGACAGCTTACCTAACAGCTCCCTGACACAAAAGCAGGGAGAGAAACAACTTCTGCTCCTGCCTCAGCAGTCCCCTGCACCACCCTGTGACTGCCCACGTCCTTCCATTCAAACTCCCTCCAGCTCTGGAGACTTCAGCACCCACTGGCTTACACAGCAGCTCAGTGCCTGGTACAGCTGCTGCCAGGTCAACAGTGCCTGTGCCAGCATAAGGCTGTGAGAAAGGAGGGGGAATGGGGCTGGAACATCCTTGGCAGCAGCACTGAGGCACAGCAATTTGGTTTGTCTCCTGTAACTGCACCAAAGCCACTACCCACTGAGCTCTCCTGGGCATCCATTACCCAACAAACCTTCACGGAATGGAGTGGATTTAAAAAACTGTGTCTACGTCTGAGAGATACAATGTAGGAGAATACAACATAGCCTCCCAGTTTTTACAAAAGCAAAATATATATATTATACTCCAAGGTATGTACTCATTTAATTCTATCTATACCAAAATAAGTTCAAGCCTAAATAAAATGTATCCAAAACATATATATCACTAGACAATATTGCTACACCAGCAAAAAATTTGCAATATAGAGCTTGAAAATGGAATTTTACATAAGTAGAGATGACAGGCATAACTGTGAAGAACTTGTTCTACAAATCATTCAAGGGCCATCTCCACGATGTGCAGTCTCGGAGGCTAACTTGAATACTTTTTTTACACAACATTCCCACTGACATAAAATAGGTACTCTACGTATGAAATGATTGACAAATACTTATCATCTCCATTTCATGTATGAGAGCATATACAATGAGATAATATATTCATTCCTAGTTGTGTATGTACTAAGTAAATATAAAGACTAGGAAAGTATGCATTATTCTCTGCTAATTTTGTCTTAAGAGCTATGTATTCAACTTCAAATCCAATTTCCATTCTTTCCTTTGCAACACATTTCATATTTTAAATTATGAATGTGCTCAGGATGTCATTTGAATGTCAAAGAAGCAATTAGTTGCAGATGACTATCATTCAAAAGAGAAACTGAAAACAAAATTTTTTTAACCTTTAAAAATGCTATAATATATTAGAAATATAGGAAGTGCTTCTATTACTGCCTGGAATACTGAATTTTATTCATAGTTAGGCTTACTGCCTTTACGAAGAACTAAATTCAGTAAGCACATCATAAATTATGACAGTGATTTCTCTGTAAGGAGACATGCTGTTGAACTCAGGAGCGCAGAATAAAGTACTTGAAGGGAAATAAAAGCCCTTGCAAGCAACGCAACAGATACAATACAGTCATCAATGAAGCCTACCAGCTGAGCACAGTTTATATTCCAGACTAATATGCCAGAGGTAGCCAGGTTTCTGCTCTCTCCATCTACAGCAAGCCCAACATCTGGGTGCGATGCTTCTCCTTCCACCCTTAGTCCTCTAATGGGGACCAAGGAAGCTGCTCCCTGTGATGGTCAATCCACCTCTTAACACATGATGCCTGCTTAGAAAGTAAGAAAGTGTCCAGGTGCTGCCACTGCCTTGCTGCTGCCTCACAGAGTCCAAACAAGCACCTGGAAGGACAGCAACACTCCTGCCCAAAAGGCATGAAACAATAGAGGTGGCCCAGGAGCTTATGCAAGGGAGGCAAAAAGAAAAGCTTTTAAAAACCTCCCTAAGCAGCCAATGCAGTGGGGTCCATTCAGGGGTGTACAGTCAATGGTCCTAAGTGGAGAGATACACCTGCTTCTGATCATCAAATTTAATTCTTTTGAAATGATATTTGGTTTAGTAATAATCATTTGCAGGTGCTGTGCATCCTGCATATGAAGCTCCCAGTGAGCCTCACAGTTTGTGTGTCGGAGAGACTTATTTAAAAATTTATCTTAGTCAGTGAAGAACAACACACATGATCCAGTTCTACTCATGGCTTTCGCACTAAGAAGTTATGAATGTAGTAATAAAGAAAACAGTAAAACTGAAGCTTGCTGAAGAATGAATTATGGTTCAAGTTGGGAGAAACTAGGGGAACATACCAGACCAAGGTGCAGAGCCTGCCACCACTGCAGGGAGCAGCAACTTCACAAACAGCACCAAGGGAGAACAACTTAAGATAAGTAGGGGAGAGCAGAAAGACAAAAGGAAGTAAAGATGAGCAGCATGGCCAAAGATTCAGAAAGCATTTTGAATTTAAACTTCTTCAATCATCTATCCAATATATCTAATTTTGATGATTTAAACTGCCTAGAGGCATTTATAAAAGATATTTCTGCATTACTTGCATTTTGTTGAGCATTTTCCAGCTCAATCCCACATCTTAGGAATAGTGCGGCTCTCGAGAAAACTAAAGCCCACAAAAGGTCTAGCATCTCCAGCAAAAGTCATCCTAAACTGTTATGAATGGATTCCACTTTATTTTTATTAAAAAGAGACACATAACACTGGTACAGAATGTCCAAAGTCAGAGTGAGTATAGAGATATAATCAGTTAAGTCATTTTCAAAAGGTTTAAATGGGAATTCTATGGATATGAACAAGGTCATCTTATGGGACAGTTACAACAAAAGCAAGAGCTGAAAGTATTACAACTAGATTTTTAAATGAAGTACAAAATTATTTTAACATTATGTGAGCTCTTCCACATGTCAGAGTTTGCAGCAGGAACCTCAGTGCCTTTCACACAATTACTTTCACAGTCTGGTAAACCACTAAAGTCTGTCACTTATCAGCCACCAAAGGCAGATCCTGGTATTATTGGTAAGTGGCATGTTAAAAGCTCACACTAATACAGAGCAAGAAATTCAGCCTTTGAGCTTTATTCTTAACTAAAAGTATATTTGTTTTTATTTGATTAAGGTAGTTGCCTTGTTTTTGCATTGCTGCAGTATTCCAGTGTACAGTTTGGGGTCATAAAACAAAAGGTTTTTCACAGTGGCAATCATAACTGTAAACATTAACTTGTATAGCAGAGGCACACATATACACTGCCCCAGCTCTCTTCCCTTCCTGCTGCAAAGAACAAGCTTCTCCAACAGACCTCTCTGACTGATGAAGCAAGTTCTTACTCCATTTACAGTCTCTAATTGTTCCCCACACAAAATCAAATGTTTCTCTTCCCCTTTTTAAACCTCACCTGATCTGCCTATTTTGCTTTCTGATTAGAGGTATAATGTTGAAGGGGAAAACCTGAAATAATAATGAAGATAGTTTTGAAAACACAAATTCATGGAAAAGTCTAGATTTAAATATTCACACTATGATGGAAACTAGGAATTACATTTATTTGCAGCTTTGCAGTGCACACTGACCGTGGTTTAGTCACCTATCACTTTTGCCTCTTCTCAGTGGTACTTTGGCTATATTTACTACAGACATCTACGATGAAGGCAGTATCTCTGAGAAGAATTGTATAAACAGTAATTCCAATATTCTTAAGGTTCTCCCTGCCTACTGGATTTCTATTATGAAGGGGGAAAAATACGATTCATTAGGAAAAACACACTAGGTACAAGGAAGCAGAGGCACAGCCTAGTTCATGGAATTCAGAGCCCGTGAGAAGTCCACAGCCACAATCCTGACCTCAGCGGGGAAGGGTTACATAGCAGAGCATAACACCAGAAATTTGGACCTTAGGGCCTAAAATAAAAGTTGCAATATCACAACAGTTGATACAGTTCCAATGCTAAACAATTACTGCACTGTCTGGGACAGTTAAGTAACTTCTGACAAGACAATAATCAGCACTTACACATAGGAACTTCTGATACAAATTCATAGGCTTTGGATCTATACCAAAGCAGTGGACCTTTAATGGAAGAAGAATTCACAGTGTTATTCTTTCCAAGTAATAGTCTGGGTAAATAAAAATGGTTTGGGAGGGATGGGCTTGTGTTGTCTGTGACAGTGAATTAACCATCAGGGACCAATTCCTGTCTTTCAGCAAGTATTTTCAGAAGTATGAAGGGAAATCCCACATTTAAGAGTAGAAAACTTCTCCCCGGCCATTTTCCATCCCAAAACGGCAGCATCCAAGACTCAGAACAGCTACAGTATCTAGGCATGGGACAAAAGTTTTTATTTATAAGTTCAGGAACATTGCTTGATTTTAATTTTCTTTCTATAAGAAGTTGGAACAGGAGGCAAACTACGACACATTTGGAAAAGCATTTGGAAGAACACCTTTCACCTTTCAGGTGCAGCTGCACACAAGCTCAATCCCAGCAGTGAAGCTCAGCCCCAGTACTTTAAGCAGACACTGCAGTCAGGCAGCACAGCCAGCAGATCCCCACCCTATGGTAAACACGTGGAAGAATCTGGACTATTCCCTAGCAGGGCTTCAAACATTCAGCTGCATGAGTATTTTGGTGCTTTTCCTAAAGATGTAGTATAGAAACGTTTTGTGATAATTCATTGCTGTTGCTATTATTCTAAACTTAGAATGTTATTGTTTTGTTGAAGCATAAAAATAACAGCCCCCCCAAAAAAAACACACCTGAAAGACTCAAAAGACCAATTTAAATAAAATGAAATATATTGATTTTTAATTTCTTGTCTGTGAGGATATTATTTTCATTTTTAGATTCCAGATTGGCAACATTACACAGGAATCCTATTCAATTTTGCCATTTCAAAAGCTTTGAGATGAGTTTAGAGGTTCTGCAAAGTTCCTCCCAACTTAAAAAAAAACAAACAAAACAAACAAACCAACCACATCTGGGCTAAAAAAAAGCATTACTTTAATTCATTGTGATATCACAAAATTACACTGGAAAAAGCCAGTTAAGTGACTGAAATAAGTTTTTTGACATTTAATGAATTATTTCCCCTTGTGAAAAATGTGGAATAGTTTACCTCAAAAATATTATTATAAATGGAAACTGTAATAGTGTAAATTTTTAAAAAAAGAGTTCAATTTGTAAGTTTAACGAAAAGTTTGAACAATATTAACAATTGGATCTAAAATGAATTTGAATTTGCAAAACCAAGAGTCCATTTTTTACCTTGGTCTCTGTACAATGTATTGTTCCTGAAGCAATAAATACTCAGGCTCGGACATCAAAAGGGCAGTTTATCAGTAAATATTTATTTTCAGTCACATTTAAAGTCAACTACTTGGTGGTATGGTACCATCTCACATGGCCACATTTGATTTGAACAGTAATATCTGATGCCAAGTTCAACCCATGAAGAGTTTTTTTTCTGACTATGACTCCAGATCACTCAAAGATTACAAAAGAAACCAAGAATGCTGTTTGGCAATGTCAAGTGTTCCTACTTTTCATTTGGCAAACCATACTTGACTTGCTGAATTTTAGACTAACATGTCCCTGAACTATTTAAACTACTGCCTTGAGGGTCTATGAGATTAAAAAAATCAAAAATACACTTACAAAGATTTTCATAGTAATGATAATACATAGCACTGCAGAGAACAGAGGGACTCAAAGCACACAATGGGCTCTGGATCAGACCACATACAACGTATAGCAGAACAGTGTTTCATACCCAGTGCAGTCTAGTCACTACTCTTTTCATTGCTGCCACTGAATTAACACAGAAATACTGTTTTAATGCTGTCAGGGTGGTGTAAAGCATCCCATTCTTTCTGGAAAGTCATCAATAGATTATATCAAAACAATACAGAGACCTATGCACTTTGTGTGAGAAAACAGCTTGTTCTGCAAAGAGGGGCTCCAGCTGTCTCTCTCTCACCAGTTGCAATATTGTATGTTGCATTATATTGCTTGAAAACAAACTGTATTGATAGGAGACAAGAATAAGTTTACCTAATCTAAATATGTAGGATTCCAGAAAGAGAAGGGCAGACAGAAGGCCAAAAGCATGAATTATGCATACTGTATCATCAAACTCCTATCCTACTTTAGAGCTGGAGCAGGCTTCGCATGGAAAACAAAATTAGGATGAAACATATATTGAACAATTTTCTCCATAACTGGTTCTTACTCACCTCAAATGTAAAATTTTATTTAGCTTATATCACAGGAAGACATCCTTATTAAAGTAGCACATTTACGTGGGTCCCTTTGAAAGGATTTAATGCAAACAAGTCTGAAATAATTGAAGGGAAGACATTTTCTGACTGTTCTCAGAAGAGCTTAGTGAAGAAGAGGACAGCAGGAAAGAATTACTTTATTATATTGATTTCCTCAGGAAAAAAAAAAAAAAAAAATCAAAGGAAGGTAGGTCAAACTAACCAATTCTCTTTTGTAAAAATCAATAGAAGCATGCAGAACATGAGTGAATTTACATGTCAAAAAGTGTTTGCTACCCTACTGCAAAACAATTATTACTCTAATAAGGCAAGTAACAGAAGAGACTAGCTTGGTTCATTACTGCACCCTGCTATTTTAAAATAGCTTCAAGTGCAATGTGTATGTATTTTTACTAATTTAATCATGTGAGTAATCTGAAATATGATTGATTATACATTACAACTCACTAAAATATATTGAATCATACCATATGATGGACCTGTAGCTGCTTAAAAAACATCTATCTAAAAACTGAAAAATTGCTCTACACAAAGCTGTAAGGAAGATTGTCTATCTAAACATTTATCCAAGGCATACATTCTTTGCCTTCAAGACACCTCTGCTCTGTGACAAAAAAAAAAAAAAAAAAAAATTCAGCCATCACCTAAAAATTAACACACTGATTTCCACTACTTATTCTCAATATTTTGCTTGTTCTAGTAAGAAGTTAATGTCTAATAGTACTTCAGTACTTGACAAAACCTAAAACGCTACTAGCTTCTTTACGTTAATATAATTTCACATCAAATACCTGAAAAGGAGTCCCTTCTTCATCAATACCTTCAAGGGGATACTTGCAGTTCCAGATACTTGAAATTGCAAGTGGTTTGGAGCACCATTAATCTCAGCTCAGTGTTATAAAGCACTATCATTAACATCAAACACATGAAACTTAGCTACAGAATTGACGCCTAGTTCCCAGCAGGATCCAAGCTGAGGGCATAGCTTCACTTGTGTCCTGACTATACAACCTGGTATCCAGCTGTGAGATTCAAGGGCCACAAGTGTCCAGCCTGAACCCTTCCTCCACAAAACTCCAGCCACCCACTACACCTTCCCCAACCTATGAAAGATGCATGTGATTCCCTACATTTCTTCTGTAGCTTCCCTGCATTATTCTTTCAAGACAGCAAAACACTCTGCATGCAAAAAAATTTGTAGGTGTAAACATCTAAACTGCTTTGGACATTATCACCCTAAATTCACCACAAAGTGGTAGATCACCTACTGGAAAGCAAGGACTTTCAGGTCAATTTTGAAGTTTTGTAACTGATGTGAAAACTTCCCCTGACTTTGCCACGGGTAGAATTAACAAGAAAGGAGCACAGAGTTTGATGTATCTCTTGTGGATAGAACTTTTCAAGAAAAGCAAAGAATGGGGAACTGAGACCTATTTTTAAGAAATGTGCATCTAAGGTTCTCACTCAGGACTTGATCCTGTTTTTTCCTGACTACTGCTCCCCAAGTCGAGAGTCCAAGACTCAAGTCCTTCTCTTGGCATTATTTAAGCCTCTTCTAAGACTATTCATTATAGGAAATAAAAGAAAATCAAACAGCAACTCTAGCAGAGCTTCCAATGTTAAGATAGCATCACATCCTCTACTGAATTCATATTCAACAATCAATATAAACTAACTATTAATAGAAGTCAGAAAAGGCATATACTTGTCTCACTCTTTTGAAGAGTAAAACCTGCCTTCATACTGTTGAGTGAACTGAGTGAACTAAGTGCTGCCAGGATAATCAAACCCTTGAAAAAATTAGCAAAAAGTATTCAAAGAGCAGCAATTAAATCCTCTTCTCACCAAGAAAAAAAGTATTCCAAAGCAGTACTAAGCATTTTTTCATTTGAAATGAGAAACAGTGGATTTACTTGGTCTCTAAGCAAATTTAAAAAAAAAAGGCCCAAAAACTTTTCCATAAGTAAATACTTTTATGGTCCTGACAAAACAAACATTATAAGAATGAAGGTCAGAAGACAAGGCTGCACTCAACCTTGCACAATGTCCATTATTTCCAGCAGAAATTATTGTGATTTCCCCAGGTATTCTGTAAATACTGCTTTTTATTGTTTCCCCATCTTCACTCTAACATGCATCAATCAGCAAAACCAAAGTTTTTTCCTTAGATACACAAAAATCCGTAACACGAAAACCCCCCAATCCCACAACTGATAACCTCCAAGCAGAGCCCATTCCCATCACCTGAGCAATGCAGAAAGGGAAAAGCATTTCCAAAATCCAAATTTAGTACACCTTAAAGAGAGTAGAACCCAGCCACAGCTTTCATTTCTACCATGTAAGTTTACTACAGGGAAAATCCAGACCTTCATAAACATATTCAGCCTTTGTTTACAGTAATAGTTAAGACACCTCTGGTTTTCATTTTCCTTTTGATTTTTATTCACTCTTTAAAGCTTTGGAACCCCAGCGGAAGGAAGGAGCCCAGGGCAGGGTGAAAGCCTGTCTTGCCAGGGGCTCCTCCCCAGCCTCCTGCAGACATTTGCACAAATGAAGCACCAGGTCAGTGTGAGAAGGACAAGACTGCTCAGAGAGAGGTACAGAAATAGGTAATGGGACAGTCAGGTCACACCACTGCATGCAGAGCTTGTGGTCTCGCTGCAGACCTCCTACATCTGGACAGGAGGAGGAGAAAAGTGACCACAACTCCCTCTCATTTTCTACTTTTCTGTCTCTTCTTTAAAGCTTTGACTTCCTGCACTTACTCAATAAATGTCCTTTTCATGGCTGTTTCTGTTGATTTTTTTTCTCGTTTTCTATTCAGTTCATTTTCTTTTCCTACCTAGCTCTTTATTGTCTGCATATTTTCCCCTCTGGTACCTTCTTCATTTTCTTCAAAAATTTTCCCCCCCTCTGAAAGGACCAATTTGTTTTCACTGGTAAAATCAAATGCCTTTGCAGAACTATGTTTTAACTTGGCTTTTGTGTTTTAAAAGAACATGAATGTACACTTTTATAGCCACTGAACAATAAATATCAGAAGAGTTTCCTTCAGATGGTATTTTTTTAATTATGCATTCATAAATGGCAGAACATTTAAGTAAATACATGGTAGAAGAATTCAGAATATGTTACTCACCCTATTAGTTTATCCTGGTAGCCGGATGAGAGTTTTATGCCACCCAGCAGAGCTTCTTATTTTTCTTCATGACTCTTTCTATTGGGTATAAAAAAAAAATTATTCAAAGTAACAGCAGCATACAATAACAGGGGGGAAAAGGACACACAGGCCTTCCACTTTCTGTTTAAGAGGAACTGCCTGCTTCGAAATAAGAGACAAGATTTTGACCTCATCATCTCAGAATTCTCTCCACTGTAAGAACTGGCAGCCACTGGCATGGATAATTGCACATAAATTTGGAGCAAAGACGGAGGAAGCAACCATGGCACCAACAGACTTTACCTCGTACTCAAAACCACACAGAGAGCTTCATCAGCACAAACTGCAGCCTCCCTTGTCTGCATCAGCACATAACTATTGTGAGCTAGCAGACAGTTCAACACAGACATAGCTACAAAGAGAGAAATTCAGTCCTGGGTAAATTAGAACTGCACCCAAAGAAGCCGGTGAACTTAAACTGGCAAGAAAACAGGTGGGACTTCTGATGACCATCATTTAAAGCAGCTGTTTTGGTTCTCTCAGAGATAGACCTGTTTCACACAGTTGCACTAAGATTTCATTATTAAGCATTGTCAGCCAAATTTTGTCTTAATTTCTTTGGCTTACAAGCAACTCTTTGAGAAATAGTCTTATCTCTACAATGAAAGTAGCAGAGTCATAAGGGGGTTACACAGAGCAAGACAGAAATACTGGTTTGATTCCAAATGAATTATGATAAGTCCCCAGCAATGCTGCACTTGGTTCCCACACAGTAGCATTCAATCAACTTCAAAGATTTACACTACAAAGCAACAGTTACAGACAGGCCACGAGGGGCCGTGCAGCCTGGAGAAGAGAAGGTTCCAGGAAAATCTTAGAGCACCTTCCAATACCTAAGGGGACCTATAGAAAAGCCGGATAAGGGTATGGAGGGACAGGACAAGAAGCCACAGATTTAAATGGAAAAAGAGTAGGTTTAGATTAAATACTAGAAAGAAATTCTTTACTATCAGGGTGGTAAGGCACTAAAACAGGTTGCCCAGAGGAGCTGTGTCTGCCCCATCCCTGGAAGTGTTCAAGGCCAGACTAGATGTGGCTCCAGGCAACCTGGTCTAAAGTGGAAGTCAACTCTGACTTCACTAAAGTGAAGTCAACCCCTGGCAGGGGGGCTGGAACTAGATAGTCTTTAAGGTCCCTTCCAACCCAAACCATTCAGTGATTCTATGAATTACAAGGTGTTCAAGACAGAAAACTAATCAAGACAGCTCCTAAAGAGAAGAGGAACAGATTCTTCTTCCAGCAGCTCCAGAACAGACACAGCCTCTCAAGTCCTATAGAGATTAAGCCCTAGTCCCCATACTAAAACCAAAGAAAAGTTCTTAGCAAAGCATCCCCCATAACTACTACCATAGCAAACCTATGAAAAGAGAATCAAACTGGAAGACTTAAAATAAGTAAATACCTGGAAACCATCACACCCAGAGCAATCCCAAACCAAGCAAGAACAAACTAATTGCCTTGCTCCTCCCTAGCTCTGCTATGGCTCCTGATTAGGGTAATGAGCACAGCTGCCTCAGCTGCCTCCCCTTCAGCCTGAGCCCCCCTGCCCACACCTGTGGCTGCTTCCCCCAACTGCTGGGGCTTTGCTTGGCACCAAGCATGTTTAGGAGCCATGCCAACCACATTCTCTTCTAGCACACTACCCTTTGGTGGCAATGAGCCACTCGTTCAGTACAACAAAGTTTGCCTAACATATATAGGTATACATTTGCTTCTGAAGTGATACCAAGGGGAGGTAAATGGCAAATTTAATCTGGTTACACTACAGAATACCTGTAGAAATATGAGATCAGTGTTGGCCCAAAGCTTAAAGAAGTATTTCTGTGAGAAGGAATAGTCTTGAAATAGAGTCCATGTTGTGCTGCATCCTTTTTGAGTATTTGTCTTTTTACTGAAGTGTTGTTGCTTCAGAAATGCAATTATTGCTGATAATCATTTAAATCAAGGATTAAAAAAGATCACCACAAATGATGTGACACCACCAAATACAATGAAAAAAGCCTCTTAAATTCTCATAGGAACAAAAATGCTGTAAAAAAATGCAAGTTCTGTTTGCCTATGGGTATCCAAATGGTCTTACATATTTATCTGAAAATGTATCTCAGTACAAAAATATAGGCATATTTGTGGCAAAATCTACTTATTTACAGACAGAGTTGGTGATACATATAATGTAAAATTAGTGACAAAAGAGAACAGACTATTTGGTTATATTCACTGATACTCACTGAAATATATCTGGATCTTTTCATTTTCCTACTGTTAACGGTAAGAAGAGGTGAACAACATTAGTGTGTGATAATGAGCTGTGACCAGGCAAGAGCTGTGCACAAGATCATTCTTTCAGGAGTTGTTGAGAATTTAGGTTGCAGTGGAGACCACAGCAGCCAAGGGTAGCTTCTATTTCTCCAGATCTGACTGTAGCTGGAAGTTTCATGAGGAGATCTTGCAGTAGTGTAGCACTCTTAGTCTTGCTTACAATCCTGAGGCAGAAAGATCAGCCTTGTTAAAGATCTGGGTGAAGTATTCCAGACATCACACTGGACTGGGAGTCTGGAGTGATAGCGAGGAAAGAGGTAAGAAAAGATAGCAGTGCTCTTCCTTGTCTGAGACAGTGCTACTAGCCCCATAAATACAAAATACAGACTTATTTAACAACATGGTCCAAAAACATTTTACATCTTGAAACTGGTACAGGCTTGTGTAGAGGTAGGCATGTGTTCTTACAGCACAGAATTAAAGGGAAAAGTTTTTGTATGTCTACTGCTTCTCTCCTTTTATGACTGAAAATGGAGATACTTGGTTTATAGGAAAAAAACGAACTTTACTAGCATTCTGAACAGAAAGCAGGTATGAAAAAACTGTCACAAACTGATAATACCTGGATCTACTTTGACAGTGAAAAAGGAAAGAGAACAGAAAAATTGTCAGAGTGGATTGTGTGTTATTGGTGACAATCATTTGGTTGGCAACTTCTCCTCTGCAATGTACTTTTCTTTAGCTGAGGGGAGAAGTTTGCTGTTCTCTCAAAGTTCACTTTTTAAACAGCAAGATACTGCCTTTAAACACAGTTTTTAAGAAACTCTTATTGCTGAGTTATCTCTGGGTTACAACACTGAATTTGTAATGATTGATATCTGATCAGTAAGCTGCTACAGTCTGGATAGAGAAGGGGATATTTTGCTTTCGTGACATAGTTTTCTGTGACCACGATAGAAATACAACATCTTCATAACAACAGGTTGTCCTGTGAAGGACCAGGACTTGGGCTTGGATGATCCTTTTGGGTCCCTTGCAACTCAGGATATTCTGTGATTCTAGGACATACTTGTCTGCGACCACAACAGAAATAAGATGTCATTATAGCTCACCTTGTAATAGCTTGCTCCCAGAAAAGTTTTCTGACTCCAAAGTCCTTATTGCCAAGATTCTCTAACCATTCTGTTTTGTGTAAAAAAACAGAGGAAAACCAACTCTAACCAAAACATTTTTAAATGAAAAAGTACTTTTGCAAGACAGTTGCACTGAAAATGTGAAACTCAGTAGCACTGCAACATTCTTCACTGCAAAAAGCTGGAGAAGTCTTCAAACCCTTTTTCTTTTTTTTCTAATTAGTTGAAATTTTTAATTTGTACACTAGTTTCCATTTCTGTAAGTGTGTTGAAGAGTGGAAGAGCAGCAGGGAGTGTTTTGCCATCAGCTGTTTGTTTTACCAACAGAAGTTGACTGCTTTCAGACACATCCTGCTCACACAGGTTCCCGCAGGGCAAGAGCAAAATGCACTCCAGTGTCCCCTCCAGGAGGTGGCTGTGGTGACTTCTCTCTGTCCAGCTGCTTCTGCAAGACCTTGAAAGACCTCACACTGCAGAAATATGCCTGTCAGCTGCAGCTGTTTACTATAATAGCATGGAACCATTCATGAAATGAAATATTTTTCGTATTGGAAAACTTTACTGTAGTACACCTGTAAGAAATAAAAACATGAAATGGGGAAATAAACACATTAGAGTAAACCCTAACAAACAAAAAATGAAAATTTTAACAGCTTAAAATATTTTTCGTAAATATATAATCTGTTTCAAGTATCACATAAAATCAAGGAGACATATAAATACACAATAAATTGTGTGCTGCTTCAGTACACATTTGTTTTATAAAGGATGTATATTGCATCACAGCATAACTTTAATTCTGACCTTAAATAAATACTATTACAAGAGACCACTCACATTCTAACCATAACAGTAATAACTACTTCTGGAAAAGACAACCAAAAAAAAATTATTTATATACACATTAATGGCATCTACTGACAAGCATCAAATAGTAGTCTGCACATATATGTTTTTTTAGAATAAGTGAAAAAAATACTTTAGTAGCCTATCTGGAAGAACTAAGAGAAGTTACAGCAATTAAAAATACTTCTAAATTCTACAGCATGCTAATATATTAGACTATTAAAAATCCTGCAATAGTACCCATTTAACATGTTGACTTAAGGAACCCCCAGCATACTGTCCAGGGTCAAGACTGTAGCACCATTGTGAAGTTTGTCTTTCTTTGTATTAGGATGAAAGTGTGCTCATTAGGGGGCAGGCAGCCCAGCTGATATGCCCAGAAGTATTTACATCTCATGTTTTAAAAACTTTGTTTCCTGGTGATTAGTTACTATCATTTGCCCAGTGAATTAGATTTTAAGGTTTGGTTTTGCTTTTTTTCCTAGGAAGTTCTACATAATAAAGCTAACTGTTATAAATCACACAGGGAGACACACATGCAGATCAGCTCAGCTGGGCTCTCTACAGCCAGACTTGTAGCGTGATTTAGTGGCACTGCAGCACCTTGCCCCTTCACAGTCTTCTTTCAGGAGCACTTATGGGCCTGCTATGGGCATCTTTCCAGAAGGCAGCACCCAAAGGAGAGTTTGCATATATTTACCTCTATTTGGCACCCTTTTGCCCTGCCCTCGCTACAGTTCTTCATACAGCTCACAAAGAAATTCATAAAATTGAACCCAAATGAGATTACATTGATAATACAGTGCTCCTTTGGAGGCCACCTTTCAGAACAAGGTACAATAATGCAAATTTCCAAGCTGAGCAGGTGTGATAATGAATTCCAGAGCTGAGAATGTGTCACTGTGAATTCAGTTGTTCTCAAAGCTTGATACGTGCATGTTGCAATTTGATGATGCTTTATGCAATCGCAGGGTTGTTACTGTCAGAAGCAATCTGTTTACTTTGCATATTTTCACATTTTTGTGAGCTGCCTAGATTCTATCTTCTGCAATTGGCATAGAGATTTACCAATTTATTTTATTTTTCAAGATGAGTAGCCTTGCAAAGGATCTGAAAAGTTCCCAGCATGCAGAATTTGGGAAAATTCTGGGGCATAATGATATTCATGAACATTCAGATTCCACATTCATCTGACCTTGACAGCTGAAACGAGGCCAGACGATCCCAAAGACCAAGCTCCATGGGTCAGAAAGCCCCCAAAGCAGAGCAGAGGGAAAACTGCCCACCCTTGGTTTGCCACTCCAGTATTCTGACATTGGAGGGAGAGGCTCTTAGTCATGAAAAAAAACCAATATAAGCAGCCTGGCAGAAGTCATGATGGGTTTATGGGTCCAGAAAAAAGGGGAAGTAAACATTTCTGCTGATGCCCTCTCCATGCAGGCAGGGTAGAGGGCAGGTGTCTAAAGAGAGGGCAGCGAGCCTACTTTGCGATCAGTCACAGGACAGCACAGCCCAAGATGCTGTCCACCCACCCACCGGCTGTGAGCTCATGGTAGGAGAGGGGCAGGCAAGAAGCAGAGGATTTCTGCCTCTTTTCATTGCTTGAATGAAGTATTATGAGCTTCTCTGATCAGCAGAGGACAACTTGAGACCTGCCTTCACCTACATCCACTCCAGTGTGGCTGCTGTCAGCCTAATTTGGCTCCTTCCTGCTGGCATCACTGGTTCCCTGACTTGAGAGAGTGAGAATCATCTGGCTTTAAATCTGAGCTGAGCAGTAAGGTTGTTAACAAACCTGCCTCCAACTCTGTTTGCTTGTACCTGGTCTGCTCTGTATTGACAGCATGTCTTTGCAAGCTTTTACTGGTTTTACCTTTTAATGTAGAAACTTCTGTGGAAATTACTATACTCTTGGAAAACAACTTTCCATGGAATCTTCCTTAATAAAGGAATGGACAAAAAAACTATGATAGCAAAAGCCATGATTTATATGTTGTTTATTTTTCTACTAGCATTTCTGTCATTAAAGATATCATATTTAATTTTATATAAAGTCTTGAATCTAAGAAAAGAACCCCTGTACTTCTCCTATGTACTACTTGAAAAGTTAAGCACCTTTCAAGTGACCTCTTACACTGACATTGTATTTCTCACACATCTAACAGTTATATATACACACATTCATTTGCAAATCGGCAAGTCCCATTCATGGCAGTAGGAATGGCACAAGCACACTCTCTGGAAGGTGGCCAGTGCCCAGTGTCTGAGTTGTTAAAACAACAATGGAAATTAAAAGTAATTTTCTTGAAGTTGTTCAAACTTTATTAGGGAGAATCCTCCCTGTAAGATATTTGCATTATCAGGCTCACTATACAATTTGGTTTATGTCAGATGCAATATCTGCAGAAAATGCAGGACTTAATTAGTTTATCTGGAATGTGAGCAGGAGAAAAGTCAAGGTATTGCCTTTTACTTAAAGGGTATCTACCAGATATGCATCTACCAGATGGCATTCAAAAAAAAGCCCCAAACACACTAGTTCCTCAGTTCACAGGTCAGTTCACAGACTGTACTACGAGATTCCAGCTATAATATTATACTCTAAATTTGGGCCTAAAAAAAAAAAAAAAAGAGTTGTAGAAAATGAGTAAAGATAGTGGTTTATAATTAAAAAAAATATTAGTAAGGATAGCAGTTTTGAAGCCTTAACTCCAGTTATTGCTATTTATGTGACTGCAATTGCAATTTTTAACAATTTCTGGGCACTGCCTCTAATCTTTTGCTGGTATTTAAATAAGTGCCACTTTTCTGAATTTAATTGGTGTCATATAATGCAACACAAAATAATATTACCTGAGCATCTTGACTGGCACATGCGTACTTTGCACAGTGTTTGTTAAAAATGAAAACATCTTATATTTTCCCCCCATACAGCTGGCAACATCCCCTTCTGCAACTGCTGAGTCCCAGAGGCTTTCTGAAACAACATGTTTTGTTTGCTTTCAGTCATATGCTCATGTGATAAAAGCCCTCTTTGCATTATGAAATCATAATGATTTATAAACTTCAATATAAATTCAGATAATCTTTGTGAGAAGCCAAAGTGGTATGAATTCAGGATATGTTGCACTTTCAAGGCAGAGGACTTCATGGACCAAGTATTTAAAGGAGCCAAGAATGGGTAGGTTTAAAAGTGAAGCAAAATTATGTGTTTAAATTTTTTTTACAAATTAGACTTTACAAGCAAAGCACTTCTGAAAATCTTCAGATCCACAGCTTTCCAAAGTCTAAGGTTTACATTAGAAAAATCCAGGAAAATTAGCAAAAAATTAGATATACTTTCAAAGTTCATCTACAGCTTTTGTGATAAGGAAAAACATTTTCCAGGCTTTTCCAGTGACATATTATTTAGGTAAGATCAACAGTTAGTGTTACAGAAAAGAATTTCAAAACATATAAATTCTATTTAAAAGCAATAAATAAAGGTTATTTTTTTTCCTGAACTAACACTTTTGTGTTTACTCTGTTTCTAGTAATGATTGATCTGTGTTCTTTTCTGGAGAAAAACAACACAAGTATATGTAGTGGCAAGGCTAAAATCAAATTTTTTTTAAATCCATGAATTGTGTACTCCTGAGAGCAAAGTTAAACCAATGTCTAAAAAATCCCTGCTTTTAATAGCAGTTGAGACTACTCACTGCTTTTCAGGAGGCACCCAGCAGTGTGTAGGATTGGGCCCACATGTTTGGGATCAGTGAAAAAATTATGAAAGCTACGTATTCCTGCAATGCTACATTCTGCATCCTTTCCTTCCTGCACTTTCCCCTAAGGCTGTCTGGGTTTTCAATCTAAATTTCTGCAGCTTATATGACTTCTCTCGTGTTGTTTCTTTCCAAGATGTTTTTTAGATATTAGGAAGAAGTATAACAGGAAATTTCATAAAATCTAAGGTAGTATTTCCTATTTTAAGCTGTTAAGTGCCTCCTCTTTTCAAAAGATAGCCTAATGAAAGTAAAATTAGTCTGTAAAGTAAATTCAGGATTTACTTTCATATCTTTTTCACTCAAAATCAACTTACAATTAAGCTACCAAAAAAAAAAAAAAAAAAGAAACCCAAACCCAAAAAACCTCCCAGGCTTGGTCCCTAGAAAGCTTAAGAATTGTTCACCTCTGTTTCCTTAATTTATTTTTTTAATGTGGTTAGCATCTAAATAAACCTTATCAAACTTTTCTTGCTCCACTGACAATTTTCTGACCTCCTAGTTGAAGATCTGAAGCCCTAACTTAGTTCATGGATGAGTAATCACAGCAGGTTCACAGCAGAACCTCTCCGAGAACTACAAATATATCATCTGCAGCATTGTAAATCAAAGCCTCAAAGAGCATCGTTTAGCCTGAAGCTAAAATTGCTTGTTTATCAGATGGTGCCTAGCTTAGCATGGAGCAGTTCCTTGTAAATCTCAGGGACCTTTTACAGCATATACTTAAGCAAGCATATTGGCTCCTGAGAGACTTTCCGAGAGCTTTAATGACTGCAGACTGCTAAAAGATCCAGGCCTTAGTTTAGTTAAGTGGTTACTTGTACAGCTTGGCTCCATTTTGTAAACTCCCAAAGATAAGGTGTCTGCTTTATCTGGGGAAAGAGCACGCATTAGTTTCTTGGTAACTCTTTATATCCAAAGTGTTAATGTTCTTGTGGCTTTTGGTATTTTGACCTTTGTCTGCTCACTTTTGATTTACAGAGGGAGCAAATCTTTTCCCCCTAAACCCTTCCTATGTTTTATAGGTACTTTGAAAACACAGTGAAATATTCACAGCACAGCTTTTAAAAGTAAGTGTAAGGCTGCAAGACTCATAAGTACATTGTACAGCTCAAGACACTCTAATGACAAGGAAGTAAGAAGACCACCCATTTTATTTCTTACTGCTATTTGCTGTTTTATTTCCTAATAAAATGGGTGGTCACAACATCTCCATGGACCACCGCTTCAGTGCAACCCAGGACAAAGGCCAGGCTGTTCACCCCAGTTGCAGCTCACCCCTCTGTGTTCTGGCTGGACAGCGATGGTAGGAACAGGAAGGCTGCTCCCTTTGATTTACAGCTTGGAGAAGTGCTTGCTATGGTCATGAACTGGCTGGATTTACCACTGATGTCCAGGCAGCTACTTCCTGAAAGATAGTTGCATACACTTGATGTAATTTGCTAATTGTAGAGCTTGTTATCTGGGTCTCTTACTTTTTGATTTGAATTAATTAGAGTTCACCTCGATACAGCCACCTGCTGTGCTGTCACACACAGCATACATTGGTACAACAAAAACAAGGGATTTTTTTAATAGGCTTATTCAAGCAAAATATGCTCCCATTAGATGTGTGAAATGGCATCACTACAATGTCATAGACTAAAAAGGGGAACATCATTTATTTCAGCTGGCACGGTAATGATGCAAATGAGAGGGAAAAATGGTCCAATGCATTTATAGGCAGAAGACCCGATACATTTAAAATCTAATTTGACTTTACCAATTATTCAATATTTTTGAGTTTTCTCACCTTCTGTATTTTTTTCCTTGATCCAAGTTAAGAGCAAGAAGGTCTGATTTTTGTTGCTGCTAGTAGCAGTGTTAACATTTCTTAAACCAAAAATTTTTGCTGGTCTTCTTCGTGCAAACCTCTTCCAGCACCACTGCAACCATTTGCCCATATTCCTGCAAGTAAGCACACTCTGCATATCACAGAACTGAAAATGTACTCCCTTGATGCGTGTTTTTCAAACAGAACAAATCCTTATAAAACAGAGCTAAGGAAAAGATAAATAACTTTAAAAGTGCACAGCAGCATTTATCTTTTGAAAGCTGCTGCTTTTAAACTGTATTGAAAAACATGAGTTTCCTTTCCACTAGGTATTTAATGTTGGCAACAGCAGACTTATTGGGATGTGCAATTGTATTTGTTTGCTTTCTCACATTTAAAGAACTATATTGAAAATCAAATCCTGTTTTCTTACACATAGAAGAACACAGCCTGCCCAAGTAAGCAGGCTTTTGTACAAAAGATGTCAGGACATCCGAAATATATCTGAAGCTATTTTTTCAGCACAGGATCAGTAATGGGTGACAAATTTACTCCATTATTGTGTAAAGATGGTTGAGCTGGCTTTGAACTGTCTGTTGTGCTTTAGATTGAGTTACCAGGAGCTCAGGGCAAAATAACTCACTCTGGCTGCCATGTCCTGTGGGCACATCACTCTTTCTCCTAAAACTCAACTTTTCTTCTCCATTCAGTACTGTTCATTGTTCTACACGTGACCTGGATGTTCAGTCAGTGACATCTCCATGATGTTTCACAGAGAAACTTCTTCTAATCTAACATGTACTCTATAGGAAATATAACATCAATTTCATAAGAAAAATTGTTGATAGGTTCTGATTTTATTGGAAGACAAAAACAAAACAGGAAATACAGAATTAAAATTATATCCAGATAGCTGGATAGATAGAGATAACATATGGCTCATACTAATTAGTTTTTTTGAAAATAATTCATACCAAACAGGTAGGAGGGTTCTAATACTATGCACATTATTATAGGAGCCCTTACATGGCCTTATAAAAATACATAATTTTCAGGATATTAAATTAATCTTTGTAAGAATCGGTGGTTATTTTCAAAATGTGGACTTCTATTAATAACAATATTTGGCATGGTTGGGCACTTTCTCAATTCAGAGCACTGTATCACTTGAATCTTTAACTCTATTCTACTTCTGTGATGAAAGTGTCAATATTCCCATTTGGCAAATGGATAAATTGAAACAGAGCATCAAATTTGATTACCCAGGATCACAAAGGCTATAGCTATGATGTAGTTAAACATATGGCTGTTGCTTGCACCAGCAAGGGCTGCTCCCAGGAACAGAGTGCTATGCCACAGAAGCTGCAAATTCCATGCAGGACCTTGGATAGAAGTTGCTGCCTTAGCTAAGTACTTGAGGTACAATTTCTTGAGTTGCAATTATGCCTTCAGAGAAATAGTAGCAAAGTCAAAATTAAAAATTAGGACTTACCTCTTCCAAAAGCAGTGTCATTCCTCCAACATCGCAGTACATATCCATTTTCCCAGTTAAAACGCATGCAAGAGATAACAACTGCCAACGCAAAAAAAAAAAAACCACCAGCTGAGGATGCATGCAAGAGTACACTACAGACTGGAGTTAGCAGTTGTATTGAAACAGTCTGTGGTAAAGGGTACACTGCGTTTAAACTTTGAAATCAAAGAACTGCAGGAGAAGAAGCCTTCATTTAGTAAACATTGTTCGGTTGTTGATGCTAATTGTTCCAGAGAGAGATTAAGGACAAAAAGTCCATCCAAGATAAAAAGAAGGCATTTGAGCTTTGCAGTCGCTGATCCTACAGTTGGAATTCATGTTCAGTCACTGCCCTCTCTTTTTTTGCTTTGAATACTGTTGTCCCCATGTCACACTCCCAGGTTTAGCACCATCTGACTTTGTCGTTTGAACTGTGTTTGGTTTTCAAGTCTGAAGTCTGTGTCTAAATCTTCTGTGCAATAAAAAAATGTAAAATCTGCAAACAAACCCACAGAAGTGAGTTTTCCAACCAGTATATTCATCAGAGAAAGAATCATAACTATCCAACAAAGGACTAATCTCCTAAAACCCATGAGCAGAAGATGGTAATCCTGGACCCACGGAAGTTGAGGGGAAAAAGCTCCCAATTTGCCTTGAGAGATGTTCATTTCTTCATGGCTGTATTCTTAAGACCATTCATTACTTCAAAACATGCTGAAAAGCAGTATTTTTGTAACTATATAGCACTTACTATGTTGGTGGTATTAAGAACTAGACAAGAGTTCGAACTTAAAGGCACATAATTTTAAATCAGAAAAATGGTGCTAATTTTTAACAGTGAGGATAATGAATCCAACTCCTACATGGAGTAATGGTTCCTCTAACCCTGGAAGCCTCCTGGGTGAAATCTGAAAGTAACTACGGAAGGTTCACAGGTCAGACAAATATTCAGCTCAGTGCTACAGTAGCAGGCTAAATCTATTGATACATCCATACTAAAATCTACATCCTTAAATTAGGTAGTCAAGTAATCTCATCCTTCACTGAGGAATCACAGGAACAGATTCAAATTCAGAGGAACTGAAAAAGTTACAATGTTCCAGTTTTACTCAGCTACAGAAATATTTCTAAATTGAAAAAAAATATCTGAATTTAGAAATGATTATGGGGGAAGATTATTTCTAAAATGCTCCTGGTAACTGCAGGAGTGTAGAACTGTAGAACTGTATTTCCACATATAGATATAATTTTTTATTTTTGGCTGAGTAGGTTGTTGTCACTGACCTCATTGGGAAAAAATTTTAACCCGAATTTTCCAGGGAATAATGTTTCTAACAGCCTTTGCTGAAGAGTTTCATGTATGTGAACCATCTCACGAGTGATATGTTTATTTCTCACACATACAAGTTTATGTGTGATTGGTTCTGGAGGAGATATGACTAACTTCAGCATCAAGTGGGGAACAGAGGATCAAGCAAGTGCAGCTGCTTTGCTTTTAAGGTAAGTTGGGGAATACTGGGGTTATTTCAGCCCACCTAGAAGCTTCAAAGAGAACACTTATTTAGACAACAAGGCCTTTCAGTGGCAGAGATGCAGCACCCACATTTGTTTACAGAGTATGTCATAATTACGGCTGTTAAAATAATATCACTAGAAAATGTTCTACTGATTTTTTTTTTCCTGTTTGATTAGCTTTAGGGGATAACAAACCTTCTCTAAACCAGGAAATCTGCAAAACTCTGCTTTGATAAATCAGCACTCTGTCATTGCTGCAGCAGAGCCCCAGTGTGGAGCCTGGTGAGATGCAGAGAGGGGCTGGCAGAGCCTTCCACAAGGTCCCTGCCACCAGCGTCACAGTGAAACTACTGCTGCTTTATGGGGGAATAAAAAAGCCCAAACCACCTTTCCATTCTTCTCCCATCATTAAAAAGTTGTAAACATGTTGCAGAGAAAAACATGATTTCCACAAATCAACCCCAGAGTGTCTGGTGAGACTGCACATCGTTCAACAATTCCATATGCGTGGAGAGCAGAAAAAGTGAGATCCTACCTTAGACTGAGGCAGGAATCACTGCACATACAGAGAAGGAGGTGACAAAAATACTAACTAATGTATTTAACTGTCTCTGAAATTCTCCTTAGAAATAAAAGGGGCTTGAGTTTGTAAGATCTGCAATTTCCCTTCCGTGCACTAGGACAAGTAATTTCGAGCAAATTTTTTCTTCCTCCATGTTTCCAGTCAGGTCAGTCTCGTTAGTGCCACCAAGGCACCAGCAGTAGGCTAGGTGGCTTGCATTTGCTGCTGGTTATTTATTTATGTACTTTTACATTGATCTGTAAATACATCCGGGAGCACTTTTACCATCTGCTGTGCATTTGTCAGTCATTGAATGGAGGGTGGACATCTGGGGATGTCACTGGGTTCTGTTGATTTTCCCCCATTAGAGCTACTGTTTCCGTTTTAAGCATGATGTGCGCAAAGACCTGGTGAAAAGGCAGATCTGCGTATGTGACACTGCCTCCAAATCCACTGGGTCAGAGTTTTCTCCCAGACTTCCTCTCACTTTGCAGAGCTCAGTGTATCAAAAGAGCATGACATGTAAAAGGATCACTCTTAGTGCTCCTCTGCAGCATGAATGGCAATATTGAATGGTAATATGACAGACAAACACAAGTACCTCCTGTGTGTCAGGACACCACGAAACCCCAGATTCCTGGGGGAGGGGGAGGAAAATCACATAATTTAATATGTTCCCCTAAATTCTGTTTTGACAGCCATTGCACACCTTCTGATATAGATGGGGAACACGAAGACTGCTTATCTGGGTTCCAGAACCAAAGCCACAATATTAATTAATACTCTTCAAAAAAATCACAAATGATTGGGCTTTACTTCCCCTTTTTCCCATGTACCTACTACCTACACTCACAAATACACAGTTTCTCACAAGTATGGTCTCCAGAATCATCAAGACAATATTGCCCAATATTCATGTTTAAACCCCGACTTTTAGGACAACTAAAATTAATAATAGATTGATTTTAACATAAAAGCTTTGAGCATATTTGGTTTATGCTTTCAAGACAAGCCTCTTTTAGTCTGAAAACTAAAATTCAGAGATAATTATCTGATTCCAGCTTACCAGTGTGCAATGAAAGAAACCATACTGATATCATGAGAAGTAAAACAATCTCTGCCAGTTCCCAGCATTTTCTGCTTTGCAGCAACTTTTTCTGTCCCGCTGAACTGAAAGGGCAAGTGCTGCCACAAGGACATCCCTGTGCTGGGAGAGGTGAGCACAACCATGAAGTAAAGCTGCTCAAGGCATGCTGTGATGCACAGCCTCTCTAGTTCTAAGGGCACATGGCCTTCACCCACCAAAACCATGGCTTGTTGTGGCTAAAACAAACTGATTGCAGCTTCTAAACATAGAATGTTTAAAAGCACAATGCCTGTGCTTGATCATAAAAATTCAAGGCTGTGGGAGCTGAAAAGTTACTTGGGTGTAAGTTGGTTTGTAGAGCACATAGGCATACACATTTTTCACATTTTCCAAGAGGTTTTCCAGGTGCCACCCTGCTCAGAGATACTGCCATTAAGTTTTTTAAAATCATCTATATCCCACAGCTCATAGCTTGTGTCCTATAAGCTTTGCTAGCCATAACAAGTTCGTAGGTTAATATATGCAGTGTTCTTGAGCCAGTTGTGATCCCAGTTGCTAAGATCTATAAATACATTGGAATAACTTGGAAAGTTTCAGGGAGTCACTGTGAGAACTGTTGGGATCCTCCTTTGGGAGGGAGGGAAGGAAACGAGACCTGTTTGTCCATCTTCTATGGGCTGCTACCTACAGCTCCTGCTGTTACCAGGAAAACAAACTAGTTGTAGACTGCATGTTACTTCAACACTGTAAATGCTATTGCACTCATTTTCTTTCAGAATTGCCTCTTCCATTTCATCTAGAGCAAATTATCAATATTAGAAAAATAGAGTTGCCACCAGCTCCCAAGAAATCCAAGAATAGCTTTTATTTTTTATGTCTTTGTACCAGGACTTTAGGTATTCACTTACCTTCAAATTTAATTTTCTATTTTCTGTGTAAAATTTTGCTTATCATTTTTCTGCTTTCAGCCTTGCTGCCTGGAGGATGGTGGTAGAGTTATGCATCTCACCCTGGTGTCGTAAATGAAATGAAAATAAATACTGCTTATTACCTGCTCTCAGAGTATTTTCGTTCTCATTCTGCTGCTCCTCAGTGTAATACAGCATTTACAACCATTTCTGCCTGTATGGGAGTCATGAACCAAATTTCCATTCTAAAATGGCTGTGAATTTCAAATTCGTCCTTTATGTGAACACCAGTTAGGAGAAGGGAATTTGCACAATCCTCCCCCAATGTTTGTATGTCATGTATTAGTAGCAATTATTAGCATCACTCTTCTATGTGGATTATATATTCAGTAGGACATAGGGTGGGAAATCATATGATGTTTTCTTAGGATTCAGGGTTAGAGGAAGGGGTCACAGTACAAACCCAAAATATTCACTACTACAGATAGTTTAAAAGCTGTGCTTGATTGGATGTACTGATATTTTTATTCGGTTCTTAAGGTTTTTCATTTTCTATTTGAATAGCAAAATAAGAAAACAATAATGGGGTTTGTTGGTATCAGTTTCACAAATTACAGAGAATGGAATTTTTTTTATTGCTCAAGGCAGAATGAGCAGTCCATTCTTTTGCTTGACCTCTGGTATATCTGGAGAATATGTAAACATATTGAAACTTGGTTGTGTTCTACAGTGGGGGAATGAAGTGCATCGATTGCTTGCGATTATTAGCTAGAGTGGGATAAGCCTTCTCCTTATTATGCAGATTAGTGAAGCTCTCAGTTCCAACATATTGTACAGATGCAGGAGAGCAGCTGCTCTTACAGATGGCAAGTACACAGCTCCATTAGTATGTATCTATTGTCTGCTCTTGGCTTGCTCAGAGGATGGACAGGATGGGTAAAGAGGAATTGTCATACAGTGAAATGTAAAGGAGAACACACACTCTTAAAAATCCATACCCAGGAGACTATTTACACAGCAGGGCAGACAGCAATCAAATTAAAAATCTACCCTATATAAGGACTTTCATATGTCACAATTAAGCTTCTCTAGTTTTAAAATATACTAACCATTAAAACCAAGGAAGAGAATTCAAATTTGACAACTAAGTAGTATTAAATAAAATTAAATCCTGGGAAGTTCATTGAAAATTTGGTCATGTATTTGGCCCATCCAAAGCTTTCTTTAACAAAACCTCCCCACTCAAAAGACACCTCACTACCCCAAAGAACAAATCTTCGCTTATTTTGCATAACATTAAAGACAGAAAAGCAGAACTGTGCTTCATTTATTAAACTTTTCACCATCAGAATATAGCATTTCATGCAATTTTTTGCATTAATGAGAGCTGAAACAGCTAAATTTAAGTTTGTATAGACAGCATCGATTGTGCATCTATGTCAATTATTCTTTGCAAAAATGCTAAACAGAACATTAGTTAACCATGTGGTAATTTTTAATGTGGTGAACAATTCCTGAGGACAGACACAGCCAAAAATAGTCTAGTGAAGAACAATTATTTATAACACAATCTGTGGTTGGATGCACAAATTATGGATGTACCAGCAAGGTTTTATGATACACTTAACATAAAGTTTATCTTCATTTTTATGTAGTACAGAGATGACATACAGTGGGAAAGGGTTGTAAGGTACAAACTAAGAAGATGCTAAACCGTAAGTCACAGTCTCATTCCAATCTGAAAGTCTGGGAAGCCAAAGATGCCTAACCAAGTGCAAGGGAAATAACATATATAAAAATAGATAAACAGACCACAAGGTCCATATAACATTTGGGAGGCACTTGTCCTTAGTGACAAGCCTTTCACCCAAGGCAATCTCAAAAGATGACTTGCCTATGAACAACATCAAACAGATCTATTCCTGTGACATGCAGGGCCTGGAGATCAGCAGCACAATGACTGGGCTACAAGGTGTCCCTGCTGCCCTTCAGCACTGAAGTCCTCTATGTTCAGGGAGAAATTACTTGATTTATTTTGTATACAGATTTTTTTTAGTAAAATACTAATGGGTAAGACCAAAGCAAAGTGGCGTTGTTTTTTGGTGGGTTTTTTTTCCCCTAAGGTGATAGAATTGCAATTAGTCATTTCATTTAATTTGGTTTGCAGATATGCAGTCTTCATCCAGCTGCTGGGGGAAGACGCTGCATTTGCTTGTGTCCTGAACTTCATCCAGAAAAAGACTTTGATAAAAACATTGAGTAAGCATTCTCTTTCAAAAATGTAGTTGAATTTTGACAAGAATGTAAAAACATAAACATATGATATGAAAACTATATGGGAAGAAGACTACTTTGGGCTGGCCAAAAGCGGAATATTTTTCTCCCAGAAAACAAGAAAGTAGTATAATTTAATTCCCTTAGTGGTTTGTGCATTTTTAAGTGAATATGAGTGGTATCAGGCAGTCCAGATATGCATCCAGTCTTCTAAGCCTGGCCCCATCTAACTGCACATTCAGGGAGAGGTTGTTCTGCTTCCCTTGAAATCTTACTCCCTAACGAGCTGTAAATTTACTTAAGGAAGTTGAAGGTTTTCTTTGACAAGATGAAAATTCTCAAGAAGTTGAATGACAGATCTTTTCTTCTCACAGGAAAGATTTTAATTTCTACCTAATGAAAGAGAGCAGCTATGCCAGGACTCTAGGATAGCTTTCCTGCTCTATCTGCTCACAGACAGTCCAAAGGTAAAAGCTGAAGTATGTTGAAAGTATGTCCAGGCACTCATGCTGCGTGCTCTGGAGTTAAAAGAAAATTAAAGCAGTTTTGATCCTCTGGGCAAGGCTGATATGCAGAGCACAGATGCTCACGTCTCTTCAGACAATGAGCTGTGTGAGCATCACCACATCAGGCAGCATCCCAGGCAGCCCTTATGAGAAGCTTTGGTGTCTTGAGATGTGTAGATTAGCAGTACATTCAAATTAATCTTGTATCTGGTCTCACAGATTAAATGGATACACTTGAAGGATTTTGTTTTGAATGAGTCTTACAGGATTTGGGCTTAGATGAGAGCAGAATTTTTTACCTTCCTCCCAAATGCATCCTGTGCATCTGAGTTCACAGCACATGGCTCAGTCTGAGGATGACCGTGCAATCCCACCAGTTCCCCTAAAGTCCCCCTAAAGGCTATTGTTTCTATGTTAATCCAGTCAAAAACAAATCCCCAAGTATCAAGAATTCTGATTTTGTTCCTACAGCGTGGGTTTTTTTCATTAGTAATGATAAAATGCATAAAGATGATATAATCATTATACAAAAGTAATACATTGTTTAGGAAGAAAAAAGCAATGATGGGCTACTTGGCTCTAGAGGCTTCCTGGGTCATTCATTTTCTTCTTTCTATCTATACATATTTTTTAATTTTTTTAATGTTTTCTGGACTGTTTTTTCATGTTAATGGCACCTAAAGGTCTGTACTTTTTTCACAGCATGTAACTATAAATTCCAGTACAATGTTCTCAGATCATTGCTTAATATAAAGAGAACATTCTCCTCTGACACTTTTTTATTTGATAATTTATCTGTAGCAAAAATACATTCCACTTAAAATACAGGAGAGCAATGCACTTGAAATTGTAATTTGAGGGGTTTCCAACGCTATTTGAGATTAAGACAATTTTGTTGAAACCCACTATGTCTGAACTGATATTTTAACTGAATTCCAAGATCAAGTCTCCAGATAACTTCAATATGAAAAAAATGTTTTAAGGCAGAGATCTGTCTTTGCTTCTTCTGAATTTAGAGGGCTGTAATTCAACCCATTTCTAATATGAACAACAAGACCATGCCCTAATTTCATGTTCTGACAGTGTAGCTGGGTTCAGGTTTAAATTTCAATACTATATTGCTAATATACCAAGAGTCTACACCCAAATCATGCCACTTACATTCACAAATCTCTAGTACTTATAGTCTGGACAGTAATGTTTAGGAATCAGGCAAGTACAGAAGGAGAGATACATTTTCATCAGTACAGTAAGAGTAGCAGAATGTCTGCTCTAATAGTTTTCCATACCAAACCTGCTAAACATAAGGCGAAGTACTAGCAGAATTGGTTGTTATGGGTCTAGGAAATCAGAACTATTTTTCATGGATTTTGTTGCTCTAGGATTCTAGAACCTATTTTTTTAATAAAAAAGATGACACTACAAATCTCTAGGGGATTTTTTTCAATACATTTTTTGCCTAAAGCAATAGCGACCTAGACCCATACCATTATCTTATCAAGGAGATGAAGTAACAGGCTGCCAGTGAACAGACTGTGCAAAACAGGGGAGATAGAGACATCTTTTACCAAATCCCAACTCAGTGCTCTGAAATGACAGCTTGTGAGAAAGTGTTCTCTATTGATTTAAAATAAAAAGCCAATAAAATGGAAGTCTTAGAAAGTCACATCCCTTAAAAATTAAATCCGTAAATAACTGACTTGACATGCATTTTAATAAAAGTGTTAAAAATACACATGCATAAATACATTTTCACACCTTATGTATTTAACAGGCAAGATCTCATTCAAGAGACCAGGAAAAACACATGGAATATTGTTCTGGAAAAATAAAGGACTTTTCTGCTGATGCTCAAACAAAACCAGGCAAACCCTCTCTACATTCCTATTTGTAAATCTGGGATATGCACAGCTAACTTTCCAAGGCTTACAGCTTTCCTGAAGAGACCTTAACATTTGAAAGCCATGCACAAAGCAAAATTTGAAGACAAGGAGTTCAAGTTTCTTGAATCAAACCTCTTGGATATTAAATGCTTGATATGTCTCCCACAATAAACAAACAAAAATTACCACAGCTGCATTTCACTATGAGATAAGCTGGACTAGATGATCTTCAGAGGTTCCTTCCAACACTAATGATTCTGTTATTGTGTTTTTATAAAAATTAAAACAAAACATTTTCAAACCAACTTTTATATGGGAAGTTGTGCAATACAAATGTTTATTTCCAGTGTAACATGCAGCTTCTATGCTATGCTGACACTGGATGAGCTTTACAGACATTTGTGCTCCATGATGAAAGAATATAAAATCTTCAACAAAAGGACTGCAGTGTACTGTATTTTTCCTGTTGAACTACTTTATACAGTAAAAGTATATTTAATATGGAAATCACTGATTACCTTCAGACAACACCTATTCGTTCAGAGCTTATTGTAGCCTGTTACATTCAGTCAATTAAGGTAGAATTTCTGGTCTAGGCTCAAAGAATTTCAAACAGCATCCACCTAGTAGAGAAATTCACTCTATCACAGGTATCAATGGCCAGTAATTTAGAGTTGATAGGAAGATGGCAATCTGACCTAGATAACACACTCATCTATTTCTGGCACAATTAGTAGAGTTAACTGTAAATACTTTTCTCTTCCTTCAAATACATTCATGAATTTCAAAGTTTTTCCTGTTTCACACCAAAGAAAACTTCTCAAATTCCCTTTTCAAAGGAGACAATAATTTCCTACACTTTTCAATTACTTCGTTACCAGGGGATTCACAAGAGATGGTGTAGAAGACAACCGAAGATTGTGTGAGGACAAAAACCTTAAAAAAAACCCCAAAACAACCCAAAACCTAATCTAAACAAAAAAACATCAAACCTGAGTATACAGAATATATGTGTTCTAGACTCCTCACTTACCCAAAAGTAACTCCTTGGGGCTATGGGTGATGAAGAGAATGTTTTGTTCCAGAGCACCTCAGGAGAGGTTTAGGCAGAACTGATCTGGAAGAACAAGACCTCATAACAGAGGTCATTCCAGCACAAGGTTCTGGTCCTTCACCTTTTAGCAGACGTGAATACTGAAAAAGACTTCTCTGTGCAGCATAAAACTTAATGGAAATAATTCATATAATTTGAGAGAACTGGAAAACAAAAAAAATACACCTAACAGCTGGGCCAGATTATTCTACTGAAATTAAAACCTCCCACAGCTCTTCAAACAATAGTCCTTGTGCACCAAAACGTGTTGTATCATGTGTGATTTTTCAGTGCAATGCTTCCATGTTGTATAAACCATACATTTTCACAATTCTTTCCCTGGTGAGGCTAGTAAAATAATTTATGCAAAATAAATGAGAATACAGAAAGGTCAATCAGGGTACATACACTCCAGTGGAGGGTTGCTGGTTTTGTTTTCTTCCTCCAGATTAATGTTTGAATCTCTCAAGAACACTTAAGAGAGAGATAACAGACAACAACTGAGATGAAGTTAGATTCCCTTAAGATTTCAAAAATTCTGTATATTAAACAAATTACTTTCAAGACAAATCCTGTCTAAATAAAAGTTTAGAATTTAAAAAAATCTTTTACTCTGTCAGAAGACTTCAAATAATCCCTGTAAAGCAAAAAATACAGATCTAAATTCAGCTGTAGATGGAAGAACCTAGCCTGAAGCAGCCAGGATTTACTGAATTCAGATGATTTTGCATTTAAACAGCAATACTTATAATAATAGGACAGCCACAACTGAAAAAAAATCACAAATTATATGAAGCATGTAAATGCTCTGTAGTAGACTTTATAACTTTATTCAGCTCTTATTTATGGAACTTAACAGAGAGACTTCTTGGAAAACAATGTCTTCTGAAGCCTGAAAATGATAATTTTTCAGTATCCCTCTATGATGGTTCCATTTTGCATGAACCAGAATTTCAAAATTTAAGTACTAATACGTATGACTCCTTAAGCTGATAAGTACATTTTGGCTACAAAAGCTAGAATTATGAAGTACTTCTCTCTTCATATAAGTGAAAATTGAGCTGATAGATAAGCAGTAAAATACATGGCGGTGTCTGCCAAACTGCAACACCAGAGAAGTCTGCAGCACCCTAGAAAGGGAGCTACTGAATAAGAGACCAGTCAGAAGAAAAAAATGAGGAACACAAGCATTTATGATCCCTGCATTTGTTGGAAGTGAAGAGTGGTCTCCACAAGGCACAGTCAAGTTTGAGGGACAGATGAGCAGGTGAGGGGGGAAAGGAGGCTCCCCAGTTTTTGCTGCCAGACTTGCAATTCTGTTATTTTTCCATGTATCATCTGCCCTCATCCAAGGCACATTCCACACAGAGTAATACATAGCTGTTGGTCCAAGCCTACAAGCAGTAATGAGTCTTCTCTCAAACCTTGCAGCCTTTCTGCATTTTCCTCTCTCTGAATAGAAGGGCTCAGCTTCCAGCAACATTTCCCTTGACAAGTAAAGCACAAAACACTTCTTTCCCTCCTCTGTCAGTCAGCATTGCAGGTTTTCAGCAGTCAGACACCCAAAGAAGATGTGCCAGGAGCATGTTCTCTTTCCCAAATATTGTTTTTAAGACATCTCAAACAGCATACCTCTCATCCTGTCACCAGAAGGGAGCTCTCAGGTGCTGAAAGCCTGTCTTTTCCATTAACTTTAGAATATAATTCAGACAATAATTTTGAAATACCTAAAGAAAACTCTGCACAATCATTTCCTGCTTCAAACTGTTTTAACATACGTTGGGGTAGGGGTTCCAAGAGTTGGAGTTGGACTGTGTCCAAAGTAACAGCCCATCAACCCGATCTTGGTGCTGGACATGTTACTGAAGGGACAAATCAGGGATGGGTGACACCTGTTGATTTTACATCTGGAAAAGAAGATATAGATAGATACAGACTGGGGAAAGAAATGCTTTGCCATGGAAAAGGACATGGGGGTCCTGGTTGATGGCAAGTTGAATATGAGTCAGCACATGAGTCAGTGCCCTGGCAGCCAGGAGGGCCAACTGTGTCCTGGGGGTCATCAGGCAAAGCATCACCAACCGGTTGAGGGAGGGGATTGTCCGGCTCTGCTCTGCACTGGGGCAGCCTCACCATGAATATTGTGGCAGTTTTGGGCATTGGAATATAAGAAAGATATAAAGCTATTAGAGAGTGTATTAAAGGAGGGCAACGAAGATGGTGAAGGGTCTTGAGGGGAAGCCATGTGAGGAGTGGCTGAGGTCACTTGGTCTGTTCAGTCTGGAGAAGAGGAGACTGAGGGGAGACCTCATTGCAGTTACAACTTCTTCATGAGGAGAAGAAAAGGGGCAGGCACTGATCTCTTCTCTGTTACAGGACCCAAGGGAATGGCTTGAAGTTGTGTCAGGGAAGGTTTAGGTTTAGAAAAAGTTCTTCATCCAGAGGGTGGCTGGGCACTGGAACAGGTTCCCCAGGAAAGTTGTCAAAGCACCAAGTCTGAGAGAGTTCAAGAAGCATTTGAATTATACTCTCAGGTACACGGCGTGACTCTTGAAGATGGTCCTGTGCAGGGCTAAGGGTTGGACTCGATGATCCTTGTGGGTCCCTTCCAACTCAGCATATTCTGTGATCTAGATACGGAATAATAAAGGAAATTTATATGTCCCTTAACAAAAGATTCTTTTTCCATCCCCATCAGGACAAGCCTCTACAGAGACTGCAGCATTTTCCCGAGCCTGCAGTAACAGACGTTTCTTTTGGGCTTGGTAATGAGGCCTCAGCTCTGTTTGCATCAATGTGTCCTCTTCATCCATGCCAGAATTCCTACCAATGTCACAGTGATATTAGTGGAGACTGCAGTTGCCTTAGAAATACCCACAGTAAAGCTCTATCAGAGCTTGACTCTCACTAACTTTTTACCCAAACACAAGTATTGGGCAGGAGGGAGGAAGAAGCTCAGGCAGAACAGTATCATATAACATGGGTTATCACCACCTCTACTATAAAGGATTTCTGATCATTTTAGTGAAAAGAGAAAATCACTAAATCACTAAACTATTTACAAGATAATGCACTCTGAACAAGTCTCCTCTAACCTCTACCATCACAAGAGTTCAGCTTGCTTGGAATTTTAAGCTTGCAAGAGTAAAGGATCCCCTAAAATCTAGGGCCATTAGCCTTCTATATAAGTTTTACTTAAAATACTTCTTGTAAGTGAAGGTCTTCCACTTTCTTTGGGTGTGCTTTGTCTGCTTTGTGTTTGCGACAACGGTGACATTCCCAGTATTCTGAAGACCACCATAAACAAGTAGACCTGTTAGAGAGTCAAAGGAGCTCCTTTTCTTCTTTGTTTTACCCCCACATGCAAGAATTTTGACTCTCTCATCATATCCCATCATAATTGCATCATGTCTGTTCAGCAGATCAGCAACAGCAGACACACAAATATTTCAGTGCTCACTGTTGTTTGCATGGTTGTTTTCCTAAAAGAGACAAAGTGGGGGAAAAGTTATTTGTGGTGAGAGCAACACTTGTACTAACACGATTGCTCAGCATGTATTCCTCCAATTACAGTATTAGTGACCTTTATACATGATTTATTAACCTAAAGATCCAGAAAACCACACCTAAATTAACTTTTACAAGTTAGTTCTTGATATGAAAGACTGACACAAAACCCAACTGCGAGGTCATTAACCCCTATGGTATCATTAGTCTAAAAATAACCAAAAAGAATTTATAATTTTCTGATCATCATGCAAAAAGGAAGAATTCTGTTTGAATTACATAACAGATGTTTGCTAGGATCCACCATGCAGCCTGCATACACAGTTATGCTAATTTGGCACTGTTTCCCTTCAAGTTAGCTCTGAGTCATTAGAGCACGCAGCTAGTAGGTCCTTCTGTCTAACTAATAATTGCCTATTATTGATATTAATTAACATTTTTTGCACCTTCCCTCAGCTTTGACCTAATATCTGTTGGTAGTCTAATCACAGTGGCCTATTAAAAGTCAAAATACAGAGGCCTATAGCAGTCACAAGCCATTTATCAAAAAGCAAACAAGGCCAATTAAACAGGCAGCCAGACAGTTGTCTTGATTTGCCACTGACTGTTTCTTGATCACCATTATAAATTGCTAATCGGGCAGAAAGTGCTAAGCAGTGCATCTGCAGGGGGTGGTTATTGCTCATTCCCTGCCTGGTGACAGGTGAGGGAGGCTAGTGATGGTCTTATTGATGTGAACTGCCCATCAGTTGGTAGTTATTGTTAAAGTTCATGATGCTACAGCTGATCCTTTCCTGCTGAGAGTCAATCAAATTAATTAGTGATAGAAATTCTTCTGTATTATTCTAACACAGAAATACAGAAGGAACATACTTTAATTTTGTTCTAGAGGCACTGGGGAAAAAATCTCCATGTATTATAGAGTGGGAAGATGGGAAAAAAAAAAAAGGAAAAAATCAAATATCGCTCCTTCCATTATTTTATAATAAGGGCTGCAGCTAAAGGTTTTTATAGCCACAGATCAAGAGATCATAATAGAAGCATATTGACAGATTTTTTCTGCAATACTCCAAGGAACCGGCTGTAGCAGGAAAATATATCAAAACCTTATCATCAGAGCTGAGATCTTCTGTGAAAAATCAATAAAGAGTTATACATGGTTTGAGTTTAAACAGTTCTCTGTAGTCATTTAAACATAGTGCATCTGTGCAGCTTTTTACCTCTGGAGACTGGTGTAGCCTAGCAACTGCAAGGCTTAAACCGATTAACTACAAATGAAGTACTGTACGCCTATCAAAGCAATTGCTCATGGTTGCCTTTGTTGCAGGGGCTGAGCTAATTGAACATGATACAGTATGAAGATAATTAACACCCATGAGTTTGTTAATTGCCTGTTAGCATTACAACACAGGCTCTGTATTTCTTTTTAACTTGTTCTTCCACAGCACCTCCCTCCCTTAAAAGGGTGCAGGACTGATTTAGTTAGCAATGATATCTTATAGTTTATTAACCCTTTTCCAAGAAAAGAAAATAACCCACATACAGTAATGAAGCAAATGTATGCTCTTGTCAAACACAAACTCCCACTTAGTCTAAGCAATTTACAGGGAGAAGAAATTTGGTTTACATAGGCTGTACAAAATATGTTTATTTTCAGATCTAATTTATTTCAAGCAATTTAGTCATTATAAATGCTTTAAAATATCTTTTGTGGTTGCTTTTATGACTCAGCTGCTCTGCCTTCTAAACTGAACGATAAACGTCTTTTAAGGTTGGAATATTAATTGAAGGCAGCATCTGGTCAACAGCTGACCTCCCATTCTTGTCTTTGTTGAATAACCAGTTAAAACTAACAGCTTATTTGCCTTATTTACCAGCTTCTCTTTCTATTATGGGGGTGGAGAGCAAAGTTCTATTTTAATTATGTCAAAAGGCAGTGCCAACTAATATAAAATAAAGGTGATTTTCCACAATCTATTAATCTGAAATAGATTTAATTTTAGCAAATTTCTTTTAAATTGCTTATTGTGCTTGGGAAAGTATTTCCTTTATTACTCTATCTTCTGAATTTGTGAAGAATGCATACAAAAGCTCATAAAGACAATGTAATGCATGCCATAAAATTATATAGGGCATTTCCTCATAAGGAGGCAATGCTTAAAGTGAATCAAAATACAAGTAAAATAGACCAAAATAGTAGCATTTGGTTGCCATAGGCAAGTCACCAGTGTTTAAGCTCTACATTTCCAATATTGCATGTAAATGCCTTGATTGTGTCACAATTGTTTAGAGCAGATTTTCTTAAACTATCTTGGGTTTCTGAGCTGTTACTGTCATAGTTAATACGGGCAGAGAAGCTGTTCCCTTGAGGAACACTACTAGTGCCCAATTACAAGTTCCATCATCAATCATAAGTATTATTTATTCAGCAAAATGAATTGCTAATTAATAACTGATGAGCATTATGGCCTTGAAGTCTGTAACACTATTAATTACCTTGGCAATTGGGATTCTGCCGGTGTAGACTACCACGCACATTTTCCCAACAATTAGTACGGCAAGATTACAAGGCACATACCTGCTATGATAACAAGGGTGTGATGATCTCTAAGGCTTTTAGAGAGCCATGTAGTGTCTGCAAAAAATAAACAAGATTACAGCCCTACTGTGCTGGACTGTATCCTTTAAATTGTCCAGTGACAAAGAGGAAACTATTTTATACAGTGTGTTGACTGGAAGATTTGGCATCACGTCCCAGAATGAATGTTCCTGCGTGGAAGCAATGTGGCAGCAGTATGCTCAGGGTAATGGTGCTGCCTTGCGCTCGGTACCCCGCGGCTGTTTGGCTGGTGCGGCGCGCTGTGATTAGTACACTGACCTGTGACTTTAGACCTCTAGCAACTGCTACCTACATGGTCTCATAGTGGTTACACATTAACATCACTGTAAAACTGAATATTTAATGAGAAACGAAGAACACAATCTACAAACAGCAGGGTTTTTTGTGACTTCAGTCTTCAGAATGCTGACATTAATGTTGCTCTACAGGTTGGTGATTTACTCCAAGTCTTCCTCCCAGACATCATTTGCTTTCTCTTCTACTCCAGTGCCACCTTGCATTTTGAGTGTGAATTGCTTGGGGCAGAGATTGAAGGTACATCTGTCTGTCAAGTATCCAGAATATCTACAGAGCTGTATGAACAACTTGAATATTGCCCAATAAACTGCAAGGCTAAGATCAGCTCCTGCCACAATGCCAAGACCTGGGCTTTGATTTTCAATAAAATATAACCTATTGCAAGAGCTCAGCTAAGCTCCTAGATTATGTGATAGCTGCACAGCGATAAAGACGAAAATTATTATTGTGGAACACAGAGGACTCAAATATGGTATATGCACTATAAAAACACAAAATCCAGCTGTAATGCAAAAGCAAAGCCCTATATGAAAGCTGTCATATTTGCATCTGTTTTCTTTGAAGTGCTGAAAGGGCCTAGAGGATGCTGGAAACGTGTGCTAAGTCTATCTTTTCTGTATGTCTTTATAGCATGCTCGCAGCCAGTCACTGTTGTCATTTTATCTCCATACCCCAAGGCTAAATTTTGCCTTCATCAAATAATAAAACCAACAACAGTTTTTGTACCACAAAGCAAGAAGATATCTGCCATCCCATCAAGAGGCGGATATTTGCTGCAGCTATCCAGCATGGAGCTGGCAATGTACATTCATAATGGCTAGGTAATCAGCTTTGTTGGAATTCTCTATGTACTGGACAATTTTCAAATAGCAAAGCAAAAACCCATAAACTTGGCCTAGTTCATCATCATTTTTATGGGAAAATTTTCAGAGTTTGATCCTAGATGGTATGTTTCTGATTTCTGTATGTGAATTAAAAAAGAATAAATATGCTCTTTCCTGAAAAACTAGACAGTGACAGCAATGATCATCCCAATATTCATAAAGAAATATTTTCTTTATTTCCCCCATGGATGGCTTACACAGAGATAATTTTATTTGGAGATGGGAATTCTGCTTTTCTTCCTAAGCCAAATGGTTTCTACTGAATGTCAAACTGCTTTTTGTCTCTGTATTGGGTAGCTGTAAAATTAAAAAAAAAAAATCCTTTGCTCTTTAACCAAAAAAAAAGGTATCTAAAGTAGAATATGGAGAAAAAGTTTCTTTGTCATAAAAACTG
The DNA here is from genome assembly GCA_035583135.1 of Lophotriccus pileatus. Lineage (NCBI taxonomy): Eukaryota > Metazoa > Chordata > Aves > Passeriformes > Tyrannidae > Lophotriccus > Lophotriccus pileatus. The sequence continues at coordinate 22,118,164 of JAWWES010000171.1, forward strand.
TCATCACACAGAAAAAAACACATTAAATTCGGCTATAAATGTTACATATGTTGTATATTCAGCTATAAATGTTATATAAAATCTTCCTTTTATCCTACTAATAGTAAGGTCTGCCTTACTGGATCCCTGTTTCTTATGTTGAGAGGTAAAGGGAGGAGAGGGCCCTATGCTCCAGAATGTGACCATCACCTCACAGACCACCACCATTCCAAACTCAACTCTTTGGGAATCAACTGATTTGGAAAGGCTTTGATGAAGGAAATTTTTGATCACTGCATGTTCATTTTTGCTTGCTCTATTCTGTAAAACCACCCAGGTAAAGAAGAGACAAATTTAGTGACAGAGGCTATGAAGAAAATCTGTGCCGGGTTTTCTTCCCTCTACCCAGTTGTCCATTGTTTTTTTGGCAGGCCTTATGCTGTCAGACACCCTGACATATCCTCACATCATGACAGCATACCACACAAACAAAAATCTGGAAGCAAAGCAGCTTTCAAATATTTGGCTGTCTGGCTTTATTCATTATAACTTGGGATCTGGAGAGAGCAAGGGCCCTGATTTCCTGGGATCTCCACTAAACCTAAGGCCATGGCTGTGAAATTTCCTCAGCCTGACACACACACCACCTCTGAGCCTACAGGTCACATCTGCTAGTAGTAGCTCATGAAGGAAATTAAAAGTATTCATGTCTATGTGTGTAGATATATATACACATATGTGTACACACACATATATGTGTGTGTTTTGGAGTCAGACATCAAATTCCGAACAGTGGCTACTGATGGAGCAGGAGATGGGCAGGAGCCTCACTGAACCCATAAAACATCAGCCATGTCGCTGCGTTGGCTGCAGGGAGGTTATTTGCTGCAGGGGGACAAGCGCTTGGGACAGGGACACACTGGAGAGACTGGCTTTGTGAAGTCACAGAATATGCTGAATTTGAAAGCACCCACAATGATCATCAAGTCCAACCCTTAGCCCTGCACAGGACCATCCCCAAGAGTCACACCATGCACCTGAGAGTATAATTCAAATGCTTCTTGAACTCTGTCAGGCTTGGTGCTGTGACCACTTTCCTGGGGAGCCTGTTCCAGCGTCCAGCTACTCTCCCGGTGAAGAACTTCTTCTAATATCCAACTTAAACCTCACCTGACACAACTTCAGGCCATTCCCTTGGGTCCTGTCACTGGTCACCACAGAGAAGAGATCAGTGCCTGCCCCTTTTCTTCTCCTCATGAGGAAGCTGTAACTGCGATGTGGTCTGCCCTCAGTCTCCTCTTCTCCAGCCTGAACAGACCAAGTGCCCTCAGCCACTCCTCACACGGCTTCCCCTCAACACCCTTCACCGTCTCCATTGCCCTCCTTTGGACGGCCAGGTCTGTGGGGTAGGCACTGCACCAGAGTGTGCTCTGTATGGAATGCCACAGGGAAAAACCCAGCCTTGAGGAATAAAAAAAGCCAGATCCCCCCAGTTAGCTGGAGGATCAAGACTCACTGCACCAACCACAAAGACCAGATATGCACTCTTTTGCTCCTAAAACAGAGCATGTGCCTTTGCTAAGAGCAAGTCCAAAGATGCACTAAGGGAACTGCCACGGAATTGGCTCAGGCAGAGCTGTCCTGAAGCCAAGTCACTCTAAAGCATCATCATCTTTTCAGAAAACTATGGTTGAGCAATGCCAACAGGAACCCTGGAACTCATAAACTTGCTCAAGATACAAAATGCTGTGATACATTTTAGATAACAACTTTTTTTTAACTCTTTACTAAATATTGTAGAAATCAGTAAATTGACAATGTTTGCTAGAAAATGCTGTACAAGACCTAGAAAATATTGCTTAAAGAGATCAAGTGTTATTGCTTTGTCTCCATTTGTACTTCTTTTGGATAAAGGGGAAGAATCACTTAAAATGTGGGCTACAATATTTGTAAAGTTTAATCCTGGAGATACCAATGTCTGGAAAAAAGCCTGTGTTGAATTTTGCATTTAATTTTGAGAAACTTCCATAGACGGTTCAAAGGCCAAGAAGCATGAAAAGTTCATAGCCAGAACTGCAGAAGAGAAGACCCCGTTTTAGAAATAACATCTATTACCAGTATTAAAGCTGATAGAGTTTATAATTAGTTTCTTTCAATTCCTGGTAAGTGCAGCATGTAAACTAATAATGAGGTGTTCCATATTTCATAAAACATAAGGTAGCAGATTTTCTATTCCCTGATTGAAGTCAAAATAAAAAAGACAAACAGCAAAATTGCTTTATAGTAAAATCACTCATTTGTTCAATTTCATCAAGCTGGTATTTGGTCCTCCAGAGACATGTTCATCTCTAGAGACTTCTTTTAAGAAGTTACTAAGGAAGTTAATGGAAGACTGAAGCTAATGGCACACTCCAGGGAAAAGAAACTGGAAAAAAAGAAACTGTGTTCTAAAAAGCAGCCTGAGCTGTTTGAGACACGTGTTGCAGGAGCCCTCAAGCTCCCCTCTCTGACTAGCAAACACGTTTCACTGTGAATTTTCATACCCTTCTTCAATCAACTTTCTTCTTGCCAAATTCCCCTTCATTTTCAGCTATCTGCAGCAGCATGTTCATCTGGATTCAACAGCATTCCTCTTAGCACTGTTTATTTTTAAAGCAGATCTTTATCATAATTTGTATTGTGTTGTGGACAGTAGGGCAGTTTGCAGTACTAGTCTAATGTAGGGGCTCAAAATCATAATTCTTGCCAAATAGAAACTTACAGTCAAATAAACGTTACAAAAGTTAATTTCCCAGTTCCACACACGGCTTTTGTAACTCAGGATTTTGTATAAGATCATTTTGCTGAATTAAGCATACAAAGCTTTCAGGGAGAAAGAGACTACATCTTCCATGGTGAGCAACAACAAACCTAGACCAGAATACACGTTTCTGAAAATAAAAAGTGATGTAAACAGCCTACAGTTTGCTGAGCCCTGTACTGAACTGTTGAAGAGAAAAATTAGAAGAATGTAAAGAAAATAAGATGGAGTGCTGAATATAAAATATATACATATATACACAAAAATGACCACAGCTGATTTTATAACTAAAACTCAGTGTAGAACAATAATGTGTAGTGGAGAAAGTGACAAAAGGATCCAGAATTCTAGCAAAAATACAAAACAGTTACCAAAATAGAAGCACTTTTCTAGGAAGAGGCAGGGTAGAGAAGGGTGGGGAAAATATTTCATAGAAGAATACACAATCCTGAAGGGAAGAGAAATGAGATTTTACAAGGCTGTTTGAGCTTATGTCAAACACAAGAACAAGGGAGCATAAACTAAAGCTAAGGGAAGGGTCAGACCCTCAAGGAATTTAGTCAGAATTTCTTTAGATGGGGAGTAGTGAATATATAGAATAAAAGGCAAAGGGCAGCAATAGAGGAAAAAATTACCTCAAAACTATTTCAAATAGTTATAAAACAGAGCCAGAACTCTAAAACAGTAAGAAACACTATGGAGAAAAATGGCTAACTGAGGAAACAGAGGTAAATGGTCGGGCTTGCTTCCTTCAAGGCTTATTTTCTAAATTTCTCCCTCACACATGCAAAGTGAGTGCTGCACAAGCCCCATGGGATCAAGAAATATGCCATCTCATGCCCACCAGAACTTCTGTCCACCTAGACCTTGGTGAATTAGAGTTCTTACTCAAATACTGCTTATCCTACCTTTATTGAAAACTGAAGGCCTCAGACTGACATCAAGTTGCCAACTACCTCCAAAGCTACCCAAAATCCATAAACGTCTTCTACTTTTCAACACCAAATTTTGAGACATCCCAAAAATGTCTGTTTCCAGACAAGTTATGAAAATTCTGACAAACCTACAGTCTGTTCCTCCCTATTGCTTTTTGGGATCCACAAACAAGTTTTTCCTCTGTTTTTACACCCTAATGTCGCAACAAACCCAGAAGATGCAAGTCATGCATGAAATGCAAAGGGAGGAGGTGCTATTCTTACTTCTCAGAGACAACACCAAAGCAGGGAATGAAACTCAGGTTTCACTGCTCCCAGCAGGGGCTGGCCCATGGGCTACCTGAGCTTATTCCTGCCACACTCCAGCCCACAAAATTTAAGCTGTCTACAAACCTGAGGAGCTTTTTGCCAGGGAGTGTAAAATTCCAGCACTCAAACCCCTCCTTCAGTTAGGAGTTCTCAGGGAGAAGAAGATGTCGCTCTCGACCTCTCCCCCAGGAAGGTTTTGATGCAGACAAACATGCCAGGTAAGCACAAATGGACACTGAGCTTTCACAAATGCAGAAACGACCACCTTGCTTCGGCACACCTGAAGACAAAGGCTTTCCTTCTACCTGTTCGAAGAACAACAGTGGCTGTTTTCTGGAAAGCTTTTTTGTGTCCAATGCAAAAGACACGCATGCCCAGGGCACTGCACCTCTGGGCTGGAGAGCTTGAGGTGTGAGCCAGCCCCACTGGTTCAGGCTGCCCAGTCAGCTGAGCTGTGGAGATGCCTTGATGAGTACCATCGCTGTGACACAGCACAGCAGAGCATGCTCTGCATCCTCCACAGGACTCCTACAGCCTGCTCAGGGCTGGTTGTGGTATTACAGTAACACATAGGTACAAGACACGTTGCTGTTCTCATCCTCACACGTAATGGGAATCAAGTCCTTCAGATCAAAATCTTCATTAGACGTTTATGCCTCTCACTTCCACCAATTTCAACAGGGATGAGGGGTCAAAGATGCCTTGATGCATTAGGTTTAATGGAATTATTTCTGTAAATGATACACATGAAACAGTAAAACCACTGATAAAGGCATATGCTTCAGCTTCCTGCTTCTGGAGCTTCCTTGGCTGCCTGACAACATTTTGCCCAGGCTTAACAATATACAGGCAGCAGTTTGCACTGCTCCCCATGGACAATCGCTCAGCAGCCTAACATATTTCAGTAATGATTTTTTCCTAAGATTCACCTTAAATTTTCTCCTGCTTAATTTCACCCCATCATTCTTAGTTATACCTTCTCGTACTGTCCTAACTATTCTCTCACTCTTTCTCTTTTCTTTTTTTTTTTTAATTCAGGCTCCTTTCAAACTTATCCATGTTTCCCATCAATCATCCTCTAGTGAAGTCATAGATATGGCCCTTAGCTTTTTTTTAATCCTTTCTCATCATTTGGTCCCTTCTGCTCTGATTGCTTTGTTGCTCCTCTCACCTTCTCAACAGTTTGTCAATATTTTCGTGACGATGCTGTTCCCAGGATTTCATGCAGTATTGCAGGTGTGGCTGAAGACTGACACCCACCAATTCTATTGACACTCTAACATGATGTCCTTTTACATAAAAGCCCAAACTATATCAATCACCACTATTTCTGCCCTCACATTTCCACTTCACTACAGACACAGAGCACCAGCGAAAAATACTGTGGGTTCTAGGATCCAGTTTTCAGGAGGTCACTGCTTCAGCTGCAAACACCAGCTTGCAAAAAAGCCAGCACCAAGCTGTTTCTAAATCTGGTCTTTGTCTACAAGCCTGCTGAGAGCAGGGCCCCAAATGAAAGCAATAAATGTTAAGAAAAACAAACAAATTGGTTTTGAGCTTTTTCAGAAAATTCAGTTGGACAGTCCTGAGCAACCTGGTGCAGCCATGAAGACCCTTCAGCTGCAGCACACAGAGCAGTGACATTTTCACATAGAGAACCTTCTGCAAAAACAAGGGAAGGTTCACCTAAAAAACTTCAGTTTGCTGCAGATTTTGTTTTTCACTCGGGAGTCTAGAGCTGTAGCACATAAAGGGCAAACCTGTCATCTGTTAAACAAATGGCCCAGGGAAAGCCAAGCCTCTGAACCACTGTGAGGCCAGAAGCTTCCTTCTTCACAGAGCTCTGCCAGACCACTATCAGCTCACCCAAAGCTCTAGCACACCTACCAGCACAGGGAGACTGCCAATCCTGCTTCTTATCAGAGAAACAATGAATTGAATATAATTTTAATAAAATTACCCCTTTTTTGGCACTGGGACACAATAAATTATATTTTTGGTAAATTCTGACAAATCTCTCTTAATATTGATAACTTCTTTCAGGAATTCATTCTCTGGCACTCTTTTCTCCACATACAGCTTTAAAAATAACATTGACCATGCAACCATATAATAGAGAGTGTATCTCCTAACAGGTCTCATAGTTCAACTAAAGACAAGTGAAAAGACTAACTTTAGTGCTTACCACAGTTTAGGCAGTAAACCATTAACCCTCTGCTCACAAGGCACTCGTGGGAGTGATAGGACAGTAACTTCATGGAGAGATACTACATTCTGTAAATGTTTATAGAAGCAGAGTTAAAAAAATCAAACCCAAACAAAAACCCAAGAACAAACCAAACAAAAACAAACCCCAAATCAAACAAAATCAAAAACAAAACAAACAAACAAACAAAACAAAAAAATAATTCCTTACCCTTAAATTAGCCCAGACTTGAGCAGTTGCATCTGAAATGGGTTAGCAGGTAATCCTGACTCCTCCCTGCAAAAGGCAAAGAAGGAAGTGAGCACCCAACCACGGTTCCTTCATACACCTTTCAGATCCATATGTAACATCTGTTCCTTCTTGTTTTAGTTCTTTTGCAAAGACTTATCCCTCAGAATATGATCATCTTTAATAAAACTCTCCAATTGTGTTTGCTATTCATTCCAATAATACCCAAGTGATCAAAATCAGGTCTATGGACTTGTCTTACTTCATACTGGATGAAAGAAGAGGCAGTGTGTATTAGCACCAACCTAGTAGAAGACAATATGAAGAAAAATATCTTATCACACCTTTACTTAATTGAGTTTCTTTTAGTTTTACTCACATACAAAGCCTTGGTAAGACAGAATGTGGGTGTACAGAGACAGTCATGATGCCTAAACTAGTTATTGTTCATTAGCTGAGCAGCATTACTCCTACCTTCTCTTAACCTACATTAATTACAAAATTGAGTGTGTGAGCTTAAATCACTTATTTCAGTTCACCCAAGGGACAGTGCCATGCTGTACGAAATCTTGAGACACAAGGTACTAAGACCAAAAAGGGCTTGGTGAGTGTCCTTTCCTTTTGAATTTGTTTGTACAAATCCCAAGGCAACTACAAAATTCAGACGTTAGCTGTTCTCCTGAAACAGTGGAACTTCCTTCTAGGGAAGAAAAGGAACCAGCAGTTAAGTATGGCCAGAGCTAGCATAGAGCTGGGAGAGCACAACTGATGTCAGCTAGCCAGGAATAGTGCAATACTCTGTTGGTATCTCTCTGAATCAAACCTAGATATCACACGTATAGTAGAAGGAAAACCATTTATTTCATACACCAAGTTTCTATGAAGATAGTTGCCACACCAATTCAAAATAATGGTTCGCCTAATGCAGAAGGGGTTTCCTACCAAAGCTTCAGCTTTTTAAGAGCAAATGCACGAAGTCCATGGCAGGCAAACAGAATTAAAGGTACATAGGAGAGATCATTTCCTAGAGCCTCTTGATTATTCATTTTCTTAGACCCTGAAGCCTGAGAGTTTAGTATCCCCTAAAGCCATTTACACCATGTCTAAGGTAACTCAGAAAAGACTGTGTAAATGTTGTAATTGTTTTTCAAGATTCGCTAGCTACCTGGCCTGGACTCCAGCTAATTGCAATAAGCCTTTTAAGATGGGTTCAAATATCTCCTTTTTTTAGGCTGAAATGTTCACTTTATGTCTTTTTATTCAGGTGTCAAGAGAAGAGGCAAAGTGGTTCTGGATTTAACTTCTCAATAGCATCTGTTACCTGCAATACTTCTGTCATGTCCCTTCTTGTTTATCTTCATCTGAATTAAATAGTACCAAACTTTTCACTCTCTCCTCATTCAGAGGTCTTTTCACATCTGCAAAATTTCCATCATTCCAGTGTAAGCTCTGTTATTCCTGCTATTTCCTTTTTGAGTCAGAGTAATGAGAACTGAGCAGAAAGAAAGGGGTTTTTCTAATAATGTCATTCTAATATTCTCACAGTTGTTTTCCTCTCCCAACTGATTCCATTCATTTGATTTTTAACCACTGTAAGACAAGGAGGGGAGCCCTTCACTGTGCTGTCCAGGGCGATGCCCATACCTCTTTCACAAGTGGTTACCATGAATTGGGAATCAGTAATATGATCCAGATCTTCCCTCATAATCTCTGCCATCTCTGCTGACGCTAAATGCTCCAGAGCCTCTGTTTATTCATTCTGTCAGACCAAAGAAGCTGATCGCATTTACTACTCTCCTAAGGCCAAGCCCCAAGGATTTTAGTCCTTATATTAAATCAAGCTTGTCCTGAAGGCAGTGGGAGTTTGCCAGAGCACAAAAACTGAATCAAACTCAGTCCCTCAAACTCAAAGCAGCTCAGACCTTGTTCATAATGAGCACTGGGGGGGGTGCAGAAGGTCAGAGGAGTAGGAGAAGCTGTGATTGCAGAACATTTACTGTCAAATCATGAGCACAGTCTTTCCATACCTTGCAAATCCTCCCCCCACAAGCCCTTCACTTCTGTTCTGCTGGCTTTAAAAAGTGAGACTGCAGAAAGATTTAGCAAAAGTCCCCATTCCACCCCTGTCAGCCTCCTCGGCTGAGCTGGCAAGCAGCATGGCTCCAGCCCCACACACTGACTGGACAACACAAACCAGGGTGGCTTCCCAGGTGTCGTGCTCCTTGTCCCAGCACCCTTCACAAATGTTTCCCACTACCTTAAATCAGTCACAGATTCACCATGCATTACAAGCAGCCCAAGGCTTATGGCACTTGAGAATATGGGCTACCACTGGCAAGCATTTTTGGCAACTGCACCCTCCCCTGGTCAGGCCAGATGTTCTGAAGGGTGTGGGATTTAGAGACACCAGGGAAGAGAGCACATCTTGCTGGCAGGATTTGGCCCCAGAAACAGACCCAGCAGCCCATCCTCAGGTCACAGCAGTGCTGAGGACGCAGGTCAGCTGAAGTCAGTACCAATGACCAGTGGAATGTCCCACTGAGGCCCTGGGGTTTGGTACAACTAAAACCCTTCCCAGCTAGTGGCAAACCCCAGGTACAGCATATGCAGCAAGTCGTTGCATTCATCCATTCAGCCTGCCTGGCCCAGAGACCTGGCACTTGCTGACCACCTTGAATTTGTGAGGAAGTGCATTTTGAATCGCCCATCAAAAATTTGCTCTCTTAATTTTATACTATTTCAGGTGCATATGGACTCATATATCAGCTTCTTCTGCAACCTAAGAGAAGCAGTAGGATTTTATTGGCTGTTACAGAAATATATTTGCACGTATTTATCTAGCAGATACTAGGATGCATTGTTAGGCGCTGAGCCACTTTGTCACTACCTGCTATTAAAATAAAATTTAATAATCTGTATCAATCAACTGTAGCCACCATTGACCAACAGGGACCACCTCTCAGTCATCATGCATTTCTAGCATAATGAATATATTTGTACAAAATACACAATGGACATTTCAATTTCTAATACTACTGTCCCTATACCATTTGCATTTGTTATTTGTATTCATGAATGCTTCCAGAACTAAGCAAGAAAATAAAATATCTCTTTTTCTTCAGGAATTTGAGTGAGTTGCTGGACAGTGGATGGCAGGATCTGGTCATGATCTAGTCTTTCACGTGACAGAATTGCACAACATATAATAATAATAATAACAATGATAACAATAACAACAACAATAATAACAATAATAACAATAACAATAATAATAATAACAATAAATTAGACCAAAACATAAAGAAAACTGTGGGCATCCTGCCACTCTTTCTCTTAGGCAAAGCCAGTTGGGCCGAAACATGTTGCTGAGTCTGTATTGTGACACCAGTTTAAAAGTAATCTCATATTAGGCCTCACTTCTGAAAAACAAGAAGATGAGATCAGAAGAAGATAGAAAACTGATGTTCTATTTCCTCGTTTTAGGTATCTTGCTTTTTGGACGGCCATGTTTTCACACAGCTTTCCTTTGGATATACTTGTCATTTTGCAGAGCCATGAGGAGAAAATGAAACCTCTTCTGAAACAGGATGCCATCGTCGGGGTGACTTGGTGGTACCTCAGGCCCTAGAAGCAGGGGTCTGAGAAGTTAATTCATGCTGATGGCCACATCTTGTGCATAGAAGTTGTAGGGAACTAAACTATATACAACATGCTGAAGAAAAGAACCATCTATTAACGTAGATGCTTTATGACTTTAATAGAACAGGAGAGCAATTAAAATATTAACCCAGAGCTACTCTGGTTGGATTTTGGGCTTAGTATGGAAGAGAATCTCAAATGAATTACAAAAATAGATTATTTAAGGGTCTGTCAGACAACACAGGTATATCAGTTTTGCCAAGCAAAATGCAACATTAACCTCAGTTCCCAACAAGACTGTCTCACTAACTTTTTATTAGCTTGAGATACTACTTGGTAAAAATCAGTGTTCTAGTGAACCCTCATGATGAATAAGCAAGACACACAAAAAGCTGCTTGTCAGCTACACTGGAAATTACCCAAAAGCAATTCTATACCTCAGAAAACAGTAGCCAAAGAGCAATGAATTACATCATAACCAAACACATATCACAAGACCACATTTAGGCAGTGAAGACAAAGATTTCCTCTAGATCTTGGGCACAGGCAGTCCTTGCACCAACTTACCATTCATCCTCTACCCCAGCTGAGCAGCAGCATCAGCACTATGTCTTGTGAGACAGCAAACAGCGAAGTTAGACTGAGATTTGGCCTTAAGAAGTCCATTCCAGGCTTAGACTCATTCTTCCCCCAAGTATTTTGCCTAGTGGCAGAGTTATAGGAGTACCCTATATGACATGTAAGTACCTGTATTTCTCTATTTTCACTCCCAGATATTGGCTGTGGAACCCTGAATATAGCAGAGGACAGCAAAGAGTTAAATTCACATGTGTTACATGAGATCTAGGTTAAAAATTGTTGAACTGCTAGGAGTTATTTTTTACCAGGTCTTTTTGTATTGTGCAAGAAAAGGGGGTTCGGGAAACAAGTAAAATAGTTCTGCTGGATGCTAGCAGAGAGAGGATACAAAAATGAGGTTGAAAGAAATAGGCCTATAAATCTGACATCCAGTGCCCTGGTCCTGTAACGTGATCTGCAACGAGACCGATTGATTTCAGCAGGTCCCACACGCACCCGAGCACCTGTCACACACTGCTCCTGGCAGGGCTGGGGCTTGCACTGCTCCAACAACATGGTCTTGCTTGGAACAACTTAACTGCACACTGTGCAAGAGGGAGTGCAGATTTCCAAAGTACTTTTTGCAAGGAAACATTCCCATGGACTGTTTAGATTTCTTATGTTTTCACAATCCATTTGCTGTTGCCTCACTACCATCATTTCCTCCTATTTATGTGCCTCACAATGAGTGGGTCTTGCACAAACAGATACTTCTGACTCCCAACAAAGTTGCCAAAAACATCCTTCACAGTTTATTGAATAACATTCCTAAATAACATTCCCTGATTATCTGAATAACCAAATGAAATCACTTTCACAATTGCCCACTTCAGTAGTGAAATAGCAGAGATTATATATTTTTAATTTCTTTCTTGCTTTTTTAAATTATGCAATACACTGATATGAGCTGCAGTTTTCTAGCAGCATCAATAGGTGGTGCCATCAATTTCCATAATGGTCCACTATAATTTCAGTTAGGAAAGAAAAGATGAGGTATTGGCGTGATATTTAAGTTTTGAGAAGCTGAACATGCCCATCAATAAAGGTTTCCATTCTTTGTTAAGGCATGTTATCAAATATTCTCAGCAAGATTTAAAATTAATGTTTAAAAAAAAAAAAAAATTACCACTCCTTTGACTTTCTCCAAGGTATCAGCAAGCTCTTATAAATGTTACCAAATTGTCAGAGGTACTGGGATGGACAACTAACTCGATATGCTGGATGCAAAAGAACTTCACCTTTCATAAGTAAAAATGGAAAGTGTAATATTTTCAAATTATAAGTCCAAATGACAGCCAAAAAAATATTATGCTTAAAATTACCTTTTAAATCCATGTATTTTCAAAGATACTTTATAATACATTGTGGATAAATTATTTTCTAAAAGGAAACAGGTAAGTTAAGCATTATCCTGGTGGATACATCCAAACTGCTATTAGAATTACATCCAGGAAAAAAAATGGGTATCAATAGTGTATTTTCCAAAATATAGGCACTTATTGGGTTGATGAGTTCATTTATAAACCGTGCCCTTCTGAAATCATTACCTTTCTGCTATGCTATATATTTACATCTACTGACTTAAATATTCTAAATATAGTAAGCAAGCCATTATGACCTTCTCCTAATTGAACAAGACAGACAGGAGTGCGTGTTACAGTACATCTATATCGGGGGGAGAGAGAGAATGTGCACACAAGACAGCGTGGGTAATGAGATCTTCTCTGCTATTACAAGCAACCTATGGCTCTGGGGCGCCCGGCTCTCACGGCTACTTACAGAATTCAAAACCGGCTCAGTTGAGTTCTCCATCAGTCTTTATCTGAGAGGTGACCTGTTATGTCCCGATGGCTGGTGCCGTTTCGTTCCTAAGCCTTAACTAGCTCACAGCAAAGAGACTGCATCACCCCTGCCAGCCTTTAGCCCTAGCCAAGATGAAAACACTCATTTGGTCAGGCTTCGCTATGATCCAGTTTATGGCCATTCCTTTGTTCCCAATGTTCAAGTGAAGAGGGTTAATTACTTCCCTTTGTTGCAATTAATGATGCTAAACGTCAGGGAAAGAGTAGAGCTGAAGAACATGAATTACATGTTCCAAGCAACATTCTGGCACTAAAAAAGCACTCCTCTGGCAAGACAAATAATTTGAATTTCCTGTGTAAAAAAGAAAAAAAAAAGCATATTGATTTGGCACTACTATATTTTATCTTACAGTGCTGCAACCCTTTTGTTTTAAT
>JAWWES010000171.1:22136114-22176822 GCA_035583135.1 Lophotriccus pileatus
AATATAGTCACAGAATTTAGCCCGACACGGAGTCCACTGAATAAGAATCCTTACAAAACTAACATTAAAGCTGGTTTTAACCAACTCTGCAGACCACAGAAGTCCAAAGCATAATAAGAGAGCCTTGAAGACATATATTACTCAAATGCAGCTGAAAGTACACACCCTGAACAAGCAATGTTTTGGAGGATGTACAGACATGCTTCCTTAGCCGATCTTCGGTAACGGGGCATTTGTAGAGCCATGGCATCAGGTTACTCAATACTGCTGCCCAAGAAAGGTTTTTCCATCTCAGCTTTTATGTCAGTGATGGAAATTAGAGCGGCAACAGCATCCTTACATCGGAGAGTGCTCTTCTGGAAGTCACAAGAGTTGGAGGAACTTCCCTTCATCCTCAGTGCACCAGCCTTTGGCAGAACCTGAAGGAAGCAACAGCCAGGCCACGCATGTCTGTCACTCATACACCCCGACCAACCATTGGTGCAGCACCTGTAGAAGGAGCTCAGAACCCTTAGCTAAGGTTCCAGTGCAGCACTACAGGCTCAAGAGGAAATCTCAGAGCTTTAACCAGGATACACGATTCCAGATGGGCAGCTGGATACCCCACCATGAACATGAACATTCAGCTACTTAACACCTTAGAAACCTGTGTTTAGCAACTGAGCTTTTGATATTTGATAATTTCATCAAGCTACCTTCTGAGCCCAGAAGCAAAGATAATGGGGAATCAGCATTAGTTTCTCTGAGGAAAGGCAGCAGAAGATATGTTCTTGTACATTTGTTATGCATATTTTCAGGAGCTATACAACTTTAGTTTTGCAAAGCAATTTTCCGAACTTTCACTGACAAACAAATTTGATCTGAAAAATCTTACATCAGCAGGGTTGGTTTGCAGATGTTATTTGCACCATTTATTTATCAAAAATAACTAGAAAATGTTTTTAAAACATCATTCCAGACTGTACAAATAGGAATGTGACATGGGCTGTCTGTTTTACTTTACTGTTTTACTGCTTCGTATTCTGAGCAAACAGAGAGGCTATTTTCCCCAGGGGTTCAGGAGGGCATACTATTTCATTTCTTCAGAAAATTGTTTCTCTGGATTTCAATCTTTTTAGCTAGATATGACAAAATATAATATCAAGAACACTTATGCTTTTTTATCAGCTCTATTTTCAAAGCATAAATAATAGATCAGTATATATTTAAGTCACGTGACCAACTCTTATTTCTGAAATCAAATAAGCATTTTGCAATTTTTAAATGATGCTGTACATTTTCGCTACAGTATCATTATGCCTTTAAAATGCCTTCAAAAGACTAATTTATAAGCATGGAGTGATTTTGAAGATATTTCACTAGCGTTAATAATACCTCACTCAGGTGGCATTCAATTTTCCGAATCCTTGGGTTAATGAGGCAAATAAATCAAAATTAAATTGGTCTTGGGAAAAAAAATTCAAACAAAATTGCATCTATTACGTTATATATCCTGAGACTCCTTCAGTACTGTTCACAATGGCTAACAATATTCCAGCTCTGAGAATCATTACACTTACTCATAGCACAATCTGAGATTTTAAAATCAAATAGATCAGACTTCATGACTAGGCGAACATAACGCCTTATAATAATATATCAGGAGTATTCACAATGACTTGTACACAGTCTTAGTCAAGCACTTTCCATTAAGTGTCCATAAATTTCAGCTGCTCAATTCAGCTATTCAATAATCCAACAAACTCTTTCCAGGAGGTTTTCACTATTGCAAACTGGTAAGTTTTAAGATAAACTCTAAAAAGAAAATATTTTCTGCAACCAGGTTGTCATTCACCATTTTAATAAAGGTCCAAAACTACACAGATGTAGCCAAATAGCTGAAACAAACAAAAATCCTAGCATTTCTGAAAAATAAGTACTTCTAGTTATATTGCTGTAGTAGTATTCCTTATCTAAAATATGAGAGAAAGGAAATATTTTATAGATATTATAAAAAGGATTCTACTGTTGGGGAATACCAGCGTTGTCAGCTCTTTTTAAAAATGGCTAATAATATACAATATAGAAAACTAAAGAGGCCTAAGTTGTTACCAGAAGTAATAAATTTAGCATGAGCAAACAACAATCAACAAATACTGGCATGCAATCAGCAGTTGCCATTTTTCTCCTGTTGTTATTTGTAGTCAAGTAACAAATGCATTTCTCTGCCCAAAGTCACAAGGGCAGCCTTTCAGCCTAAGGAACTTCTACAAACATGGAGTCCCAGTTGAAAAACAAACTTCCCCACTGAGCTGTTGTAACCACCGTCATCTGCTAAGTCAGCAGCACAGACTCAAGATTTCCATGTACATGCTATTCATATTTTTTGATAAAAAACACTGCACAAAAGTAGGTTGGATAATTTTTTACAAATAAGTTACTACTATTAACACTTTAAAATTTATAAAAGCATTCAAAGAAAAAAAAAAAAGCCTAAGGTTTGGGGTTTTGACTTGGCATAGGTCAAAAGCAACAAGAAACAGCACAGAAACATGTTTGCACCTTTTCCCCACCTAGTACATTCTTCTTGGTTTTGCAAAACAATTTCTATTGTCAGGAGCTTGATTAGGAATAATTTATATGGTGATCTAATGTATTTGCTTTGATTTTCCTCCCCAAGTAGAAACACCACCATGATAGTTAAGAATTTTCTCTTGCTAGAAAATACTGAGAAATTCTGTTAGAGAGACCCTTCCTTACATGAGACTTGCATTAGGAAAGGCTTTGGGTTTATTATCAATCTGTAACTCATGTACATGTAGAGCAAGTGAGCAATTGTCACAGGCAGATGTTCAAAAGGGAAAGCTACCCTAGCGAAAGCACTCACCCCTCTGCTCATGGTACACTTGGAAGACACTGGCTCTATTCAGTCCCCATTCCACAACAGCCACTGGGGTCAGCTGTCTCCTGGGCCTGGATCCTAGAACAGCCAAATGGTGCTGGGGACTAGGGGTTTAGATTTTTGACAGCTTAAAGAAAGCCATTCCAAAAGGTGTCGATTTCACTTCAATACAGAACAAAGCATTTTCCCAGTTCCTGAATTAAAGCTCAGTGAAGTCCAGCACACCAACACTGCTCAGTGCTTGGCTGCTGAAGAAGCAGATATTTTAGAAGAACAGGAAGTTCTACTTCAAATTATTCCTTTGAATTTGGGTTGTGACAAACAGCAATGACAGAAAGTCACCATTCAATGGTTACTCAATTGCTTGCTCAGAATGACACAGTAATTTTATTCTGATTTTCAGTCCACAGAACAGAAACCACAACTGCTATCAGTCCTCTATGAGCTTTATGCTCTTTGGCAAGGAATACTGATTTGTGTTTTTATACTGCTACCAGGTAGTCATTGTGCACTATCATTATCCAAATAATTTATAACTACAAGTGAGAAAGAACATTTGGAAATAAACCAAATGTATCTTGATCTGCCCAGGAAAAAGACAAAACATTTAAAAGCAGCATTTTAAATCAGTATGTGGTGCAGATCTGATATGCTCGTGTGTTCTGAAAGGCATTTAAAAGCATGTAAACTTGCATTATTACCATGCACATAACTCACTCATGAGTATTATCACAGGAGCAACATGAACACAGTGACATGCCAAAAGCTTGCAGGGTCAGGCTTTAGCCATACATTACAATATGAAACTTAGATTACATTAGAACACAATAAAAGTGGTTAAAAAACACTATTCCAGTAAAAAAGTATTGTAAAAGCCAGTGGCACAAGATTCCTTTCTACCACAGAACCAATGTTAATTTAAAAGCCCAGATTCATTTGAAAACACCCACCTGTAAATCAAAAAGTCCCCAGAGATTAATTTCTGCATTTACACTATTTGCAAAATGTATTTAACTTAAAGGCATCCCTTTTTTCCTGAAATAATTGCTTACAAGATGAGAACTAAAACACAATCTGAAGTGTAGTAAAGGTAATTGCTGCACTTACTGCTTGTGTCATGTTGATGTATTACTACGTATCAAAGGTCACAGTTCTGTACTCATACATTATCAAATTTGAAAGAGCAATATTCGAATCCGACCAACCTTTAAACTGCCCAGAATGTGTGTGAAAATGGATGCAGGCTAACTTGAGTTTAAAAAGAAAAAAAAAATTAACCCATGTTTCGGAAGCTGAGGGGTCAATCAAACCAGACTGACAGGGTTAGGTGCCACTTCTGTGCATCTAATACCCTCTTAGATTATCAATGAGGTGCAGTACACTGATCACAAGCTAAAGCAGCTGTACTAATGAAAATGAAACAGTCTAAAAAAATTAGGTAATACAGGCCTGTGACACAGGGCAGTACCTTGTGGACAATAATGGAAGAATATGGACATAAATCACCATTTAGATAAAACCTGTAATATCTACCCTGAAATGCCTATGTAACTGTGGGCCAAATTCAGCATCTTTACAACTCCACATTTCCCTCTGAAGCTGTCACATATTTTTTATACTGAGTTTTCCCTGCCTCTTCTTCAGCACATACAAAATTCTGCCGTCCTGTGCCAGCCTGACCTTTGAGGGTGGATAGCTGGCTGTTCATGCCATGAGCCAGGAGTTCTCACAATTGGTTACAGCACAGATAAATGGGTCTTATCAGCATCTACTCAACCTTGAACAACTTTCTTCTCCTACATATGCCTGTCCAACTTGGGGGCAGAGACTACAATAAAAAGGCTGGGGCACTCTCATCTTTGTTTGGTAACATGAGGTCCTTAAAAAAAACCCTATGAAATTCAAATTAATTTGAGTGCAGCCAGCACAGAAGGAACTACTAAACAAAATTATCACCTTGAAACCATAAATTAAGATCAGGTGAATAAATAGTTTCTTCATAATCAGGGGTTTTTTTTCCCCTAGAGAAGTTACATACACAGCAAAGGCACCATATTTTCAAACAACAAGCTATATAATTTAATTTCATATGATTTAAAATTTACTTCACTTAGTAAATTTCAAAAGGGGAGCACAAATTCAAACATTTTCTCAATTACAAGTAGAAAAACTAAGACAGACATTTCATGAAGTCTATTAGACCCCAAGAATTCACACTAATTAATGTCTTTGCAATTGATTTTAATGGAATTTCAACTGCAGGTGATGTAACTACTGGTCAAGACCACAGCTAGGATTAAAATGATACCTCTGATTAAAGATACTATTTATAGTACACGAACACACACACCCTTTGCTAATGTAACAACAAGGCTATTACAACAATAACATCTATAAATATGCAGGATCACCTGTTTAAATAAAGGCTCAATATACAAAAAATACAAGTTCAAACATTCCTAAAGAAATAACTTTTACATTTCCTTTAAAACATCATTCAAAATAGTTTTCTTAAAATTAATTTTCTTGGTGTTTTTGTAAAATGTTTTTCTTTGAGTGCTGAACAAGTCAAAATTAAGTTTCATAAGTGAGCAGAACTCCTTGAAATGATGCAAGGAATTAGAGGGCAGACCACTTCAGAAGAGCTAGAAGGTCTTTGTTGCTTGAGTTTTCTACAAATCCAGCTTCTCTATTTTCATTGAGGCAGCAAAATGGAGAGAGAAAAAGAAAAAGAATTATTATTTCAATATAAGTTACAAATTTAGAGATGACTTTGAATTTACAAATTGAACACCCAAAATTGTCAGGTCTCCAGTATCCGCAACCCTTTGTTTTCTCCTATATCTGATTACCTCAGGATTTTGCTGCATGTATTCCTCTCAGGCAGTTGCAATCTCACTTTTGCAAATTATTTTTGTCACAAAAAAACAGAGAATACATGTTTTCACAGTGGCAAAGGCTTATGAAGCCCTCCTGAAAAACATTACTAACTATTTACTGAAAATCCTAGCAGTATAATGCTAGGTACATATAGAGGCAGTCCTGAAGTAGGTTTATTCCCTACAGTGAGAGATAATCAGTAGTATGAAAATTGGTCAGGACACTCCCTTCCATGCAAAAATTTAAGCCATGATCAAATTGATTTTATGCAACCTTGAAAGGGTTATATTATGATACAGTGCTTTAGATTTTGCACTGTTGCAAAGTTAAATAATCTATCAAGAATCTTTGAAGTGTTTGCTTTAATCTCAAAACCCTATGGTTTGGGAGCAAATTATTGTATAATCAATACATTTCATTTTAAACCCCTTCTCGCTATCCTGCCCATCATACACTCTCTAGGTCTTATTCTTCATTGAATCATTATTCCTGCAGAGAAAAGATTGAATGTGACCTGACAAGACCCCAGAGAGGTCCACAAATCAAAAGCAATGCTGAAGTCAAGTTCCTTGAGACTTGTGATTTTAAGGGACAACTCAATTTATTATTTTTTTAAATGGTAGAGGGTAGCAGTTCCTATTGTTAAACACTATTATAGTTTATTCTATTTGTTGTGTAAACAACCCCTAGTAAAGACCTAGTGCTAAGAAATTCCTGCCTACTCAGGGGGGCCATCCCTTTCCTCCAAAGACTCAGAATCCAGAGCATGAAATACACTTAGTTTCAGACAACTAGATACATCTCAAATATGACACATTTCTGATGGAAGTTTACAGTTCTTTCTCTGCCAGAAACTTTGGTGTGTTACTAAACACCAAGACCTGGGGTCAACAGCCCTATGCCAGTCAGCCCCATCAGATGGAATTCCTCATCTTCGTCACCCTCCACCTAAAGACCACATCATGGAAGAGAGGAGCACTCCCATAGATCAGTAATTAACCATTTCACACACAGTTTCTTTTCAGTGAATCAAAACTTCCTGACAACAGACAAAACTCTCCCTCTTAGATACTCTCATTAAATACCTTCCTAATCAAAAACAAAAAAGCACAAACATCATACACAATGCATTGATCAAAGAGTAATCTTCTATTGCCCTCTTATTCTCCAACTCCATTTTAAACCTAGTGCCTCCTGCAAGGCTATTTGTCCAAATTATTAGGATCTTTCAAACTTTCAGCTGAAAAAAAACTTACTTTCCTCCTAGTGTTTATGCACTTGCTGTATTTGCAGCCTTTTTTAAAATTAGCCTGTATTAGGGGTTTGTTTTCTATACAGTCTCCTTCAGATGCTCACTACACCAGAAATCTGGACAGGTTTGCATTTATCAATTCCAGAAAGGAATTGAAATACTAAATACTGAGATCCAAGGCACTAACTTTTAACCACGTCACTGGACAGGAAACAAGGGCATACATATTTTGCTTGAGAACACCCAGTGAACTGGTCAAATGAATCTTCAAGGTTATTGTTCTAGTGAAACATTTTCAGACAGGATATTCCTTACCCCATGAACAGTCTTCCACATCATGGAAGACCTAACAAAACCTTATTTCAGAAGCAGAATAAATAAGAAGCAGCAGCTTATTTACAGCTTTCTTTACATTTAGTACTCTTGTACTGGATGTGTTCAGACTTCATGAAGATTAAGACTTTTGAAGTTTTTAATTGCAGATGTAACTACTGAATCATGGACAGTTTCCTCTACCCTACTCGCTTGTCCATCACCAGAGACCTACAAGTGCACAAACATTGCTAAGTTCAGAACCATGTACCACAGAAGTGTTTCTCCCAGCCTTTGAAAGTCAAAAAGGTTATAATCTTCTAGTTATAGCTAGACAGTTTTATTCTATAAGTTATTGACATCTGTTTATTCTGGAATTAACTCTAAAACACCAACAAGTTTTGCCAATATGAGTCATTGTCAATTGCAGCCTTATTACTTCTGACACAATATGGTATTAACCTGGGGTAGGTACTTCCATGTGGTAATAGCCAAACCTTCCCATATTTTCTGAAAAATCTTTGCAAGCTCATCTTCTTTAACTCTTGATTAAGACCTTGTTCTGACAGACAAAACCGCTATCCCTTCCATTCTTCCAATACGTTTCATTCTTTCATTAAGACCTTCATTGGCTTCTACTCAAGCACCACATAGGGTTCAAAATTCTTGTTCTTGACTTCAAGGCAACCATATACACCCCTATTTACATGCTTTTGATAATCTCTAGACCATTCCTAAATTGTCAGCTTCCACATTATCTTCATTTGCCATTCCTTGTGTCTCTTTCTCCTGCATGTGGGCTAAACAGATTTCTTAGGACAAACCACTGTCATACCAAGATTCCACTAAATGATTTGTTTCTGTCAAAATGTCCAAGGTTAATCAATTGTTTTCTCCTTTAGAAAAAGTATTAAAATTTGAAATAACATTGCCTTTCTTCCTTGCTCGGCAGACTTCTTAGTAAAACTTAAATTTATTTTGAACTCGAACAGTCGTTTGTCTTTGTAGTAGAATTTACATAACCCAGATAATTCCTGCCTAATTTATAAGCTAAGTTTGACTAAAAGGAGATCTCTGCAGTTATTCACAATATTTCAGAATCAATAAAAACACGGCACCAACAAGCTTGTTAGGTATTACTTTACTACTCCACTCATTTTTGCTTTTCATTTAGGCCACAGAAAGAAAGGGGGCTCCTATAACATCTGAGGTTTTTCACATGACCAGGCTTTTAAGTACTTTTGAAAAAACTGAGAATCAAGTATATACTAGGAAGTCAGAAGACAATAAAACATGGAACCATAGCAATTGTGGTATATTTCCCCTTATTTTCTACCATTTCCTCATTTTTAAGAGTCAGTTTGCAACTGGATTAAATATGACTGACAATTGCTGTACCTTTTTGGTTTACATACTCTTACTTCCAAGGTTCTTTTGGTGTTATCAAGACCAAGTGACTAAGTGGCTACTGCTGTTCATTTACAGATATTTCTGGATTTTGATTCCATTCCACCTGTTGGACAGGTGTCTTTTACTTCTGCCATACTTACAGTACACAGAAGCCAAGAAGTAACTGCTGCAGAAACATAATCCTCATCTCATATTCCTATCAGGACTAGGGCAGACATACTTGGCAGGAATAACGTGAGTGCTTACTGTAAATTGAGGAAAGCCCATAGTCTATCACCATCACACGTACCTCCATGAGCCTGAATTCACTCATGGATTAATTAAACCTGTACTCTCATTTACTACAGTTGCTTTAAATCCCTGAAAAATTACAAAGTTAAAAATGGATTTTTTTCTACCAAAATACCAGGACATTCCTTAATATAACCTTCAAGCCTTCTAAAGCAGTTAATGGAAATGACTGCCTGGACACCTTTTGAGTATGAAAGTCCTCCAGGAAAACCCCACCATGTGCTTAAAACACACTTCTCCTCCTCAAAAATTCTAGGTAGTTTTAGACCTCAAAGCTAGGTTTTCACATTCTAAAAAATATTAATTTTCACATCAGGTTGACTGTCTCTACTTGATCCTTCAGTGACATATTAAACAAAAAGTAATAAATCATTCCTGTGGAAAGCTGCTAATGTCACAATTAATTTCACATTTAAGAACATTGGGAGAAACAAAACCCCACCCCATTCCAGATACTGAGTCTCTTTTTCAAAAAAAGTTCTTATTCCCAACAAGCTAAGAAACATCAGTTTCTTTGGCAAAAGTAGGACGTGAAAATATATGTGTCCCAGGCTAATAGAAACATTTTTAATAGGTACAATAACAGCAGATCATTTTCTCAGTCAGTTCCACAGATATTCCATGCATTACAGCTCAGCCACTGCTTGTCATGGAAAGGACCTGATATGACTCTACACAAGAACAGACACTTCAGATACATATTTTTAAAAGGAACTAATATTTGTGCCCTTAAGTTCTGAAGTGACAGTTATTCATGCCTTCATATGCCATATGAGGGATCGGGATGTCAAATTTTACTTTGTTTTAGAGATTCCAATGTAAGTACATCCAACAATTTATTGTGCTGAATTACTGACGTGGTTTGAGTTATTTGGTTTTGTTTTGTTTTTTTTTTCTCTCCAAAGAAAACAGCCTTTAAGCAGATAAATCAGTGAGGTACAAAATGCAAAGTAGAGATTAACATCTTACAAAACAATAAATAAGCTTTGTCACCTTTCAGGCAAAATTATTTCCATTTTAAGTAAGTTTGAGAATCTAAAATACATTCTCTGAGAATATCAAAAAAAAGGCATTCTCCTATCACTTTATACCTGGTACTTTTCTCACACTAAAAGACATGTTTGTTCAAGGGACTTTTTTCTTTGTATTCCCAACTACAATAGTAAATAAACGTTTTGTGTGAATCTAATTGTTTATGTAAGTATAGTCAAATGCCTGTAAGTACATCTTTAATCACATGCTTACATTCTATTAAGGCTACTAATTAAAATATGAATTGCAGTTTAGATAGCAAAGCAAAAGAAAAGTTCCTCGTTTTTCTAAATACAGACAAAACGTGACTCTGACTGATGCAAGGTTGAGCTTCTAAACTAACCCCAAGGAATCAGAAGATAAAGAATGTATTTGGAAAACGAAATTAGTCATTGATATTCACATAATATATAATTATGTCTCATAAAAAGACGTGGATACTAAGGTCACATTTAGTAACATGCTTTTCTTGTAGAGCGCTTTTGAGCTACTAAGATTTGGAGGGTTTGTTGTCTTTACAGGGCAAAAAACAGTTCTCTTTGGGACCAAGACAACAGATTAAAAATGGTTTTGAAGTTTCTGCTCTCCCTATACTGAGGTACACAGAGAACATTGCACACAAACTCTCCTCAAAAGTACTACTAAATCAACGAAGTTACACATGGTCACCGTTTATTTCTAAAAAAATCTGATTGATTTAGGTACCTCACTTCCAGGCACCAGAAAAGTTCTATTCCAGGATCCCAGCTGTTATATTTAACAAGTATGTATAACAAGTGTCCTTAGCTTGAAAAGCTATACAGTAAAAGTACAGTTTCAGTAATCCAGCAGCAAATGTTAATTGTAGTTGTAACAATAAATAGTATCAACAAGCTTTGGGCACAGTTAAGAAAGCCTTTTGGCAAATGCACATGCGCTTCCCCTATTCTTCAGGGATCTATTTCTAGTCTATCAAAGCCACCTTAGCTTGATATAGATATGCTCCTTTCAAGGTGCCATATTCCTTCTGAATTTGCACAAAGTAACTGCAGAATAGCTGCATACAGCAGAACAAATTCTCTTCAGCTTTAGGAATCACAAAGCAAGTAGTGCTGCTAGATGTCTTTATTTTCCTTTAACAAAAAACACAAAGGCACAAAATTCACTCATATCTTGTCATTATTGTACAAGTATAAATAGTGCTTTGTATTCAAGTACAATCAAGTGCAGAGACTTTCTATATTTTATGTAAACACAAAACAGTTCTGTATGTAGGTGCCCCTGGTTCATCTGCAATGCAAACGCCAAAGGAGATGCCATTTATCCGAGTGCCATTTAACTGAATTCTGTCAAGAAGTTAGACAATGAATAATATTAACACCACCACAATGACACTTCCATATGTTTAAGTCAAATGTCAGATGACATTTTAGTTTGTAAACATCTGTGTATTTAACATGTACTCAATTCGTTTTAACAGGGCAGCATTAAAATGTATCTTAAATTCACTAGACCAAACTTACTAGGTCACTTGCTGTCAGTAATTGCTCTTTGCATGTGACAGCTAAAGAGATGTCAAATTATAAGTCACCCTTAGCAAAGCTTACGCTTTAAAGTTTTTAAATATGCAAACCAAACAATGGCTACAACTGTTAGACTTCAACCAACTACACATTCTATATAGTAACTTAACGACACATGCTTAATTTACAATACCCACTTTTACACATAGTTTTGACACACTGTGGCAGTTGAGGCAGTTTAAGCTCAAGCGAGATTTTTAAGTTGTACCATTAAAAAAAGCTCACCTGAATAGTAACAACAGGCATGAACAAAGCTAAAAACTAGCTACAGAAGGCACTTGAAGTACTTTATTCTGTTTTCTTTAAAGATTCTTCACTTTGTTCAGCTGAAATAGACTCTGAAATAGAGTCTTCAGTTGTTGAAATGCTTTCTGCTTCTTCTTTTTCAATTTCTTCAGCTAGCTTATCATTTAGCTCCTCAGAACTTGGTGTTTTATCATCTGTCTCATTTGTCTCAATGATCTGGGCCACATCATCTTCAGATTCTGTGAAAAGAAAAATGATGAAATAACTATTTCCAGAAATTAAGAGGCAGCTAATATTCTTGAAAAGCAAATGAAACATTTTGCAATCACATGCAGGTTTTGACTAGTAACTGCATGATATTCTCAATTGGTAAAAACTATTTGATTTTTTTAACACATAAAACCTATAAAATTTAAAAAAATTTAATTTAAAAAATTAAAATTTAAGAAAAATAAAGAAAATACTATGGAAAATAGTTTAGATTCTACTAAGAAAATATTATGTATTGTTTGTATTTGTTCATCCTCAACAATTTCTCTAAGCTTGTTCATTAATGTGAGATGTTAGAAACAACACGATGGTAATTCAGCTTCTTTGTGCTTGGTAATGCCAGTTTTGCCAACTGGGACTTGAAGACCATCTAGTTCCAACAGCTCTGCTGTGGGCAGGGATACCTTCCCCTAGAACAAGTTGCTCAAAGCCCCACCTACCCCGGCCTTGAACACTTAGAGGAAGGGAGCATCCACAGCTTCTCTGGGCAGCCCATTACAGTGTCTCACCACCCTCACAGTGAAGAATTTGCTCCTAATATCTAATCTAAAGCTACTCTCTTCCAGTTCACAGCCGTCCCTCCTTGTTCTATCACTACATGCCGTTGTAAAAAGTCCCTCTTCAGCTTTCTTGAGGTCCTGAAGGGCTGCTCCAAGGTCTTCCCGAAGCATGTCCTTCTTATGCTGGGGGTCTGTTGTGGTTAAACCCAGCCTGCAACTAAGTATCACACAGACACTTGCTCACTCCCCACCCACCCTCCTGCCACCCTGGTGGGATGGGGAGGAGAATCACAAAAAAGTTAGAACACATGGGTTAAAAATAAAACAGTCTAATAGTTGAAACAAATTACAAAAACTACAACAACTGTAACTAAGGGGAAGGGAAGTGGGAAGGTGGCGGGAGAGAGAAAAAAAAAATTAAACAAATGATGCCCAATACAACTGCTGAGCACCCCGCTGACTGATGTCCAGCCCATGCCCCAGCACTGATCAGCCCCTCACTTCCAAATCCTCCCCATTTTTGTACTGTCCATGACATTCTGTGGTATAAAATACCCCTTTGACTACTGGTTCAAGTAACCTCTCCTAGCTATGCTCCCCCCCAGCTTCTCATGTAGCTCCCCACTGGCAAAGCATGAGATGCCAAAAATTCCTTGACTTAAAATAAGCACTACTTAGCAACAGTCAAAACATTACTGTGTTATCAAAATGATTACTATAAGAATTCAAAACACAGCACTGCACCAGTTACTAAGAAGAAAATTAACTCGATCATAATTGAAACCATGTCAGGCTCCTGGAGCTGGACAAAGGTGGGATCTCACAAGAGTGGAGGGGCAGAATCACCTCCTTTGATCTTCTGGTCGTATTTCTTTTGATGCAGCCCAGGTCACAGTTGGTTTTCTGGGCTGCAAGCACACACTGCCAGTTAATGCTGAGCTTCTTGCAAACCAACACTCCCAAGTCATTCCACTCAGGATTGCTCTCAATTTATTCTCCCAGTCTGCGTTTGTGCTTGGGATTACCCCAATCCAGGTGCAGTACCTTGCACTTGGCCTTGTTGAACTTCATGAGGGTTGCACAGGCCCACTTCTCCAGCCTGTCAAGTCCCTCTGGATGGCATTCCTTCCCTCAACTGCACCACACAGATTCATGTCACCAGGAAACCTGCTGAAGGTGCACTCAATCCCACTGCCCATGTTCCTGACCAAGGTATTTAGCAGTGTTGGTCCCAAGACCAACCCCTGAGAAAAACAGTGCCAGTCAAATGCCACTTGTTCATATTTACCCAAACATGCTGGGTGTCTGAAAGTAATCAGACTGCTTCAGGGTGACATTCACAGAATTCAAGCAAGGATGAAAGTTTTATAACCATTGCTCTGTCTTGGGTCATGTCTGACAAGACGAGCTGCTGCACACCCCTGTCCAACTGACCAAGTACAATTGTCATCTGACACCAAGAACTTAAGACCCCTCTTCCCACACAAGGCTCCATTTAGTTCCAGGCTCCACTTCAGACTGCTCAAAGCAGCCAAGCTTCTCCATTTTTTTCCTCAGACTTGATCTTTCACCTTAGCAAGTCTGAAGCTGACTTTTACCTCCTAATTCAGCTTCCTTCTCTGCTTTCTCAACCACAGGCTGCTCAACATCTGTCCTGGTTTCTTGCTCCAAAATTTCTCTAGAGCCGCCTCTCAGATGGTCAACCCCCTATTTCTGCCCAAGCAAATTAATATTCCCAGTTACTTTCCAATCCATCCCACTCTCCCTTCCCACTCTTCAATTTCCATCTTGATCCCATCTCTGCCTGTACTCAATCTTTATCTCCCAACTGTCAGTTCTCTTACTGTCTCATCTCTACATTTTTTCCTTTGGCCTCAAATTCTATGAATAAGTTTGTGACTTTTCCTTCTACAATCCCTCCACACTTGAGTTACATTCCTTCTTTGTTGCTGTTGTTCAGGCTAGAGTCAAGCACAGAATAGGATGCAGGGAAGAGGCAGCTCCATGCCCTCTCGACTCATTTGTAGCATAGCCCAACCATTACTTTATTTACAGAGTTTCAGTCCTGCAGTCCTGAATCATGCTTAGAGCTCTCCAGAAATTACTCATTCTAAAGGAGGTAAAGAGACTTTTTGCTCAGTCTTATCAAAAGGATGCCATCTCCAACATCTTTCAGTTAAGTCCTAGTTTGTCCCTTGTTAAGGGACAATCACAGCCCTAGCAGAAGCAAGGAGAAGCCTCTAATAAAAATCCGATGAAATGCATATTCTAACTATCTATATTCAAAGGAACAGGAGAAGGATTGTGCTTTCATTTTTATATTCTACTAAAAGGTATGGAGGTGCTGCTTCTTTAAGCAAAAATTGTCAGGTATTATGACTTTTCCCTTCAAGTCTATTCTTGATTAAACTTACTGGAAGTCTTGAAACTCTCCAGAATATACAGTTAAAACAAACTTACATGGAAAATTTTGGTCTTATAATTAAGTCTGACAAAGTTATGAGGAACTCAAAGCTAGGTCCTTTAAATGAGTAGTCAGGCAATCAGAGTAAGTGATGTTAACTCCAAATATAAATACGATCAGCTATCATTAAAAATATGATTATACTTTACATACAGCAATTAATGGAAAGCTTACCTAAAGTCAACCTGATTTCAATATTGCATGATTTAAATTATTGTGAGAGCAGCTAACAAGTGAAAGCTGACTATAAACTTAAAGACAACAAAAGAAAATTTAAGTGTCCTTGATGATTAATACTTAATCCATGATTTAACCAAAGAATGTAGCTACACCTACATGACCTTAACAGCAAACAGCCCTGCGCTGGCCTGAGGCAAATTTAAGAACTGTAACAATGCAACCTTAAAAAACCTGCTCTTGGCTAGAGCAGTTCTTTTTAATCCCAACACTCCTGGTTAATCCTTAGTACTTAAAAAGTGTATGTACTTCACACTCTAAGTCAGCTACCCCTTCTCTTGTTGCAGAGTATTTCAATGAGTATCCAGTGAAATCACAATACTGCATTGCTATTAAATTAACTAGAAAATACCTCTTATACTAGTTTTTTTGAATTCCCACATAAGATAATTGTTCTAAAATATAGCTACTTGTGCTTTCAAGGCCTTTAGGACAAGTTTTCTTCACTACTACAGCTCCCTGTTAAGACAGACTTTCCCACAGCGCCATGTGGCTGAAGTAGCTTTCAGGAACATGTGCGTCACAGTAGTCTGTTAATGGCTTTGATTATCACAGACAGCTATTGTGAAGCGTTTGAAAAAGAGTCCGACAATAGCATAGCATTCTCTCTACCCTTCACGTCCTACCAAAAAGGCAAGGCTATGTTGTTCAGCAAAACTGAACTGTGGTTGACTGGAAACGTAATACATTTTTAAAATCAAAAGAACTTGTTTACAAGCCATTGAACTCAAGGTAAACTGACCTGTGTCTGGTTGAGAAATCACCGAGTTCTAGGCATAGTAACTGAACTAGGGAAAGAGCACAGGACACAGTACTAATTCATCATAAAAATATTTGAGCAAGATGGTCAAGGAATTCCACACAAATCTGGAGACAACACATAAAGCAGTTCATGAAGTGCTGACCACTGTAGTGAAATCTGAAGCAGTCAAATTTTGTTTCAACCTTCAAAACAGTGCTAAATGATAAACCTGAATCAAGAACGCAGCATAACAGTACTAAATATAGGCAAGGCAAAATTAATCAAGAGGCTAAAAGTTGTTCCTGTTGGCTTTTCAATACAATCCAAACATTAATACTTTTAAGAAAATTACATAAGAGAACCAACTAGCCTTTGATGAACAACAAAAAAGAATACCACCAAAAATGAGTCATTTAGGTAAGTCAGTCATTAAGAAAGTAAGTCATTAAGTAAGAAAAGAGATGAAGTCTATTTCTTCATTCTGGTACTAAAATTTCCCAAGTTACTCCGCTGAATAAGTATGCATGGTGTTTGTACTAGCAAACTGCATCAGACTGACAGCTGATGATTCTGTATTTCCAGAGGATTAAAAAAAAAAAAAATTCAAAGTTCAGTGCCAACAGCACTTCCCATAACCATTCTTCAGATCTCTTATCCACAGAAGTTGCATGTAACATGCTGTCACTGCATGAGCACACAACTGAAAAAAAGATTCAGCTTCTTGCTCTACTCATTAATCCAAGTAGCTGACTGGTAAAAAATAATTATAGCACTTCTGTATCACATTAGCTTGCAGTTTCTTCGAGCTATAAAGCTATGGCTTAAATGAGTTACAGAGAGGAGTTAGACTTCTCTGTCTTGTCAACACCCTGGTGAAGTTGGTTTCCTGGTGTTAATGTTTGTCTGCATCTATAAGGGAAGATGTTCTCTCTTCTTGCTACAACAGCAGCTTAGTATTGTGGTGAACAAAAGCTTTCCCCAGAGCTCTACCTTAACAACAGATTCATCCTTTAAACTTACCATTAAGGAATACATTCATTTACTAATAAAGCCCAACTGCATGTAAGCAGTTATGCTTCATATTACAGTTGTGATGGAAAGAGTGATTAACTGGAAATATTTTCTCATTCAGAAGAGATTCCTTTGTGGCAAGTCACTGGCCTCTTCTAAATCAACAAGATATTTCTTCGATATTAGTTATGGAATTATCAACACATACTCTATTTCTGGCTGCTTAGCAATTATCAAAACAGAATGATTTATATAATCTTGGAGGTTAAATATCCAGAAGAGATCAGCTATTTAACCTAGAAAACCAAAAGTCAGTATATCAGTTTCTTATTTCTTATGCCTCTTCTGAAAAATTTCACCACACACTTCCTATCAGGAAACAAGAACTAGGGAATGAAGCCCACAGTTGTTCCTTTTGTTGTTTTTAAATAAAGTAGTACATTAATACAAGACCACATCACAAAAAACAATTTTCATTGTTAAAGGTAAAGCGGTAAAGTCACATTTTTTGCAACAAGGCCATCCTATTTTTCTCCTGAAATACTTGATAAAATTCTGCTTTCCAAAAAGCAAAAGCTATTTTGCAATTTTCACTCCTACATTTGAAGTGCCTAATGAAAATCTTACACTAATTCTTAAGGTTTTACGTATTACACAATCTCTATAGACTGACTCAGACCCACTAAAAGCATAGTTTGATAACCCTTTCTTTCAAAGATAATACCAGATTAATTAGCAAACACCCCTCCCAAAACCTCTAAAAACATGTAGTTATAATACTCAGAAGCCCCCGAGGCACACAGCTCCAAGAGTAGAGTATCCTTTAAGGATTTCTCCATTTGATTCACACAGAGGAAAACAAGCCCACTTTTAAAGATCCCAGTAATAAATAATGTCTTTATCTGTTAAGTTCAAAGGTAGTCAAGAAGCATTTAAATCTACCGTCCACTCACTAAAAAGATGATCCTATGATAGGAGGGCAAGTAAAACATTTTCATTGTCTTAGTTTCATGCATCTGCATTCATTCTTACTTTCATGCCAGCAACAGTACTTTCTTTGAGGTAAGAGTGCACTGTGGCACAGGAAAAGAAACCAACCAAGTTTTTGCTACAATGCACCCTCACAAGGCCACACCCTGAGACAGTCACTGTTAGATATGACTTCCCTACTGGTCTTGTGCAGCCTTCCCACGCCAATAAGTGAAGGCCAATACCATTTTGTGCTCCCTGTTAAAAATAATCAAGCAGAAACATTCTTTCTATTGTGCTCTGACAGTTTCCCACAGTTGGTGTGTTTCCAGCTGCA
Source organism: Lophotriccus pileatus (assembly GCA_035583135.1). NCBI lineage: Eukaryota > Metazoa > Chordata > Aves > Passeriformes > Tyrannidae > Lophotriccus > Lophotriccus pileatus. Next base: position 22,154,511 of record JAWWES010000171.1, read on the forward strand.
CACTATTCAAGAGCTTCCTGCCATGATCCCTGCTTAAACTAACACGAAGTCCCATCAAGCACTCAATAGCACATCTAACTGGATATCCTCTGGTTTGAAGTTGTAATTTCTGGAGTTTTTTAAAACACGGCATCTTCCTGTTGGCTGTACACCAGATGCCTACTGTATCTGCAGACTATAAAATGTCTCAAAAGGAGCTATGTTAAATTAAAATTGACAATTTGTCTTTGAACTACCTGAAATTAAACAAGGCAGTTTTACTAGATTTTCCTGCCCCGAGGAAAAGAGCAAAAGGAACAAAGGCAGAAATTCCAACACACCTCAATCAAATGACCTGCCAAACACAGTGAAAGTTAACTACTTTGGGACGTAGTCTCTTCTTAACCATTTCTGTAATTTACAGTGCTATTTTCTGTTTGTCAGTAACATTAGAGAAAAAAAATTTGTTATGCCATCACCTGCATGAGATATTAACTAATATGAAGAAGTTTTAAAGTACAGGAAAAAAGACATTAATAACCTCAGTTGGAAGCAGGGACAAGAACCAAGAAAACATATAAACTACACTTACTATGAAGTCAGAATAAGCTGTACTTCAGTTAGAAGGGACCAACAACAATCATCTAAGACCAACTACGAGAGGCTTGACCAAAAGTTAAAGCATGTTAAGGGCATTATTCAAATGCCTCAAACACTGACAGGCATTGACCACCTCACCAGGAAGCCTGATTGAGCAGTGTTTGATTATTTCAGCTGTTGTTATTCTTATTAAAAAAATGTATCTGAACATAGAGCTAGATGACAGGGGGGATTTCATTAAGATATTTTAAAAAGACCAGACTTGTTGAGATTAGCACATACCTTCTGTCTGTTCAGTCTCCTGGGGCTTTTTCTCTCTGGGTTCTAGAGGCTCAGTTTCAGATTGCAATTCCATAGATCGCTTTTTTTCAAAACTGAAGTCTGGAAGTCGTGGAGCTTGAGGTCTAGTTTTTCTTGCAGGATTCAGGAAAAAGCAGTAGGCACACCTAAATGCTACACGAAGCATACCAAGTAAGTAGCCTCACTAATTAACTTCACATTTCACCTTTATTCCTACACTATATTCTGACAGCCCAAAATACAAAAAAAGGTAATTAATTAATTGACTATGAGTACCTGAAAGTACCTCCACCAAATTTACAGAAGCAGTTCTATAGAGGTCCTTTTTTAAATTCAGCATACAGTTGCTTTTTAAAAACCTGTTTGCTTTCAACTCTGCTGCACTGAGTAGTACCCAACACTGTTAAAGATTTGACCACAATGAACATAATAATGCAATTCAATACCACCAGATGTTGCCATTGTTCTTATATTCTTTCCTACAAAAGAAATAGGTTGGCAGACGATTTTTTTTTTGCCCCCCTTAAGATGCCACTTTCCTTACCCTTTGAGTAAGGAGATGTTCGAAATTCTACAAGGTATGTGGAATTTATAACTCTGCTTTTGGAGGAGCATTCTGTTTCAGTGGTGCTTAGCTAAGAAAAGCAGTTCTGTTCTGCAGAAGTACTGGATACCACTTAGCAGTTAAGCAGCTACTTCCCCTCTCCCCACTAAAAGGGCGGAAGTGGCAATTTCTGGCACAGTTGGGTTGTGAACTCACTTGAACTAAGATGACATATAGACTACATATCTTTGGTTTCATAGGAAACATTCAGTGCTGTATATTTACTTACAAAATTAAGCAAAACATAATTAAATAGAAGATTTATCTAAGATTTCCTGGTTTCTTAAGTATCAGGCTTACACTTGTGGTAGAAGGTAGGCAAAATAAAACATCTGTGTTCAATAAAGAGCTGTGTCTGTCTCAAGTTATTGTCAGCCACAAATTCACAAAGCCCCCTAGGGCTCATTCCCACTCTTTTTCTGGTATCTACCCAAGATCTTCTTGACAAAGCAAAACTAAGTTCTGTTAAAAGAGACAACTTTAATGTCAGATAGCTTCTCAACATAAAACCTTTCTGAGAACCATTCATAGCCAGTAGCAGTGTTCAGAGATGTGCGGGAGGAACTGAATAGTTTTCTACACGTAAAATGCTTGACCTCAAGGTTGCAATAAAGTACTTCTTTAAGTCTTGAAGTAAGTCTTTAGATACAGAGTAATAAGCTACCAAAAAATGTTCCCGTATGAACTGGTACTTCACAATGTCAGTTAAGTACTTAACTGCAACCAAAAAGAAGTATGATGCATATTAGTTATGAAACATAAGCCTAGTAATAGAGTCTAACACAGACTAGTTCTTACCTATGTATTCAAACTCCTCCTTCAAAGCCATACCATTGTGGGAAAAACATTGCTGACATATAAGGGCATACCTAGAAAGTATGAATAATATGTAATTACATACGTTTAAGTAATAACACTGAAGGAATATCTATTTTACCTTACATATTGACTAACACCTTAGGTACTTTTTTCTTAAAAGGTAATTTCCACAGTGAAACTATTACCTTGAAAGCAAACTAAATCTGCATATTACATACACAGTTGGTTTAAGCACAGTGAAATATTCTTAACTACATTGTAAATCTCATGGTTCAACATATTTCTAATATCATCAGTGTCAGACAATAGCATCCAAATTAAGTTAATATTCATTAGAATACAGTTAATACAAAAAGTGACCATATTTAACGTAGAAGTTCTGATATGACTGGACAGTTCTGAAGGCAATCTGAAAGGCATTTATAATGGATATAAAGCTGAAGCGCTAATGCAATCGGTTTCGGTTTTTTTTGTTCAAAATATAAATCATTCACCCATTTGAGCACAGATTTTTCTTTGTATCACATAGCTAATACCACGCCAAAACAGAGGTTAATTTTGCCAAAATATTACCAGTATTCCTGCAAAGAGATACCAGGTGAAAGAAGGAGAAAAAGACATTCAATTATGAAAATACTTTGGACAAACTAATTTGCAATTCTTTTAACCTTGGCATGTCTGGCTTAAAAAGCTTAGGAAGCTTTCTTTCCCCTAAATGTTTAGTATTTCTTTTAGAACACTTTTACCTGTTCTGAGGACCATCACCAACCAAATATTCAATAACTCTATCCACAACTCCTCTTTCTCGAGGAAGAATAGGTCTTGCCAAAGGAGGACCTGGAGGATGAAGACCTAGGAAGAAATTAATTATTTCAAAATTATTTTCAACTACATTATTTTATATGATATTGTACTATATGTTCTAGTGTAATAAAATAATTGCACCTACTTAATATACATGGCCATATTTCTTAGTCCACTAGGAAAGCTGTAAGATTTTTAAATGCACAATAGTTGAAAATTCCTCTTCTGTTCCTTTCGCTTATAATCTTAATAAATCACTCTACTTTTACCCTCAGTAATCAAATTTATAATTGCTAAAGAACTTGATATATCAATAGTATTCAACAATTAATAACAAACAGAGGCTTTTTAAGAAAGAACAACTCTTTAACTGATTTTTCTTCATATACTCTCAACTCTTTGTATTTACACTTCTAGCTTACACCAACAGAGCTGGTAAAATCACTGTCAACAGTAGAAGAACTAAACATCAGGGCAGCATGGTCTACTGAAAGGTGTCCCTGCCCATGGCATGGGGATTGTAACTAAATGATCTTTAAGATCCCTTACAACCCAACAAACTGATACCCTTGGACAAACACACATAGAAGTAAATGTACTTCTTAAGTAGAGTATTCATAGAAACATAAAATATGCTGAGTTGGATGGGACCCATCAGGATCATCGAGTCCAACTACTGGCCCTGTACAGGACATCCCCAAGAGTCACACCACATGCCTGAGAGCATTGTCCAAACCCATCTTGAACTCTGTCAGGCTTGGTTCTGTGAGCATTTCCCTGGGGAGCCTGTTCTAGTGCCCAACCACCCTGTGGGTGAAAAACCTTTTCCTGATGTCTAACCTAAACCTCCCCCGTGACTCAATTTCATGCCATTCCCACAAGTTCTGTCAGTGGTCACAAGAGTGAAGAGATCAGTACTTGCCCCTTCCCCTCCCCTCATGAGGATGTTGAAGACCACAATGCAGTCTCCTCTCAGCCACCTCCTCTCCAGGCTGAACAAACGAAGCGACCTCACCTGCTCCCAAGGCTTCACCTTCAGACCAGAAGGCAAAGACATCATAGCAAGTCTTACTATTTGATAAGCTGATACAAGATGGGCTTTAAGTTTAAATACAGCATTAAAAGTAACTGCCAGCAGTTACCACCTCAAGCCTCCTACCTTTTAACCCTCACAGTTAGAAAGCAATAAAGGAAAAAGTAACCTAAGGAAAAAGTAACTTAGGGCAAAATTATACTGCAGTAAACCTCGAGCTCAATGCCACGTGCAGCTAACCTCCATCCGCTGTGCCAAATGCCAAACATTGAAAGAATCAAATACTTCCAATAGCAGCCTCCTGAAGTGCTACACATAGAACAACACTAATCCCGCCATTAAGGCTGCAGTATTCATAACAGCACAGCCTTTCAGAACAGGTCTCATCAATACTGGATAATTGATCTAAATGGACTGTCCCAATCTTTAAAAGCACATGAAAACTTGATCAGAAAATACTGCAACTTACAACTCTTCAACAATAAGTACAAAAAAGTTTCATACTTAAATGCTTTTAAAATAGGCTTAATTTTCAGAAACAAGAGCACTGAATTCAGGAGATAACAATCGGTGAATGCACTCCCAAGTTATCCCTGTATTTTGTCCTCAGGCAGGAACCCAGACCAAGAAAACCTTCACAGAGGCAAGGAAGAACAAATTCAGTGCAATATAAAACTGGATTCTGCAAAAGCTGTCCAAAGTAAAGGTCAGGCAAAATGCATTTCCTAAAGCTTCACAGAAACCAGAAAGACCCAACACTTCTATCAAAAAAAAGCACTGATACAATCTGCAGTAAAATTAAAGCTCTAAAACAATTTTGTGAATACCTGGCTTACACTCAAATGTTTTAGGCCTATATTCAAAAGACACAAGTTTTCCTATGACCTATAACTCACCACATATTAAAAGTTTCTAAAAGAGACAAACTTAGTAAAAATTGAATAAAGTTACCTAGAATGAAACAACACAACACACTCCAAGAACTACTTGGATTAACTGTCTGCTAATAACTCAGACCAACCATCTTGGTTCTCATGCTGTTATGGACACCAGTAATTAATATAAACATCAAAAGCAATCATTGTAGAAAGACTGGTCATTTCTGCAAAGCTTGGCAAACTCTCAACTACCTGCTGGTTATTAATTTTCAAACATATGGGAGCTCTGTGGTAATACATGTTAAATTGATTCTCCCCTACAAAATATAGCATAATGAAAATGAATTATTAATCTTCTGTAGAGATAATTAAGGCTACTCATATTTGTTGCAAGCCATGCATAAACTTAGATACAATATTATTCTTATAGATAATGAATTTACACACTTTTCACTACAACTTCATGACTGAGATCTTATATGCCTGGAAGGTTTGGGGAAATACAAGAAAAAGCAGGGCTTCCATATGAGCGGGCAGTTGCAGCAGCTCCAATTGCTATCTATGACAAAGTAACAAATTTGGTCAAAATAACAATTACTAGTGGGGAAAAAAAGTGACTGTAAGACATTATCACAAAAACTACATTGAATATTTTAATTTCCAGGCTTGGCAACTGTCCTTTCAAACAAGTCAGTTTCCTTCGCCTCTGAATCATTCATGTAGTAAAGGTTGAATTTCATCCAGCTTGTTCAATGTGCCTGAATAAAGCTATTATATAGCTGATATTATTTTATTATATAGTCAGCTGCCTTAACAAGGAGCATGCAATTTTAAACTCATGATGGAATTTTCAGTAAGCAGGTATCAGTATATGTGGTTTGCAACCAAATGACCAGTTTCCTGTGCGAGGAGCTAATTTCTGGTGCTTCAAGGTAATTTGGATTTACTAATAACTTGCCTTTACAGTTCATATGAGTTTCATAATACATGTAAAGAACTACTAACAAAAAATAAGGCTTAACGGACTCTACAGAGAAGTGAGATCACAACTTTCCATGACAAGTTTACTCCACTACACTAAGCAATATGAAAAGACATTTTAAAATTCAGCTTCCCAAGATCTTCCACGAGAGAGTGGAAGTCCTACTTTTTGACAGCATCAAGGAAATTCGTAAGGAAAGACGTGCAGTTTGTAAGACTTAAGTAGCTTCAAGTAAAAATCAGGAACACAGGGCAGAGAAACATTCTTGATCCCTGTATATACGGCAAAGAACTATTCCATGTTACAGTGGTGGTCATGAGATTCTTGGCAAGTTGCATTCCTTCTATATTCAAGAAAGCATTTCATCTCCTTTCTTGCCTTGTGATCCAACTTGCCAAATATCCTGCAATGAATGAAAGGCCTGGCATGAACCCATACACAGCTTTACCACCTATGCGGAAAATGAGAACAATACTGCCCATCTGAAACTCTCAAATTCCACAATCCTTCCAATATAATTTAGTTCATTTAATGAAGTTTATCCCACCTGAACAGCAAACCTGAAATCAAGGGAAAAACATTTTCAGGATATGAAACTAAATTTTAAGGAGTACTCATTCCTACCAGATTTGAACCTTTGACTCTTGTACCAAAATAACAATGCCCTTTTAGAGTTCAGCTACAACAGAGACAACTTTTCTGTTGTATTTGGTATTTTACACTTTAATCTATGAGTATAGATTGCATGACTATACCTCCTAGAGTAAAAACTTAAATAAATGTCAAGATGTATGTTAAAAAAATATGTGCAGGGTTTAGTGAGAAACATGAATGTATTCTGAAAGTGTTCTCCTCTGCACCTGATTTATATAAGCATAGAGCTCTTCTAAACTAAGAACATAAAAAGGTATGCTATATTGTTGACTACAGAATACTGCAAAGTTTTATTGCCATTTAAACAAAGAAGCTATAACAGTTAAATGAGCTCAGGCAATAGGTTTCAGCATCAAAAGGTGCCAGCTGTAAAGAGTTATGGCTAATTGAATATGGAACTCCTGCTTAATCAGATAACTGCTCTGCTATTTCCAAATGAAATGCCATTTCCATACTGTCTGAAAATGGCCTATTTTATTGGTAACCAGAGAAAACAATATAAACTGTAAATAACATTAACTGTTCTGTTTACCCATTCCAGGCACTGAAGTAGCAGGGGATCCAGGGCGTCTTGGTAAAACATTTGACTGCAAGGATGGCACAACGGTTCTTTCCGGGAGTCCGCTCAGACCCGATGAGTCTCTCTGCAGATTAGGAGATGCTGGAACCGGTGACTTGGGAGAACCTTGTTTAGGAGTCACAGGTGGGGGCGTAGAAGCATTTCTTTGAGCTGCAGTCCTCTGACGAATTTCTGAAGAGAAATATACATACTGAATTGAACACCTAGCTTTCTAAGCAAGATATTAGAAGTAGTACATTCATGTTTTTATTCCAATCAGCAAATTACAATGTCAAACAGAACCAGGAAGGTCTAAAACTAAAGATCACCAGCTACCTGGCTGAGCATGCCATAGAAGTAAATACCACACAGAATACTGAATTTTAATAGCAATAATCATTAACTGTTACATACTTTGAGTAAAATTCTGCTAGAAGGAAATTAGCAGATACCTTATGATTCTGTTCTCTAAGGCAGAATGTTGGAGATATGAACAGCTAGACTCAAACCACAATGTACACAACTGACCACTTTTTACTCCATGTTTTAAACATGCTTCCAAGTATGGTGCTTTCCATGGCACCAAAACTATTCATCCAGAATCTAAAATGCCCAGGCTAAGTGCCCAGAGTTATTTTTAAAACTCATATTGAATAAATGAAACAATTCCAAAAACAGAAGATCATAGATTCACTCACTTGTTTTAGCAACTCTACCATGAAACCACGTTCTTGAACTGTCACAAAGCAAGAACAGGGTCTGCTGGAACATATCTTTACTTTTACCTCTTCTCACAGCACTATCAGAGTTACTATTAAATCACTATCATGAAAAACTTACTAGGTTTCCTCAGTTGTTCTTACCTGAAGCCAGAATTCTCATTAAGACCAATGGTAATATCACCACATAATATACTATGGTTTGAATATTATAATAATCATGCAAACCTGAAGTTCATACACTACTGCAACAAATCAAATTGAAATGAAACCATCGCTTTAGGTCTGCAGACATTAACATGGTTAAAAAGTAGCAGCTTAGTCTCTAAAAGGAAAACCCTAAGAACACCCACAACGAAGGCTACAGTACCCTAGGCAGTTAGCACATAGAACCCACATCACTTCGAACAAGCTTGCTTGTCTTCCTTCACAACAAATGGAATTTAACATTATATTTGGACTTTAAAATCACCCACATGCATTTCAAGATTAGAGAGATTTTTATCTGCTGACTTTGTGTCAGGCTGGAAGAGTTTAAATGCTTAGCAGGCAGTTTACAGGTCCACTGGCATCCAGCCACTGGAAAATGGGTGTGCTGAGTCTGAAGGAATGATCCCTGTCCCCGAAAGTACAACACTACCAGGCTAAACTTCTGCTTTGGGTGGAGAAGGGGGGGAGTATGTGACATCAGTTTACACTAGCTAAGGAAGAACTGCTATCACTGAAGTACTAGGTCAAACATAAAAGTTCTGTTGGAAAACTGCCAACATCTAGTGCCATGAAAATTGCAACATACATAGGTTATGGTCTTGTCTACTTAACCATATGTATAAATAATATTTAATACACAACAGAAGAAAGAATTAAAAATCCTTTGGTAACAACAATTAAAAAACACTAAGTGCTCAAAGTCTTACTAAAAATGCACCTAGTCCAGTTTCCTACAGAGCAAAAAAATTACTAGTTTTCCCCTGCCACCCTTCATGTGCATGACTGCATTACTTCACACAACTTCATCGTCCAAGTTAGATCACCCGATGAGTATGAAGATTCTGTATTTTAACTTGATTTTAGCATGTAAAGTTTGTCCCTTCACTATTTAAGCTGTTCAGAATCTGGAAACCAGGATAAATTGGTGAGGTAGTAGCAGAAATTCCATTTAAGGTTTCCTTGGTGACTTGTTTTTATTTTGAAAACTGCTCCTGTGTTGAGAGTTTTATCTTAATTAAGCATTCATTTATGATTAACCTCACCATTAAAATGTCTTGAAAAGCTTTTTGTGAGACAGTAGTAGTAACCTTTCAAGTTTTACTACACTACAATAACTGCATCATCCTCTCCATGCCATCTAACAGGCATGACTCATCTTCAAACAATATATTGATTATGACCCATGATTTTACTATCCATTATACTCAAGTTTGTCTTATAGTTTCCAATCATGTACTAGTTTCAAAAATTAAGCTAAAGGTATGCAATTTCTCAATTCTTCTCAGCTCCACATATGCTCAAAAAATTACTGATAGATATAAAGCCTAATTCCACTTGTTCCAAGATCATTTTAAATATCTATAAAAAGACATATTAATCCATTCTTTTTCCATTACAAAGCCTTCTTTACATTGTTTTATATATAAAAATGTCAAAGATCATGACTGTAATTTCTACATACGGATGTTACTTTTACATTTTGAAGACTGTCTTTCTAGATCATGTGGTTTAAGCATGTTATTTTTGATTGCTTAACAGCTCTGAATCTGTTTCAATAGGTCATGGCTATATTCATATTTATTCTGAGCCCATAGTACGTTATTCCTAAGCAATTTCCATGCTGCCTGCAAGAGCTTTGCCCCTTTTGCCTGTTCCTTCTAAAGGGTCATTCCTGACAAGTCTTCTTTAAATGACTTCCAATTAAGAAAAGTTACTGCTACTTTAATAGCATAAATATGCTACTTAAATAGCAAAAATATGCTCTTTCCCCATATTTTTGCTCCTGCAAAGATGCTGAACGCAAGTACTACAGTCAATGTTAGAGAGACGTGCTTCAGTAGTTGTAGTCTCATTATAGAGTTAAGAATGCAAGACTCATTGCTAGTTTCCACAAAATTATATTGGGTTATTCACAATGCCTTTTTCTTTTTCCTCCACTTAGTTCATTTGGCTCTCACTCTATTTTATGATTCATACTTAAGACAACTTGCCAACACACTGCTGCTCCCCAAGTAACAGAAGTTACCAGAACCTGCATTATGAGCATATGAAAAATGCTCTCCTTGGCAAGACCTATAGCCCATCCATCCCAGTACTTCATTTCCTAGAATGGCTGTAGATGTTATTTAGTGACAACACATTAACCTAAATTTCTGTGGCCTACATCTCTGATACCATCCCCAGAATCCATAAACACATTATCAGAAAGCACAGCCCTGTCTCATAATTTTAGTATCACATATGGACCCTGTTACCAATGAACTCCTCTAAGTCCTTTTAAACCCGCTGTCCACTTTCACAGTAACAGCCCTAATATTCTTTTGCAGTAACTGAATATGATCTATATACTCCTCAAATTGCCTTATTTTGAGATGCAACATGTTAAAAATTGCCTCTTGCAAAGTTCCAAATTTCCGTAATTCCAAGTTCCACAACTTAGCTGAGTAGCATGTCCACTGACCTCAACCCTAACACAACATACAGCTACTGCTGTTGTAGTTTTAATGAAGCTTTGCAGTTTTCCCAGGATTTTCTTCATTAACGATTTTTGTGTATCCAAAAGCCTGAAGACACTTAAAAATAGAACTTCTATTCTTAAAGCACACTACAGTCCAAATTCTGCAGTTACTAGCACTGAACAATACAGATGCGTAAGCAGACACGTTACTTAGCAGGTATGCTACTCAACTGATGATTCAGTATGATCTCTTACAGAATATTAAGATATTGCAGTGGTGAGGCAGCTGCATCTTTCATGTTTAAAAGCATAACTTTTATTTTTCCCCTCACTTCAAAACTCTTTGGTTTTCATAGAGAAGAAAACATTTTTAAAGAGCTACAGTACAATTCAGGTCAATATATAGTTTACATAACTTGTTGGCTTTAGTGTCAAAGACCAAGCATTTTCTTTCTTCTTCCTCATGCTTATACCCATTCCAGCCTGCAACCATCTGTTATTGCACTACTTTTAATTCAAGTCATGGAAGGAATTCATTTACAATACAGCCCTGCTAACAGTCATATTAGCAGAATGAAAAGAGCAGGTATCAACAACAGGATATGGTTGATATTTATTTCACTGCAAATATATACTTACCCTATTTTTCTCTATGGCCAAAGTACTGAATAAGTACATGCTCATTAGCTCCAGCCCTCAAAACATTTCTGAATAGATGAAGTTGCACTTACATTTTCAAATTCCTCTCCTTCTAGATTTCCTGGTGCTTTTTTATGCCAAATTCAAGATTGATATGAATCATCTGTTAAAGCTACCGTTAACTATTTAAGAAGCACGTGTCAAAATCACAAAAATGGCAAGAAGAGTTAAATACATAGAAAAATTGGGGCACTACCAACTGTTTTTCTGAGAACCAACTATTATGCAATGCTGGTAAAATCTCTGTACCGATTAGTATGATGTGCAAGTTTCCATTTCAACCATTAAGTCAAAAACCTACAAACTAACTAACCTTTCATCAGTTGTCTCATACACAACATTGTCCAGTCTGATTGGTCATTATTTACCATGTTTCCAAAAAGACTCAATTACAGAGCTCAAAATAACGAGTTCTGCTACTTGCTTAGCTTGTGTCCAAAGAGAGCAAAGAGAAGATCGAGAAAGCTTTAACATTAATGTGTTAACACACATTTTATCATTCCAAATCACTTTAATTCTACCACATAGTGCCTGCAGCAAATTATGCCATAACCACGCAAAGGTGTCATCTAGTTAAACTAAGTTATATACTGCACAGAACAGAAGTTAATACTCATTTTGGGCAGATATTTAGTGTGATCAGCAATAAGCTTGTAGGCTTTTTGACAGTTAAAAACTGAAATTATTACTGCATATACCAAGAACAAGATATTCAGAAAATAAGCCTCCATGACTTTACAAGCTAAAGCCAAATGGGGTGTCCCTCCTGAATTATAATGCATCTCCAAAATACAACAGTCTGAATACCCACTTTTACAGGGGCAAAAAGCAGCACCAATTCCAAATTCAGTGCCTTAGGGAACAGATTGGAAAAAAGACAATAAAGAAATTGTGCTATATATGAACAAAGTTATACTGAATCATACAATTATTTAGGTTGGAAAAGGTCCTTAAGACTATCAAATCCAACCATAACCCAGGACAACTTACAAAATTTATTTTCCAAAAATCCTTTGCAAGGCTAAACTGCACTTCTATTCAGGATAAAGCAAGTTGCTTACTTTAGGGTGGATGCATTCAAAGAAGCTGAATGTTAAATTTTCTCAGCTGCATCCCCACTTAAATGTCTCTGGTTCACACCATGACACAGAGAGCAGCACTTACATTCTTTGCAAACGAAAGATTCCTTCCACCAGGCCCATGAGACATTTACAGTCTAATAAATTTTCTAAATAAAAAGTTCTAAGCATAGTTAGCGTGGGCAAACTCCTCAGCAACAACTGTTTCACAAATCTACTCATATCATACCCCACCTATAAATGTTGACCACAGCCTATAGTGACTGGCTCTCAGAAATAATTCTAACTCTCTCAGAACCTCTCCCTCACAGCCCTTCTATGAACATACAAGCGTGAACACAGCACATGCTGGATCCAACTAACCTGCTTTTGACTGACTCAGAACTCAGGATCAAAAGTAGGGGCACTGCGCTTTGAAAACCTAAACATACACAAGACTAGTTACTTAATAGGACTTAGCAACTAAGTTGTCACCACTGCTACTTACACAGCCTGGATAGAGGGTAAGAGAACAATCATGTAACTCCTAAGGAGTTTCAAAACTGCCGCTGCTATCTCTTAATAAAGCCAGAGTGACTAAAGACTTACCAGGGTCTAATTTACAGATAGCTATCTCTGTATCTCTACACAGAAACACACATTTCCAGGCAGATGCCTCTCCTGGTCGGCGTTACTTGCATTCTACAAACAGATCTATCACACTACTACTGGACTACTGAAGTGATTTCTAACATATCTCAAGGAGAAGGATGAATTTTATAAAGAGTTTTAAAAAAGCCAACCATAGGCTACCTAAACATTACAGGTATGACAGAAAATTCTTGGCAACCACCCATGAGCTGTATTAAAACAGAGAACAGAACAGGGTGTCAGAATGGCCCTTCAGACTGATCAAAACCATGAACACTGCAGAAATGGAATGATGGGAGAGACAGGTAAGGAGCAAACTTGAGAAAAAGCTGTTGAGCCTAAGACACCAGGAGAGATTGAAGATCTACTGCTAAGGTACTAGACTGCAACTATTCACTGTCAATGTCAACAAGTAAGGATGGTTTTAAAATGATAATTTGAAGCTAAGCAAGACAAACAAAACAGCACATTTGATGATGCAGCTTACAAACTCCTTTGTTAGTAAATCCAGGTGCTCTGCACCCAAGAAGAACAGTACTCCAAGAGTGAAAAATGAAATAATGTGTTTGGTTACCCAGAAAATTCAGATACAGTTGAAAATTCTAATACATTCTTTAAAGCAATCTGTTTATTTTATGGAAAACTATTAAATGCACATCATATTCTGTAGTTTATTTGAGCAGCAGCTAGCAAGTTAGCTACAAAAGGTCTGAAAGTGTGAGTACCATCTTCAGTATTACAATAAGACGTAGCTTTTGTCTTCATACTAGCATTTTCAGTTTAATTACAGCATATTCTACTAACCTCAACAAAAACATAACAGTAGTTTGTTTTGCATAAATACTTGCATCAATTTCACATTTTTAACGCAAGCATTCTACTGTGAGTGTAGAGGAGAGATCTTTCCAGTCTTGAAACCTGTGTGTGCAATCTAGAAACACGGCTTCCTTGAAATACATGCAAGTTACTTTTCTATTTTATTATTTAATTTGATAGCACCTTTAAATGGAACATCATAAACCAATAAAGAACTATCCATTCTTTTCAACTAGAAAATCTGATTTCTACAGCAGCTTTTCTTTTCCCTCTCTGTGCACCAAACAGAAGTAGCGTAAGCACTGTATTAGGAAAGGTCTAACTAACCAGAAATAGAAATAGAATTAGAATTGAAAAGCTAAGTGAATTAATATTACATAAGATTTGAAAACACCTTAACATTCTATAAAAATTGCTAATATGCCACAAGAAGCTAATTTTTATTCTGCTTTAACATCAAGCAGCATTAAATATCCTGCTGTCTAGAACATCAGCCTTTAGCAATAGAACCCTTGTCTGAAAATACAAAGCAGTAATGGCCATAGTCTAATGAACAGTCTATTAACCCTAAATAAAGGTCAATTGATCTACAAATTTTATCATAGAGAGACTTCTAGAGTGGAAATCACTGTGAAAGATGAATATCTATGCTAAAGAGCAGCCGTTTTACAGGGCTATTACCTTGTCCAGGTCTTGGGGTTGCAGATGTTCCAGCAGATGGTAGTTCAGCCTCCTGCCAATTAATTATAAATAACATTATCTGAATGTTCAACTCCACAGTACCTTCCATATTACATCAATAATAAGACTCTTACCTTTGCACTTGATTCTGGATCAAACCTTTCAAGGATTAATTTAGCAGTCTTGTATGTTTCCTTCTCCATTACCTCCTCAAGCTGGAAACAAAGGTTCCACACATAAATATAGAATTCTTCAAAGTACTTCCTCCCACTACGGCCTCCCACTTAGAAGCAACTTATCAACGTTACCAAAAGGTGAAACCCAGTCCAATGAACCAGTAGCATGTTCAGATACCTGCAGGTTCACTGTATTCAATGGAAATTAAATTTTGCTTTCAAAAATAGCTTCTAAATTCTAATGGACTACTTATACTTAACAGCTTTATTGCAAGGAAACACCAAATATTGCTAATTGTTTACATATAATGAGGAGAATAATTACAAGCACCAACTTCAATAATGGAATGTGCAAAAATCTATCAGCCATCATTATTGGAAGTTATTAGACATGACAAGCAAATGACAGGCAATTCCTTAGATTTATTTCCTCATACCACTTAATGCCATTAATTTAAGGAAGGTCATTAGCCAAGTGCTTTACAGAATAAAGTCCCTGTGCCAATTAACTGCTGTCAGCATTGATTTTAGATTATTTATTAGCAGAAGCAATTAGCTTCCTGCAAATGCTGTGAAAACTCACTAACTAGAGAACAGCCGTGGAATTTGCTCAAATGACTTTAAAGACTGGATCTCCATCTTTACAGCAATTCAAATTGCTTTTCAGAAAAAAGGGAACATGTTAAGAATTTAAATAAAAAAATTTACTGAGAACTATGCATACTTTAGGGAATGTAATTAAAGCACTTCATTATTACAGCATTTTATTTACAATGCACTCAAGTGGCTTTATAGCTAATACATGGGCTTAATTAAAAAAGTAATCACTAGTAAAGTATCATTTTGGTGGTTAACAGCCAACATAAGAAAAAGCTTAACTTTAAAACTGAGATAGTTGAAGTTATGACAAATACCTAATATGTATAGAAATCATAATGTGTTTTACAGTATCTTAAGCAGACCTTTTCTCCTAGATATGCTGACTAATGGCCATGTTCAGCTAAAAGTGGGGGGTTTGTTTGTTCTGAAGTTTGCTGTTGGCATGAACTGCAAAACTGAAAAGGTCAGTGGTCAAAAAATTAAATTCTCTCAAACTCATTTATCACTCCTAAAATAACAAATGGTACAGGTTAACATGACTTTTATGCCATTATTTAGCTAGTGAGAAACTAAAGTTTCAGCCATTCTGCATATACAGACTGTGAATGGGTTTTACATTTAGACAGACCTCAGAAGCTAAATAATTTAATGGATACTGTGTATCCATCTAACACTTGCTCCACCACAGACTTCTTGAAGTTTAACGCAAGGAATATAGGCTGCTAATTAAGGACTGTTGAAACAAAAAGGGAGTGAAGAAGGAAGCAAAAATCAATTTCCTAAACTTGTATTTCAGCAGGACTTTGGAGTTAACCCACTAACTTCGTAAAACAAACGCCACACAGTGTAATAAGATCAGAATTAATGGTCTAATCGGAAAAATAAAGTATTTATTGCTTATAAAAGTAAAAACCTTAAGACAGACTTTTGTATAAAGGGGTAAGGTTAGTGAGGTGAAGCTGCAAAGCAGGGAAGTGTTAACAGTCAGTGTCAGTATCTGGCCCCCCAAATCAAAATTTAAAAAAAGAGTTCGCTTTACATCTATGAGCAGGAAAATGAGAACTAATGTTATGCAGGGCAAAGCAACCTTCAGGAAGAGAAAAACAGAATGCTCCACCATCAATTGACACTTTCCTTATCTAAGGCACTTCTTGCTATAGCAGTACTAGATAGTATGGTAGCTATTTGTGGATATTTAAAGTTCTGCAAAAGCAGTGCCATTACTTTGAAACAGAAAAACTCAACTCTCAAGATTCAGATGTCAAAGTTATTCTTCACATTACATAGTTATTGGATAATTCAACAAGTTACTCTTCATATTTTGAAAATCATATACAGCTTTGTAATTCCAGTAAAGCTGAATCTGAACAAGAATTCAGTATCACAACTGACTCTTTAGAAATTTTTTGAAAATGTTTAGATATTGTCAGGATTTCTATAAGTATGTTCACAATTCTCATGCTTTACTTCTAGGGTATACTTTTCTAAAGTAAATTGAAATTTGGCTGACAACACCAAATTAAGAATCAAAAAGGTCAAAGTTTACTCACTGTGAGCAAATTAGTGTAATTACTAGAAGCAAATAAGAGCCTGTGTAAAATTTAAATACTAGTTTTATGTTTGCATAGAGAAGAAACCAGCTTGTGCTCTGCCACAGCAAGGCCATTTATGAATGCAAATCTACATATGGACTTCTGGAGCACCACCGTCCTGAAGCATAATCTTGGAAAGGTTAACCTAGGGCTGAGCACTGGCTTACTAACACAAACTGCTCAACACCTCTTACTCTTTTTCCATAATACACTCTTCTCTGAGATCCAAAACTTTTCCCACAAAAACATTTTCTATTTACTGCCAAGGGCTAATTCATAGTCTATCATTATCAAGCATAAATGCTGAGCAACTAGAATCACAAGTGAAGTCTCCATGAAAGTTAACACCAGCCTAAGTATGAATTTTTCATGGAATTAACTTATTTCATGTAATTAATCCAATCTTAATAGTGGAGCATGGTCATGTACCACATTCTCTCCAATGAATATTTGCAAGGATCGCCTCCTTTTCAATTGGCAACTAAACAAAATTCCTGTAGGAACGACACCAGTTGCCTGTATTGAAAAGCAATATGAGTAATGGATTTTAAGCTTCTTGTAAAAGCAACTTAGCAACTGAAGTCTTAAGTACTGGCACAATGAAAACTACCTATTTGCCATACCACTATGTGAGTTCATAAACTGAATTACTTGCTATGGCAAACCCAACTATGAAAAGGTATTTTTCTATGTTCACACAAAGCCACGAGACTCGTTTCAGTCTACCATGTAAGATATGCCATGTAATTACACATAGCAAAGGTTTCCTTAAAATAGGACATAAATCATTTAAGTCACAGTAATCAAGTATACTCTGAACAGATCCATATAAACAGGAAAACCACCAAAGTAACTGCTTTGTGTGACTTTTGCATGCGCTACTGCATGAAAGAACTCACTCATTTGACCCTTTGTCAGTAAATACGATCTTTAACCGTATTTTGAGCTTCCAATTGCATGCTTGCAGCATTCCCACGTATACTGGTAACACGTACTTGACAGAACTGGACTTATACAACAATCAGCTCCTAGTAAAGTTTTTGTTACATGCTAAAGGTTATCAAAACATTAATGGTTTTCCATGCCTGGAAGGCCGAACGCATAAAGTCAATTTTAAGTAACAGAATTTATATGCCGGTATTTTTTTTTCCATTACTAACATAAATCCAAGACAGCCTTGAAACTCAGATTAGTTTGCTGGTTTTGGTTGTTTCTTTTCTTTCTTAGAAGATTAACAGATGTGACTTTCTAAACTCATATATGGAATGGCTAAGTCTGTCAAAGTCTAATATTATACTCAGCCTACTATTTAGGGTAACTGAGCAAACTTCAGCAAGGTTTAACTCTAAAATTAGCAATGTAATTACTATACTGTCTTCACAACTCTGTCCTCAGGCTAAGAATTATCCCGTCTTTAAGACTGTTGCTCCAGGTAAACTCTCCATTAATTCCCAGTTGTATCAGCTTAATACGAGTCCTGTACCCTTGTTTTAATATGCTTAACCCTCTGAACTTGCTCGTCTATACATGTTCAGGCTTAAGGGCTGACATCCTCATTAAGTGAGAACTCTAAGGCCAAAATTCCAGCTAAACAGTCACGAACACAACCACAGTGTCTCTTATGATCAAGGAGGGGGAAAAAAAAGCTGTATCTCATAGTAGTGCATTAAGTACAGCTAAGCAATTTAATCCCTACCCCCAGTTCATAATTCAACATGCTTTAAAGTATTCACGAGGAAAAAAAATAGCACAGAGAGTCAGTTCTGTGAGAAATAAGTATTACACAAACTTTGAGTCAAAGTACAGAATAGACAATACTAATAGTCATTTCCAGATGAAGTATTTATGTTTGTCAAGTATTTTACCCACAGAATAATCCATATGACTATATCACCCAAGACAGAACAGAAACTGAACAGAAATTAATTTCTATTGAGCAGTCACTGCACAGCCACGAGGGCATTATATCTAGCAGATGAGGAGGTTACACCATTTACAGGTAGGCCCTATAACAGGCTTATGTCCCTTCAGCACACAAGTAATGTCTGTAGGGAAAATACGGACCACATGTTGGCAAAATACAAGTACTGTAACATTTTTCAAAAGGACAATCATCTTCAATATAAGATTTCTCCAGCTGAGATGCAATAAAGGGAAAAAGCACAGCTGTTATGGCAGGCTCACAGTGCCTAGACAACAATTTGCATTATGAATAAACAGGAAATACATAATTTACTTATCCTAGATACTTTGAGGATCACAATGTAACTATCTTAGTAACTAATTCTATTTGCAAACTCTGCAGCAAATCAGAATTGAACAGAGGAAAAAAAAAAATCTTCTGCCTCCCCAATTTTTTACTTGAAGATTTTTGTTTTCTTTTTCTAAAAAGTAGGTGCTGCTACAGTTATCCATAGCCAAAGACAGCCCTAAGGAAATCAATCCAAAACCAAATCTGAGTATTATAAAAAATTTTACAGAATACAATTTTATGAGTGTTTTTATCTGAAACACAAATTACATTGTCTCATTACTTGCATCCCCTTCCTGCTCATTTCAACATGTTCCATTTCATGTATGATTATCAAATTTTAATGCTTAATTGAATGTCTTAAGTAATGATGCAACTCCTAAGTCTCCTAAACTCTGAGTAAAAAACACGAACATCACCCTGATTCAAGATGTTGAGTAAGTCCTCTGCTTCTGGCTCCTTCCTAAGAGCCAGGTACTCACAAGATCAAGAGACAGTCACCAATTTTTTAGTGCCCTCAGACTGAAAAATAGCTGCATCATACATTACTGGACTTCCCAGAATCTGTTTGACTAACCCTATTTAGAAGTTTATCTTTAATGATTAAAAGCTTGACTTGCATACATACTTATATGCGATTTATATTTTCAGGTTTAAATTCTCCACAGTTACACTATAATTTCATTATTATTCACAAAGTGTTTGTGCAGTTTTTTAATTTTTAACTACTGCCTGCTCTTCTACATTAGGTTATTTTGATTCCTTGCATATGCAAAATACACATTTACATCCTGTTTCAACAGTATCAATTCTCAAAGTAAAAAAGTCTCCTTTTTCTAAACCAGGTTTTTCCTGTCTAATCTTTTATTTAGCGCCTTTTCTCCAAAGTGCTTCTCACACACAAAAGTTCAGCATCACTAGTTGTTCTAGAATAAATAGATAGATTTATTGTAGCTTTTCATGACTTCAGAAAATGAAACTTAAACTGAAATGAAGACTTTACATTTAAGATTCCAAAAACTGTGCTTTTTCTGTTCCAAGAACTCTCCCTTCAAAGTTACCAAATGATTATGTTAATTGGAAACATTAACTAATTTCAGTCAAGCAGTTTTTCATAAAATAAACAACATAGTCGCCATGCTCATTTATTTCTTTCTCAAAAAATGTAAGCCTGTCCAACCCCTTTTTATCACCACTCCAAACAAAGGACACATCCATTTAAATATTAGCAAACCTTCTTTACCAAAAGACAATGACAATTAGGTGACAGGTTATTTTTCTTACATCTACATTTTAAAAGTGACAAAAACCAGAGTAGAAGATTGTGATATAATACCAGACTCGTATCTAACTCCCTTTTGGTACCTTTGTTGTGGGTTTCCTATTAATTTAGCTACCTAGGCAAAATCCAAAAGGTATAAGATAAACACTTTGGGAAACTCATTAACACTAAACCCTCATAATACAACTTTTGGCATTTTTGAAGGGAAGAAGGGCTGATTTTTTTGGGGGGGAGGGGAAGGGGGAGAGTGTTGGGGTTTGGGTTGTTTGAGAGGGGGAGCTGTGTTTTGGTGGTGGTGATTTTTAGGTTTTGCCTTACAAGGCAGAAGATTAAGCCAACAGCATAAGTAAACAGCAAACTTCCTTATGGAATGATTAAGCAGAGAGGAAACAGCTTAGGAATATTAGGAATATTAGGAATATTGCAAAGGGGGAAAGTTATCCAAGATCTGGAACCTTTTCCATCCTAAATTTGTCTTACTGAGATTAAGTGTTGGTCAAGCGGTTGCAAATATCTGGAGAACACCAGTTTTAGTGGACCATAACAACCCAGCTTTTAAGTTTTACTTACTATTTTTTTCTTTTGAGATTTTAAATCTTCCAGCGCATCATCTAAAAGAAGGACAACATACATTAGTTTTCAAACATAAAATAAAGATTTCAGCACACTCTGAACGCTGACTTTGCCCTTTAAGACCAGAAAAAAAAAAATTACACACTGACCACTACCAACCCTAAACACCAGTAAACTTTGTATGAAATAACTATTTTATGTGAAAATAAATCACTTAAAATGCTGAAACTGCTTATAAATTATAGCCCACTGTTATCACTTTACAGTTATAACTATTAAAAAATTTTATGTACCATTTCCTCATTAAGCAAACCAATTCTAGCCAGTGCCCTGCTTTGACCTACATTAAAACTGGTACAACAATGGACCGAATACACTTAATCTCATGAGTCAAACTACAGAAAAAAGCTTGAGGTCTAAGCATTAATATATCTGAGTACCAGATTTACTGGCTTCAGTATGTCACATAAGCCTCTTAACACATACTAGGTTTCAAATGCCAGGTCGACTGAGCTTTAGAGCTCAATGTATTTCACCCTTTCTATACTTTCAGACTACAGCAAACGCCCCGGTTTTGTAAGAACAACTACCTGAAGGTCATTTTACTACCAAATGTTAAGAGACTCTGTTACAACTAATAGGCACAGCACCCAACCTCTCCAAGAGGAAGGGAAAGAAGAAAGGTCAAATGCACATGGGATTTTCTTGTAAGTCAATGTTTGCAGCTTGACACTCATGGAAACCTCACTATAATAAACCATCACCTAATGCAGAAGATGCTCTGTCAATAAAATAGCTTTCTACTACATCCTTCACAGCAAGAACAGTTTAACAATAAACTTTACAACTTTCCCCCCCCTACTCAGCTCTAGTGAACACTGGCAACTAAATTCCTGTAAAAATATAGCTATTTTTACCCATTTTTTCAGATTTCAAAGAAAGAAAAAGCTTCACAGAACTCCAAGACACAAAACTAAAACCCATCAAACTAAAAATTATTTTTTTTTGCATCTTTCTTTAGATATAAATATGTCATACCACTCCAAGTTACTTCAGGAACACTGTTACTTGAAAGTAAGGGAACAATTACTTGAGCTTTCCAGAATATAGGAACTCATTTTGATAGAATATACCTCTTGATTAAATGTGAAAAATATTAAAACTGGACATGCATATATTTGAAAGTTTATACAATAAAAGAGGGGGCCCCCGGTGGTCTAGTGGTTAAGGACGCGGTGCTGTCACCGCCGAGGCCCAGGTTCGATTCCTGGTCAGGGAGCTCCCCGGGCAGATGGAGCTCGTTAGCCCTTAAGGCAATCCATCTAAGAGAAGGT
>JAWWES010000171.1:22176922-22221922 GCA_035583135.1 Lophotriccus pileatus
GACCTTCCCCGGCTCTTCGTTCGCGAAGACTGGCCATTTACTATACAATAAAAGGGTAACTATAACAACCCATATTAGTTAAGATAAATAGTACATGGAACAAGACCATATTTAGTACTGGGCTGGACCACAGAAGATGGGCAGTTCCAGAAAGTGTGCATCTTCAAATTAGTAAGATACCTCCCTTCATCAAATTTTACATTTATATTAGAACACAGTCTCTCATGCAGCCCCACACAGATTAACAGCTTGGAATGTACTGCAGGGCAGTGTGGTATCCTGCAGCCAAGCAAGCAGCAGATACAGCCAACCGTTAACTGCTATTTGAGAAACTGAAACCACTTTTAGTACCGAAGTGCCTCGAACATCTTCAGGCATGGCTCTCCACAAAGCTGTGCAACCAGCTTTAAGTGTGGGTGTTTGATTCTGATCACTCTACTTCCTGTATTCAACAAGAACCTTGTGAAACACATGCCCCTTCAAATGTGGCCAAAGGGCAATTACTGCAAATTACTCTCAAGAAACCAATATATCTCATTTTAATTAAACCTACAGAATAAAAGGAATTCATACCAGAGAAGTCAATACCTGCAATATACCTCATTTATTTTCCCCATACTTTGGGACAGATCAGCCTAAATCTCCCTTAACAGTTGTTTTCCTGACCTGCCTTAAAAACTGAAATTCCATAATCTCTCTACATCACCTTTCCTAGAGTCTAGCTACAAATTTTCCTCATTCAGAACATGGTTCCTAAATCTGATGTATGCTGGTTATCCAGCACAGAGCTTTACAGTATTAAATAACCATCTCCAGTGACTCAATGTGTTATATTAACTTATCCCAGAATAAAAGGTTAGCTTTGAGCCACTTAGTTGCCAATTTGCTCTCTCAGCTACACCTCCTCCCACTGTACTGCTGTTAACTCTTGTACCTCACATTTCATTTTTCTTTTTCAAATACAGGACTTTTATCTTTGAGGTAAAACACTTCATTTTTATCCAATCTCTGGAAACACACAGATATAATAATCCCTTTTGGCACGTTCTATCATCTACTAAAAACCTTTATACACAGGTTTGACAAAAGTACCAGACTTCCTTGTATGCTCAAAACAGCAATAAAGACATTTAAGCAAACTAGAAAAACATACATATTTTTTTTCTAATTCAGACATGAAATGCAAATATATATTCACCTTAGAAATGAATCACACAGCACCACAGAATGGATTGACAATTTTATTTCTACATAAAAATGTATGTTTGGTGCTCGCATATCAAACACAAACATTAAGTTTAAGAAAAATTCCAAGGTGATGTTTAACTCATAAGCTGTCACAAATTAAATACATCATGCTGTTCTGCAAGTCATAAAACAGAGTGTAACACTAAGGTTTTGCTGTATTATTGCTCATATCACCATGAGATATTGTTACAGGCTGGACTGCTTTCAAGGGAAGTCTCAAATGAATTCTAACTACTGCAGACAAGTGCCACAGATGTTGTTTTTAAATAGCATGCAGATTCATTCTAATGCAAAATTTAACAACTTTTTATATATATTTGAACACCTGCATTACTTTTTGGGTTTGTTACATGACTTCCAATTTTCCTTAGCTCTCAAAAAAGCAGACACATACCAGCTTATACCTTTCCCACTCAGGAAAACAAGCATGCTTTGGAGAACTTGTGAGAGAAAAGCTATCTTGACAAATAAATTAAAATATCTCCTATAAATCTCTTATATATAAGGATAACAGATTAAGACTGTTGGGATACTAGCGAGATGCAAGTATCAAGGGGACTACTACTATTATTTATATTTCCTTTCCCCTCACTCCCACTTTTACACTATCTTTTATTCCATTACACTTTGTCACGTGCAAAGACAGGAGAAAGTTAACACAATTTTATAAGTGAAAGATTAAGCAGTTTCCTTCCTGTTCTTTCATGAACCATGTAGTAGAAACAAGTGTAGCTTTCAGAATGAACTAAAAGACTGCCTTTGTCTTCCTGCAAGCCAAATGATCAAAACCATTTACATTATCATAGCAAGCATCATTCTTATCTAGCTCCGTATTTAAAAAATAAATAAATAAATAAATAAAAACTTACTATTCCTTTCTGTCCGTTTGGAAAAGAAGAAAATGAGCAGTGTTCTTATACACCAGATTCTTTAAAGCAGAAAGAAGAATTATATTAATTAAAATAAATTACAGTAAGCACTTCTGAAGTCATTTAGCAAATAGAACACTTACCAAATGAGATTTTGCAAATACAAAGAACAGAAATCTTCAGGCAATATTTATATAAAAAGCTAAAAATTAAATTAGCATCTTGTCAAGACATCAACATTGCTCTAAATGAAATGCTCTTTTCTATTAAAATTTAACCAACTATTACTAAAGGTAGAAATACTAAGGCAGCAGTTGCAAGTAACATCATCACTTACTAAAATGTTCAGCTGAAAATTACACAGTCATCACTTCTTCTTTGATAGATTTATTATTCATGTTATCCAGAAAACCAAGCTCATAAGCTAAGGCCCAAAATCACAACCTGGGGGATTTGCAGGAAGAATTCAATACCAATGAAAACCATGAGATACAGCTACTGCACAAATACTCTCCCAGGCAGTTAACTGACCTGAGTCCAGGTGATTTTACAGAGCTCTGAATTCACTCAGTTTTGTAGGGTTTCAGCTGACTTAGCTTAAACAACAGAGTAGTTTATCTCAAGATAAAGTCAAACTGATCTATGACCACGTTACATTCAAAAGGTCTCTCTGCAATCATCATGACTTCATTTGCTTATAATTAAATTGACACTTTTCCTAGTAAGTTATTCAGCCTAAGCCAAGCAGCAAACCTCATACTTCAAGCCATTCCAATGATCTTATCCAAAACCCTCCTTATGTCAACCATTAAATAATAGAGACTAAATTAGCAATGTTCTGTTTAAGAAAAAAAATCTTTTGCATTTATATAACGGTTTCCCAGTTCAAAATGCCTTCAAGTATTAACACAGCCTGAGTAGGCAAGTTAGATGAGGCAACTGGGATGTGAGAGTAACCTATCCAAGGTAAGAGAAACAGAGAAAGAAGTTTAACTATTCCAGGTTCAAAGATATGCTATAATAACTACTCTGAGAATACAGATGGGTTTGCCTGCTTACACATTGCAAAATGTGTCTTCATAAAGTATCAGAAGAAATAAATGCTTACAGGGTTTGAATTGCCTTAAATACCATGTTACATAAGAAAAATATTGTTATTTCCTTTTTAATGTATGTTAAAGATACCAAAAGCTGTATTCTAAGTTAATAGATATGGCAGGACTTCAAGAAATAAAAAAATTTCCTCTTTAAGAACTTTGAGGTGAAAGTTTAATAGCAGACCATTTCAGACCAATTTTACAAAATAAAAACGTATTTCTCTGAAAATCAGAGCATGCAAGATTAAACAATTCAAATAAAAATCAGTTCAAGAAGACCATCCTTTTAACATGCTAACATATTTTTTCAACTTTTCAGATATTTCAACATACATTTAAAATTAACCAAGTTATATTCCTATAACTTCCTCTACCAGCATCAGTAACTTGCTGAGACCCTGAGGGGCTGACCTAAGGCAGAAATAAGTTGGTGACTGACTGCAAGCTGGAAAAGGCAGACATGTTCCAGTTTGATTAGGGCTGAAAAATCTCTAGAGCTATTACTGGGTGGCACCAGGCATTCAGCATGGAGTCACCTCTTGACCGAGCACAAAGACAAGCTGGCAGCTGCTTGCCATTCATATCTGCCAAAAAAAAGCTGAAGGGGAATAGCTTAAGAAAAAAAAAAATCTGATAAACAGCTGTAAGTCATAGAGAACAACAGTCTAATTCTAAATGTTAGTAAGCCGATATCTAAGCTGGAATTTTACAGAGAGCCATCTTGAAAAAAAGCAGAAGTGGAAGACAAACTAGAGAATAAAAATCCAATGTGAAAATTCACACCACAGCACTAGAAGCCATCTCACCTTCAATAAGAAGTTTTCATTTCTATACTAATCCTAAACACATCTGTGTGAAAGGGGGCTAGTAAAACTTCCTCTTCTACAAGCCTTTCCTATTAGCATAAGCAAGCTTCACACATTCAAAACAAAGACTTTGAAATGCTTGTCCTTAAGAACAAAACCAATTCATGTTACTGCCAAATACTAATTTGAGCTCTAATTTCTATATTAATCCTTTCCAGTCAAGATACTGCCACTCCTGTATCTTCTTCACAGGATTCCACAACAGCATATTAGTACATTGTGCATAACACAGTATGACATACAAAAAGCATCTTCAAGTTGGGGTTTTTTACCATGTTATGTTATGCTGACCCACGCTAATCAAACTTGCAAAGCCTTAAATATTTACATTTGATTTTGCCTTTAAAGTCTAAAGCTAAGCCACTGACAAGTCATGTTTTCACACAAAGACGCTGTACAAATATGGACAGTATTTATGATGTTCATTTCAGCAGATTCATAAATGCATTATGCTCCCTGTTGGTACAAAAGATGCTCAGTAGGATGCTTTCTCCCCCTTCATCTGAGGGAAGGGGAGGCAGCAAAGCAGCTGTTTAGTGAGGTGGGAGCCCATTTTGTTACTTTAGAAAAGTAGCTTTCTTAGAAAATGACAGCCACTCATCAGGATGAGCAGCTAATCAGCTCAGTGGAACAAAAACGTCAACAGTACTTTCTCCTGTTCACATCCAGTGAAGTCTGGATATTTCACTGTTGAAGTAAATAGTCAATGCTTTTCCAGAAAAACAGCTAATTACATAAAACTAGTCTTCAACATACTTAGGTTGATGGTCTTTCAAGTCAATTCTGTGTTAACACATTTACTTTAATAGGTAACAGTAAGTTTCTCCATTCATTCTTGTATTTTTCCCTGCTTTATATGCTACATTTTATATATAGGTGATATACCTTAGGTTACGTTCATATAGAGATGTTACTTTCCAACTAGTAGTAAAAATAAAACCCAAGATAATGCTCTTCTGCTTTATACTACATTACCTTGCAGCTGCTCAGATACAGGTCTCTCTAGCCCTAGCATAATTTTGATAGGCCACATAACTTTAGATCCTATCACCTTTTGATGATAAGACTTAGTTCCAGACCCATGAGAGACATTCCCCACAAAGAAAGTGTCTGCCTAACTATTTGGATTTATTTTAGATGAAAAAAAATCAGCAATTTATGACATCTCAAGGATTGTCAAAGCAAACCTAACCCCCTGCTGAGATGTATTTTCCATCTCCTTTTATCAAACAGACAGCAGTTAGAAAATAAAAAAGGCATATTTACTTACATGAATGGAAATGCAAAAAATGGAAGTGTCATTGTCAACCTTGCTGTCCATTCGTCAGGAAGACACCACAAATATACAATTAAGCAAGTAACAAGGTACAGGAGTGAAGAGTAGAGAAGCAGCCCTCCAACCCACAGTTTCTGTAGCCTCTGATTTTTTTCTCTAAATTCCTCTAATGTCTGTATTTCCTGTAAATAAACAGAGTTCAATCTTATTATCAAAATTAGTAGGTGGTTTTACTAAGCTGCCTTTAAATGTTTGCTAAAATCAGCCCTATTGATTTGATACTCGATTAAAGTCAAGCAGCTTTTTGATAAATGACGATATTTGCCCAAAGATAACTTCCATAGCATAAATACACCACACTATTAAGATTATGATACGGGCTACTTGCACTGTATTAGCAACAGGAAGGAAATATTACAAATCAGCACTTTTTCCACAATTGTAATGTATTAGTATATTTGGGTGGGACAAGTGAAAAATGTTAATATCTTATGAATGGCAGTTTTTACAATGACACAAATCAATGCTAACCACACTCTGCATCTTAAAACTTCCATTAGGCACCTGTGGAATTTTAAATGCCTCTAATACTTTATTACTAACATGGGAAATTGCTGAAACATCTCCATTATTTCATGTGTTTTCCTCTCAGTATTTTCCTCACATTAAGAGAGAAATCCTGAACATCTGTACGATGCTTCTGGCATATTAATGAGTGAGCAACGCTCTGCTGTGTTAACCATTTTGACTGTATTTCAAGTGACAACAAGAGTACTCAAACTTTCATCATAAGGAAAACAAAAAATATCAGCAGCACACTTGAAAACAGTTAATTTCCCCACAGAGTACAGGCATCTGTCACAAATGCTGGTGAAAAATCACAATTGATTACTGAGCCATCTATTCAGTTATTCTGCCCCTGACCTTACTTACTACTATCACAGTTACAACTTTTACACATGAAACCATACATTGAAGCTTTCCTAATCACCCTGATGAATGGAACTTAGTATTAGTGACATTTTCCATTACATGGGACTTTAACCACTAGTGATAAATAATTGTGTAATCAAGGCTGCTTCACATTCATTCCTATTTCAAGCTCTCTAAATAAATAGTTGAGCCGTAGCTTCTCACAATCTATTATAGAGTATGGGTATTTTTTAAATGACTAATAGTAAGGGGAAAAAAGGTAGCAACTCAGAATCTCTAGTACTGGAATAATTACTAAAATAATTCAAAATTTCATTATAGTGTTTTACTTAATGTGAAAGAAACACATGGCCAGCAAAAAAGAAGCAAAAAAAAAAAAATCAAACAGAAAACCAAAGAGCAAACACATACCTTATCTATTTTTTCTAACACTTCCACAGTGGACGGCTTTGCCTGCTTACAAGAGAAAGAACAAAGATATTAATCTCACTTTTCTTTAAAAAGTCAGTTTTTTGAGGATTACTGTCCACTAACAGTTTCCTAACAAAAAGACATATTCATAATAGATTCATAAGTTACCTGTTTTACATAAAGGTAAGAAGTTTCCCTACTTAACAGTGACAAACAGAAGGGATTATAATCAATCACTATTTTACAGTTGGTATTACTCTTAACTGAAGGCTTCTCTCTTACATCACAAAGGATGAAAACCTATAATGCATATACAGCAATAATGAATGTGTGGGTGAGAAGCATAACAAGAATAGAATTGATGAGTAGAGGAAATAGGCAAAAAGCAAAGAGAATATACAGAGGAAGCCCTAACCTGAGTACTTCAGCTGTTTATGACTATTCACTCTACACAAAGGCACATGGTGTAAATAAATCATAAGCAACTGCAAATAAGCGTTATCACCTCCAGTGAAAAAACACCTTCTAGGAATCTTTCCTAATTTCTGAAAACTATCAAGCCATCATCTTTCCCCACCCTTCACATCACAAATTCAAAAACCATGGCCCACACTGCATCACCATGAAAGTGAGTTTCCCTTACACAGAACTGACATTTCACCTAAACTTTCGTCTTTAAGGGAGTTTTGAGTGGGAAGCTCAGAAGTCAATTGCTAACATGCAAAGGCAAACCTAGACTCAAACAACTCACACCTGCCAGGAGAGTAGTCAAAAATCTGATGCCTCTTCTTCCTCATAAACTCAGTACACCACTCAACAACATACAAGCCAACAAAAGCAGATAGGAAGACAAACTCATATAGGTGTAAGTAGTTACCAAAATATGTGTTAAAACAGACAGAATGATATTCTGCATGTGTCTTATTTTGACCTAAAAAAGCCACCGATCTTTCAAGTCACAGATGCTGCAGTGTCTATCCTGATGAAGCACCACAAAACTATTCAGATTTACAGAAAGAGTTAAAACTGGATTTTTATAAGTTAACCAATCCAGGGCCAGACTGACACTGCAAAGGAAATAAAGGACAAAAACACAGTTTCACAGTTTAGTGATTTAGAGACAATACTTCTGGACATTGGATGTCTCACTACTGGATGTTTAAATGACATTCGTGGGAAAAGTTTAGCACTAACATTCAACCAACACCAACAGTCAAGCAACAGGCATTAAGAAACATGTCCAAGGTCCACATTCGGGACTAAAGAAGATTATCTTGTTACACGATTTTACTTACCCTCCATCTTGAAATCAATCCACCCATCTTCAACTGTGGACAAATGTTGGTAGAGCTATCAATCTTCTACAAGAATTCACAGCTAGAAATAAAGCATTAAGCACTTAGAAGCAAGCTAACAGCATAATTGAAGATTCACAAATTCATTCCAACATCTAAAGAAATACAAATATTGCATAAAGCCATTTTCTAGTTATCTATGTTTTATTTTTAAATCCAGCTTTTTGTTTCAGAGGCCATCTTGTAAGCCAGTTGATCAGCCTTGATGAGGCCAAATTTATTTTTACTTTGGAAATACTTAATCAGATTGGAGTCCTCAAAAACAGAGACACAAAATTACTGCTAAAAGAGCCATCAAAATTCTCCAGCAGAACAACAATTTTAAAAACTTACTATTGAGCAGGATTATTTAAGAAACTGGTTTCCAATTATTTCCTTTGCTGCCCATAAGCTTAACTCAGTGTTCCTTTTCAGCTGTCTGTCCAGGCATCCAGCATTAATATCCTACTGTTCATGAGAAAATGTCTCAAATAAATCTACTCCTTTTTACGCCATCATCAAAAAGAATGTACTGGACAGCACTATTGCTGTTCTTTGGTACGATCTGTTTCAAGTTCAAATAATCAGTTTCAAAGAGATTTCACTTGCTAAATGAAAGCAGTAACTGGCAAGTCTTCCCTGCACACAACCCACAGTGCGTTCATCAGCAAAGGACTCCAACAGTTCCAAAGGTGCAAAAGCAGCTCACCTCACCCTACACAAACCTGGAACCCTTGAACAACACTAATTCAATGACCTACGTCCAAGTTCCTGAAATGAAAGTGTAGCAACTTTCCATAAGAAGGTAGTTGGAATCAACTGACTTTGAACATCAGTATAGCAGAATTTCTTTCTGATCATTTAATTTACAAGTTTTTTACCCAGTGAATGAAAAAGTAATCAATTCATAACAACCCCAACAGTAAAATGGGGGTTTACCAACCGAGGCTCAAACTTTTTCCATTCTGGAATGAAACAGTAAGACTTATTGAAACAAAGCCCTGATCTAGCTAGGCACAAATATAAGTGATTATTAAGTAGTTTATTAAGTTACCTTCAGCAAAAAAATCCAAATTTGTTTTCAAATTGTCTGAGGCTATTAGAACAAATTCATATAGACCACTCACTAGCAGGAACAATACTGTAGTATGGTAACCTCCTCACCTTTTAAGAAAGCCAAGGGCTTCAGAATGTAGAACTATAGGCCCCGTGATGTCAGAAACCAATCCTTAAAAATAAGGAAATCCGTATTTGAAGTGCCACCAAAATGAAGCTATAACAGATGGGCAAATTAGCTCTGCTGCTGCCAAATTACCAGCACAAAGGGGTGAGCTCCAGAAAAAGCACAATTACCTCTTGGGCTCTTGAGCAAATTCTCAAAATAATGACTACTACAGCAACTCACCTCAGGAAAACAGCAGGTTGGGTTTTTTTTCAAACACACAATTAACACAGAGATTGTTACACAATTGTCCCTTTGCAGACACAGGTGAGTTTTTTCATGACACTACTGCAGTAGATATGAGCAGACACTTTCTTCCCAAGTATTTCTACAGAGACAGACAGCTTTCCTATTGTTTTGCAATAAAGATAATGTGCCAAAGAGCCAATCAAGAAGTCTGTAAAACTAGCACAAGGCTCCCAAATCTAGTTTGTTTCCCTAGCACTGCCACTGCTGTTAGGAGCAATGGTAGCTCTCAGTAATGGACTTAAGTGACAGAGATGCTCATGCAGCCTTTGTGTGTGCCACTTTCCTTCAAGCCATGGTTTGAGAACATCTGCAGTAGAAGTGCTAGAGGATCTTCTGAGCACAGGTTACCCATAAGATATTGGCGACGCTGACTTTTACCAATAACACATTCACGGTGCTATTTCTACACAAGTGTTTTTAAAATATCTGGCAAATACATGGAAGAGAAACAGGTTTGACAAGTGTCACTGTACATATGATTTTACAAGAACTACGATGATGACAGGCTTTATACATGCTGCTCTGCAAGTCAGTAATACTCCCAAAACTCTTCCCCAAAGAGGTATTAAGGGATTAGGGCCATCAGATGCACATTTACAGTTTAGTCATTGAATCCTTAGTTTGGAGATACAGAATTTTTTTATGATTCCTATGGAGTGCCTCAGATGTTTTCCTTTCTTTCCTTTTTTTTGACACAACACAAATTGTCTTCAACTGCTTCAAACTCTCCTCCTTCCTCCTCATCTACCACTCCACATACCTATCCCTAATATACTACCATTCATGGCAAGAGTTCTCCTTCCACAAGTTGCTTGCTTCCCTCTAATCAACAAATAATTACATAGTACTTTTCCCCACTCTGAAGACTACACTTCTTTAGCACTGAGCTGTGCATTCCACTCACTGAGCACTATTGCAATTGTACTTCCACAAACATTATCACTGATTTAATACACAAGTAAGATAGCTGCAACGTTTCCTAATCCTAGTTTTAAAAAAGACAATAGAATTGTTAAAAAACACTTAATGTAGAAGCTTAAGAAAACATTACTACCAATTTTATTACCTCTCAAAAAATATTCATTTCTTGGTAGCAGCTCCTCTACTCCCAAAACACCTAAGTTATTTATTAAAAAAGTGCCAAACTAAGAGTATCACAGCAGAAAAACTTTCTCTTTGAAAGAGGGATGAATCATGCTTGATTACAGAAGTCATCCACCAACCCATCCATCCAGAGGGAGAAAATAGTTTGATGATCTCATTTCAATTTTATCAAGTCAGTCTCAAATTTCTTCAAGCTTATTGATAATGTTTTAAGATTAAAAGGTCTCAAAAAAAGAGTAAATTTTAATAACTGACATGCTGAAATTCAAGATCAATAACGTCAAGAGAAGACATGTTAAAAGAAAAAAAAGGAAGTTAGAAACTTGGCATGAAGGCCTTGCACATGGACATACAGATCTTTCCCCTGAAGGAACGGGCAATGCTTTTTAAATTAAGGTTTTTGTAAGCTTAGTGACTTTATTTTATGTAAATATTTTTAGACATTTATCATTAAAAAGAAGACAAGTTCTACCGTTCATATTGAATCTCCAGTTCTCCCACAGTTTACTGACCTCAGAAACCTCCCGTGGGACCATAAAGTTTCTCCAGCTACAAGTGCCGTGGACAAGGAAACAGGCAAAAGAAAACCAAAAGCATCACCCACTACCTACTGCTAGCCTGTTCTAGGTCCTCTCAGTTAAAACGCGACACTGAACTTTTTTCCCATTTAAACTTGGCTTTCAGGTATTCCTGTTCGCAAGCAGCCTACAGAGGTCTTACGCTCTGTAGAGCCTTAATTAAAAAGGTAAATTAGCTCCCATACGGGCTGCGCTGCACAGCGGTGGAGTGAGGAGTGGCTGGGTCAGGCGCTGTTTTTGAAGCCCAGCCTCGGTCCGAAGCCTGCGGCCGCCGAGCTCGGGGGCGGCCCTGGCAGAGCTCAGGGGCGGCCCCGGCCGGTCCCCAGGACAGCGCTCGGCGCCGCCGCGCCCGGGCGGGTTCAGCGGGGCCCCACCGCCCCCTCCCCGCGGCCGGTGGCTCCCTCCCCCGAGGCTGCTCCCCGGCCGCCGCCCGACTGCCCGCAGCGAGAAGGGCGAAAGCACCGGCCGCCCTGCTGCGCTTCAAGCCCCGGCTCCGGTCACGGGGAGCGCCAAGCGCCCCTCTCCCGCCGCCTCGCCGGGCCGGGCCGGGCCGGGCCGGGCATCCCCCTCAGCACGTACCTGCCGCGGGTCGGGCCGCGCATCTCCCCCGCCGCCCCCACCGCCGCAGGAGGGGCCCGCCGCCCGGGCGGTGCTCCCATCAGGCCCCGCGCGGCCCCGGCAGCCAATCAGCGCCGCGCTGCCGCGGGGCGCGCAGGGACGGGGCGGGGCCGCGCGCTCGGTGGGGCCGGAGCGGCGGGAGCGGCCGGGAAGGGAGCGGGCGTTTGGACCGGGCGTTTGGACCGGGCGTTTGGACCGGGCGGGACCGCGCCGTGCCCGACCAACCGCTCCCGCCACGCCTCGGGGCCCGGCCGGGGCGGTGTCACGGTGCCTCGGGCGGCCGTGTCCCGGCGAGTCGAAGCGGGCGGGTGTCGGAGGCGGTCACCGTCCTCCCGCTGCTCTCGCTGGTCCCTGTTCGCAGAAAATAAAGGTGTTTTAACCGAGGAACATGAGGGTCAGCCTGTCGTGTGGGGGGTTGCCCCGGCCTCCTGGCGCCCTGATGTGCAGCTTCTGGCGATGAAGCGGTGCTGACAAAGGCGGCGTGCTGGGCTTGTGTTCTCCAGGCGGACGCTGGAGTCCCCCGAGAGTCAAGCAGGGGGATGCTCTCATTGTCCCCTTCGTTCCAGTCGGCAAATGTTGAACATCTGTGGAGAGAAGCAGAACTCTGTATACTTCCTTAATGTACATTGCTGTAATAACAGCGTTCCTCTCCCTTGGTCCTCTACTTCATCCGTTTTCTTAAGTGGCTGACACTCACCACGTGCCTCATGCCGAGAGAATAGAGGAACAATGAACACTTACTCTGTTTACACTGTGTTTCTGACAAAGTCTCCTGTTCCCTGCTCGGAAGTTTTACCACTACAGTTACAGAAGTGGGTGCGTGTGCACAGATGTGGGAGAAAGTCCTTCAGAGAGCAAGAAGTAGAAATTCCTGTGCAGAAGCTGTACTCCTGCAGCTGACCGTGCATTGTTGAACTTGTTGTATGTAACAGTGCATCACAGGACATCCTACAGATGTGGGGGGGTTTCCGATTGTGGTAGTTGATCCTGGTCAGCAGGCAAACATCCCCACAACCTGCTGCTCTCTCCCCTTCAGGAGGATGGGGAAGATACTAGGATGAGTAAAAGTCAAAAAGCTCATGGGTTGGGTTAAAAGAAAGTTTACTAAGTGAATGAAAGAAAGAAAAAAAAAAAAAAAAAAAGCAATGCAAGGGAAATAACTAACCACCTGCCATAAGCAGACTGATGCCCAGCCAGTCTTCAAGCAATTATCTATCCTGGAAGACAAACTCCCCCACCTTCTTATTCTACTACTCCAGTTTCATTACTGAGCATTATCTTATGTGGTATGGAATATCCATTTGGCCAGTTTGGGTCTATTGTCCAGGCTGTTTTGCTCCCAAGATTTTTGCCTACCCCCAGCCTACTCACTAAGAGAGCAGAGAGTGAAAAAGCCTCAACACTGTGCAAGTACTGTTCAGCAATGACCAAAACATTGCTGTGTCGTCGGAGCTGTTTTAGTCACAGAATACAACAAACGGCAGCATATGGACTGCTGTGAAGAAAACTAACTTTATGCCAGCCAGACCCTGGACATCAATTTTGAAAACAATTCAAATACAGAGTAGGCAAGGATTCTAGGCCAGGAGAGGACAAACAAGATATCCCACCAGCTTTCCAGGCAACACAATCAGCTTCAAGCTTTAAGTAGTAGAGCTGCTGAGTCTGATCATCTGCCAGGCATTCATTCTTAGTTTTGACATTGGGAAAATAATCCTTTTAGGTTCTGCCAGTGTTCAGAGTGAATCTAGCTACTTTGTATTATCAGCTAGTTACAGTATCAGCTAAGTAACAACTTCATCTGCGTATCGTGGTTTAGAACGGGCTTGAAGTTCATTCGAATCAAAATAATGGCAGTCAGTGCAGAGCCACTGATTATGCTAGAAATACTCCATTATTGATCACAGAGGTGACCTAGATCTACAGCTTTATTTTCCTCAATGAGACCTAGACAATTCCTTCCTTTCCAAGTGGAAAAAAGGCTCAGTGACTGAGCCTCTCCTTCTCTTCAGCTTGCTCTCTAGAGTCACTTCTACTTAAATTCTTATAATAAGGACTATCACTCTGCTGAGAGAATAATTTTCAGATTAAATACAGCTAGTATTACAGATTAAATACAGATTAAATAGTCTATTTCTGGTTTCGATACTTGGAAGTGGCATCTTGCTGGAGAGAATCTGATTAAAATCTTCATCTTTAAGCTAATATATTTAAGTATGCTGACATCTTTTTCCATGGTGTAACATAGTATCCATTTAAAATAAATGCAAATAATTATGATATTGTGTTTAAAGGCATTCTGAAATGCTATGGGCAATACTGGCATATCCAAGAAGCTGCTTCTTTCTTTTTCTTTTTTTTTTTTTCTTTTTAAATACTTAAATACTTTAAAGTCACTACAAAATTCAGCCCTGATTCAAGGCTGACCCAGAATTGTGAGGGAGATCCCAAGCTCTGCTTCTGTCATTGGGCCCTTTTGCAGAGCTGTTTTTTATGCAGGCTTACTCCATGAAATTCTAATCACTGCTATTCAGTTATGAATCTATCTGACAGTTTAAAAAAATAACTGTTAACTACCATTGCTTAACTTTACCTGCAGAAAAGCCTCTCAGCTGTGTGGTATTATATGATAGTAAGCAGCTACCTGTTTGTGTAAGCACCAAGATCTACCTAAAAAAAAAAAAGGTATTATGCCCATGTAGCTGGTGAGGATGAAAAAAAATTAGTATAAAAACATAACTTCAAGTCAGTCAGCTTCAAATTTCCATTAATCTGGTTCAAAACTGCCCCCTACAGAGTATTTAAAACTCTTAAATAAATTCCCTTCAAAATCCTTCATTATCAGTGGGACTGGTGTTTACCCTGACTCTACATAACCACTCCAACAGCAGAGTACATCTTCAGAATTTTCCCCAGCTTCATGGACAGGATTTAGCACTTTCAGTCCCTCTATATGTAGAACATTGAACAACCAACTTATTTAAAAAAACTCCAAACAATAAACTTTTCTTAAAATGTTTTGGTCTCACACCCTAAATCACCTTCAAGGGGAGTTTTCCCATGGTATCATTTGTAATACTCCTATATTTTAACAA
Source organism: Lophotriccus pileatus (assembly GCA_035583135.1). Classification (NCBI taxonomy): domain Eukaryota; kingdom Metazoa; phylum Chordata; class Aves; order Passeriformes; family Tyrannidae; genus Lophotriccus; species Lophotriccus pileatus. The sequence goes on from JAWWES010000171.1 coordinate 22,191,823, forward strand.
TATATGTGGCCTAGTAGTCCAATTTATTTTTCTAAATAAATATATGGGTCTGTTCGTCATTAGGGAAATGCTAGCTGGTAAAGAGAAATTTAATGTTGCCTGACCATGTTTACTTGAGGGTTTTTATTTAGCATTTTAAAACAGACTCTTTTGGACTTCTTTGGCTAGTGAGCCCATGTAGATCATGAGAAGTTTTAGGTGCTGAAACAGAACCTGTGTTTACATTGCAAATGGAGATTTGATTGCAACAAATGAAGGTAAATAGATAGCCTAAAATCAGTAACTCCACCACTCAAACCACTGTTGACTGTGCTCTTTGCCATCTCACCATTTCTTTCGTGTTGCGGTTATTGGGAATTAGATGCTGCCATTTGCTGCTCAGACTGGAGCTGGGGTACTGTGTCCCGGTCAGGTTTGAGTCAGCCCTCTGTGCTCATCGCTGTACAGGACAGTGAGTTTCTCTAGAGCACAGCTTCACTTCCTCATGCCCTGTGGGCACCTCAGTGATCAAAGCAAGTCCAAGTTCTCAGGGACACAGTCCAGGCACTCCTTGCTCTGCTCTCCACCTGCAGAGCTATTCTACCACCACTAATGGAATGAAGTGGGTGTCAGCTTTTAGGGGCTGCAGTGCCCTTACATCCCATCCTGGGCTGTATGTACCTCAGTCAGTGGTGTTAGTGGAAGACAAAATTTAATCTAGTCATCAGTGGACCATGTGTTTCAAGGAATCTGTTTTCTCTGGATCTTGAACTGAATGAGTGCTCACTGGCATTTTATAAATGACACGTATATAGTAACTAACACACATTTGTGAATGTTCTGCATAATTCAGCTTTGGGAAAATGTATATAGTTGTGTTTATTTATATTTTATGTTTATATTATATTTATAATATGCTTTATAAAGTAATTTAGGAATTTTTTTTACCAAAGCAAGAAAATACATATGTAATTAATAACTTTTGTGTGTGCATATCTGTAATAAAAGTTACATCAAAATGGATTAACCAAAACAACTGTGTTTAATCTGTGACATTCAAATAATTTCAAAGCATACAAAAAAGATGGCACTCCCGAAGGTGACTTCAGTGACATGTGCTTCATGTGACTTCAGCAAGATGTGCTTTAGAAATGTGTTCTGCAACAATAGCACTGAGGAAGATACCATAGTTTTGATTTAATTTTTTATATGTAATAGTACACGCTTCTTTCAACATTCTGATCCATCTGTAACATTTGAAGTGTCAGATGTCTATGTTCTTACAGCGGCCTCTGATTCCCTGAGCCTTTCCGTTTTTTATCATGCAGGGCATTTGAATGCTCTATGACTTTCATTAAGTCCTTTTTTTAAGGCTCTTTCCAATAAATTATTACCTCAAAGAGAAGTATATAATCCATTAAGTCAGAAGATATACTTTCAAGTGAATGGCTCATATAAAAATCTCTCAGCATTGCATACAGTCATCAGAAAAAGCCAAGATCAACTTTTCCATTCCAGAAAGTATTCTTGTTGTGACCTTTGCTTTTGGCTAATAAAAATATTACTCTTACTATTATTGCTACTAGTTACTGTTGCTAATGCCACTGCTACCACTGTCACTGTTGCTGTCGCTATTGTTAGACTACTGTTGTTGTTACTTATTATTACAATTGTTAATGTTATTATTTCTATGGTTATTTTGCTGATCATTGCTCTGTGGAGATGTAAACATTTAAACCCTTTAAAATAAACAAATAAATAAAAACATACATATCTTTCTGTCTTAAACGTCTTGGTTGATACCCAAGAATGTGAACTTTTCCATACTTGAAAGACCATCAAATTTAAAGCAGGAGTGACAGGTTGTTCTTCGTTTGAGTACTACACATCTCTGGGAATATGTTTAGGAACATGGTTAAACTTTGGATTATTTTCTTACCGCACTGAAAGTGATTTCTTATAAAACACTGAAATGCATGTGTCTATTCTGTTATTAAGATCTCATGAACAAAAAGAAGTCTAATGTGAAATTGTCACATGAGAAGCAGAAAGGTGGTTTTGCCTCTATTTGAGATAAGTCATGCTTCAAATCATGTATGAAGTTTTATACACGTACAAGTACATCCCCTTTCCTGATAGGCATGACTTCAAGCTTCTAACCCTTTAATAGCTAAAATTAGTAATTTATGTTTATAGTTATAAAAATGACTGTATAACAATAACTCAGTGTTCTGTAAAAAACATACTAAATCAATTTTCCCTAGTTTCCAAGTGAAAGCATGATTATTCTCACTGAAAATATTGGAGCTGTACTAACACTTAAGTCAGTTATATTATTTTTGCTTCCTGGAGCAGTTTGCTCTTTAAACAAATTAGGGTTCTGATTCAACATGATTCCTTCTCTTTAATAAACACATAAGTACATCCTTAAATTTTATTAACATCTATTTCCTTGAAGCTAAATAAAATAAAGCATACTTTCCAAAAGCCTTTTTAATATGGTTGTGCCTACTGGGCAAAGTTGAAACTAACCCAACAAAATGAAGGCCAAATTATGAAGTAATTTGAATGAAACTCTCGTTGACCTTAAGAGGATTTTTACTCGAATAAGAATAAAGGACTTTGGAATTAAATAAATGTGATTCAAAAGGTGAATGAGAACGTGCTGTTCTTACTGCAGCAAGCCTTCCTTCCAGGACATTGCATGTGTGTGCAGAGCACAGGCAAATGCAGGAAGAGTGTCCCATTTCTGCTGAACCTGACTGCATTTTAATGCTTTCTTATTAGTCAAGCTGGAGGAGACAAGCAATGAGGAGGAAAGTTCTAATTAGTACATATATTTTGCTTTTGATAACTGCTCAGAATGGTAGATAGAACATTACCTACATTAAATGTGTTTCATACATACTCCTGATTGTTACAAGAGCTTACTTTAATGAAGTATTAAATTTACATATAAAATTGTTTTCAGCGGAGTACGAAGAACTGGATCTGCTAATAAGCCTTGTTCTGTTTGGAAACCAAACGGAACCACAGAGTCCCAGAATGCCAGAAATAGGACAATAAATATTTCTGGCACAATTTCAAAGGTGCATAATGCCAGACACAGACATGTAAAAATAATGGCAAGCTCTACAGAGATTATAAAAGAAATAAAATCACAGTTCGTAATTCATATAATCATGTTAAATAGCAGGCTTATAAACCAATTCTTATAATAAAATCCACATGTAAAAGTATCTGTGATTTCATTCAGTTAAAGATGACAAGTATTAGAGCTCCCCTTGAAAGCAAATACATATCTTGCAAGCTGAAGGACAATGCTTTATGTTCATGTTTAATGGTATAAACTCTGCTAGTCTTTTCACATGTGATTTTCCAAATAACTTTTTTAAGAATGTAAAATTTGAAAGTGTACTGAATTTTAGAACATATTTCAGCTACTGAGTATCCTTTACCACAACTATTACTGCTTCAAGATTAGATAATTCAAGATCAGAAATTACAGTCCCTTCACATGCAAAACTCCCAGGCAACACAATTTTCACATAGTATGTCATACTAATAAATGTCTGAAATAGAGCTTGAATTAATTATATCAGCATGATGTAAAAAAAAAAAAATCCCTTTCTCAAAATAAATCTATTACATTAAACGCATATAGAAATTAGACAAAAAGCAGAACTTCTACTATAATCACGCCAGTAACTTCACGTGGTAGGATTCAAAGTCATTCCAAGACTGCTTTGGCTACACAGAGGTACTTAGACAACATTAATGTGCCTTGAATTTTAAAAACACACTTGGGAACTGACATTTCAGAGCAATGAATTGGGGTTTCATTACACATTTTTGGGGTACTCTCCATATTCCAGGCATAAACTGACCCATAATCAACCAGTGAAAAGTAATGATAAAGATTTAATGAGTTAAAGGTAAAATGCAGATGAGATGTGAGGGAAGAGAAAAACCTGAAATAAAACTTTAGTTCTTTAGGCAAAATAAACGAGAATAAAATACATTAGAAAAGGCTTATTTTCCAGCACAAGCAGCACATCAAATTTTGTCCCGTCGAGACTAAAGGAGGTTACCAGAAAATATGAAGAGCATGTATTGAAGTCTAGGACTCTTGTTTTAGGGCAAAATATATATATTTTTGTTAGGTCTGGGTTATTTTATTAAATTATATACGTCTATCAATACTAGATCCATTCTTTCATCCCAGAAAATAAAAAAAAATATTATATTAAAATATTATAAAACATTTTATGTTTGTCCTTACTTAAATTCTTTCTGAAAGATAATAGTTTTACTCATTCATTTAATTATATTCACTGCAAGACAGATAGATGCTAATCTCAAACCTATTAACCTTAAGTACAGTGAAAACTTAACTACTCTCATTGTTAGCTGCCAGTCTTAGCAATTTTTTCTTCCAAACATTACAACCTCTCTTCATTTTCCAGAAGTTCTAACACCACAGTGCACTGAAAAGAACTCCGAAAAATAATAATAGTTGGCACATTGCTAATGAAATAGTATTGTCTTATTGATTGATGTTTTTGGTTTCTTTCATGGTATTTAAGATATAAACAGTTTGGTTCTGTCTCTGGTTTATGCTTGAATGACCCATGGCTAGCAAATTGGGTCCTAGGATTCCTGGAGGCTTCCACAGAACAGCTACGCCTCTCCTATTTCATGATGTACTAACTTATACCTCTCTGACGTACACATTGACAACTAATGGGCTTTCCTATATGACTTGTTTGCTTAACATTTGATTTACCAAGAAAACTTTCAGAAAGGCCTTGTGGGTTCAGGTGAAATTCTGCAAGGAATCTAATTTTCATCAAGTGCTAATTGTCTAACCTTTGAATATCAAGGGGGTTTTAAGTGTCAAGAGCAAAGGAATCCATTCATAGTTGTTAGGTATTTTTTAAAATATTTATCTTCCTATTTTTTCTAATTTTTAGGAAGATAACTTGTGATGTGCATAATTTACCCTTTTTGTTATAATACAGTTAAAAAATAAAAATAAAATTTCTAAGTGAAAATTAATCATTACATTATTAATGAGAAGAGTGCAGGCACCGCACATATTTCTAACAATCTATAAATACATTCCTACAAACTTGTTTATTGGATAAGTCTGGCCATAAACTGGCCAGGACGCAGAACTTTATATGAAAAAAGCAGAACATTGAACAAAAACACTATATGTCCATCGTATTAGATTTAAAGTAAGTAACCACAAACTCCTAAACATGTATCCCAAAATGCACAGTCTTTATAATGAAAGGAAAAGACCACATCATATAACTGTCTTAACCAGGCAATTCAGCATTTAACTTGTTTATTTTTCAGTTAAACGAAATCCAAATATCTCTGGGGAAGACAATGCTAATAACAAACATAACCACATAAGCTTTGTATATGAAGTTCAATTTTAGCTTTAGTAGGGCCAATCAAACTGGAAATCGTAATAAAAAGCCAGTAAACCTTAATCAAATTCTGTCACATGGATAGACTGGGTATTTTATTTTTACCCAGTTTGGCCCAGAATTTCTGGTCTGAGTCCTGAAATACTGGCATATTTCTTTGATATTATTCTTAGCTCTGCAAATAATTTACCATATTCTTGGTAAGGAAATTCTATCTTAGTACAAGAAATTCTGCTTAATGAGCCCATTAGAGAAAATGAGGAATATCTGCCTTTTGTTTTTCTGGTGATCTTAAGAATTTTCATGAGTATGTGATTCCCTACTGGTATAACTGTTGCTGATTTCCCTAAGAGCAGGAACAGCCTGTTCATGGAATAGGCAACTGCAGCCTACTGATTTTAAAACTCTCCTGAAGACACTGCTTTAGCAAAGCTTTCAAAAGTATGTGCATTTTTATATATTTGTTGAATTAACTAGTATTTATCTATAATAGTTATTTGGATTTTCACCGTGTGCTTAACTATTTTTATTACACTGGCATTATCTTTCACTTTCCTTAATTTAGAATTTACATCTTCTCTATTCTTTGAGTATTGCATGAAATTAGACCTTAAACCTTCCTCAGAGTCTAAGAGGGATATTTTAGCTGCATACTTCCCCAAAACTTATTAGTATTTCACACAATGATAGGGGTCCACACCTAATGCAGGACTGAGACCTGGTAATTCTATGGCACAAATTTCTTTAATTATTTAACAATTTTAATCTATTCTTTCCATTCTTGCCCTTCACAGTGTTTGAAGACTACCATTCATCTAATTTTATAACACACATGCCTTCCTAAACAACAGCTTGTGTTGGGTGCCATGGTGAAGAAATTTCAGAGATTCTGACTTCTAGGAATAAGTAGATTACTTGAAGCATTAAGTAGAGGCAGTTAGAACTGAAAAATTAAGCATGTCAAAAATAGAAGACTCATCTGCTCTAAAGTCATCTTTGGGCATTCAGAACTTCCCTCGCTATCTCATTGCTTTATTGAAAGGGGGTTTAGTTATTAACTTAAATCATATTGCATACATTTTCACATTTTGAGCTAAATTCTGTCTTCAGATTAGCACAGCATCTCTTTGACTTCAGCAGAATTTCGTGGGAGGACATCTACAACCTCTGTCCTAGAGCACAAGGTTTCTATCTTTATTAGAATCATGGAAGAAGCCTTTCTAAGTTTCCAGAAAGACCCTAGGGTGAGAGCTACCACCCTCATTCTTTTCCCCAGATCTCAAACAAGAGGATGGGCACTTCACTGGTGCTCATAACTCTGACAGCACCCTTGACACATACATAAAATATTTCCAAAAGGGTCTGTGTCTCATCTACTTACATGTCCACCAACCAACAGTTCCTTCAGCTCATATTACATGTCCCAGAAAGTTATTTCACATAACAATGAAAACAGACAGGAGAGTAGTATTAACAGGGGTGGGAACCCCTTTGGCCACAGCCCCAAAACCACACTGCTGCCATCAGACCCATGACACTGATCACCCACTTTGGGCCTGAGCTGCACTTGTCCTGCTGTGGTCAAACACTACACATGAGAAATTAATCCCCAGCACATGGTCAAAGCCAGATATCTCCATATCAGAAATGGATCTATTGTGAGGAGCTGATATCTGATTAATTGTATTTTTTAACTCTCTGTCTTTGAAATGAGAATTCAATGATCCGCCCAGCTGCATGCAATTAAGAGCAGCAGTTGAACATAATAGGGTGAAGAACTTTTAATGGGTGTTTATAGTTGAAAGCATCAACCTCTCTTTTAAATTAAAGAAGAAGGAGAAGAAACAGTAATTGGTAAAAGATAAGACAGAATTCAGAATGCCCTTAGAAGAGGAAGATCTGTCATCCTTCAAGCTCTAAATGCTAGGCCTTCAGAAGACCTCTGTGTTCCAGTATCCCCAGTAAGAAGCGTGGGAAACTACTCTTTAAAATCTTAGTCTGAGGGGAAAAAAAAAAAAAAGGCAAAAAAGTTGCATTAGCATTTTTTAGCTGCTTGGAAGTTTAAAAGCATTCCAACAAAAGGTCTAGATTGAGGTATGTGAGCAAAAACAAATATTTCTCCATAAAATGGCTATGCTAGCATGAAGAGAAATACTTAGTAGACTCAAGGTGGGAATTTAGGGAATAGTATTTTTGCTTTTTTAACAGGAAATACTGTTTAGGCGTTTTATATGGGGGTTCTGCATTTGAGAAGGGATAATTTGCTCTAAAATATGTGGGCACCCAGCCTAAATTCTCTAATTGAGTAGTTTGCTTATAACCCCAGGCCATTAGGTGAATGTAAACTATTACAGGCTTAGTAAGAAAATAGTTCCCATTAGGATTTTTGTATTTGTATGTGGTTGGGGGTTAGTGTGACTGTTTCCAAAATGATGGATTAATGAAAAGGTCTTTTTTCCTGAGTTTGCAAATACCTGACATATCCAAACTCAAATTAAGTTGAAGAGTTCTTTTTTTTTTTACTATCAAAAAATAACAGATCAAGGCTTAGCTATTAGTTCCAGTGTGAGTTATGCTAGGATAAATCACAGGTATATTTGCAATCTTCGCAAAACAAATATTCCTAAAGAAATAACTAATTCAGTTTTTTATCCATATTTCTTAAACTGTCCTTAATTTTAAGTGCCAACTGTTGGTGCAACAAAAATTGTCCTCTGGTCTTTCTGGAGGTGTATTTAGGCTTCATGCTTTGTACATGTGCTTCAGTTGCTACTGTTAAGGTGTCAGACATGCTGCTTGTAGACTTATATTTCTGTAAGGAACAAGACAATTTTATGTACAGCTTCTTTTATACTGCTAGTATTAAATCTTGTACTTTTCATTGCATAACACATCTCTCAGTTGAATGGTCTATTGCTTTTCGTATTCCCAGACAACCTTAACCTATCACATTTTGTTTTTCATGGCCACTGTATGTACATAATATAGTAAGATATTCAGAAGAGGAAACACAGCTTTAATTAAAAGTAATAGGAATAAATTACCTACATATAAGCACATTAAAAGTTAGCCCTAAATTCACTGATAACTTTCAGCATCCAGCCTCCTTCCCACAAAACCTGAGAACCAAGAGTTATGAGGAACTACAAAGTCTATGAAATCAGGGAAGTCCTGTAATAGATTTGATGCAGGAAAAGGTAAAGAGAAAGTATTTATGTCAATGGTGTCTAAACTCCAAGAGAGACATGTGACCACAGTGACAGATAATTCTCCAGATGAAGTAAAGAAGGGGTTTAAGCAGCTCAGCATCCCTTGAACTCTGGAAAATAGTCACCTTGCAAAAGAAGTTCCTGATCTGAAGACAGGTGCAGTTTTCCTATAAATTGACTGTTTTATCAATGCTGTAGGAACTGGAAGGATTAAGAGAAATAAGAAAAAAATCAGAGCATTTTGAATCCAGGACAAGTAAAACTGAAGTAAAACATTGGAAAAGGAAGATACACACTGGAAAAAAGTGGTGTTGCAACATACAATCAATCTGGTTGCTCGGGGAACTAGAAGGAATAACACTAAGAGTCACTTACTGTAGATTTAAGAAACTATGTAAAGGGGGTTTATTAAAATTCAAGTGGTCACATAGTTTGTACTTTTTCTCTTATAATGTGAAAAGATTTTAAGTTGTTTATGTTTTTCCATTATATCAGCAATATAAGGGGTTTTGTTCGTCAGTGAAAGTGATAAATAGGAAATTCCTATTCTGATGATTTAAAAAAAAAGTTAAAATCATTGCAAATAAAATAAAGTACAAATAAAAAGAATGTGAACACAGAATAAGCCTAGAAATACAGTCATTAGGGAGCACTACATGCAATAGTAGCTTGCTCTGAATATATCTAGAATCTACCTCTATAACAGATGGCCAGAAAAACCAGTAAAAGGCAAAAACTGAGAATTATAATCTGATAGGCCACCAGGACAACCATTTGAGATAAAACGTTAAGATTTCAGGATTTTTTTTAAGACAATTTTCTTGGCATCACATTTAATCTTTTCCTCTCACACAACAAGTTCTCCATAGGCCATTCCTATGTCTTCTGTCTTCATCCTTTCTGTTCAAATTGTCTGCACAGAGACTGGGAACTTGGAAATTAAGGTGTCCCAGGTCTCAGTCCCTTGGCCTGGATCCACATGATTTACAATTACAGCTACAAACAATTGCAATGAAAGGGGGAAATTTATTCAAACCCCCTCCAAAAATGTATCAGTGCAATGCAGCAAGCACGTCTGCCATGTGAAGGTAAACCATGTTCACTGCACATAGATCTTTAAAGAAATTGTTTACTAAACCCTTACACATTGCCACTCAGGATGTGTGAAATAAGAGGCATATTTATTGGTCAAATTTTTAAAAAGCACATCCCAAACTTGAGGACAACTCTGTTAGTCTGAAGTTGTTTGTCCAAAAAAGGCTTTAAGATTAGGATTTATTTTTTTACTTTGGGGAAAACAACATATTTTCCATTCATGTAATAGCTTAACTTCTCGTGTTCAAATTTTCAAGCACTGGTCAAAGGCAGATACAGGATCATTTGGTGTGGACAGTGTAAGTCTGAATATCAGGGACAATGGACAGTGAGGTCTTCTAGGAGGCGTAGGAAACACTAGCTTTACGAAGCACTATTTTCAGTACCTAAAATGAAGACTAAAACTGATATACAGACAGTTTCTTAACTGTAACTGTGCAAATTCAGATATTCTGCTGGAGTCATGATTTAATTTTGTGTTGCTTTTTTGTGTTTCCTCTTCTCCCGAAAAGCTTAGCCTGCAGCACCAGTTTAGGCTCCAGCTTTTGCCATAGACTAATAGAACGGGTGATGTCGGTTGAATCTAGAGAGGAAATTAGAAACCAGCCCTGAATATGGAATACAAGATGAACATTGAACCCTGAACAAAAAACAACTGAAAGTTTTACTAACTCTTGAATTTCCTGCTCTCTGAAAGAAGGTTGCTACTCCAAGGAGTCTGAGAGCACTCATACTCTTCCCAGAAGAGAAAGCGGACCGAACACTATTTTGCCTGTGATGTATTTCTTCATTCCCCAGCCTCTGGTTCTTCCTATCCATCTGACCAACTCAGAAAAACAACTCTAAAATGATGCAGTAATGTCTCAGTTTGACACAAATGTCTCAGTTGAGACGCAAATGTCTCTCTCATCCAGTTTCGCTGCCATCATCTTATTCCCCACTTTGCCATACACAGTCTGACTGTCTCTAACGTCAAAAGTAAGAAAGTGCAGCCTTGAAAATATGGGACTGGATTTTGCAGATGCTCTAGTACTTGGATGATACTCCTTGGCAGCACTTGAATCCTTTCCTCTGTTTGCTTTCTTGCATGTCCTACTATAAACATTTGCAAAACAGGAAATTTGGAATAAGTATTGCAAAATACCTGCAGTCAGTGTATGTGTGAGGATCAGGTCTCATATGCAGATACCTCAAAATTTTTTAAGTGGCATTAGTTGCTCAAGAAGTCTGAATCAAACAGTACTAATCCATGAGCCTTAGAAAGTAAATATTATGAAGCAAAATATAACGGAGGCACTGGAGGCTAAATTTTGTCAAGAAAATAAATGGATATTTATTACCTTCAGAAGTTTTATAAAGGAAATTACAGATACTGAATACTTCCGAAAATCAAACCACTTCTCACTGTGGAAAAATGGCGTTAGTTGCCGTCAATCAAATTTGCTCTAATTTAGCCCATAGAACTTCTCAGTCCAGATTGCTCAGGACAAGTAAAACAAATATGTGTCACCTATTAATTATTTTTCAGTCTAAGAAGACTATAGCAAAGCAGCGACATGGAAGGGATGAGGATTCATGAATACATTACTTTTTAATTAATCCTCCATTCTATTTCTACAGAATTCCAAATTATTTTTCCCCTGTTCAGCTTTTCCCTGGGGATGAATTTCAACTCTTCTGTCAGTGGGGGAAGCCCTGGAGCAAAGCTGGTTTGGTTGTTCAGAACAGGCAGCTCAGCCTGGCTTTGCAGGAACATGCTCCATGGTATTTATTGTCTTTGAGCAACTGTGAACTGCTAAGATGTGTCCTGTCTGCTGCCATCCACCTACGATAGTGTTCCACTCTTCGTCTCTTTTTAGACCTTTTGACTTTAAATCTTAGTATCATTGTAGCTTTAAACTGTTCTTTGTGTTTAGAGAACAATGAATTCACAAGAGAGTTGATTTTAAATGTACAGGCTGGGCACGAACCTTACCTACTATGTAGTCATATCATGAATACAGGAACTGTATCTAGCTTAAACCCAGGGAAGAAAGCCCCAGGATCAAAGCCAGACTTCGTAGACATTTTTAATTATGTATTACTGGTAAAGCAATAAAGGCTTACAGTATGGGCTCTATTCACAAAAAGGACATTGTTTTGTCATGTTCTTCTTGTAAATTCCTTATGCATGACTCAAAGTGTCATTTTACACAAGATTCATAAAGACAAATGTCAGTTCTACATGGGTGTACCAATGTGTTACAGAGTTTAATCAAAAGCAAATGTATATGTTGAAATCATATGTGTCATTAAGAGCATTTTTGCCCATAAATTGGAACTCCTATTATGGACAACAGATTGAGCTCCTATGCAATAAAGCTGGACTAGGCCTTCTGCATTTCCTGAAAAAGTTTACCAAATTATTTCAAAATGCAGTTATGAAACACAATGTTCTCTAAGGGAACTATTATCGCAGGGAAGTACTTCAGGAAGAGCCTAAATACTTTGAATTTGCACTTCCATTTCAAGTACTGTCAAAGAAAAAGGTCTTGAACAACATATGGCACTAGAGACCATCCTAAGAGAGTTCAGGTTTAGTTTTTATAAGAGAAACAAAGCTAAAGTAGCTGGTGGGTCAGAACTTATGGCTGAAAGAATTAGGAGGTATGTTATTGAGAAAAAGAGTTGAAGGCCAGTAAAACAGGAGGTAGATGGTGAAGTATTGTGAAGTAGAACACTGACAATATGATGAGAGTAATTTTCATAGTTATCACAGTGAGACACCAGTTACTCACAACTGTGTTGAAAAAAATAATAACTTGTTTTTAAATGCTGCCTTACGGCAGTAGTAAACACAAATAAACAAGAATCTTTAAAAGTATTAATTACAATGGTCAAAGATGAACTTACGGAAAATAAGGGTGCTGTAATAATTCTTCATGTGGCACATATAATCTCCCAGTTTATTGTGCCTTATAACCATACATCACCTAATTTCAGTTAGCAAATAAATCAAAAGTTACTGTTAAAGGAATGCAAGTGATTAAATAATAATGTGATGGAGATTACCAGGAAAAAAAATAACACCTGAAAGGCAGAATGACCCAGGACTTGCCTAGATTTTTAATGGATAGTGAGAAAATCTAAAAATATCACACAGACCTCCAGGAAGTAAACTGGTAACATACATTCAGAAAGAAAAGGCAAGTACATGTCACTGTGTTTTGTAAAATACTTTTCAGAGCATGTGTTCCACATGTATCACCGGCATTTGTTGACTCTCCGTATGAAACCATCTGCCGTGAAAGAGATACCTGGGGAGAATTAACTAGTTTCAAAAGGTTATTAATACTAATGAAAAGCATTTGATTCTTGGGAAGAAAAAAGCATTTAGAGTTAGATTCTTAATTCTAATATGATCTTGGTTGATTCCACCATAAAATCTTTTGTTACAAAACTGAGCAAAAGCCAGAATCTTGGTTTCCACTTGCTATTTCTGTTCATCTGTCTTTTGATTGCTCAGGAGAATGTGAAATTCTCTTTCTCACACAGACATGTTCTTATGGGGGGAAATATTTGCCCCACAGGATAATACCATAGGGCTCATACTCCCTTTACAAATCACCACCTTCCTTTGCCCACCATGTCATCTCCCTCTTCTTCCACCATGTGTATTTCCCCAGACTGGTGGGATACTTGAGAGGAACTGTAAGGATAGGGAAATGTTTTAATCAGTGATAGTGATCTTCTTCCATCTACACAGAGAAAGATCCAAGTTCAGAAGGCTTTGCTTCCTCTATGGAGCTGCAAATGGGATCTTGGTCAAATGTAATTTCTTACTGCCAATGAAGGAGTGAACTGATCCCTGCATTTACACACTGAGGACTGTTTCTTGGGTTTTATTCAGCTGTTACCAGCAGTGAGTTTTCTTTTACGATGTTGGTTCTCAGCACTGGATAATCAGAGTTTGGGCTTTCTACTGACCAAAGCTGGAAAGAAAAGAGGATGTGGGGCTACAAAGGTGCAAGGCAGAAACCAGGGAGAGCTTATGTGGAGGGCCAGCTGAGTGATGCTCTCACATGGACCAGAAGATTGCACAGGTCTGCAAAATGCATCTGTCCTGACTTAAAGCCCTTTACATATGTAGGATAGTTTTGGTGCAACTGGGAGTTGTTCCCACTCAGAGTACAAAGCATCCATTCTGAGGGAAAAGTTATTGCTTGGTTTAGATGTCACCAACACCAGCTCTGATTTGTTGACTGTGTAGTGCAGGGATAGGTATCCTTGTATATCCACGGGGAAGTGTTTTCTTTTCCTTTTTGTTTAGAAAAAAAATGCATGTAAATCACATTAGGGATTTTTTTTTAGTCTTTTTCATTTCTTTTTTCCTCTAACTTGAGTTAGAATTCAGTTCAGGTATGTGTAAATTATCCCACAGAAAACTAAATATAGCAGCAACCAAGAGAGATTAGATGAGACTGTGTGATGTTTTTGTGAGCTGCAATTAGACAGCCAGCAGCTTCACTTGTAAATACCAGAGTTTAAAGGATAAGAGGCCAGTGAATGTTTCCTTCAGTAAAGTGTCTTGGGAAAAAACACACTTTGTTTGCCAAGTGGGCTTGAAAATAATTTCAGATGGCTCGTTCCAAATTCATTATATTTTTTACCAGTGTATGAATGCAAATTTTTAGGAAACATTAATAGGTTTGTTTTTTCCCTTGAGTGAGAAAGAATTATCAAAATAGGAGGATTCTCTTTGGAGTGAAATTTCCTCCTATAGTGAGGGACTCAGGACTGTGCCTTGTTTACATCTGTTAAAGCTTTATTTTGATGCTTTGACTTGTGTCTAACCCTCAAGCCAGCATTCTAGAAAAAGGAGTATATGTAACTGAGACTCCTATTGACCTCATTAGTCTTCAGTTCAGGTCCTCAGCAAGAGGTGTCCCATGTCTCTCATGACTTACTTCTGCTGATACCACACCACAGTGGGGGGGTGCCCAGGTGGTTCAGTCACTTGCCACCGAGCAAGCTTATAGTGGAGGGGGAAAGAGCTCACAAACAAGTGAGATAAATGAAATTAGTGAATACTAATGTTCAATTATAGGGAGAGAAATAAAATTAGCAAATATTCATGTTCAGTCATAGTTTTACCTTGCTACATTTTCTTGTCTTCTAGGTAGTTAAGATCATATCATGAACAAATGAAATCTCCAATAAGATTTCACACAAAAAGGTTGAAATTTTTCGTAGCAGTACGTACACCTTGTCCCCTGCTTTTTTTCTGCTGTAATTATTTGGCAGAAAAAAGGTTTAAGAAGTTTAATGGGAGAAAGTACAGACCCCTTGGGATTCATAAATTGTTTCTGCTTTTGCTGTGAACCCTCTGTCTTCGGCTAGTCACCCAGGGTATGCCACTAGTTTTTCCATTTTTCAGATAATGATAATACAACTTATCTATTTTCAAGCATTATTGTGAGAATTTCTAATTGTACAGAATTAGTTTTGCATCACTGGGCTGAAGAATTGCATAAAAGAGGAAGATACTATGCTTAAAAAAAATCAGCCTTTTCTGCTTATTTCACTTAAATTATTGTATTTAGGTGGCTTCAGAAGAGTGATACTGTAACTAAAATGCAAAAAAAAAAAAAAAAAAAGCTTTTTGTAACTTAAACTCTCCATAATAGAAATGGGAAGAAATAGAGACATCATGCTTTTAGACAAATATTTTGATAATAAAGATAATACAAGAAAAATACTCCTCAATTACATTATATGCATGGAGAACTATTTGTATATGTGAGGAAGAGCTACTGGCTTTAAAAAGCAACAGTATGGATGATTCTCACACTCAGCTTCACAGAATAACTTAGCTCTTAATTTCCCTGAAATGTGTTGTATTCTTTAAGGATTCTGCTTAGATTTGACTTTCCTGTTCTGCTTGGTTATTCTTTCGTGCTGTATTATATGAAGGACAACGTGTCTTCAAAATGGTGAATACTCTGAACTACTCTTCTGACAGAAGCAGTAATCCTCCCAAAAGCTGGAATTGTTCAGAACTTCACAATACAGCCCAGGCAGTCTTTTAGCAACACGATCGGTGCTTTGCTTTTCAGCCTGGAAAACATGAACTTGTGTCAGGGCATCTCAGACACCTGCTATTTCCATGCTGCTGAACAGCAAAAGGCCTTCAGGGACTATTAATGAAAAGGCGGGGCAGTGGAAGGTGTTAATACATAAATTCTGAGAATGTGGTAGGACTAGGTCAATATTAAGGTAAAAGCAGCCTAACAAAAATCAAAATATCAGTCTATTTTGTCTGGGTTTTTCAAGACCATGCCAAGGCATAGTATGATGGCCTTTGGTCTTGCTTCAGCTAAGGCAGTTGGATTTGGCATCTAGAAGTACTAGCTAAGGAAAAGGCCAGGCTGTCTTTGGGAGAAGTGAGGGGACAGAGACAAAAAAGGTTAGATGGTCCCTTTCAGTGCAGTATTGCTGTCTACTTCCCCCGATTCTCACTAAATAAGAGTGACTGCTGAAAATGTGTTAATTTGCCACCCTTTTAATGGTTGGTTGTATTTTAATATAAATTTTGGGAAATTCAGATTCTACTCAGAATACTGAATTATCATCTGGACTTAATTTGACCTTTCTAACAACCAGATTTTATAGACATAAAATTATGAAATGACAACAAAACACACACATATAATAGTAAAGAGACCAGGGGTATCCTATCAAATGGAAACAAAACAAAAAAAAAATCATGTCCTTGTGACAATATGATGTCTGATATTGAAAGAAAGTCAGTCTCAGCTTTTTGTAATAAAAGAATTACAAAGTTAAATAATAACATTCCAGATAGACTATGTAATACCTAAGTCAAAATAAATGAACAAATTTTTCATGTTCATAAAAGTTCTGACACAACTAGATACATAAAACTTAATTTATAAGACTTTTTTTCACCAAAGCAAGAAGAAAAAAAATGCAAAAGAAGGCACTTGCAGCAATCAGATTATCTTGCATCATCTGCTAGCCTGGAGCCAAATGTTTGACACTCCTCAGTGAGGACAGAGTACTATTTCAATCCATGCAATACCTTTCGTTAACCCATTTTTCAGTTATAGCTGGTGTGTGTAGATCTAAAGGTAGAAAGAACCTCCTGTTGGAAAGCGATGCATTTGTAACACCACAGAGCACCTGCACCCCAGGCAGGTTGCACTTTTTTTGAAGTGCTGTCAGCTAAGCTGAGGGAGCTGGGGAGCACAAAAGAGAGTGGGATCAGTTATAAATGTATCCTAGCAGAGCAAGAATCTGGTGGAAGAAACTATGAACTCCTTTGCAATCCGCTTTAATACTGGTTTAATAGTCAGAAGCAAAAAAAATATATATTATTATTTAAGAAAAGTTTAATACAAAGTTTATATTAAAGCTCTGTTTAAATGATAATTTTTTTCCTTCTGATTGCTAAAGCTATATGAAAGTTTATTGAGAAACATATCCATGGCCTTACGTTGGCCTCTTCTCTGCCAGTGTCACAATGACTTTACTTTCTAGCAAGATGGCAACTATTGGCACTAAGCTGAAAAACACCAAGTGTAATGAAAAACGTGTGCTAGAATCACAAAACATATGATAGTTTGTACCACTGACAAAAACTTGTTTTGCTATTAATTATTTAAATATTGGCTTAACTGTGTTGATTTTGAAACTGTTTCTAACTTACTTTGAACCTTGAGTTGGATGACTTGACTGGCAGAATATCAAAGTTTCTTTTTGAAGGAGATGGAGGCTCACGCACAGAGGAACACGTAATACTGACCATAATATATCTCCTTAATTTCCTTAAGAAAAAATACTCCACTTAAATAAACATAGACAGTGTTTTCAGTAAGAGAGCAAGATAGAAGACAGCAGCTTTAAATAATCCCTAGAAGCATCTTCTTGTGCCTGACCACCAGCAAGAGTCACAAATAACACCTCACATTAGCAAGTAGTGAGAACAAACCATGCAAGGTACCAGACAGTTGTGCGCTACCTGTTTCACGGGTGTTTTACTTTTGCTGGCTGTAGCTTGGTCCCATTTGTGGGATGCACAGTGTGTAGGAAATTACCATCTAGGTTAGCTCATCTGAAATGAATATAGGTGTGTTCTGAGGTTAGTCTTCCAGGTGAAGCAAAGGCAGGAATATTCTCTGCAGAAGCCTACTAAACTGCAACTCTAATAATAACACCCACAATAATTAATCACATTAATTTTTCTCCTCCATCAAATGGATCTCAACATGTATCCACCACCTCATGTAGAAGCATGGTGTTTAAATAACTGTCAAGCTGTAGCCATCTGACCACCCAGGTGAGCTTCTTCACCTCCATGAATTGTTCTATCAAGTATCCAGGCTACCACTCAGAGAAAGAGTAGAGCCAGCTGATTGTGTCCCAAGCCCTTGTTTATCCACCCACAACCTCAGCTCACATGTTTCATCTGAGAATTGTGTTATACTGAAGCACTTCTTTCCACATTGATATATTGCTGCCTACAATGTCTCAGGTTAAATGAGACAACGCCGGGACTTGATTTCATTTCTATTCATGGCATCAGTAAGTTCAGCAATTAAACAGTTCAGTCCCAGTAGCTCTGCTCAGCATCCACACTGAAATACATGCTGAAAACATGGACCAAGGATGACAAAAAATTGGAAAAAACTAATAGAAACTTCCTACTCAGGAAAATGAATTAGTTTATCTATCTATCTGTCAGACAAGGGGCAACTTAGTTACGTTATTTAAAGTAACTCCATGGAAAACAATAAAAACTACTGCAGAATACTTCACTAATCAGAGGAACACAAAGCAGGATCTGAAAGCACAGGCAGTGATATGTCTAAAATGCAATCAAATGGAGGCACTCTTGAGCTAGCTTCAAACTCACTAAGCTTGGTTGTTGGCAGCACAGCCAGAGTAGCAGGGTCATCATCATGGAGTAAAATCAACTCCATCAATAGATGGTGTATTTACCCAGTTTTTTGATGGGTCACGTAATTCACACCCAGCACTGAGCTGTTGGAGCTACACCCTTTGTTTAAATGCCATTAGAGTGTGATTGTATGAGTTGCAGGCAGGACAGAGTAGGTACTGTTCCATGTCTTGACTCTAAGGAGGGTGAGGAGTGGGAGGATGCTGTTTGTGTTTGCATTTATATAGCTCTAATGAGTCACTCTGAATGTCCAGTGAGAGACATGTTGCAACATATTGACTCAGGGCCAGTTATAATGAGACTGTAAAGGGCAATAATCAGAGGATTTGCTAATGGGTCTGGGTTATTTTGTCCCTGACAGACCTTTTTGTAGGCCAAGTGCTGATACTGTTGACAAGGCAAGCATAGATCAAAATATTTTTTTCTATAATGAATAGCTAAACCCAGGGCATAATCTCAGTTGACTGCAGTAGTCACCTGACATTCCACTGAATACTTGTTCCCTGGTTTCTTTACATGTAGGAGGGCGGCTATCTTAAATTCGGGGCGGGGCAGGCCCTGGAGGGGGTGAAACAACAAACCAAACCAAACCAAACAACAACAAAAAAACACACATATTTTTAGTCATCTGGCTAGTGTGACCAGTGAGGGTGTTAATATGTTATGAGGGATGCAAGAAAAGGAGCGGAGTTCAAGACCAAACGCCGTATGTGATCTAAATAGTATATGATCCAAACAAAAGCAGAGCACTAAGTACCTTGTGCAGTTCTTGCACAAATTCCTTCAGTACTGCAGTTGCCATTACCACAGGTACTTCATCTAACACTCCCTGTCAGGCAGTGGATCATATAATTCATAAAATTTACCTCTAGCATCTCAGAAATTGCATTTGCTGATAAAATGCTTGATTTGGATCCCTAAGGTGAGCCAGAGGTGAAGGCAGTGGGCCATTCAGTAGCTCAACAAACAAAATGACACCCACTTTAATGCTGCAGAAGGGTTCCATGTAATATCTCTGGCGTATAGCCACACTTCCTAATTTCATTATTCAGCAATATCATCTCTGCCTAGTTTTAAAATCAGCTCTTCTCAGAAAGCTGGTGAATATTTGTCAAACTGAACTCAAATAAAAACTTATCTTCACTTGCTTTAAGTGATCATTATTTTCAACTTGTGATAGGAATACTTTTTCTGGTAAGTTTGGCAATGAAATAGAAATTTTACAGGAGCTCTTTCACTACCTGGGTCTAGTCCTTGCCTTCCAGACTGAAAATTTCAAAAAGGAGATAACCTATAGAGGATTTTAGAAAAGAGAAATAACAATCCAAATCCTTGGGGAAACCTCTTCAAAATGTGCTGTAACTTTTATGTGAGACCAGAATGACTACACAAATGTTGTGAAATTTGTCAAAGATAGGGAAGAAAACCTTGAAAAATTTTAGTACTCAAACTAGATCATTATCGATAACCACTTTCATGCATTTAGCACTCAGATGAAATATAAGGATCACAACATGGAAAAGCTCCCTGCTGAGATATGCATACTGCTCTGCAAGAGAAAAAGAACATTTTATTCCTCAGTAGTTTGACAACAGGCTAATAGTTTAGCTGAGAAAAAGAATACTCATATACTATACTTCCTATAGGACAGGAAGGATTTTTTACTTGGAAAACTGCCAGTAGCAGTCTAAGGTAATCCTAGAAAGACATTGTCCAGAGGTCCATCAGAAGAAAGCTACTAGGAGATGATATAGAAGATAGGGAGATAGAGACAGGTGGAGATGGAGATAAAATTTTTCAGAAAATTGGCTCCTAAAAAGTCATGATCTGACCAAAAATGAACTGTGGAATTTATGTGTGTAATCAGGTATTCAAGCAGGAGATCCATCATTCAAAGATTCACAAATGTATCTGAAAAAATAATTGATTTTTTCATTTGAAAATTAATTATGCAGACCTGTCTGCACAATGCATTTTTTCTTCACAAATATAAAAAATATTTGATAAATTAATATGTGAAATGGGATTAAGTTAATGAAAATTGACTAAAACTTTTCTTTATTTGAGATGAAAAAAATATTTAGTTACAAAACAAGATACAAGAAGTGCTTTAACGAATCTGAAAAGGCACTGTGACATTATGGAACATGGCATGCCACTCACCAGAATAAAAACCATCACACTCCATTTTATCATCTGAATTTTGCCAAGTTGTAATGTACACAGACAAAAAAAATTTGGATTCCATCTTTTTAATAAGAAATGTTAAGTATGTTAATCTCAGGTTTGTTTTGGATATGGCCTTTGCACAGCAACTGAGATTCTTCAAAGAGAAGCACTGCAGACTATGGAATCATGCTCCTGGGCTTCTGAAGAATAGACAGTTAAATGCTAGATAAAAACCCAAGAAAGAGAAATTGATATGATAAAGTGCTGCTACCCTTGGAGCAAGATGTAGCAATACATAAGGTCAAGTAGATACTAGATCTCAGCTACATTATTTGTGATTGCAACAATCATAAATAGGATAGGAGAAATGGTGAAATATATATATCTGTCTTTCTGATGCAGCATAAAACTGACATCTTGCCCATTTCTCGACATTAAAGATTCTGCTGCTAAGTCTGTGTTGTTGGATTTTTTTCAGGGAAAAGGTCTATTTTTCATGGGGCAAAATTTCATGAAGTAACACTGCATTTCATAAACAGTTGCTTTAAGAGACATTGTCAACAAAATAATACTTTATAAGGCACTAGAAATGATTCACTGTATAACTGAAAAACAACTTTTATTCACTTTTATCTTATGAAAATGTTGCTTCTCTCTGTAAAGTTGAGTGGCTGCAAATGTAGGTCAGGAATCCTTTACTCTACTTTTTCCCTTCTCATTCACATTTCTGACTGGATTAGTCTCCTTCCAATGGTTTAGGACTCTGCCACGAGAAACAGACCACAAAGATCAGCAGGGACAAGACGAACAATAAAAAATAGGACCCTCTCTCCTTAAACAGAACTATATTTTCTCTCAAAGACATCACTTCAAACCAAACCGTCTCCTCCATTCTCATCCATTCTTTTAAACTTACCTCATACAATTTCCCAGTATATCTGTATTTCCATACATATGTTTAGATAACGAGTCATGGGCAACTCAGTAAAGCCAATAAAATTCAGCACACAGATGGGTACTCTGAGCAGATATAAAAATGCAAGACCTCATTGCCTTCTCCACTTTGCTTTGTCTGAAGCTGATAATTAACTGATTGATAATATTCTCCTCTCTCAGTAATTTTCCATACATGTCTAGGAAGTGATGAACTGGCAGAGAAGTGAACTTCACTGTTTTGACAGAATTTTTTTTAAGTAACCAACCCATGAGATTAATGAAAGTGTTACAATCTTTTGAATGGCTGTTGCCCAAACACCAGGAGCTGGACAAACCCCAAGAGTTGGAATGACAGCTCTGATGCAATTTTTGTTTTCCAGACCTTAAATCGGAATGGACAAAATGATCTCTGGGTTATGTTTGAAATGGTTGAGTATTGTGACTGGGGACTGATCAGCACTGAAGTGTAGCCAAAATTATATCTGGAAGACACTGAAACTAATGCAATGGGCCTGTTGATCTGTGTGAAGATTATGCCACACAATTCAGTTAGTCCCTTGACCATATTTCCTTCTCATATTCAGATGAGCTTTGGGACCTTTATGCTTCATTCTGAAAATGTCTTGTTTCTTCTCAAGTGATAATCACACTTTCTTCTAGATTTTATATTTCCTGGTTATGGGCAGTAAAACAAACCTCATGAAACATAGAGAGCAATCCCTCTGACTAAAAAACCAGAGAAATCAATCTGATATGCATTCAGAGTATCCCAACAGAGGACAAAAAGGTGGATTAAGAAAATGTCATCAAAGGTGGGATTGCTTTGTCATGCAAGAGCCTCAGCATGCTTTTTAGTAAAATATGAATTGTGTCGGCTTACATCTTCCGTGAACACTTAACAGAACCGCAAACACGTAACTGTAGATCTGCAAATGGGTCTCCCCAAGGTGAACAGTTTGTGTCATGACTCATCTGGACTTCATTTTGTGTCAAATCCCTCATGTCCTTTTAAATCTGTTATTTATTACAGAACTCCTGTCGGGTTCCCAACATAAAACCCATAGTGAAATGAGCACACCTCCAGCAAACTGAAATGATAGATCATGCTTTGCTCATTTGTTTGTATTAAAAGGAGCATCCAGGTCTCTCAAAACTGTAAAATCTGTATCTAACAAGTCTATGAAAAAGTGTTGCTACTTCAAGTCTTCTGTTCTTTCCCCTGACCTGGGTGGCTCATCCACAGGTCCTATATTCTCTTTAAGCTTAGACAGATTTCTGGGCAGAGGCTGAAAGTGACCAGTTAAAAAGCAATTTTACCTTTTTTGATGAAACAAACTGTTAAATTAGACAACCCAGTTGCAGGCATGTAGGTCTGATCAAACCCTACAGACTTCACTGAAATTATGTCAGGCTCGGGAAGACTATTTGGGACAACTGAAAGGTCTAAGCTCTGATAATCAGCAGGAAGTGTGACAGTCTGTAACTGCACTGGGGGAAGGGGATGAGCAAGGCCTAACATGAACAGAAGGAGTCAGAGTTGGTGGAAATATCAAGAGAGCGATCTCTGTCCTTTACAATAGATTCACTTCTTGATCTGACAACTGAATTTTGGTGTTCTTCTCCTGATACTAAATTGCTGTAGTTATGCCAGCCCTGGATGGCATTATGTGTGCCACTCCCCTCTGCTTCCTGCCTTAAGAGGTCCACCCAGCATGGCTCCAGGTATTGGTGGGAGATATGTGGGGAAAGGATTGACCATTTACTTATTCTTTAATCCAGGAAAACAGATGCAAAAAGCTGTTTCAAAAGGAAGTTATGATTGAAAAGTCGAGCATTTGGAACTTGGGAACTGACAGTTTTAGTGTGATTTATGCAGCCTTGTCTCTCCTTGCTCCACCAGCTGTGATTGCACTATGATGCAGCCATGGAGGATAAAATCCTAATCTCTGTTGCTGCATGAATGGCTGAACTCAGCCAGAGCAGAAACGAGTTCCTCTGAAAGTGAGCAGGGCTGTATAGGGAAAGTCTGATATTGGCAAAACCCAAGCCACTTGCCAGAGGATTTAAATTATTCTGAAAATTCTTTGTTGAAGCAAAGGAAAGAACAGTCTCATAGAATAGATGAATGCTGCCTTGATTAATATAACTGAACCTCTGTCTTGCTGCAGAACTTCCATACAATGCTAAGCACTACATTTAAATCCAGGTTTTTCATAATTGCTTACAAACTCTATTTTCCATGTTATGGTTTTCAAGTTACATTCAAATTTTTTTTTTGCAAAGCAATAAGCAAAAAACCTTGTTAACAACACTAAAATTATCAGCTCAGTGTCCTCCATGGGACATTCAAAGTGAATACAGATTTTGTGTGTTTTCTGATCTTTGGGATGACAGTTATAAAATTGAGTTAATCCTTATTTCATTGAATTATTCTGAGAGTTAATTTGCTAGTATTTGTGAGGTAGCAGCAATGGGAATGAGAAGAACCATAAGCAGTTTTCTGATCAGAAAATTAGCAAATCTCTATTTAACCTGGAGTCAGAACCTTGCATAAGAAATATTGTTGAGAGCCCTACCTGGGCCAGATAAGTGCACAGGCTTAATTAGCTGATCAGTGAGTGAACAGCAGCTTCCTTTGTGCTGGGGTGAGACAAGATGACAGCAAATGTACTCAATTTATAATGCAAAGTTCAGTTTTGGTGTTTCCTAACTTTCCACATTGTTTGTAACCTCCTTTCATTTGTAGTACACTACAGCTTAAAAAATTGCCAGTTCTCATTGTCTGATCAATGCTTCAGTTTTGCTGATGGGAGGCCAAGATATTTTTGCAACATTTTCTTAATAAAGTAAACGTGATCAGAGATTTCTCTTAAATATTTAACATCCTAGTATTCCAAAGAGCATTTCAGAATGGTTTTTTAAATGCTCTAAAAATCTGAAGTAGTTAAAATCCCTGTCAGAAAATTAAGATTGCCTGAAGGGCTATGCTCTGGATCTCTGATAGCAGAAATGAATTCCAGACTGCTTCTCCACCTGTGTTACTATTTTGTATGGAAAAATAAACTGCTCGCAAAAATGTATAGGGAAGCAGGAAATCTGGAGTCTAAAATATGGCAACATACACAGACCCTTGCTTTATAATTGTGTGCACTGTTGACCATCTGTCTAGCAGTTAAACACACTCTCATTTAAATGAGTAAGTACATTTAATGGACGAAATATTAAGATCACTGAGGGGTGAAGTTTTTTATTTGCAGTGTGCAAATGCCAGAGTGGAACCACTTGTACATTCTCAATACTACACACTTTTAAAATAACTAAGAAAAATTACTACTTACCTGCTGCATACCAAAAACTGGCTCCTTTTAAGCGAATCATTACAAACTGGAATAGATTGAATTGAAAGCCTGATGGTCTCATGGCCTCCATTCCAGAAGTACAAATCAGGCTGCAGCTCAGCTACTGCTGTTTTGAAATCTTTAAATACAGAGAAAGTGAAAAATACTGGGAGGAATGGTTTAATGACTTTACTTGAAGTAGTCATAGCCATTTCAATCATCTTTTAAATAAGACAGGACTGGAGAGATCTTTTCTAAACACCTTAACTAATAAGTTGTCAGTGTTTAAACAACAATTGCTGCTCGAAAATGAAAATTAGCTGATATGATCAAGCCATATGGCTAATATAATTGATTTGCTCAGATTTTTTTAAATTATGAAAACAAAGCTAGAGCAGCAGCATAATGTAATTTACCAATTTAACTAGAGGTGATGTGTTCTATTTTAGTTCGACAACAAATAACACCTTTCTGGTGTTTTAAATTAAGTATAATGAGGGAAGGACCGCGTTGGGTCCTAAATAGATCTGACCCGGGAAAACGGATTTCAAAGGGCTCGGGGCAGCAAAGTCGTTGGCTGTTGACCAGAGGGAGTGTTGATAATGGGGGCTTAGGAGAGACCCGGGTTTGAAGGAGCAGGCTGGGTGCCCCCGGGGCCGCGGCGGGGCCAGTGGCACCTCCTGCCCTGTCCGGGCCCCGCGGGTACCCTCGGGTGGTGTCTCTGCTCTTTGAAAGTAGGTGACTCCCGAGAGGGGCGAAGCTGTCGTCGCGAAGCCGTACCCAAAAGGCTCATGTTCGGGTTTCTGAGCGCTTTTTCAATTACTCCTGAAACTTAGATTCGATCCGTAATTTTTAAGACTCGCTCATTGTCAAAGCAAACCAGTATTTCCCCTTCTGGTTGACTCACACTCAGCAAAACAGACGAAAGCTGTAATAAATCTGCACTGGAGAATGTATTTGTGTTTCTCTACTCTGAAGTTTTTCAGAGCCTTTTTTAGTTGCCTTGCGGGTGCGTTTTGTCCTCTGCCTTGATTACTGCTGCATGGAGGTTTCTCAGTACTGGCTGAGAACGGCAATTTTAAGTCTGGACTAGCAAAGGAATGGAAGTTTGGGGAAGGAAAGCTTTGTTTTTCTGACAACTTCAGTAGGCTGTGAAAATTGTGTGGAGAAGAGGTTCTACCGACTAGCTGGTGTGTTCGGTGGGGGAGCTTTATCCCGCTCAGAAACACAGCACCAAGCACCCTGGAGATGTCTTTGCTCTACAGCAAATATCTCGAAACGATTTTACGCTTAGAATCTGTTCGCTTGTTTTCTCGTGCAAAACTGCGCTGATCCTGATGACCACCTCACGCTGGAAGATGATGCCGCGAGAAGCTGAATGTAAAAACCTGATTTGTGTAGTCTGGAAAATACAGACAGGGCTTAACTGATCACACTTCTGAAATTCTCTCCTGTCGCTAATAAGTGGAAGCCTCATTAAGGTGCTCTAAATCGAGTTTTAATAATGTGCTAATAATAGATGGCCACTAGTTAGAAAAGAAAGGCTTTGAACCAGCTGGAGCGTTTGGAAAAAATGCACCATCTTGTCCATCCCGGCGCGGGATGTGGGAAGAGCGGGCAGGCTGCTCGCGGAGGGGTCGGGCAGGAGCCTATCTCCCACGGGACACGGGAGGGAGGCAGCTGCGATGCCTGGAACCCCGGGCTCACAGTCACGGGTGGGAGGGCAGGGACGGGCAGTCCTGCCTGCTATGTTACACCCCGGGAAGGCCGCGGTGATTAGATGGATAGATAGATAGATAGATAGATAGATAGATAGATAGATAGATAGATAGATAGATAGATAGATGATAGATAGATAATTAAAAATAAAATTTAAAAAAAGTACTTCAAAACAGAATCTATCCTTCGCACCATTTTATAAAGGAAACAACAATGATGTTGTTGGGTCGTTTTCTCCCATCATTAGAGTCCTTCTCATTGAAAGTAGAAATGAGTGGGAGACCCAGGTCTCTCTTGCCTCTGTAGGCACATGAGACCTCTCTTCAAATGGTACCACAAGCCCCCGGGACCAGATACTGGCGATCATGAGAACCTAAGCAAGGATGATGGTCTTTAGCTGAAAAGATCATCCATGATTAATGATTTATCAGGAATTCAGCTCCACTCGCTCGGACTCAACGGACCGCACAAGGCTTTCAGAGACTGCTTTTCTACTTGTAAAACTGACTTCCCTACTTCATCTCCTTGGCTCGTTACTATTATTACCTGGGGTTTATATTTCTCTTTTTAAACAGTGTAATCTTTCTTCTGTTGCACATCCTGGAGTAAAAACCAGGGCATCATTTTCACATCAAAGAACTGTCAGCTCCCCCGTATGAATTGCTGCCCCTCGCACCCTCTCTAAAACGCTATCCTTGACATCCGAGCACGCGGAGCGCGGTAGAGATATATGGTTGTAATCACAGCCCTTGTAATTGAGTGTTGTGCCGGAGAGTCGCAGCGCCAGGGGTCTCCTCGGAGCGGGGCGGGTTGGACACCCGCACTAGCCCAGCGTGGCAGGGACACCCACGGCCCCAGAGCGTCCCAGGCTGCCGGTCCTCTGTGCTTCCATCCGGGAAGGGCTCTGCCTTCGACAAGCGCACGGCGAGCTGGAAGAGCCGTGCAGGGCCGCACTGTGCGCGACAGTAAAAAGCACCCAGTGTCACCCGGGGCGAGCACAGGCCACCGCTCCCGGCCGCCGCCTCCTTGGTGCTTCCCACATCCTCCTTCTCCGCCGCCTGTCCCTTCTCGGAGCGCTCTGCTGAGGCCAACCCTCTGCCCTGCTCGGGTTGTGCTCTCTCGAGGGTCCGCAGCAGGTGCGGGGCCCATCGAGGCCGAGCCGCTGCTCCCCCCGGGGCTGCCGGTGTCCGTCTCACCCACCTCTCCTCTCAGATGAAGGCTTTGCAAAGTTTCTCCTCGCCACGTTCCCCCCGTTCCCTGAGTGTGGGGAGCCGACTGGAGCCGCAGTACATCCTGCAGCTCTCCTCGCTCCCTGCCCGCTCCCTCCGCCTCTGTCTCCGGCCTCCCCTCTCCTGTCGGCGGGACAGGGGCAGAACTGTGGAGTCTGTCCCCTCCCTGATGGTCGTGTTTCAGGGCTAGTGGGGCCGAGGACGTGCGAGGGCTTTAGCGTTTCCCCTCTCCAAACCGCAGCACTTGGTTTGGTCACTGGGAGCAGTGGAGCCGATGCGAGAGGAGAAAGAGCTGGGGAGGAAGCAATCCTGTCTGGAAAGGGGGCGAGGCAGCACATAAAGGAGAGCTGCAGTTTCCTGCCTTGTCTCGTAAGGAAATCAACTCAAACCATTAAAAATATATATACTTTCTTGTCATGGAAAAGGAGGGTCATATCTGCTTTTGACATTTGGTGGGGATTAATTAAGACGAAAGGATTTCACCAGGTGGCGGAGAGACAAGACCCCTTTCTAAACACTTTTGAGCTTCCTAGCCAAGGCAGGGGGGCAGAAGTCGTGTCCGTCCCGTTTCCCCGCCCCCCGGGACCCGCATCCCGACTGGCACCCGCTCCCCAGAATGACCCCAGCCCACTGTCAAGGCATGGCGGCACCGGACCAGCCTCGTGCGGGGCATTTTTAAGGGTGAACTCTGCATTCTCAGTGTTACTCCGCCGAGGCCTTGCTGGCAGAGAGGCAGGCGGCGGAGAGGGCAGTAGCGTTTTGAAACGGATCCGACAAATCTAAAATTCCCTGTGTGCCCGGGGAAGGCGGCTGCTCCCCGGCCCAATGGCTCAGTCAGGCTGGAGAGCTGCTATTTCAGGTCCTCCTGAAACCTGGCTCGATCATCATCATCCTCACACTGATCTATGCGCTCCCATTAGCGTGGACCTGTCGAAATCCATGTGTGCCCCTTTTCTTGCTGATTACTAACTTCAACCCCTTAGAGGTAATGTTGGAAAACTGCGTTATTAGCCAGCCTTAAGGTAATTAGTACTTCCCCCTGCCACTGCGTCTGTTGTACAACGCAGCATGTAGAAATCGAGTGTCAGCCCCGCACATCTAATATTCCTCCTACGCAGACCACTCATGGATAATGAGTCAAGAGCCCTAAGCGGAGTCCAAGTAAAGAACACTTATCAGAAGTCTCTCTTTGAGGACAGTAATTAATTGCGTCTTCGAAACATTAAGTGCTCCCTTGAAGCGACTTGCTGGCTCTCTTGTAGAGAAAGGGAATTTGCCGGAGAATTCAGGGAAGCCTTTCCAGATGAGTTTTGCCTCTTGTTAAAACACGCACATATACACTCACACATGCATACCCCTCGCACCGCAGTGCAACGCTTTCGCCTTTCTTTGGTAAACACTGTTTAAACAAACACCCCGCCTCGGCTGTTGCAGCCAGCGCTGGTCCCAGCTTTAATAAAGCCACAGGAAAGACCAGAACCAGCGTCCAAGACTGCTGCTTAATCCAATGAAGGCAATTTCCGAGGATAATTGCGAACATGTTTTAATGCATATGCATGAAAAAGGATTTTTTTCCGAGAGACCGACTTTACATGCTTATGTAATTGATTGAGGCGCTGACCCGCTATTCAAAATGTTATTTGAGAACCATCAGAATGCGTAAACTTGCAAATTGCCCAGCTTGTATCTGAATTAATACCTCATTCATCATCATTATGGGTTGATAAGTTAATTTAACCATTTCATTCTGCCTTAATGAGCTATAGTTAAATTAATGCCACATAATATATGAAAGTAACATTTAAATAGAAGCACTGGGCTGAGACAAACAGAGGCTGCTGCTATTTGGGCTGGAAGAACGTGACATAAATCTTTTCTTCATTATAGGATCCAGTCTGTTCTACCAGCAGTTATGAAGTATTTATTCATTCACTTTCTTTTCCGAAGTTGCTTTGCCAAATAGCATAGGTAAATTATGTGCGGTTGTAAATAATGCCTTGGGATGCCTTTATTGAAGTGAAACGGT
>JAWWES010000171.1:22224422-22227407 GCA_035583135.1 Lophotriccus pileatus
ATATCGATTTTACGGCCGATCTGTAAATATACGAACAGTTGGGCCGAGCGGGGAGGCCGGGGGGAGCGGGGCCGAAGGAGCTGTGATGGTCCTGCCGCGCCGCGGTCCCGCTCCCGCGAGCGGCCGCGGCATCACTGCGGACTGACAAATGGAGAGGAAAAACATCCCGGGATTTTGTTGGGTGCCTTCTCGGCACACTTTTTGCAGGCTGAAAGACGATTAATATTTCCTCAGCTAAGTGGGAAACATGGACAAAGGCGTTAACCGCGGACGAAATCGTTTCTCTCCGTTGTTTTTCTTACAGAATATCTCGGTAGTATTTGTAAACACACATCTGTTTAGCCAGCCAATTAATGTTAAACCAATGTTTGGACTTATAACACATCTGCTATAAACATGAGTAATGCACAGCATTCGCAGTAAAAATACTGATTAGTATGAATTAATCCATCTGATATGTGTATTAAAAGGCATTTAAATATGTTGTTTTAAGAAGTTCTCATAACCCTGGATGCCATATTTAAAAACAAACATCAGTACGGAATGCTTTGCAGCCTCTTAAACAAATAATCTCGCTTTGATTTAAATAACATTTATTTTACATGACCAAACACAATAAATAACGTAATATACAAAGCTTTATAATTATTGCACATTTGTAAAATATTTTACAGTGAGTTCGTACAGCCAGCAATATTTAAAGCACTAAGACTTTATTTACAGTTTCATATAATAACCAGGTCCAACGGACCTAACATAAAACGAATTTATGTTAATTTTACCAACCAGCGTCCTCATCGACCGTTTAATAGACATATATCTATATTTTGGAAAAATGTAAACATTATTGCCAAAATCGTCGTATATACATCCCATACTTGCGTGATCATAACAAACGGTTCCAAGGATCGAAAAGGTTAAGCTGGTAAAAGAGTGCTAGGTTTTGGTCTATTTTCTTTAACATTAAATTATATATTAATAAAAAAATTTCAATGTAAACTCAGTGAACAACAGCTGGTATAATCGATATTTTTACATAAGTAGTCTTCCTATTCGTTTTTACAAAGTGAGAAATTTGTAGGTTTAGGTGTCTTCTACCTTGCTTTAAAGTTCTCTATTCAGAAAACGTTTATGTCTTGTTAGGAATCTGCTCCAGAAGCCTGGGATGTTTCTCCTTTGCCCTTCCCTACCCCCGCCCAAGGTATCTGTTCCATTGGACAAAAAAGGACCCTATGATTTATGTTCACTGAACAAAACAGAATAGCCTTTAAAATCATTTCCTGAAAGTTCATTATTAGAATATGAAAAAAATCCAGTGTCTTAAAAATAGAAGTATTTCAGGACACTTATTCGAAATATATAATAGAGATTTTTTTTTTGCTCTTTTTTTTTTTTTTCTTTCTTTTTTTTTTTTTTTTTTTTTTTTTGAGAGTGTACGTGAGTGTGTATTCACATTCACACAGGGCCTAAACAAGCAATAGCAAGTTAGATGAGGGCTTCAACTCTTCAGAAAAATCTCATTATGTGAAGAGTGAAGTGGCTCTGTAGGGAGCATTATGGAAATATCTGGGTTTGATTTAATGAGGCTCTTCACATTGGTGGAATATCAACTTAACAGAGAAAAGTCTACCCAGGGCGTCCAAGTTACCAAAATGAAAATTGGCAATTGAGATGATAAGAAAGTGGCTTTCTTGTGCGAAATCACTTCAGGTAAGAGAGATAACATTAAATAACATACATTCTATGCACCAAGAACAATGTTTTATGTACCCAGTCTCTTATCTGTCTCTTCTAATGACTTCCCTTAGCGGGTTGTTAGTACTTGACAGCAGGTCTCTGTGCGGGGAACTTTTTTCCAATTCCACATTCAAAGGAGGTCCATCAGAGAACATGATTGGCAATTTTCGTCATAATCTGCACATTATTAGCATCAAAATTGACATGGCAGTAACACTGGTGGTTTTTGATGTGCCTTTCCTCAAGTTCAAGGAAGTCCCTCCAGTAGCAGTGGTTTGGTATAGCAGGTCTCAGTTACCCAGTGGTGGCTTTTCAGAGGCAAAGGCGCGATAGAGATGCGTGAGAAATAAATCCAAGAGCTGTTTTACCGAGAGAAGAGAAAGACGCTGAGAAAAGAGTTAAATTTAGAAAAGTGTCTGGAAGGTCAATGCTTCAGAACAGCAATCTAAACCTAGAGAGATTCAAGTATTTCCCAGGTAACGTGGATTATGGTAGTTAGAAAGCGTGATCTTAAAAAATGCCTCTCCCCATCCTGTCAATCTCAGACTTCTCTTCCCGTTACTAGCCCGGTCGCAGCTGCCTCATTAGCTACCGCCTGTACCGAAATACGCGAGACATTTCGCATTCACTCGAATTCAAACCGAAATAATAATAATAATAATAATAATAATAATAATAATAATAATAATAAAGGGAAAAAATAAGTCCAGAAAAACATTCCCTTCCGCCGGCTGCCCCTCCCTGCCCCCATCGCCCGCACCCCGCGGACCCCGCAGCGCCCGGCAGCGAGTACCGGGGGGCCGCAGGAGCCGCGGGGCGACCTCCCCACTGGTCCCGCGCCCCACCGCGGCGGGACGGTCAGCAATAAAAAAATAGACAGAACTTTCCGGCCGAGTGCGGGGGCGCCCCCTGCCCCGACCACCTCCCACCCCCCTCGACCCCATCTACAAAACAGCCCCCGGGCCAGGGCCGGGGTAGTTATCTGGTGAGCGGCGCCTCCTCCCGCTGGTCCGGCGAGGCGACGGCGGCCTTGCTGAGCACGGCGGCCGAGTAGGGCAGGAAGCCGCTCTCGGAGCGCTGCCCCGCCGCAGTGCAGGGGAAATCGGCGGCCGCGCCGCCCCGCGAGCCCAGCGCCGAGGCCGCCGCCGCCGCCGCCGCCGCCGTCTGGCTGCTGTGGCAGCTGAGGCAGGAGCAGGGCGCCGAGCCCCCCGGCGGCCCCGACCCCGCCGCCGCCGCCGCCGCTGCCGC
>JAWWES010000171.1:22227463-22246928 GCA_035583135.1 Lophotriccus pileatus
TCTGGTAGAGGCCGGGGTGTCGTAAACTGCAGAGCAGCTCCGGGCGGGAGTAGGGATGCGAGAGGGCGCGGAAAGTGTCCAGCGGGCGGATGGAGGTGGCGAAGGGGGCTGCGGCGGCGCCCGAGGCGGCGGCGGCAGCGGCGGCGGCGGTGACCCCGACGTGAGGGTAGTAGTGGAGGGGGACGTGGGAATGGAAGGGGTAGGGCAGGCTGCCCGTGGCCGCCGCGTGGGTCATCATGTAGGTGTAGAAGCTGGGGTCGGCCGGGTGGGGCCAGGACATGGCCAGGCGCTGCCTCTTGTCCTTCATCCGCCGATTCTGGAACCACACCTGCGCGGGAAGACAAGCACAACGCGGCCTCAGCTCCACTCCGCTCATCGCCCCGCCGCACCCGTTCCCTCCGCGGACACCTGCGGGCATCCAGCGACACCCACCGCCAACGCTTGTGGGCGACCCCTCTCCCCCCTGGAGCAGTCGCCCGTGACCTTGACCGAGGGGAGCGGTGGGTACGGTTCCCCCTTCTACTCGAGGGGGACCCCTTCGATCTGAATAAACCTTTTCCCCTTCAAACCGTCCCCTCCTCCCCACGCAGCACTATGTGTTCACGGGACTGAAGCTCATTCCCGTGTATAATAGCTGCGTTCATTCTCTCCCCTCTTCACTTTAGGAAATAGG
Source organism: Lophotriccus pileatus (assembly GCA_035583135.1). NCBI lineage: Eukaryota > Metazoa > Chordata > Aves > Passeriformes > Tyrannidae > Lophotriccus > Lophotriccus pileatus. The sequence continues at coordinate 22,228,137 of JAWWES010000171.1, forward strand.
CTAAAGCGACAAAAACTGACGAAGAAAATAAGAAAAAAAAAAAGCAACAGCAACAAACCCCCTCAAACAACAAAAATAATAGTAATATCAACTTTTTAAAAAGCAAATTAAAAGTGTCTGGTGCGGAGAAGCAAACGAGCACGAGGGGTGATCAGTAGCTATGGGCCTTGCGAGTCCTTCAGCCTGAGAGCGCAGCCGGCCGCGGCCCGGGGGAGCAGGTCACCGCGGGGTTCCGCGGGACGGCGGCGGCTCGGCGGGGCGCGGGGCGCGGCATACCTTGATGGTGGTCTCGGGGAGGTTGAGGGCGGCAGCCAGCTCGCAGCGCCGCGGCCGCGACACGTAGTTCTCGCGGTAGAATTCCTTCTCCAGGCGGGCGATCTGCTCACGGGTGAAGGCGGTGCGGTACCGGCGCACCTGGTCAGCCCCCGCTGCCGAGCCGCCCAGCGCGCCGCCGCTGTGCAGGCTGCCGATGCCGCCGGCGGGGGCGGCCGCGGCTGCGGGGGCGCTGGGAGTCGGGCTGCTCTCCGCGTAGCCTGCGGGGCGAGGGCACTGGGGTGAGAGCGGGCGACAGGGCGGCCCCCCAACCCTCCCGGCCAGGCCGGACCGGGCCCGTGCTCAAGGCCAGTTGTCATTCTTACAAATCCCTTCTTCTAGCAGAATCGATAAATTTGGATTCGGAGGTTGGTTGTTGGGTTTTTTGCTTGTTTGTTTGGGTTGGTTTTGGTTGTTTGTTTTTGTTTGGTTTTGTTCGTTTCTGGTTTTTTTTGTTTGTTTGGTTGGTTTTTTTTAGGTACCTTCAAAACCGCTTTATTCTCAGTAGATGGGGTGGGCTTGGGGACTGCAGGGCAGACAAGCTCAGGGGAGAGCGGACGAGGGCACGGGCCTGCGAGCATCCCGGGCTAGACACTAGCCTGCTCGCCTTCGACTGCCGTTCTTTATTTTCGTTTGAGACATAACAAATAAAAGCACCCATAAAAGCTGCTTTTTTTTTTTTTTTTTTTTTTTTTTCCCCTCCAGCGTTACGTCGAGCATCCCTTCCTCTCTCTGGCACATTTGACAAAAAGGCATGCACTGTGGCCCCTAGGAAATCCACCGTTCATCTACCTCCACCTCCCGAATAACCTCCAGCAATAATAACAGACACCGTCCATCACCGTGCCCCGCAAAGCACGGAGAAGAAGACGAGGCTGTTTCAAACCCCCTGTTACAAGCAGAGGAAAAGTGAACAATGCCAAATTACCCCGAGGTGGACGCAGAGAGCACGTTGCATATACACAGAGAAGGACACACACAGAAAAACGCGGGCAGTTTTCTCTCATTCCCCTCTCTCTCTCTAATTTAATCTATCTATGTATATACACGCACATACAGCTCAAGAGACGCCGAAAGCTCCAGGAGCTCGGGGAAATACGCGGAGAAAGCTTTGCCTAAATATAGGTGGGTGGATATTTGTGCCCACATATATTCTGGATATATATCTACATATCAGTGGATTTGGGCATGCACAGACACACACACACACGAAGGCACCCGCACAGGATCTGCCCTAGCAGTGTGTCTCGGTTATCGGGGTAGCGCAGTAATTGCAATAATATTTTACAGCCTGGAGCTCTGTCTTCGCACAAGAGAGAGCACCGATGCAGAAGCGAGCAACTTTGGCGGTGGCGGTGGGTTTCCTTTGCTTTTTAAAGCCGGTTGGCAAAGTGAGGGGCTTAGATGGAGATGATAAAGGAAGAGTTACCTTTGGTACTGTTTTCCTTCAGCTGTGAGGAAGTCAGGCTGGCCGGGGAGCGGAGCGCAGAGCAGCCCACCTCCACATCACTGTTCATATCTGCCTCTTGAGCAACTTCGGAATATAGGCTGATTTTCTTCCTGCTTTCCGACGGCGGGATTTCGGAGGAGACCGTGCTTTCGCTGCTTGAATGCTGAAGATTGAATAAAGTGTCTATTTCAAATTTGCCTTTGGCGGAGATGTCCCCTATAGCGCTGTGCAGGGAGGCGGCAGTCAGTCTCGGGCTGAGGCGACCACTGTGCGGAGAATTTTCAAGGGCCTCCAACACCGCATTTCCAGCTGAGTCTGACAAATTCGAGAGCCTTTTGCCAGCTGTAGGGCTGTGCAGCCCTCTCTCCATCAGGATCATCTCTTTTCTTATTCTTTCCATCATCTCAGCTTTATAAAAAATGTCAAAGTTGCAGGGCTGGTCCTGTACTAATGATGAGCTGCAGCAGGGGCTAATTCACATTCAGCCCGGCAAGTGTCTCTAAATATTATTATCTGTTTTCGAGGGAGGTGTAAAAATTGTGGGATGCCAAAGCGAGGGAATGACTGGTCAAAATGACCCATACATCCTTTCTAGCCCGAAATGTCATTCATCAAAAAGTGGTGCTCGTCATTAAGGTACGAATGACGCTGTTCGAATAATCATTTATTGTAACAGGTTTATAAGCAAATAAATACAAGCTCCTGTCAGTGGATAATGAAGGCGGCTTCAGAGCAGACAAATATATCCAGGTGGAAAGAAAGACAAGAAGTGAGGAGTAAAGCTCTTGTCCTTAGCTTGATCAGATCTTGCTTCAATTGCTCTGGGGTTTGGCCTCTGGGGTGGAATTGACAGTCTGATTAATAAAATGAGCTGTGCAACATTTCCCCCTTCATTTAGGTGCATCATTATGCTCTGATTTTTGTTGTGTTGCCTTTTAGGTCCTAATGATGCAGCTTCTTTCTCATTTGTCCTCGGACAGAACTACATGCTAAATATTAGGTAATGCTTTATTATTATTTTCGAGGCGTATTTTAGATCACAACACAAGGAAATGCTGGAAGAGGACCAGATGACCGAGAACCTGCTGCCGTTGATATCTCTTTACTTTTTCCCTCCCATTTCTAGACCACATTAGTAGTTTTATTTAGGAACTACACTGACACCCCCACTCACTCTTTCACACACGCGGACCTTATGCCCAGACTTTATAAGACCGCACAGATATAATCACGCACAGATTCGAGTGCACCTACAGCAGTTACCTGAAAATTTAAATATTTATTATAATCTAGTATATTACAACTCTTAAATTTTCTTTGTTGCGTCCTTAAATAAGATTTTTTTTTTCTCTATAATCCTACTTATCGACGAAGCTAGCCTGGGCTTTTTCTTCCCTCTGGGACACTACTGACCGCCGTACGGTATGATAGGGGAGGGAAATAACCGAAGGACACTGAATGCATTCGTGATTTAAAACACTCCGCGGGCGTCCATTTAATCCTCCCGGCAGGTTTCTCTCCAGCCCCTTTTCTCCCCACCGCTAATAAAACTTACGCATTTGAAAATTAAAAAATAATCACAGAATTAAGTGATGGTGGGAAGTATTGACTACAGGCTCCAAGCTATCAGAAACATCATTTTAGCACCCTCTTTCCAAAGTTACCTGTGGCTCAGTTAGCTCATCCCTCCGCTCTTTGCCGGGTGCTGCGGGGCGAAGTGTCGCCGCGCTGCAGGAGACACGGGCTGCCGCGCTCGGCAGACGTGACAGTGGGAAAGTCTCCCTTCAGTGGTAACTTAGCTAGTAATAATGACGCTGATGGCAACCATTTAAACGAAGATAAATCCTTTGTCGTTAGCATCTCTGGAGTGCGCTTCGATAGCTGCCCAACCTTTATTCTCGCCGTGATTTTTTTTTCACCCACATCATCTAGTATTTAGACCCTGTGAATCTCAGTTTCATCGCCCGGAGAAACACCCCAATCAAACGAGGGTTTGATTTTTTTTTTTTTCCAAGGAGGACTGTTCTTGCTAATCTTGGTTCACACGTGTCCTAAGTTCTTGTGCTCTTGCGCATGATTCATAGTTCGAAAATGAGATACTTGACAGATTCTTTTTTATTAATGTGTTAAAGTCTTTCTAAACATTCTACCAGATATTTAGGAAGCATTCCAGGCGTTGTTTGCAAAATCCAGCCTTCAGTTAATGAGAGTTTTATGTCAGCCTTTCGAAATGGGAATTTAGACTGCAGTGTGGTGTCCTGAGTTTTACAACCTCCAAAACAGACAAAAGTAAACGTCAACTATTCCTCGCCCGGGGGCGCGGCTGCAGAGCGTCCCGGTGCGGAGGGGAGCGGAGAGGTGCGCGGGCCACGGGGCCGCAGACGACACCCCGCGGGGTCTCTGGCCCGGCCGGGAGCGCAGGCTTCGCACTGGCCTCCCGGAGGGACGGGGGGTGTCCCCAGGGTGCACCCGAGGAGCACGGCCGAGCATGTGGCACAGCCCCGCCAGGCGGGCCCGGAGCCCCCGCAGCCCCGCCACGGTCCCGCAGCCCCCGCTTCCCTCGCTGTGCCTGGCTCCGCAGCAGGCGGCGGCCGGGCCGCCGGTCCCGGCGGGGCGGAGGCGGAGCGGAAACCTGCGGCCGGTTTTATTGCTGTCGTTTGGCGCCCTCCTCTGTTTTCTTACATGTTGTAACGCGGCGAGCATCTTTCCCCGTGCTCTTTCGGAAACCGCAGCCGAGATACCACATCTCGGAGGCAAATCGTGTGTGCACACCACCAGAGCAGGCACAGCTTTAGACTCAAAAAATGTTACTGCACCACTAGAAAGGAGGGAACGATTTTTATGTTATTTGGAGCGGATGGAAAAGACTATGTGAAAAGCCCCAGTGTAAGAAAAATAAGTTACACTCAAGTGCGGCTATGAATGATCTTTACTAGGGTTACATTTTGCACCTTTTAAATAATACTGATACCTTAGGTTATGTACAGAGTATCTAAAAATACAGCTAAATTCATTTGTAAAGGATAAAAAATGTTATAAGAGACGTTCAACCAGGTAGAGGTGAGGTTACAAAACTGTTCCCTGCATTGCAGTTAATCAGTTCACCCCAAACCGTCAACCCCCAAATAAACTAATTGCCTATTGTTTATATTGCCAGTAAACTAGAGGCACTTACTGCACTGATATTTATCTGTTGGACTGTTGTTTGCGTGTGTGTGTTGTTTGGGGGGGTTATGGCTTGGGGGGGGGGTGTTGTTGCTTTTGCTTTGTGGTGGGGAGGTTGTTGCTGTTTTGGGTTTTGTGGGGTTTTTCATCCCAAAAAAAGAGAATAGCACAGTCTTAAAAGATCTTTCGGAATATGGTTATAGTTGTTCAAAATCAACAGCTAAGCCTGAAGAACCTCCGACATTAAAATTACATTAGTGGGCAAAGGGGGAGGAAGTTACAGAGACTGCAGAGAAACTGCCGAAATATGCGAGCTTTTGTTAGACTCTGTTTACTCAGTTGTTCTTGTAAGTTTAAATAACTGTTTAGGCCTTTGGTCAAATTTTTGCTTTGAAAGTTTTTGCTGGAGGCATCAAAGAATATTCCAGTGTTCGTTTATAAAATCTTACCCGGGGAAAAGGGGTCGCGTAGCTTAAGTGAAATGAAGTTCGTATTAAATGAGACAAACACCGCGGGCAGCTTTTCACCAAGAGTGTTCTTGGGAAGACGAGCAGAAATATCTGTTTCCTACCCCGCGGCGGAGCAGGCTGCCAGTAGGGCCCCAGGGCGGCGCCCAGGGCGGCGCGCAGCGCCGGGGAGGCATCTGCGGCATCGCAAAGTCTCCGGTACTCGGGCGGCGGGGTGGGAGCAGGCGGCGGTGTGCTGTGCGGGGGGGCGTGCGGAGGCGCGGGGAGACGGTCCCGGCGGGGGCCGGGGCAGCGGGGCCGGTCCGGGGGACCCGCGGCGGGGGCGGCAGCGCTGCCGGCAAGAGCCGTAGTGCCACCTGGCGGCGCCTCAGCGGCACTGCCCGTCCTGCCCGCCAGCCCTGCCTGACCTGCCCTGCCCGCCCTGGCCTGCCCGCCAAGTTCTATCTGCTCTGCCTGATTTGACCGTCCTGCACGCCAGCCCTGCCCGTTCTTCCCTGCCCATTCTGCCCTACCTGTCCTGTCCTGTCCTCTGGCCCTGCCCACAGGCTCTACCTGACCTTCCTGACTGGCCAACAGGCCCTGCCCGGCCTGCTCGCCTGCCCTGCCCGCAGGTGCTGTCACCCTGCCGTGCAGCCCTGCCCGCCCTTCCCGCCGACCCTGCCCGCCCTCGCTGTGACAGTCGGAGGCCGCCTGGCAGGACAGCTCCGCAGCCGCGCAGCACGCGTCCTTCATGCTGAGCACGCAGTGCGCTCACGCTCAGCCCCGGCTCTCCTCTCCACCTCAGACCGCCATATAAGCATAGGGCCAGTCTTGGGGAGTCTTCAGTCCAGATTATCTGTAAAATGTCACTCATGAGTAAAGAACACGAGCATAGTGTATGTCCGAGTTCCGCGGGCCCTGTTCACCACCCCTCCCTGCGCTGCTCAGCGGGCTATCCCGCGGGCGCTACGCGGGGTTCATGGGTGCGTGGTGTCTTCTGGGGCTGCCTTTGCACACAAACGGAGGTTAATTTAAATGACAAAGCCCAAGCTGGTCTCAAAGGGACTCGGCCGATGGTTCAGTTTAGGTCGCAGCTGCGGCAGCCAGCCGCGGTGGTCCAAGATCAGGATCTCGAAATCCCCGCGCTGCTTCAGAGCGGAGGTTGGAGTCAGGGAGCGGCCAGCACCAGCCCGTGACCCGAGAGCTCAAGTTCAACACCCGCAGTGCTCATCCGCCCGTGGTCGCTGCACCGAGACCACGCAGGGAGCCCTGAGAAAACTTTCTCCGACTCTAAATGGATTTTTTAAGGCTGAAGTAACTAAAGACATGAGAAGCTGTGGTACATATCTAGAGAGGAAAATAGTTTAACAATTCTTCCTGCGTTGCTGTTAAATCTTTTCATTACTGTAACTGATTGTTTTTTAAAGTGGTAGGGGAAAATGAAAGTTCTTCTGTTCTGTTTAGCTATTAGAAATTCTACTAAAGTTAAAAGTTAACGGAACGCAGTGGGCATGGGGTAAGGTTTGGGAGAGGTACAAACTGAGTGATTATGTTTGCGTTCTCAGTTTGTCCTGAGAGAGATGATTCCCCCCCCCGCCCCCCCCGCCCCCAGCAAACACTAACAGAAGCAAATTTCTGTAGACACAATTACCATCGGCAGATTCCAGCGAGGGAGGTGATCAAAATTCGGGTTGTTTTTCCTGTTAGAGATGAATATTAGGCAAATACTAAAAACCTGTGCTAAAAGTTTGAGTAGAATCCTAACTGTATTAAATCACTGTAAATGCACTTGAGGAAACAAGATATTTTCAGGAATTAAAAAAAAAAAAAAAAAAAAAAAAAAAAAAAAAAAAAAAAAAAAAAAAACAAAAAAAAAAAAAAAAAAAAAAAAAAAAAAAAAAAAAAAAAAAAAAAAAACAAAAAAAAAAAAACAAAAAAAAAAAAAAAAAAAAACAAAACAAAACAAAAAAAACCCCCTCACAACCTTTTCTTCCGGGGAGATCACAAGCACTGCCTGCAGCGGTGGTATATGCTCGTGTATTCTGGAGATGCACTGTGTCAATGGAAAATGCAGCGGGACTCGGCGGGGCGCTGGGCACCCGCGGAAGCGCTGCTGGGGGAAGACAAGGACTGCCCATAGGCAGGGGTCTGGCCAGCGCGGCAGGTCCCCCTGCCCTGCCCAACGTGGAGCGAAATCTCGGTGGGAACTGTCCTCTTTGAGCAAAGGAAGCGTTGGGCTGCTCCGGGCCGGTGCCGCGGCCTCCGCACGGCGCCCCGCATGGCCCCAGGGCCGGGGGTGCGGGACGCCTCCTGCCACTTGTAAACTGGGCGGGTCCCCTCAGAAAACCGACCTTTGCTTATGAGATCATTATTTTTATTCGTGTGCATAATATCATGCCATGCACGACATTGCTGTTTTATACACCCTTCACAAGACGGCTCATTATAAAATTGAAGCTGTTAGTCATAAACCCGCCCAAAGAGTTTTCTGGTACACTGAGGGGCTCTCGCTGGAGCAGATGTCTCGGCAGGACTGAAGACCTCTGCGGGCGTCGCTGAGGCTGCACTGTGATTTGCTTTGATGTAATCGACCTCAAAAAGCTCTGAAACCCTGTGCTTTAGGTGCTCATTACTTTCTTCAGCCTTATTTGAAATGTCCTGACGTCAGAGAAAATTTCACCGCATTTACTGCAAGAGGAAACACAACGGGACGTGGGAATACAAATGGAAATATGTCTCATTTCTCGGGACTTTTCTTTTTAGCAATTTTTTCACTACAAAGTTGCGTGCGGGGGCATAACAGGGTGAGAAACTTATGCCTCGACAAAACGTCCTCCTAATTACAGGGGGTTTCATGTCCTGAGAGTAAATACTGATTCAGTTTATAACCCGGCGAAAGATGTAATCACGCCTAGCTAACTTCTTAGCTGATTATGAAAGATTAATAGCAATTAAGTGGTCAGAGTTAATGAACATGAACTCGCCTATGCCATCCTGTTAGTGCTGTAATTACTGGCACCTGTTTGTCATTCCAAATCCTTCTTCCAGATACTGCCGACGATTATTAGACAAATTATAAAGCAGGGCTGCGGGACTGACTGCTGCTGCGGGACCTGCCGCGATCCCTCTGCAGCTCAGCGGTTCAGGGTGCCCTCCCACCACCTGCCCGGGCTGCTCAGCAAGGACACCCCCAGAGTCCCGAAATCGTATCGGCACAGAGTTTCACCTCTGTGGAGGCTGCCTCTCTTTTCTCATGCGCCTGAGCCTCCGTAGGAACAGTAAACGTGGCCCCAGCTACATGGTTTTCAGCGGCGCGAAGTCTCCCTGCCCTTCCCCTCGGAGCTGCCGCCTTTCACAGCAATTTCTTGCCCTCCGCGCCCGAGAGAGGGCTAAGTGCCCAATACAAAACCGCGGAGCGACAGGAGCCGGTCCAGAGGCGCAGGGGCTGGGGTTGTAATTGGGGTTGTGATTAGGGCTGGGGCAAGAGTTCGGAGTCTTCTTTGGGGCTTTCTCTATTTCCAGCACTTCGCGCTCCTGCAATTTTCATCCCGACACAGCGGGAGAGTCGAGAGAGACGACAGAAGGATTTGCCACAGTCTTGGGAAATCACCACGAAAACAGTTGTCAGCATAAGCGAACTCTGCCTTTTAACTAGGCTGCCTTACCACGACATGAACTGACACTGCAAGGGAAAAAAGCCACATCTAATGAGTGCCAGGTTTACCATCTTGCGCTGTGCACAGACCCGGTGCTTCTTCCTGGCCGGTAGCAATATCGGGTAGGGGAAGAGGGGAGGGGAAGCGTTAAAGGAGGGTTCTCCCGCGGAGCGACCTCGGTGAAATCAGGGGACCCCTTTTCACTTATAACAAAACACTTCTACTCCATATATCGCCGGGAAGGAGGGAGGTGGGCAGGATGGAATACAAAGACTCTGTCGGGTTTTTCCCCGTGTTGCAGACGCAACAATGAGCTGGAGAAGGTCTCGCTGTCGATCCGGTCAGACCTCTGTCCGCGGCTTTAAAGAGTCCCTGCCCGCGTCTTCAAAAGGTCCAGTGGTACTCGGCTGGCCCTTTTGAAGCCGCGGGCAGGAGGAAGGGGGGATGAAAGCAACGGAGGCCGGGGTTGCTCCGGAGGGGCATCACCGCCGCCCGCCCAACCCCCACTCCGGCGCCGGGGCCGTGGCGGGGCGGGAGCTCTCCGGCGGGGCGGGGGTGGGAATAGACAGGGGGGGCCACCGTCGGTGTGGACCGGGGGGCTGCGAGGCGAAAGGGGCAGTGCGGGCAGCGGGAGGGTCACATGTTCCGACGGCAGCCTATGAGCAGCCCCCCGGGCTGAGGCAAACTAATCTGGGGCCGGCCGCCCCCACCCCCGACCCCCCTCCCAACCTGGACTTCGTTTTTATAAACGTACCGCCAGGATCCAACCTGTTGGAGGCAAATAACCATACGCATCATGCCCGGCCGGGGACCGAGCCGCCGCCGCCGCCGCCCGCGATGTGCAAGGCCATGAGCAAAGCAGCGAGCTGGGAGATGGACGGACTGCGCGGCGACAGCAGCGGCGGCGGTGGCGGCGGCGGCGGAGCCCCCGGGCAGTGCCGTAATTTTCTCTCCTCGCCCGTTTTCGGGGCGGCGCACACGGGCCGAGCGGCTGCCGCCGCCGCTGCCGCCGCCGCCGCCTCGGGGTTTGCCTACGCCGGTGGAGGGGAGCGCTCAGGGGCGGCGGCGAGGCCCGACCCCCCGACCAAGGACTGCCCGAGCTCCGCCACGCCGGCCGCCGCCCCCGCGCTGGGCTATGGGTATCACTTTGGCAATGGATACTATAGCTGCAGGATGTCCCACGGGGTTGGGATCCAGCAAAATGCCCTGAAGTCTCCCCCCCATGCCTCCATTGGCGGCTTTCCCGTGGAAAAGTATATGGACGTCTCCAGCTTGACCAGCACGAATGTCCCCGCCAATGAAGTCTCCTCCAGGGCGAAGGAAGTGTCCTTCTACCAGGGCTATACAACCCCCTACCAGCACGTTCCTGGGTACATAGACATGGTCTCAACGTTTGGCTCTGGGGAACCGAGACACGAAACATACATATCAATGGAGGGCTATCAGTCTTGGACTCTGGCTAATGGCTGGAATAGTCAGGTTTACTGTGCCAAAGATCAGACACAGAGCTCACACTTCTGGAAATCGTCCTTTCCAGGTACGAGAGGGGGAGAAATGGTCTGAGCAGAACTCCCCCGCGCCTCCTCCGCCTGCTCGTCCCCTCCCCCGCCCCTCGGGCTGCAGGGGCGGCCTGTCGAGCTGGACACGCTGCACAGACACGCAGAGAGCGGGGGGTGGGGGGGTGGGGGGGTGGTGGATTTTCTCTTTTTCTCACCCCCCTTCCCCCTCCTTACCCCGGAGAAAATCTCACCCTCTGCTTTCCATACCCGCGGGACTGACCCCAGAACCTCCCCTCCACTAGTGCCCGGGCACTGGACGCCCATCCCGTGGGCGCCGGGGCGGCCTTGGGTTCCTTCCGCTCATTCCCTCTGTGGCCGGGTTTTATTCGCGTTTGCAGTTTTCAGGACGGTGGCTCAAAGGCTTGCGCTCTTCTACCTCTCTGTTTGGCGACTGATCCGGCCCCAGAGCTCTTAAGAGACTGCAAGTAGTGAGGGCACAGAGGCACAAACCACATGCAAACAAACCCGGGAAACTCTCACCAAAGCTATTTCTGTGTGTGCGCTGCCGGCACCGACCTGCTCTCGGCCCCAAAGGCAGTGCCCCCGCCGCCCTTCATGCTCAGTTAGCGATGCATGCCTGAAAAGTGATGACAGTCCATCAAGGTTTTGGTGGTGCCTTACTAACGTGCAAATAATGTGGTAGCGTAAATAATAATAAACTGTAAACAACCCGGCATTATTTATTTGCCCATGAAAACCAGTGCCCAACAAGTATCGGTTAAGCTTTAAACGCCTGTAATAAAATTCTAATTTTTCACATAATGTCTTTTACAATAGGGGACGTTGCACTAAACCAGTCCGATATGTGTGTCTACCGGCGTGGGAGAAAGAAGCGAGTGCCGTATACAAAACTGCAGCTTAAAGAACTCGAGAATGAATATGCCATTAACAAGTTCATTAACAAGGACAAGAGGCGAAGGATATCCGCAGCCACAAACCTGTCTGAGAGACAAGTTACCATTTGGTTTCAGAACAGGAGGGTGAAGGATAAGAAAATTGTCTCCAAACTGAAAGACAATGTATCTTGATACATTAGATGCGGACAGTGATGGATATATATACTCAATTTACGACCAGCTAAAGACTCTTGGAAAGACCTGAAAATATATTTAATTTTTTTTTGTCCTTCTAGCTGTGGCGAAATTTCGAGAATTGTTTTCCGTGAAAGTCAGCCTTTTTCTCTAAGTGTAAGAGAGTGTTGACAAGCCTTGAACTGAATTATAGTTCAGTTTCTTCTTTTTGAAAATAATAATAATATTAATATTAATTATATTTTCTGTTCTCCCCTCTAGGCCAGTATAAACGAACTTAAATATGTTGAACGGTTACAGTTATAACTTTCTTTAATGCTTAACTCTTTGGGGGGGTTTATGTGTTTGTTTGGTTTTTTTTTCTCTGAGCAACAACCAGTGCCAAAAAGTGTCAGTTTTGATTTGGTATCGTAAACTTCAAAACACGCTGAATGAAAAAAAAAAAAAAAATCAATCGGAAATGCAAGAAAGCCGGAATATGGACCTGTGGCAGCAGCCAGCTTTTGCCAAAACCCCCCAAGTCCACTGGGACCGGAGGGAATTACGTGGAGGGTTACTGACTGCAGCAGAATTTTTAATTGCTTTTCGAGAGAGAGAGAATCTCTCCGAACTGTTGCGGGACAGAGTCCCAGGCATGTCTCACCGTGCTCCCCGCTTCCCCAGGTTTGGGTTTGAGGTTGGGCTTGGGGTTTCTTTTTGCCGCAGTTTCGTTTTCTGTAAAAGGATTCTATACTGCCCGGTTGAAAAAGGATCCGTCTATTCCCGAGAAGGGGTACTTTGGTCCCTGGCGGGCGCTGCCGGCCCAGAAGCTGCGCGGCTGGGCTCTCCGCGGAGACGCGGGTCGGGGCGCCTGGGGGCAGCTCTTTGGGAGTGATGGGTTGGCCTGCTCGCCCTGCAGCCAGAGGAGAGGCTGCCCCTACGGAGGTGTGTATGGACCTGCGCAGACCTGGGGTAAAATGTCCGCTCTATCCTGTTTGTCCGGACCAGCGCTAGACTCTTCTCCTTCCTCTTCAGGAAAAAAAAAAAAAAAAAAAAAAAAAAAAAAAAAAAATCCTGGTTGGATAAGTGAAGTTCATTGCTAATTTTTAATTTACAAAAAAGCCCACGGGTGTTAATGGTAGAAGCAATAAATAAGGAAATTCAAAAGATGCCATAATTTATATGGGCCAAAAGGCTAGGATTTTGTCGATTTTGTAATTCTTTCAAATCTAGTGTACATGTTATGATATACACAGGGTGATCAGACGCGCTAGTCTACTACTAGGAGAGAGAAGTGATATCCTCTCTGTTAATGTGCCTCGTCTAACTATTAAAATGTGTGTTCCAAACTAGTATTATTTATTATAATATACTATTGCTCTAAACACTTTGATTACAATTGTGGTAAGACATGCGATAAGCCTATTTCTCCATAAACCATTTTTTTTTAATTTGTCTGAAAATCTGCTTTTGTGTTGGAAATACAGTCTGGACTTCCCAACTGTTACTGATGTTGCAAATATTTTCCTGAACTGCCTTTAATAAAACTGTTTCTTTTCGATATATATAAAAAGAGAAAAAGAAAATCGCTTTCTTTTGCAGGAAGGGGTTTCGCGGGCTCCAGGCTTGCCTGGGATCTTCTCAGAGGCACTTATAGGACGCCGTTCCTGGGAAATGAGAGGTAGATATGATAAGAGGTGCAATAAAAGATGGAAAAGGGTATCCGACAGTGCCTTGTAGATGGGAAAGAGTTTTTAGGAAGGAAGAAAGAAATGTTGCCGGCGAGAAATGTTACCATGGGAGGCAGGGGAAAGGCTGTCTCCCCCCTCTTCCTCCGAGCCCTGCTCGGCCTGCCCGGTGCCCGGTGACCGAGGGCTACCCACTGCCCCTTTGTTCTCCCCTTCCAAAGCGGACCGCCACTTGCCGGTTCCCCGGCCCTGGGGCGGTCTGGGACGGCCCTCCTCCGTTCGCTCCGCAACCGACTGGTTCCATCGGGGGATTATCTTCCGCCTCCTCCGCCCTCTTCCTTCCCCTTTCTACTCCGCTTGCACGTTCACGGTAATTGAAGCGTTTATTTTCCCCGAACGGACGAAAAAAGTCCATTTCTGAGCACTTCGGATTCTGTCACGAAATGCACTTTTGTTTGATTCTGGGATAAAAAGGACAACTGTGGTAGACATCATTTATGTACCTGGAACAGCCCTCTCTGCCAATGCAGCATTGATTTCTCCGAATGTTTTGAATTCTTGTCTTCTCCCACTTGGCACCCCCACTCACCCACACATACTCCTATTAATTCTACTGAGGTTTTTCCTCCCACCGACTCTCCCTGCAGATGGAAGGCCGGGCACTGCCAGAGCTGTTTTGTTTCCCGGCCCTGGAGCCATCGCGGGCTGTTCTCTTCCTCCTTCCAGGCTTAACCTTTGGCTTTGCCGGGCTCCGTGCTCTCAGAAGGCGCTTTGCCACGGCCAAAGCCGTCTTCTCAGGGCAGGAGGAAACCCGAACTGTCTGCCAAATCGGTACCAGATGGAGAGCAGTCACCTTTTAATTTCATAAGAAGATGCAGAATCATTAAGAAGGCAGCAACCACAGGGAGGAGGACGGCGAGGCCGGGACACATCAGCCCCTTTACCTACCGAAAGGGTTTTCCAAGCCCGGAGTTGGGGCATTAGTGAGCGTTATTCAAAACCTCCGTGGCTGCAGCTTGGACTCTTCCAGGACGCCAGCTGCACGCGGCCCCGGGGCTGGGCTGCCGCCCCGCAGCCCCGGCTGTAGCCGGCCACAGCCATCCATGTTTAGAGCAAAGGGCATGATGATCTGGCTGAAACGTAGCGCATGTTACTACAGATAATTAATATGTACCTCGACAAAACGAATTGCAAATGCTTAGTGGCGCAGTGATGCATTGCTTGGCTCCTGTAAGGCAGCGTGATTTCCCAGCCATGTCTGAGGCAATCCTGCCATCTCCTGGACAGCTCCCGGCATAGGCACAAGAAACCTTCCCCTCGCTTCGGGAGCCGTGCTTCCGAGTGATAAATGAGCGAGGAAGGCTGTTCGGACACACGCAGAGCAACCTTCGTCTGTAAACTGGAAGGATATGCCAGTGAAATTATAGCGTGTGGTCAGCTCTGATGTCCAGGCCGATCCGGATGCCTATTTAAAAACCAGGGAGGGAAAAAAAAAAAAAAAAAAAAAAAAAAAAAAAGCGGACAGGAGCGTGTGAAAGCAGCCCTCCGGGTCGCTCTACTCCTCAGTGGTGATATTTCCTGTACAGACACAGGCGGGGGGACACCCGCGGCAGTAACACACTGCCCCCCCAAAATAGCAGCCGGCTGTGGCTGGAAAAAGCAGCACAAGTCCGTCCAAGGCTCTCCCTCCACTCCACTCTGTGTCCAGTCGCCTCAGGAACAAGATGTTTCTGATGTAAATACTTTTCCCTGCAGATTGAAACATAAACATCGCTTTCTGTAGCTGTGACTATCTCCAGCTACTCTAGGTTTTGATTTCTTTTAATTAATTAACAATTACAGATGCGTTGAATATTAATTAAAAGCTCTGTTTTCTCTAACCCCATAAAATTAGTTTGAAGTGTCACCTTTCTTTCCGGTAACTGGAACTTACATCTCTTCCTTGTGTTTATTGAGGACAAAAATATAGTCTTTGAACTGAAAATGTTTCTTCTCTCTCCCGAGAACCAAAAATCAGAGTTAGCTTTTTCGTAAAAGACGACTATGAAAAAGAAATTGTTCCCCATCCTCTTAGGGAACAAAAATTCAGAATGCAAGTAAGCTAATAAGTGGGAGATTCGATTGGTAGACATAACTCAAACAATAAAAATTAAAAGCAGTGGTCAGCAATATCCTCCAGCGGCGCTTGTGTGGTCCTGTGTGGTCTAGGAGAGGGCAATCATTTAAAGATTTCTTCCAGGGCAATGAAATTACTGCTGAATTCACCCCAATTTCCCATAAAACAGAAAGATGAATTTGATTAGGAGAATGTCAAGAAGGGCAACGTCTCTGATCTCGGCTTAGAAATAAAACCAAGATTAAAACTATGATTAACAGGACAATAACACGGAAAATTAACCCTACAAGTTTTTAACCGCGGTAATGAAAGTGGCGAAGTCCGGGCATTAAGGCTTCGCTTGACGCCGGGCTCGCTCAGACCAGGGGAGATCCTCTTGGGAAAGAGGCCGAGAACAGAAATGCCCAGTCCGGATGACGGATGGGCCTCCAAAGTGTCCCTTGGGTTAGTGGGGCGGCGGTGAAGGAAGCGGCCGGGAGCACGGAGCCCGTGGATACCACCTCTCGAGCCCTCCGGTTCCTCGCAAGTGTCTTTGGGTGCAACACACGAGACTCTGCCTTTCCCCGTGGGAAGTCCACTGTCTCGCGAATTGCATGGTTTGGGAAAGGGCACAAGCAATCTCCTTTGAGGATGCACTCACATATGATTTTACTTGCTCTGGTGCTACGGGAGAAATGGGACAGATAGCAGAATATCCGGGTTCTTGTTTGGTCTATCAAAAAAAGTAAACCTATGTATAACTTCCCAAAATAACACAGTAGTAACATTGCAAAGGATGATTTTATTCTCAGGGGAGGAAAATTCCTCACAGGCAACCTGAGAGATGGCAGGGGGGTACACAGCTGAGGTACCACTGCACTCACACCCCTTCTGCTGCAAAGCCTGGTATTTTCTTGCTTGAAGTATTTCTAAATATTTTTTGTTATTATTATTTTAATATCGGCGCGTTGCTTAAGTCATTCCGTGTTGTTGCTGCTCTTATTCTCTGTTTGTTGATGCTTGATTTGATTGTATTTTAAGGATAAAGTAGACTCCAAGTTTTAGAAGCGTTGTTCGCTTCTAAACGCTTCGGAGTGTAGATGAAAAGTAAAAGGTGTAAAAGGGGCAGGAGTGCGGACCTAAGACAATACTAGGCATTAGTGTGCTAAAATGACAATGCTGGTGATATCCGATCGATTAAGATTTTAATTGCTAGCATATGCAATGCATTGAATGTAATTAGGGTCAGAAATACATACGTGTGCCTTGAACATTCACATCTCATAGCCACCACAGATTATTCCCAGTCCTCAGTGCACACTCTTACCGTGGGTATCGTTCTGGCCCAGAGGATGCTGCCAGCCGGCGGGAACTGCCGGCACGGAGGCTGCACCCTGTCTTCTCGGCAAATGTTTGTTTTCCTCTCATCTCTCATCTCTCCGCTGGCGCCGCAGCTCAGCCAGCCCTCCCTGGCCACTTTTATAGAAGTGGAGACCATGTTTCCCCTCCCCCTTGCAAGCTCGGTATTTTCATATTTCAAGTGTTATCATAAGACTTTAAAAAAGGGGGGGGGGGGTGGTGAAAAGAAGGAGAAAAAAAAAAAGAGGGGGGGGAGAACTCTTGTGCCTCGGTCGCTGGAGGCGGTGCTGAAATTACCGGCTTTGAAGAACCTGTCTGCTAAGTTTCGTCCAATCGTTTCAGGCTTTCCGCTTATTCCCTGTTGTAACTAAATACCGCTGTAAGAACAGCTGAAGTCCTTTGTTGGAAATGTGTGATCGCAGTCTCTACAGATCTGGCTACGTTGGTTCTCTCTTGAATTTGCAATCTCCAGATTCCTTTTATTTTCCTAATTTGCGGGCTAATGGCAGTCAATTGGCAGCTCTGCCCACCATTTCCTACCCCCGGAGCTCGATCCCCTGGACTTGCTCAAGTTCGTGCGCAGCCCAGCCGCAGAGCCACGGGTTCGGCGGCACGGCTCAGCCTTACCTCCCCGGCTCCGTTCCAATCAACATCAGCTCCAACGGCAACAAGGAATGCCTGGAAGACAACAATAAATATTACGCCCACGAAGCGAGCTCCAAACAAGAGGAGAGATGCAGGCAGAGGCAATCTTTTGCAAATGACCCAACTGTTACTCACACAGCCAACTTAAAGCCCGTAAAGTATGACCACTCGAGCCTGCAGAGAAGTTTGCATGGCTCGACTGCTCTTTTTGAAGTGAATTCCTGCAATTCAAGCTTAAAGGAGGACATCAAGAATTCCGTCAACTTGAACCTGACAGTTCAGCCCGCAGCAGTCCAGTCATGCCTCAGACCTTCAGTGCAGGATGGTATGCCTTAAATATCTCGCTTTAGTTAGAAGCGACCTAGCTATATTTGCTTTCTAAGATTTTGTAATTACTTTGTAACCCCCTTGTAACCTTTTCTGAGCCATACGCGCTTAATCAAACTCGGAGGTTAGATAGAAATTGTGCTGTTGGGTGTGCTTTGCCCAAATTTCCGACCTAGTTTAGCCCTGTTATTGCGGGATTTTGTGCATATTCATATATTTGCATATCCAGACTTGATCCACTAAATTATCGACGTGTTTGTTGTAGGTTTGCCTTGGTGCCCCACCCAGGGGAGATCAAGAAAGAAACGGAAACCTTACACAAAACAACAAATTGCTGAATTGGAAAACGAGTTTCTCCTCAATGAGTTTATTAACCGACAGAAGAGGAAAGAACTATCGAACAGACTGAATTTAAGCGATCAGCAAGTTAAAATTTGGTTTCAGAACCGGCGGATGAAAAAGAAAAGAGTAGTAATGCGAGAGCAAGCTCTTTCTATGTACTAGAGCAGAGTCCGCCCGTTCCTGCATGAACTTGTGCCCGGAGTGTTCACCCCTAGAGTAGAGCATATGCGCAACTGAAACGCGGGGAGTGTGTCTTTTTACCATTTAAACCAAGTTCTCGAAATGCGTAGGATCCCTGCGGAAATCGGCAAAGTCTGAGTTCTTAGCCAAGATGAAGAAGACGAGCCGGACCAGAACGGAAACATGTATTATCAGCTTTTTACCTTTCTTTCTCCATTTATATAGATTTTCTCCTGCATCTTACCCTCTCTTTCCCCGAAGAACAAGGGGTGATAATATAAGATAGATTTCTTTTATCTGTATGTAAACATAATTTTGCAGCAAAATAAAGGAATAATGCCTAGTAAAGACATCAGCTCTATGAGTCCCGGCTGCTCCCTTCATGTGCTGCCCTGCACACCAGGGCGAGCCTGCGGCGCCAGCTTGTTTTGTGGTTTGGAGTAACCTGCTAGAGCAGCAATGGGGAAAGTGGTTAACAAATAAACCTTTTTCTACAGTCTTGGGGGGGGGGGGGGGGGGGGGGGGGGGGGGGGGGGGGGGGGGGGGGGGGGGGGGGGG